>JAYRBT010000114.1:4324083-4414524 GCA_036023395.1 Myiotriccus ornatus | reverse complement strand
TGGCTGCGGGGTTTGGGTGGTTGCTGGTCGGAGGGGGTTACCCGGGGGGGTTTTAGGGGGTGAGTGGCTGCCCGCTCGGCAGGGCCCGCCCCATCCCCGGCGCGGCCCTGAGGGCTCCCCGGCGGAGCCGCTGCCCCCGCCCGGGGCCGCCCCGCGGCTGCGCGCAGGCCCCGCCGGGCCGGCCGCCATGTGGGTGTTCGGCTACGGCTCCCTCATCTGGAAGGTGGATTTCCCCTACCAGGAGAAGCTGGTGGGGCGCGTCCGGGGCTACAGCCGCCGCTTCTGGCAGGGCAGCACCGACCACCGCGGCGTGCCGGGCAAGGTGAGCCGCGCCGGGCCGGGGGGAGCGCGGCCCTCAGCGCCGCGCCGGGCCCCGCCCGCCGCCGCCAAAACACGGCGAACAGCACCGGGGACTGCGAGGAGCGGCTCGGGAACGGCCAGAGCTGCCCTTGAGCGTGTTAGGTACCCGAGGGCAAACCCCTCGGGGCGGGTGCCGGGCTAGGGCGCAGGGAATGGGGAAAGGCGGTAACCTCCGCGCTCGTATTTCAGCCTGTCCCGCTTCTCAAATCAAAATCCACGGATGAGGAAATATTTAAGACCTGATTGGGAAAGGGGGAAGATAAAATTTAAAGAAAAAACCAAGCAAACAGCAAGGAAAAGAAACCAAAATCCCCCAAGGGAGCGTTCCCAATGTCATGCAGACGTGTGGCAGTGAGGGTAAGGTGTAACCTGCGCCCAGCAACTCCACTGTAAACCCGGAATAAGGTTTCAAAAGAGCTCCTCCTGCAGAAAAGCTTAAGGATTGTTTCAGAATAACAGCTTGCCGTGTGTGGCGTGGAAGGAGGTTTCATCTGGGTGCAAATAACACGATAAAATAACTCGCACAGAGCTTAAAGATAACACGGCTTGAGCCACCACTGCTCCTTCAGCCCCGATATATGTTTAAAAACAGCGATAAAGCGAGGAAAAAACAGCTCTTTAAATTATACAGCAACTTACACCTTAGTTGTATTTTAAAAAAGATTGTCAGAGAATTATTCCCAGTAGTACAAACAGCAGTTGATTCCTCTATCAATAAGAATTTAGTTATTTGTTCCTTGCTGTTTGTTTTGGGTAGTTCCAGGCAAGCCAAGGACTCTGCAAACCAATACACTAAATACCCTGCCCTTCCCTGGGCAAACAGATCCTTCTCCCACCGCACAACCCACCTGAACACGAAGCACCTCTCAGTACCTCCCTTCATATTAAATCAAATTAATTTAGATGCAGTTTAATGCAGCTAGGCTGCAGTTACGTAACGAGAAAGTTGTTTTCCACCCCAGAATGTCTCTTCAATCCATAATTTACAAAAATCCTCGTGACCAGTATCGAGTGCACAAGTTATGGAAGTATTAATGGCTCAGGAAAAAACTTTCAAAAGGGAACACCTAAGTTATCTCTGATGAATCATGGGAACAGACCTATTTCTCCTCAGGACATAGGAATCATTTAGTGTTCGTGTAGTTTTGTTGCCTTATTTTATCAGTCAGATCAGGAATAAAGGGCTCATGCTGGGAGAGAGCTATTTTGATGCCAAAATTAGCCATTTTAAAATGCCGATGTAGTTCAGCAGAGGGCTTTATGTTTTAAAATTTTATAAAAGGAATTTCAACTGTTGTATTTCCAGTATTTACACACTGGCTTCCGACTCTTCCTACAAGAATAAGCCATTTGCAAGGTATCCTCCCTCTGTCCAGTGAGGCCCCAAGAGCTCCCTGAGGATAGTTTTACATTAATGGAACTGTTAATTATCACTGTTACTGTATTGTTAATAAATAATCACTGTTTTAAACTGCAATAGAGTTGAGTCTAGACAGCACATATAAAGCAAGAATGTTCAAACCCTATTTCTGACTGCTCTTCATTTAATTTCTGTGCTGTCCAGTCAGAATTTAACATTTTGTTTATCAAAGTTAGTTTAACACAGATCAAAAGCTATTCTCAGAAGGTATTTATACTGGATCTAGACCTTATTGGGATTGTCCTGGATTAGTTCTCTGAGCCTTTCATTCCTCTTCATTGATTTTTTTCTCATTTTGTTCTAGTTTTGCTGATGATTTAGGGTAAAAGCCTCTAACTGAGATATTTCTTCTTTTACCTTTTAGCCTGGAAGAGTTGTGACTCTGGTTGAAGATGCTGAGGTACAGAATTCCTGTCTGTCTCTGTGTCCAGAATGCCCTGTTGTATTCCCAGTCTCTCTTAATTTTTGCCTCTTTAGGAGCAAATAATTGTATTATCTTTAGGGGAAAGTTCTCTTAGTGTTTCTTGGAGTTTCACCAAAGGCTCTTGATTGTTTCAAATAATCAGTCTAATCCCAGAACTTGGTAGTAGTCTGGGTCTGTTATTACCAAAGGGACATTTTAAAGTATTTTCTGAAATAGTCACTTTGGCCACCCAGTTGTAAGATGCAGAATTTGATATAAACACACATCAAACATACATCATTTGATGTAAACATCAAGTGATGTGACAAGTCTGCTTTAATTTCAGCTTCACCTCCTGCAGATGAAGAAGGTGTAGCCTGGTTCTGAAGGTACCTTGGCAGCCCACAGCAATGCAGACATTTAGCAGGTGTAGGTGGCAATGAAACTGTAACTAAACACAGAAAGGACCTGATCAAAACCCCTTTGAATTCAGCACTATTTACATCCGTAATCTTCAGTTAACAAATTCTGTGCGCTGGGGGAGATACTTCGTGTCCTCTCTGCCAGCTCCTTGGTGGGCGGTACCAAGGCCGTTTACTACTCCCGATGTTTCATATCCAAAGAACTGCTTTGTCAGGACAACCTCAGCATTAGCAAGGTCACTGATAACTGGCCTGGCGCGGGAAGAGAGTGGCAGCAGGAGCAGGGCAGTGATTCTGCCCCTGCACTCAGTGCTGTGTCCAGCTCTGGGCCCCTCAGCTCAGGAAGGACATGGAGGGGCTGGAGCAGGGGCAGGGAAGAGCAAGGAGCATCACTCTCTACAACTCCCTGACAGGAGGGGGGAGCCGGGCCACCAGCAGGAGGACAAGAGGGCTCGGTCTTCAGCTGTGCCAGGAGAGGTTTAGGTTGGATATTAGGAAGAAATTCTTTACAGGGAGAGTGCTCAGCCATTGGAATGGGCTGCCCAGGGAGGGAATGGAATCACCGTCCCTGGAGGTGTTTGAGGTGAGACTGGATGTGGCCTCAGTGCCATGGGCTGGGAACCACGGCAGGGTTGGACCTTTCCAACCCAGCTGATTCTATGAACTGCCTAAATAAAGCAGCCCTTTCACAGAAACAGCCACAGGACTGCAAAAGGGCAGAGCACGAGTTGGTTTAAGAGAGTTCTGCCAAAATGCTGAGTACCGTTTGGGTCTTGTTCGGCCAGGGGTGCGTGTGGGGCGTCGCCTACCGGCTGCCAGCGGGGCAGGAGGGCGAGGTGATGGCGCACCTGGACTTCAGGGAGAAGGGGGGCTACAGGACCACGAGCGTCATCTTCTACCCCAAGGACTCGTCGGTGCAGCCCTTCGACGTGCTGCTCTACATCGGCACCCGCGACAACCCCAACTACCTGGGCCCCGCGCCGCTGGAGGACATCGCGCGGCAGATCCTGGGCGCCGCCGGGCCCAGCGGCCGCAACACCGAGTACCTCTTCGAGCTCGCCAACTCCATCCGCAGCCTCGTCCCCGAGGACGTGGACGAGCACCTCTTCTCCCTGGAGACGCTGGTCAAGGAGCTCTTGAAAAAGCACCAGCCCTTGAATTGCCTATGAAGCGACGTCCTGCTCTTGAACGACCTGGGTCTGTCTCCAGAGGACTTTTGTGGCTCTCTAACTGGGAGGAGTGTTTCTCTGTGCTGTGCTACCTTAATTAGTGCTGCGTATCTCGATTAATGCTGCATTCAGAATAGGAGTCGGTCATTAAAATTACCAAAATCATTCATTTCAGCAGGGAAAATGTTTTAGGTGTGATTTTGGTTGCTTAGCCTTTCATCCAAAGACTACACCTGCATGGAAATCTCACTAAGCTTCTCTTTGTTTAAAGATTTTTTTTTTAATTATTATTTCAGGTTTAGCATAAAAGCTTTAGACTATTTTTAAATAGTATGTTCTAAATAGCGTATTCTAAATAGTATATTTTTAAAATCGGCATTCAGAGACAAGTCCCATAGATCTATGTGGTGGTTTCTTGGGATTCAAGACCACAGTGCTACTACAGAGAGAAATTTTGCATAGTGGAACATTTATATCAATGTTCAGCTGCTCTGAAATGAAGTTCTTCCACTGAATTAGTCATCTTACCCTTTATATATTAATTTATCCTTAAAAGCAGAGGATAAACCTTTTTATTGTCAAGGAAATAATTCCTTTTATTGTCAGGTCCTGACTTTGGACGAAAACAAGCCATAACCTCTCAGTGCCTCATTTTACTTTTTAAACCTAATATAAAGAATAAAGCCCAAATGGTAAAAGTAACCAAGAACATGACTTGAAGTCACAGCCCAGCAAGAACAGAAACTCTCATGTCTGTTATTTTAAAAGCTGTTGTGACCCCTTCTCTTAAAAAAATCCACCCAGCTCCAAGGACAGATTTCAAGCCTGTTTTCAGGGATTCACGGACAGAAGGTAATGAAGGAAGGAACCCCCTTTTCAGTGACATCCCAAGAGGGTTGGGAAGCCCCCCAGTTTAGGCCAGTAGGCTTCCTGACTCAGTCCATCAGCACATGGAATTTCCGTCCCAACATGGATTTGTCTTGCTCCTCAGAAATTTATTTTTATTAATTTTTAACAAAGTATATTTTTATATCTTCATGTAAATGGTCCTGTTTCAACCACCACGTAACGCCCTGTTTTCTCAGCCAGGGAATGTGTTTAGTAGCTGCCTGGAGGCCTGGATTCTGCACCAGTAATTGCAAAAAAAAGTCTCTTTCTCCTAAAAATGCCTTTCTCTTCTTTGCATCTTCGTGGTTTAGATTTGTGAAAGTAAAACCATGTGCAATGGCATGAACACTCTCTGCTCTTTTAAAAATTCTGTTTAAATTTTAAAATTCTTTCCTCAAGGACTGAGCCTTGTTCCTTAAAACAGGGCAGGGAGTGCCTGTGCTCACTAATGATCCCAAACCTTCAAGGATGATTCTCTCTTTAAAACTCTCATTATTTAAGTGCTGTGATTCTGTGTAGCTCCCCATTTTCTATCTTTAATTGTCTTCAAGGCCTCGTTGGTTCATTTGCTTCCCAAATCCATAAAACGTTGCAATAATACACATTCCAGTGTGTGTGTGTACAACTTCAATAAAAATGTGCAATAAAAATGCATCTCATTGACTAATGGGGTCGGAAGTTTCCAAAAATGTTACTTTTCAGGTGTGTCCATAGGAGGATGGACGTCAAGGCGTGTCTTAATTGCACCCAATGCTGTTGGGGTTGATGATGAAAAACAAAACACTCCTATAAACTGTGCCACGTTAGGAATTAATTAAAGCACAGGAAGTAGAATAACAAATACATAAACTTGTTCTTGCTGTATGGGATTGGAGCCACTGCTCTCCCTGCAGGTTTGGTCACCACCAAAAGCCTTTCAGATCTCTTACCCCCAAAAAATTAATATACTTTTTTAATTCTTTTTTCTGCTGGTTCAAACTCAATCTATATTTGTGCAAATTATAGAGATTTTAGATACGGCTTCACTACACAACCACACAAAGCTACTGCGAAACCTGTTCCCAAACAGTATCTGGGGATGGACACAGTCATATCCATCACTACTAATGCCAGAAAACACACGGACCAGGGAAATCCAAACTTAAGGGCTGGACTCCATCTCTGGGGTGTTTTCCAACCCAAATGATTCCACGAGTCTCCCGTTAATGGGTTCTCTGTAGCATGGCCAATAACTTCCTGCCCTTCCTTCTTCCACCATTCACCCGCTCCGTGTTCGCCACGGGTCAGACGGGACTGGCATTCCCTGCTCCGATGCGGAGAGCGCTGGACCCCTCAGGCACATCCAGGTGTGTATGTGTATACACACACACGTATATGCACATGCCCGGGTGTTCACAGAGACACACACGGAGCCCTCCGAGGGCTGCCCTTACGCTCATCATCTCGTAGCTGCTGGTCGCGTTTAACCCTTTTAAGTGCAGACACTGATGACCGGAGTTAACGACACGCAACCCCGTTCTCCCCGCATCGCTCCCCGCTCGCCCGCCCCGTGCCCCGTGCCCGCGGCGCTCACCTGGCGGCGGGGCGGCCCTGGATGCGGCGGGGCGGCCCTGGATGCGGCGGGGCGGCCCTGGATGCGGCGGGGCGGTGTTCCCCCGGCGGCGGGGCGGTGTTCCCCTGGCGGTGCTCCCCTGGCGGCGGGGCGGTGCTCCCCCGGCGGCGGGGCGGTGTTCCCCTGGCGGTGCTCCCCTGGATGCGGCGGGGCGGTCCTGGATGCGGCGGGCCTGCCCCGGTTGTTGATGGGCGCTGCCGGAAGCCGACGTGGCGGCGGCGCCAGCGCGGCCTCCGCGGAGCCGCGGGCCGGCATGAGGGGCTGCGGGCCGCCCTGCCCGGGCCCCCCCAGGGGCTGCGGGCCGCCCTGCCCGGGCCCGGCCCCCGCGCTGCTCTGCGGGCTCCTGGCGGCCGTGGCGGCCGTGGCCGAGGGCGGCCGAGCGCTCCCGCAGCTCAGCGACGACATCCCGTTCAGGGTGAACTGGCCCGGCACCGAGCTCAGCCTGGTGAGGGGCGCGGCCGGGAACACACGCGGGGAGGGCCTGAGCCTGCAGGATCCAGGGGGACTGTGTCCTGACAGCCGGCACGGGGAGGCTGGGAGAATCCCGGGGGAATTGTGTCCTGACAGTGTGGGGAGGACAGGGGGTAAAGGGTATGGTTGGAGCTGGGGGGGAATAATGAAGGTCTTTATAAAAGCTGTACAGGGAAATAGGGAAGCGGGAGCGAGAGGGATGTGGAGGGGAATGGGATCTGGGAGTCAGTGGGGATGTGGAGGGGAAGTGGGGTGAGAGGGACAGGGGGAAGCGGAGGGGAAGTGGGATCTGGGGGACAGGGGGAATGTGGGTGGAGGTGAGGGACCAAAGCAAAGTGGACAGCAAGCACTCCCAGCCAGTTTAACCACCAAACACCTGTCTTGTGCTATAATTAACGCCCAGGAAATACTCTGGAGCGCGTCCTGTGAATTAGCAGCACCACTCAGTGATTCAGGGGTGTTTCTGACCAGTAGCGTTCAGAAAACCCACCTGGCTGATGCAAAGGTTGGTTGTTCCCATAGCCCACCACTGGTGTCCTGTACAAAGAGGACAATTACATCATCATGACCACTGTGGATAAAGAGAAATACAAGTGTATCCTGCCACTGATAGCCAGTGGCAACGAGGTGAGTGCAGCAGAGTTATTTTGTAATTATAAACTGGAGATGAGTCTTTATCATGTCATTTTTAATGTCACAAAATATCCTTCTGTTCCAGGAAGAAGAAAAGGACTATAAAGGTCCTACTCCAGGGGAACTGCTGGAACCTCTCTTTAAGCAAAGCAGCTGTTCCTACAGAGTATGTTACTTCTGTGTTGGTAATTAAATGCTAATTTAAAGGTTATAATCCAGTCCATGTCAAGGTTTTAGGGTAGTAAATCAAGTACTAGTTCAATCTGAAATAAGGTCTCTGCAACTTTATGTCTCAGTATTGCAGGTAAAATTCTGTATGATTGAAGATGTCGGGATTCAGAGAAATTGTGTTGCTACTGTGGCAATTGAAAAATGTGGATTTATTTATTTTCCCTTTGTTTTATCTGTGTGAGAGTCAAGGAAGCTTTGCCTGGTGTGTTTCCTTGGAACATCACCGAAACGTTTGGGGAGCACTGAGAGCACTCCTGTTTTTGAGGGTGCCCTCAAACACACCTGCTGGGGCTGCATTTCCTGCTGCAAAAGCCAACATTCTTGGGGAGGGCGTTGTGGTGGGTAAATTTATCTAAACATAAGTTTTAAAACGTGTTTTAATTTTAAGATTGAGTCTTACTGGACTTACGAGGTCTGCCATGGAAAACACATCCGTCAGTACCACGAGGAGAAGGAAACGGGGCAGGTGAGGCTCCTCACAACCCCTTCCCCGATGGCTTGGTCCTGCTCAACTCCTCCAGAAGGCTGCAGTTCCTTCAAAAAGCAGGGAAAATGGTCACTGATACTTGTTTTACCTTCTTTTGATTGCAGAAAATAAACATCCAGGAATACTATCTGGGGAATATGATGATGAAGAACCCGTTGTCAGAGCCAGGTGTGTCTCAGATTATTATATTTTGCTGATGGTAATGAATTGTTTGGTTTTTAACTACTCCTGGCTGAGAAATACAACTGTAGAAAACTGGTTCCCAGTGCAAAGAGTAGAATTTTGTAGATTTCTTGGGTTTTTTTCCCAAATAAATTGTTTTCAATTGATTTTTTTTTTTTTGGCACCTCTCCTTGCATCCACCCTGTCAGTTTTGCTGTGCTAGTTCATCAGCTGCATTAATCTGCAATAATTAGTGCCAGGGAAAGAAAAGACAGGATTTAAGACATGAAATCAATGTATGACAGCCCAGACTTTGGCAATACACCCTTTTTTTCGGAAGTGTTTTTCAGGCTGTGAGCAGAGGGCAGAGCACATAGCACAGCTTGGGCTCTGCTGCTTCCTAATAAAACAGAATCTGCAAACCCAAACACTCACCTTTGCGGGTAGATTTGATCCTTGAACAGCTTGAGAGTCATTTTTTAGGGAACCTGGCGCAGATCTTCAGAAATACTCAAGTGCCTAAGGTGGGACTTGGTGGAAATCGCGTCGCTGAGCTCCAAACTCAAACAGCAGTTTAGAAGAACTGATTTCCAGAGCACTTTTTGCCTGTAAATTAGTCCAAAGAAGTCTTAAAAATCCAGAGACTAAGCATTCATTTGTCAGTGTTGATGGAAAGAATAGAAAAAACATGCTCTAGGTTGGGGTTATTGTTTAATTTTAGGCTGGTGTGTAACAGGTGGGCTTATTTTCCTGTTCCAATGTTTTCCTAAAAGTGATTAACTGAACACTACAGTCTTTTGGAGGGGGTTTAGAGCTATTAATCCCATTCCTGGCCCCCTGCCTGCAGCCCTCAGTTAGGTCTTAGTCCTGGCAAAAAACAGGGCTTCAGAAACGTGTTGTTTGGCATTTCTGTGGGAGTGAGTCACAGGGATCAGTTGTGGTGCCTCGTTCTCCCGAGGTGCCGCTGCACAGAGCACAGGATGTTTGATTCAGGTTAGTTTTGTGGGGCTGGGTGCTGAAACGATGGGAGATGGTGCTTCAGGTCATCTCAGCTGAGTCCTTTAGGCTGCTGTCCCTCTGTCCTCCCTGCTGAGGTGGCAGATTGTGTCCTTTCCCTGCTTCCTGCACAGCAGCTCATGCTCCTCCCCAAGCACCTGCCTGTTCCCTGCCCAGTTCCCTCCCTTCCCAAACAGCAGCAGCAGCAGTGACGTGTTTTCCAGCCCTGCCTCTGGTGTGAGGGCTGAATTAGGCCTGACCTACCAACCCCAAATTGTTTGAAGACCATCCTGACTTGTATTTTGCTCTGTTTGCTCTGGACCCCGGATCACTGGTTGTCTCCCTTCTTTCCTCTTTTGCACCTGCAAGTGGCTCCTGGCAGTGTACAAAGTACCAGCAAATACACAAACCAGATAAGCTTCTCTGTGTATAATTTCATTTTACTGCAAGTGCACAAACTTACCTCGTTCTTAATTATTCCCCAGATCAAGAAGAGAAGGAAAATTCCAAAGATGGTGCAAAAGAGGCAAGTGAAAAACATCTATTTTAACTTTTCCCATCAATAGTGGAGGCAATTTATGTATGGTCGCAGAACCCCAGAAGGGTTTGGGTTAGAAGGGACCGTAAAGATGATCCAGTTCCACCCCCTGATGTATAATTAGTCCCCTCCCAAAAAGAGCATCAAGATGTGAAACTCTGTTCCTGAGCTGCACTTTTCTCACTTTAACGATCAGTCCCAGCTCAGAAATTTAATTTAGTCTCGCTACTTACATTTCTTGCCCTTCTACTTATTTACAGTATTCTAATCTTAAATAAGGTGAATCCTATGCTGTCCTTCTATGGATACACATAAGCACAGACAGTTATTTTCCCAGCTGCATTAGAGATCTCCATTCCCTTAATGACACTTCCGTAGATTTTAGGTAGGGAGAAACACTTAACAAAGCACAAAATCCCTAAGAGATTGACTTGCTGACCCATCCCATAAAACTCTGTGCTTCCCTTTCCCACTTGTTTAGGCCCCAAAATTCAATTTGAGTTTCCAGTTTTATATCAAAACAATGGAAGTACCCGAAGCATGTTGGAGTTTGGAATTAGCAAGAGCAGGTTTGACCTCATTGCCAGTTATCCTTCATTTTCCTGCTGAAATGAAGGGTTTGTGTCTGTGTCCTTTAAAATATCCCGGGGGGTGGCTGTGCAGTGATCTCAGCATTCTGAGGAGCATTCTGGAGGTCACTGAGGGGGCAGAACGTGGCCTGTTTTAAAGGCAGTGGTAGCTGTGCCTCTTGGAAAGTCAAGAAAACCAGGTGCTTTGTAGTGTAGCTGCTTTTTGTTTAGTTTCAGAGCAAATTTAAGTCTTTATTGCCTTTTTTTTTGGTGGGTTTTTTTTTTGACAGTATGTGTAATGCACTTACAGTGTCTGGATTTCAGCCCATAAAGAATTTAGGCATGGAATCTCTACCCTTTAACCTCATAATGTCTTCCTGCTTCACTCATGGAACAGTTTTTGGGAGGGTCAGTGGCCTGTGACAATGGGATGTGGCTTAAAAGCCAGAGCAGGTGAGGGACAGAAAGGTCTTGGATCCTTGGAGTGTCCCGACCCCAGAAGGCACCTGTGTCCTCTAGCACAGAGCCCCATTGGTTGGGCACTGAAAACCTGCAGTAGCTCAAGCAGCACTGGTAGGAAAAGGTCAGTTTTGTGGGTTCTGACACAAACAGAACTTTGGGAACCCAAGAACTCCAGCTGCTTCCAAGACAGGAGCCAGGAGAGAGACTTCACCACTTTAGGGAATTAATTTCTTAAAGTGGAAGCTGGATGGAACCCAAAGGGACAAACCTGAAGAGAGGTGACTTACAGGTGTGAAAAAGTGGAATTGCTTTGTATGTACCTTGAAGGTTGTTAGTCACAGCCACAGGAGGTGTGGGATCCTCTGGATAAGGAATGGCTTCGGCCAGGAATGCCCGGAGGGGTAGTGCAGGTACCGGGGTCACTTCGCAGGGGTGGATTTGGGTTCTTCGGGGCCTGGCTGCTGAAACAGCAGGTCTGGTTTCAACCCAGCAGTGGTGGGTTCCAGAAGAGTGGGAGGAGCTTTCCCTTTGCTTTCCCCGCGCAGATCCCCACGAAGAACATCGAGGGGCAGATGACGCCGTACTACCCGGTGGAGCTGGGCAACGGCACGCCCTGCAGCCTGCGGCAGAACCGGCCCCGCTCCAGCACCATCATGTACATCTGCCACCCCGAGGCCAAGCACGAGATCCTCTCCGTGGCCGAGGTCACCACCTGTGAATACGAGGTGGTGATTCTGACCCCGCTGCTGTGCAGCCACCCCAAGTACAGGTACGGCCCCTGCCTGCCCCTCGTGCCCCTCGGCGTGGCAGACGCCCTGCTGCCGTTCTGGGCCACAGCCACGGCACCTGCCTGGGTGCTCCCACCTTGGCACGGGAAGTTGCACCACGCTGGCATTTTGGACACCTGCAGGGCTTGATCCCAGGTGGGAAGCAGGACTTGAGTTTCAGTAGGAACCACGACATCACAGAATCAGCCGGCTTGGAAAAGCCCCCTGAGATCATCCAGTCCAGCCCTTGATCCAATCCCGCCGTGGTTCCCAGACCGTGGCACTGAGGCCACATCCAGTCTCACCTCAAACACCTGCAGGGGTGGTGACTCCACCCCCTCCCTGGGCAGCCCATTCCAATGGCTGAGCACTCTCTCTGTAAAGAATTTCTTCCTAATATCCAACCCAAACCTCCCTTGGTACAGCTGAAGACCAAAATGGGCATTAAAGGCAGATTAAGAACACTTACCTTCTTTTAGTTTGTGATTTCAGGGTCTTGAGGGATCATCTTCATGGTGTTTGAAAACTGCAGATACCACATGTGTACATAGGCTTTTATAATCTCTGTACAAAGCCGAAAGTGTGCTCTCCAGCCATAACCTGAACCTTGATTTTAGCTGCTTCCACCTAGGAGGAGCTCTCTAGAAGCCATTTTCACATGGAGAATTCACAACTTCAGTGTTGTTCTCCAAAAATCAGGTGTAGCGTTCTTTTTTCCTCCCTGTCCCTAAGCTGTGCATCTGAGGGATCCCTTAGTCTCAGTCAAACCTTTTTGGACCCTTCAAGGGGTGGAAAGGGAATAAATAATATGACATACAACATGGCAGGATAACGGACAGGATTCCTGGATTTACACAGATGTTGGAACAAGGCAGAATTTAATCCCTGATCTGAATCAGGCCACAAAGTCTAGAGGCAAAATCCTGCACTGTGCATTTTATAAACACTTGGCAGCTGGAGTAACTCAGTTAAATGTTAAATGTTTAGTACCCATTATAATTTTTTTTCCTGTAGATGGGTTTGCACATACTCTCTTATCTGTTTACTGTGGGAGTCTTTTAAGCCTCTCTATCAGTAGCAGAATAAATAGAAAGTGCACAGGCCAGTGGTTCTGTCGCTTGGTCAGAATACAATGCAGAGCTGCTGCCTCCTTCCCAAGGGAAGGCTTCCTGGCCACCACCAGGAAATACTTCAAATAAACCGACAGGATCAACATTCCCCACCTTAGTCAATGAGGAACGGTGGGGGTGGCAGGCTGGGAATGCTGCTCAGTGGCACCACAGGGATCACAGCCCACATTCCAAGTTCAGTGCAGTTTTTTGCTGGTGCGTTCCCCAGGCAGCCCCTCGGCCTCCAGGGCTTTCCCCCTGCACCGGGGATCCCAGCCAGGGGTGCAGCTGCACTGCCTGAGCAGAAACTCACAGCAGTGAACTGATTTGCTGAGCCGAAGGTGTGACACGTTCCTACCTTGTTGTTGGGCAGGTTCAGGGCTTCCCCCGTCAATGACATCTTCTGCCAGTCTCTGCCGGGATCCCCACTGAAACCCCACAACCTGGAGCAGCTGGAGAAACAGCAGGAAATGCTGAAGACGCCTTTCAGGAGGGTCAAGGAGGTAGGATGTGTTTCATTTTAAACAGGAGGATATTTTCTGTGTTGAACACGTTCTGGAGGATGGTGTCAGCCTTTCAAATAGTCTTTAAGCTTGTTGAGACCATCTGTAACTCACCTTATTTGGAAGGGAAGCAAAGCAAGTCCGTTTGGGCTACTAATTTAAAGCTTTTTTAGCCTTCAGGTCGCAAATGTGTGAAGGTTTGGACTGGAATTTTCTTTCAGCTAAAACTGACCAAAACAGCCAACTGGACTCAGCATTCAGTAATTTATATGATTTATAAGACTTTGCAGGGGATTTAACTGTAGCCTTTAATTTCAGGAAGAAATGCCTTCAACAAAAGAAGAGAAGTTCTCTTCCATTCACAAGCCTGTGGCTGTTGGAAGCCACCAGCTGTTAACGGTGGGAACAACCCACATCTCCAAACTGACTGATGAGCAGCTCATCAAGGAATTCCTTAGTGGCTCCTACTGCTTCCACGGGGTGAGGAACAAGGCTGCATGGAATAAATAGCTACTCCTTACCTGCACATCCTGCTTTATGCCCTTGTTTAGTTTTCACCTTTAACCTGCCTGTTGAAACTCAATTTATTTGAGCAGTTAAGTGAGAGTAGGTAATGAGAATCTCATTCTGTTAATTGATAGATATGGGGTTTTACAGCTCAAATTTAGGGTTTAGGGTCTGGAGGGAAAGGCGTGGGGTTGTTTTGGGGTGTTCTGGTTGTTTCAGGGGTTCTGGTGATTGTTTTTTTTAATGCTGAGCTTGTACCTCTCCCCAGGGCGTTGGCTGGTGGAAATACGAATTCTGCTACGGCAAATACGTTCATCAGTACCACGAGGTGTGTTTAAATACCTCTGGTAGTTCCTTATGCTTTACTTACTTCAGTTTTGTAGTGCATTTGATAGATGGTTGTGGGGGCTGGAGAGTCTGCCTCCTTTTCTTGGCTGATCAGCAGCTTGGGTTCAAGAAGTTGCATTTCAGAAAGCAAACCCTCTCTGTACACGGTGTCCTTTTTTAGGACAAGGAAAGTGGCAGGACCTCCGTGGTTGTGGGTACGTGGAGCAAGGAGGAGCACATGGAGTGGTCGAGGAAGAACGCGGCCAGAACCTTCTACCTGCGAGAGGACGGCACCCAGACCGTCAGGTACAGACACTGCCTGCTCTCTGCTGCTGCCAACCTGGCACAGGACAGCCCTGGCAACATTCACCTCGTTAACACACACAACAAACTGGCAAGAGCAGCGTGATAAGATTTATCCCCCCCTACCCCAATCAACATCAAAAATAGGTAATTCAGCACTCGGGAGATGATGCAGAATAAAACCTTCCCCTTCTGACCAAGCATTTGCTTCTGCAGTTCGACCTGTTATTGTTTGTATATTAAATACTTGAGGAACAGTGAGGTGGTGGCTCACACCACTTACCTGCCTGCTTAAAAATGGTGTTGAATGCTTCCAAACTCTTCCATTCTGATCTTTCCTGGCAGAATGGTGTCTCATTTCTATGGAAATGGAGATGTTTGTGACTTGACAGACAAGCCAAGGCAGGTGACTGTGAAATTGAAGTAAGTGAACTGATGTTCTCTGTGTGTTTGCTGGGTGGGAGGGGGAAGCTGCTGCTGTTGTCACAGAGCTCAGAAGGCAGTGATTGTTAACTTAGTAAAAATGCTGTAGATAGCAGTGAAACACATCATTATTTTGTGCTTCTTACACCCCAAACACCCCAATTTCTCTTCTGTTTTCAGATGTAAAGAATCTGATTCCCCTCATGCTGTGACCATTTACATGTTAGAGCCTCATTCTTGCCAATACATCCTTGGGGTATGTAAAGACATGCTGGAGATCAGGTGCCAGGTCTCAGGTGCATGTTCAAGGTGGCCCCTTCCTTCCAGGGACTCTTCCCAAGATTCCTGCAGTGCTGAGTTCGTGGTCTCTGATGTTCTGGTGTCTCTGTTGCAGGTGGAGTCTCCAGTCATCTGTAAAATCCTGGATACAGCAGATGAATACGGGCTCCTCTCCGTGCCCAGCTGAGGACAGCAAAGCCCCCTCCATGAGCCAAATCCTGACATTTCCCACGGGAACAGCCACCTGTGAGCTGACAATGGCCTCACCAGCACAGCTCTAAGCTGAGGGACTCGTGAACCACTTTGTGTATAACTATGTGTATATAAGAGCTTATGGATAAACTTTTAATGATTAAAACCCTGTCTTGCACTTCCTGCCTGGCTCGTGTGTGACACGTTCCACCAGCAGCATTCCTGAGGTATAAACTGCCCACTGGAAACAGGCACAGTAATAACTGAAGCTTCAAGTGAGGAGCCCAGCTGCCACCAGAAGGAGAAGGTGAATCCAACCCTTCCTGCTCAGGAGCCTCACCACCACTCATGGTTTTTCTACTGCACCAGCACTACCTCTTTGTTTCACTGTTGGCAACTGTGTTTTCGCTGTACCTCACCGCTCTCTTCAGCTGCTGTTTCTTCTCCCAGCCTGGGCCGCTTCCCAGGACACTCCATTTATTTATGTGTTTATATTTAACACTGGAGGGTTCATCTTCATACAATTATTTTGCTGAACACCCTCCCTGCCATCAGGTCCAGTTCCCTGTAGCGTGTCTGCCTCGCAGAGGAGAGCTGGGAGGTTTTCTCTGCCAGCAGTAGAAATTCCCAGAAGCTGGGGAGGATCAGGCAGTTGAAATCCTGCTGACAGCAGGATCTGAAGTAGATTTGCATTATAAATAGGTGGAACAAGTTTGTAATGGCCAACACCCAGAGCCTTGAGCATTTGGGGTGTAGCAACAGTCTGGTTGTTGTGTTGGTCACTTCCGTGTGCCCCCCACGTTTCCTCTTTTGCAGAGCCCTTGTGCAAGGCACAGGAATTCCTGGCTGTGGGGGGAAAATGTGCCAGCCCTGTGCCATGTGACTGGTCAGGTGCTGCCCAAAATACCCTCCTGAACTGCTGCACTGTTGCAAGAGAAGCCTTTTAGTGTCTCATCAAGCAGAAAACCCAAACAGCAGCAGCAGCAGCGTGACTTGACATTTAAGGTGACAGGCACTCTTCTTGCTCATATCAAGGTGTCAGAGGGAACTGGAAAAGGGGAAGAGTCTTCTACGCAGATTTTTTCCCCCCTAGAAGAGGGTCTACCCGTATTTCCCCACCACAACCTTGTTGCAAAGCATTCGCTAGATAAGCAAAAAGTGGCCCAAGTTCTAATCCAGGAGCTTTTAGAAAGAGGAGACATTAAAACCCGTGTTGCCCACACTTCACATCCTTACCTTAGTTTCCCCTCAAGTTTTCACTCCCCTGAACAGTCACAGCTGGACCAACCTCATCAGGACCTGCCAGAGGTGTCACTCCCCCAGGCCACAGCGGCCAAATTACAGTAAGGGAAGGTTAAAACTTGTTTCACCTTGTGCTGCCTTCGCAAGGGGCTGTGTGAATGCCCTTGTTACAGCCCTGGATCTGTGTGATCCCTTGGGATAGCTGTATTTTGAATCAAGGCTGCCCTGTAGCTCCCTGGCTGCTCTTGGGAAAAGCTGGACAGTCACAGCCCTGCCCCAGCATCCCTTGGGCTGAGTCATGGGAAGGGAAGGGAACCCCCCACGGCCCAAACCTTCCTGCCCGCCCCTCACTTGTGATCAGCCCGGAGGACAGGCCAGGAACAGTCATTCTGCAGAAAGTCCCTCTGAGGAGGGGAAGCACAGCCCTGACTCAGCAGCCACAGCACCTGGTGCCCCCCAGCACCAGCCTGTGCCGCTGTCTGAGCAAACGCAGGGTTGCCAAAGCCGTGTTGTCCCGTGTTCCTCAGCCTCTACTTCCCCCTGCGCAGGAACCCCCACGCTCACAGCTCTTCCTGCCGGCATCCAGGCTGCCCACACACCCCCCAAACAGGAGGAACACGCTTTGCTGCCCCCCTCCCAGCCAACAGCCCACGGGGGAGTGAGGGGAGGAGGTGGGACACACACACAGAAACCCCACAGGGCACAGCAGACCATGAGCTGCTACTGCTACAGGTAAATTCCAATATAATTCTCTGTTTTCACACATTTGAATCTAAAAGAAATAAATTTAAGAGTAATCTGCTGCCTCAAACCTCTCCCAAAGAAGCAGGAACATGCCAGGACCAAAAGTGGGGGAAGACAAGGTTCTTGGATATGCAGAAGGCTCCCAGAACTGGAGGGCTGTGCTGCTCTGCTCAGGTTTGTGCCTGAGGGGTTCTGCAGGTTTGCTCCCATGCCTGTGGGAGGTAGAGCTGTTTCAAGCAGACAAGTGCATTTTCTGGCCATAAATACCTAAGATTTTCATCCAACACACAAATCTAAGCCCACCTTAATCAGAGAAGCTCCTGTGACATCTGGTCTTGTGAAGGCTGGTGAAGATCCTCTCTGGGTTCAAGCAGATCCTCTGCAGGTTCAGCTCTCCTCCCTTACATTTCCAGCTCACAAAACTCCATCCCCTGCAGAAGAAGAGAACAAGTGGCAGACAACCTGTTCTGGGAGTGAAATCTCTTTACTTCATCACCCTGCTCTGGTCCTGCTCTTGGCCACACAGTGTAGACTCTCCTTTCTTGTTCACAGACCTTTCCTGTGTCCTGCTCTTCCTCCACAATCCCCAAAATAAGAGGTTGTTTAAAAAAAAAAGGAGAATAAATGAATACACAGAGGGTGTGCTGGATGAATTAAAGACAGAATAATTCCAGCACCGTGTGTTGTAGAATAACTATGCTTGTACCAAAAAAGAGTCTTTTTCACTTTGTCCCTTCCAGCCCCGATTTTCTCTGGGATTTTGCTGGGTCCTGTGGTAGGATGTGGCTGCTCCACCTTCCCAAAGGGAAGCACAGCCCAGGGTTCTCTGGCAGCACTGCTGTATTTACACGGAGAATTATCTGACTCTGGGAGCTCACCCCATGCTGAGAACAGCAGATAAAATCTCCCCTGACGTATTCTGAGTGCTCTCAGTTTCCTGAGTCTCTCACCAAAGCAGATTGGCATCTGTCTGAAGAACTGATGACTGCAGGGCAATTCCCAGAACCTGTCCCAGCAGGAAAGTGCCTGGTCAGACCAGACAGACAGCACGAACCACCTCGGATTTTCCAGCCCCCAGGACAGGGCAGGGGAGCCTTCAGGCTACCACAAGAGTTTCCAGTCACACCAATGACCAGCTGCAAAAGAGAGGGGAAAAAAAATGGAAGTGATTTACAGACAAGCTCTGGTCCCAGTGGAAGCTTGAGGTAACAATTTAGAGTAGGGTCCTTACCCAGTGGGTGTCCCTGTGGGGCAGAGGCCGACCCCAGAAGGTGCAACGGCATCTCAGACCCCCCTCCCCACCTGAGATTCTCTGAGGGGGGACAAAGGTAAAGTTACAGTGGATGTCATGTCATGCTTAGGTGGAGCTCGAGTGGCTTTGGTCATTAGCACGGGGCAGTGGCAGAAATAACCCGAAGTTTGGAGCTAATGAGGACCAGTTCCCACAAGCTGTGTTGTTGATGGAGCACGACCACAGCACCGCTGTGCTGTCCCATCCAAGCTCCCTCGGCATTCCTGCTCCCGAGGTGCACAGACAGCCTGTCCCTGGTGAACTCGCCAACCCAGGCACTCCTTCCAGCGAGCTTTGTCTTCTCCCCCCAGCTGTGATGCCTGTGATGCTGCGGCGGGAGCGAACCCTCCGCACCACCCCGTCCCAGCGCCAGCGCATCGCAACAAGCCACCGACACCTTCCGCTTCCCCCTCGGCCACGGCTTGAGCAACGTCCGAGGGGGGCACGGCGGGGAAAACCTGACGGATCTCACCGGGGACAATCACGTCCGGCACAGCCTCCTCCTCCTCCTCCAGCCGGGCAGAGGGAGAGGGGGGGCCGCTTGCCGCAGGTCCCCGGGGCTGGGCGGGCCCGGGGGTGTCCCGGCCCGCCCCCGCTCCAGAGAGCCACAAAAGGCACCGGCGGCAGCACGAGGGACCGGCGAGGGACCAGAGCAGGTACGCGGGGTTAGAGGGACGGGAGGGCGGCTGGAAGCAGAAACGAGCTGGGTGATACATCCGTGATGCTTTTCACACCCCTGTGGTGCTCCGGCGGCTGGGTATTCCCGCGGGATGGGGGGGGTGGGCTGGGTATTCCTGCGGGATGGGGGGGGTGGGCTGGGTATTCCTGCGGGATGAGGGGGGTGGGCTGGGTATTCCTGCGGGATGGGGGGTGGGCTGGGTATTCCCGCGGAATGGGGGGGCAGCAGAGGGCCCGGGGGACACAGCTGGAAGTCACTGGGGTCCCTTCTCTTGGACTGATGGTCCGAGCCTGCGGCAGCAAAGGGGACCGTGGTGACAGCAGGTGACTCACCTGGAGCTCTGCCTTTTCAGGGAGTACCTGCACGGCACGGAGCAGCGGGACCGGGGACTCGTGCCAGTGACCCGGGGCAGGGCTGGAGCCGGGCAGCGCTCCCGGCACTGGGAATTCTCCAAAGCCCAGCGATGCGGGGGCAGTGACCTCTCCCGGCTGCCTCAGACAAGCCTCCCGTATCCCACTTCCCAGCAAACTTCCCCTGACAGGTAAGGCCCAGCAAACCGCCGGTAAATCCTTGGCAGAGCAAAGCTCCAGGGGGCTGGGATCACGGGAAGATCTGTGGTCACACAGTTCTGTGGAGCTTTACTGAGGTGGCTGGACAGGTTTTGGATGGGTCAGACTTGCCTGGTTGCTGATGAGAGACACAAAAGCAGGGTCCCACGGAGCGGGCCCAGACTGGCACTGCAGATTGTGCAACGGAAGATGGTATTGCAGAGGTGCCTGGGGAAAACGGAAAGAAAGAAAAGATAATTCAGACTTTATCTACAATGACCTGAAATGAATAGAGCCCTCCTTAAATCCTTCTCTGACACTCCCTCTCTCTTACTCTGAAATAAGTTGTATTTTCTTTTGGTCGATAAAAGGGATTCATAGATACAATTAATGAAACAATTTCTGGATTTGCAAGTAAATTAGGATTATTTTTTTAACACAGAGCACATTATAATGATGGATTTGACATTTCTTTTCTCCAGGATGAGGGTCCTTCCTGGCTGCCTTCATCTCTACTTCATTTCTTTCTTGTTCAGTGGAGCACATGGATTCCTAATGTGGAGAACACCCACAGCCTTCCCAGTTTATAACTACTCCTATTCCAACCTCTCCTCTGTCTCAGAAGCACAAGCTCCCAAAACAGCAAGAGCTCTCAATTTCTCACATAATGTCATTGAAAAAGTAACCAAGAGGGACTTGGAAGGTTTTGAGACGCTGGAAGTTCTGGACCTTTCCTACAATCGGATTCGGGATGTTGAGCCTGGTGCGCTCCAGAGCCTGCTCAGCCTGCTCTCTGTGAATTTATCATTCAATGATGAGAAGCTGCTTCTGTCACATCTCCCACCCCACCTGGAGCTCTCGCCCACTGGCAAAGCCTCGGGGTCTTTGCAGCTTTCCAGGTATTCTGGCAAGTCCTCAGAGGCTGCTCTGGGGCCTTCTGAGCCCACCGAGGAGCCACCACGTTCCAGACATGCTCCTGTCCTGGGAAACCTTAACCCCAGGCTCAGGCGGAGCACTGGGAATCTGCTTCGGAATGGAGAGAGAAACACAACAGCGCTTCCAGCGTTTCCAACAGCCGCACCAAGGCCCAGCTTCTGTGGAACTCCGGTCAACGGGACACTGGATCTGTCCCACAGCAACCTCTCCGAGGACGAGCTGATGCTAAAACTGGACGAGGATGCCTGCCGAGCTCAGCTGGCCAGTGTCCTGGAGCTTGACATCAGTCACAACGACCTGAAAATGGATCTTGTGTCTCTGTTCGTGCTGTTCTTGCCGATGGAGAACGTGCGGTGGATCGACGCCAGCTCCAGCAATTTAACCATCAACATCCAGGACGTGGAGGCGATCTGTAAGTTCCCATTCCACCAGCTTTTCTTTGTAAACATCAGCCACAACCCCATCAACAGCTTGGACACGCTCTGCCTCCCTTCCACCATCAAGGAACTCGACTTGTCCTTCACCAACATCAGCCAAATACCCCAGAATTTCGCTACCAAATTGTTTAACTTGGAAAACATGTACGTCCAAGGAAATCACTTCATCTACACAGCATCTCCGGACAGCAGGAATGCACTTCCAACATGTGTCCCTCCCCCTGGGACTGTGCACATCAATGCCATCTCCTTTGTCAGGACCGAGTTTGGGACACCCATTGAAAGCCTCCCCAGTAAAGTGAAACACCTGGGAATGTCCAACTGCTCCATCGTGGAACTGCCCGAGTGGTTTGCTGACACAATGGAAGAATTGCTATTTTTGGATCTCAGCCACAACCGCATTTCTGTACTTCCCAACTTCCCTTCCTCCCTGCAGCACCTCGACATCAGCAACAGCGACATCAAAGTCATACCCCCCAGTCTGAAATCCCTCTCCAACCTAACAACATTTAACATCCAAAGCAACAAAATTACGGAGATGCACGTGGAGTATTTCCCATTAGCTCTACAGAAATGTGATATCAGTAAAAACAAGTTGAAGGTGCTGTCCTTAACCAAGGCCCTGGGGAACCTGGAGCATCTCAACGTTTCTGGGAACCTGATCACCCAGCTGGAAACCACTGACGCCCTTCCTGCGCTCGCCAGCCTGGACAGCAGCCACAACCTCATCTCAGAGCTGCCTGATGGCCTTGGCAATTCCCTCCCAGCGCTGAAGTATTTCAATTTATCAGGGAATAAGATCTCCTTTCTACAGCGTGGCTCCCTCCCAGCTTCTCTGGTGGAGCTGGACATCAGTGACAACGCCATCACCACCATAGTGGAGGACACGTTCGGCCCGCTGACGAGCCTGAGGGTCCTGACGGTTCAAGGGAGACACTTCTTCTGCAACTGTGACTTGTACTGGTTCGTGAACGTCTACATGCACCACCCCCAGCTGCAGATCAAGGGCAGGGGGGACGTGAGGTGCAGCTTCCCCCCGGACAGGAGGGGCTCCCTGGTGGAGAGCAGCCGCCTGACGCTGCTGCGCTGCTCCCTGGGGCTCCAGCTGGGAATCACCGCCGGCACCGCCGGCCTCGTGGTGCTGCTGCTCACAGCCCTGTGCTGGCACTTCCACGGGCTCTGGTACATCAGGATGGGCTGGTACTGGTGCATGGCCAAGAGGAGGCAGTACGAGAAGAGGCCTGAGAACAAGCTCTACGACGCCTTCATTTCGTACAGCGAACACGACGCCGCCTGGACCAAAGAGAACCTGCTGGAGAAGCTGGAGAACGATGGGTTCAAGATCTGCTACCACGAGAGGGATTTCAAACCAGGGCACCCCGTGCTTGGGAACATATTTTACTGCATAGAGAACAGCCACAAGGTCCTGTTTGTTCTCTCCCCCAGCTTTGTGAACAGCTGCTGGTGTCAGTACGAGCTGTACTTTGCCGAGCACCGGGTCCTCAACGAGAACCTGGATTCCCTCATCATGATCGTGCTGGAAGACCTCCCACCCCACAGCATCCCACAGAAATTCAGCAAGCTCAGGAAGCTGCTGAGAAGGAAAACCTATCTGAAGTGGAGCCCCGAGGAACACAAGCAGAAGATGTTCTGGCATCAGCTGAGAGCCGTCCTAAAGACAACCAACGAACCCCTGGTGAGAGTGGAGAACGGATCTGCTCAGGAGATGTACGAGCTGGAATGAGACCTGAGGAACTGGGAAGGCTGTGCCTGGAAAGCCTGTGGTCAAACAGAAGTGTTTACCTCCTGCAAAGGCTCAGTGTCTGGATCAGCTCCAGGAGAGGTTCCTGGCGGGACTGTCGCACTTGTGTCATTCCCTCCGATAAAGGAATCCCAAAGGGATGAGACCCAAGTGCTGGTAAACATTCTTTCCTTCCCAGGTGCTTGAATTTCTCCAGCTATTCCCAGCATTTCTGTAAGTGCTGTGGATGTCTCCTGAAGGGAAGAACAGCTCAGGTCACACTGCACGTCCTCGTTGCTTTTTGAGGTGGTTGCAGCGATAAGGGATGTCTTACAACTGGAGCAAAGATTCCTGGTTCTAGGACAGCCTAAGGTGGGAACACACCTGCATGCAGGGAAGAAAGCCAGCAGCCAGGCTGGCACACAGGCAGCAGGTGCTTTCTGTGGTTGGAGCAAGAAAAGATGAAAGATTTACTAAATTCAGCCACCTGAGAGGTGCCACAGCAAACCCACACTGCCACAGCCTTTGGGCTCAGTGACTGCTGGGAGACACCAGGCTTGGAAACTTCTATAAGTACACAATAAAATATACAACCAATGCAAAAACCAGCTGAGGGTGTCAGTGTCTGCTGTTAGGTGACTGGGGTGAGCTTTACATCAACATAAATCTCTGAAGAAACAAGTTCTGTACATCATTATTCAGATCTAGGAAAGCTTCACTTGACACAGTCACCCTGACCCATTTCCAAGGGACTCAGTGCTACCTCTGCAGGGCCCTTGTCCTCACCTAGTGCCACTTGACCGTTTTATTTATTGTGTTTGGGAAAAAATAGAAGGAAATCCAGCTGATCTAATTTTCACATTCAAGGAAAAATACCAAGCTGTGGCACAAAATAAACACCAGGTGAGGACAAATCATTTAGTGGAGCACAGTCTGGACTTGCTCCTACAGTGAGTGAACCCAAGTGACTTCCCAGCAGAAGATCCCGGATCCAGGAACGCAGGATGTCTGTGTGCAGCACGTCTGGAACACAGACTCTGAAAGGGAATTAGCTCTACTGTGACAAAATAAGGCAAACCCAGACCCATCTGCTGCCAGAAGGGGGGACATGAAACAAAGGCCTGCATTTACAGAGAGATCTCCCAGAACTCACCAGAGGCAAACCCACCCTTCCTCAGCAAAATGCTTTGGCATCAACAGCTTGGAGGTTTTACAATTAGAGGTTGAAAAATCCAACCCTGCAGCCCAGCAGCTGAAAAAGCCAACTCTCACCACCACAGAGATTTAGGACTTATAAAGACTAAGTTACAAAAATATTTAAACTTTTTTTTTTTTTCATTTAAACAACCAGAATTCACTTGTTAATGAGATTAATGAGCCCCAAGTAATTCATCAGCTGTTTTTCTAATAAGCTCCTTGATGCTTTCTCCTTTCTTTCTAAACCACTCAGTGTCACATTTCTCACTTCATCTCTTCCCACACATTTCCCACCTCCTTTGGCCTGCACTTTGTTGCTTCCCTCTGCTTGGATCTCTGCTTTTCAACCTTGCAGTCACTCTTTACTGGTTCCTTATTGGTTCTGTGCTCAGCAGGTTTCTCATACAAGGGGCTAAAAGAAAAAAGAAAAGTTAGACTCCCAAAGACTGTAAGCCAACTGTTTTATCATAAAATTGATTAAATCAGTTCATGATTCTCTGCAAAGTTGTACCCACCTAATCCCAAAATCCAATCTCGATTTCCTACACCCATAAACATCCCACAGAACAATGAACTCAGTAAAACTGACAAATCAGGTTTTGCTCCTACTGCAGACGAAAAGGTGCTGCACTTTCCTATCTGTACTTTTCATATTAACCCCAATATTAACACAAGGGTGGTATATTAAGAGTACAGTTGGCACCAGGAGTTAACAAAGTTCTTTTTTTGCACTAACACATCAGGTAAAGGCAATAAAAGCTCCTTCTTGGACCCTTCTTGCTTCACTCCCGCATGAACATTCCATGCAAATGACTGTCATGAATAAGGTGTGAGGGGTTTAACCTTGTAGCACATGCTGAAGTTCATGAGATCCAAACTAAAGGCACAGGAGAAGCTGCACACAGAGCAAACCCCCAAACTGCTTCATCTGTATTTTTTCCCTCCAGTACAATTTGTACCAAAGAGAAATTCAACTACAGAACAACCAAACAAGACTTTTAAGTTATCTTTTATACTTAGTTTGGAAAGAACCACGTTATTCATTTGGAGGGAAAAAAAAGTATCTGGGAAGAGAGGAAAGACTGAAATAATTTCAGTTTTCCATCTGTATTAGAAAGTTGATCACATCAGTTTTATTGCAAGAAAGCTAATTCAAATTCAAAACTAATTCAAATTCAGTGTTAAACAAAGAACAGTGTTCCAGGAAAACCTCCAAAGCAGTTCAGTTAACAAAAGGCCCGAACCAACAACTCTCATGCAGCAGTGAGTGGATGTTTTTGTGTCTAAAGTACCAAATCACCTTCCCATCGCTGTCGTTTTCCTAAAGATGTGGCATTTTCCTATAACGAGGCACCAAACGTCTGTGGCAGGGTTGTTTTGGAGACGCTGAGGCTCTGCTGAAGGTGAAGGTTGTTTGGCAGAGATTTGGTGACCTACAGCCAGAACTGTCAGGAATTTCAATTTCCCACAACACCTGACACAACACAACAATAAAACACAATTCCTTTCAAGTTATTTGCTTGCTGTGTAGACCAACAGAGGAAGTTTCTAAGCAGACAGATTAAATCAAACTGACGTTAAGATTTCTTAAAAAAATCTCCCGAACTGGTAGTTAGCTGGGATATGGTTGTTCTGGTTTTAAAAATGTTAACAGCTGTCCTACCTGTCCCAATTTATAAAAGTCATGGGCAAAGGAGCAATAAGGAACACAACTCTGTGCCTAACAGCTCACCAGTTAGGGAATTCCAGAGGTGACTGCATTACTCCTGTCCTATAATACTGCAACATTCATCTTTATCCTCATCTTTATCCACACCAGTAACTAGGTATTGCACAGCTACTTCTATCAGAGGTAGAACACCTCTCCAAATTATTTTGGGATACATAACACCACTCCCCTTAAAATAAGCACCCAGCAGATATTAACATATAAACTGCAGAGGTTTATTCCAGTGCTATACTTCCCCAAAGTCCTTCCCAGTGGAAATACAACACTGACTGAACAATGCCTTGTCCCACTTGAAGAAGCTGAGAGTGAAATCCTGAACTTTGGTGGAAACTGATGGAATTTTTGCCATTTACTTCAAGGGAACCAGGATTTCACCTCAGGAATAGGAAAGACTTTTGTTATTCCTAAAAAGTGCCACCAGTTTTTCCAACCTTCTGCAATGGGAAAAGTTTCAACTCCAGTAATACCAAGAAACCTCCCAATTCTTCTTTCTGGAAAATACAAGATATTTGTAATACTCTGCCTTATCACAGAATGGGTTGGAAAGCTCATCCAGTCTCACCCCTGCCATGGGCAGGGACACTTTCCACTAGTCCAGGTTGCTCCAAGCCCTGTCCAACCTGGCCTTGTGACATAATAAATCACACAGTTATGGCATTTACTTTTTCACTTATCCAGTAGTAAAATTTAGTACCAAAACCACCCTCATGTAACAATTCCAAACACAAATCTAAAATGTATCCCCCTTTTTGACTCGCCAGTGAAATTCCCCGGCATTGGCTCCAAACAGCTGGACAGGGACAGGAATGGCATTCCCGTTCATTGGTAGCAGTGCTGTATCACTGACTTGGGGATAATCCTTCCCCAGCCAGAGAAGGGGCCGCTCTGGGGAGGTGGGTCAGGCTACACCGAAGGCACTGGGATGTGCCTGGTGGGAGCGGTGCTGCAGTCCCGGCCCACGGCGGGGGTGGGATGGGCGACGCAGGGCTTGGAAAAGCCAAAGGCGGAGTTGACTGGCTGCAGGCTGTTGGGGGTGCTGACTTCCTGGGAAGGGCTGCTGTTGTACACGCTGTAGTAGGGCTCGATGCGGGTGTTCATGGGGGTGGAGCTGCTCTGGCCGTAGTGCTGGTGGCCCGCGGAAGCCCTGGGGCTCAGCACGCTGTCCTTGGAGCGACTGGGAGCGCAGGCCTGGTCCAAGCCCTTCTTCTGAGGCTTTGGGGACAACATGTACGCCGAGTTGGTCTCGTGGTGGGAGGACTTGTTCCTGTTGACTTCCAGGCTCCCCTTGCCCATGGCCCGGAGCCTGGTCCTGTGCTTGCAGCAGCAGAGGACGAGGGCGGCGTACCGCAGGCACCACAGGACGCGCCGCCGCAGCCCCGCGCTGTTGCGGGAATAGATGAAAGGATTTAACCCGGACTTGAAAAAAATGAGGGTGAACCCACACAGCTCAAACTCGTAGAGGACAAAGCCCCCACTGCTGGACAGCACGTCCTGCACCAGGGAGACACCCAGGGGCATGCAGCACACCAGCACGGAGAGCACGATGACCACGCACATCCCCACGGCCCGGGAGTCCTTGGCCGTGGCCAGGTTGACGGCCGACGCCAGCGGGAGCCGCGTGGCGGGCTTGGGGTGGCCAGGGCCCTGCCCGTGGGCCTGCCCGCAGCTCTGGGTCCGGTACAGGGCGGGCTGTGGCCGGGGGGTGCCCGCGGCCACCACGGGCGGGCCCTGCCTCGCGCGCGTGTTCCTGCGCAGGGCCCGGGCGATCATCACGTAGGACACGGCCACCACGGCCACGCAGCAGATGAAGTCGGTGATGTAGAGGTAGAGGATGAGCCTGCCCTGTCCGCTGGCCAGGCTGGCCATGGGCAGGCAGCGGCGGGAGCCGCGGGCGCGCAGCGTGGCCAGCGTGGCCAGGGTGAGGCTGGCGGCCCAGAGCCCCAGCGTGAGCAGCAGCGTGCGGGGCGCCGAGGCGGCGCGGGGGGGCTGCCTGCCCAGCACCACGCGCAGCCGGTGCAGCGCGATCGCCGCCACCGTCTTGAGGGACATGATGATGAAGCCAGAGCTGGTGAGGTGGAAGGCGAAGCAGAAGGTGCCCGGCACGCCGCGGGCCGGCCCGAGGAACAGCACGAAGGCGAACATGGGGGCGGCCACGCCGCAGAGGAACAGGTCGCAGAAGGACAGGTTGAGGATCATGAAGTCGAAGTCGGTGCGGAATTTGCGAAGGGCCGGGTCGAAGAAGGAGAGCAGCACGATGAGGTTGCCGTAGGAGCCCAGGCAGAAGACGAGGGCCAGCAGGGAGGCGCAGGCGGCCAAGGTAGCGGCGTGGGTGCCCTCCCGCAGCTCCGCGGGGCCGCTGCCGTTCGCGCCCAGCTGCTCCCCGGGCCCCGCCGGCAGCCGCCCCGACCCGTTCATTGCCCGGTCACCGCCGCCCCGGGGGGCTCATCCCCGGCCCGGTCAGCGCCGCCCCGGGGCTCATGGGCGGCCCGCCCGCCCCGCTCCCCGCCGCTCACCGCCCGCTCTCCGCCGCCATGGCGCCCGGGCCCGGCCCCTTCCCCGCCCGCCCCGCTCCGCTCCCTCCGCGGCGGGGCCGGACCCGCAGCCCCCCCGCACTCCCTCCCGGCGAAGGCGGGCCCGGGGCTCCCCCGGCGCGGGGCGGGGGATGCAGCACCGGGCTCCCCAAAGCTCCCCAAAGCCCCTCCGGCGCTGCTGCACCACCCCCTTCTCAGCCCGCGGAGCAGCTTTGATGCAACGGGCTGTGCCAGCACAGACTCTGCTTCACACCATCACAGAATGGTTTGGGTGGGAAGGGAACTTAAACACGACCCAGTTCCACCCCCTGCCACGGGCAGGGACACCTTCCACCAGCCCAGGCTGCTCCAGCCTGGCCTTGGACACTTGCAGGGATGGGGCAGCCACAGCTTCTCTGGAGCACCTGTGCCAGGGCCTCACCATCCTCACAGGGAGGAATTACTTCCTAATATCCAACCTCAGTCTACCCTCCTTCAGTTTGAACCCATTCCCCCTTGTCCTGTCAGTACTTGCAAACAGCCTTGCCCCAGCTCTCCTCTGAGTTCTCTCCTGGCACTTTAAGGGATCATTCTGAAATACTCACAGGGACGAGAGGTCAAGGAAACTCTTGGTGCACATCCTCCCAGCTGTCCCAGGCACACACAACCCAGGGGCCTCCACGTCACTGGAAATGCAGGTGGAGGAGATCAAAATCCAGCCAGGCAATGCACAGAAATACAGTGGAAATACATTAGATCCAGTATTTCTGACTTATGCATGGCACTTGTCTTACAATCATATATACATCAATCTTAAACTTAATAACCATCCCTACCCCAGCAATCATACAGGGTTGTTCTTAAACTAGTTGTGTCCAGGAGGGGGAAGGTCCAAGACCCAAAACATGGTTTCCTGTGGCTTCAAGGTATGTTCCCTCTCAGCTTGGCTGTCACTTATTTTCCCTCTTACTTGTATTTCTGTTCTCCAGCCCTGGTTAGTTTGAACTCTGTGGGTGAATCCTGGCCCTACTGACTATGAGTTGTTTTCTCAGGGGCAAGCTGGGCTCTCTCTCCTTGGATTTTATTATTTGTAAACATTGAAGGACACTGTATTACACGATTAAACAAGACTGACACAATGTTAGCCTAATGCAAGAGTGAATTACTTCAAAGTGGTCAATGCTGAGGAAATAGAGAGAGGATTGTTCCCTTCCCATGTAACCAAGGAGCACAAGATCCTCACCTGCTTTCTGAGCAGAAAACACACCTCACTTCAGCTAGAAACAAGACACTGCATAAAAACTGACCTCAGCTTCACACTGTGTCTAACCCGAGTCCACATGAGGCCACACAACTTCTGTGGTGTCACGTGCCAAAGCCACAGGAGTAACAACACATTTTGCACAACAAGAGTCCTCTACAAGGTTGGGAAGGTCTGTGTAACTCCAGGTGTCACCTGGCCAGACGCTCAGCCCTGGGTGGCCACAGTTCAGATTTCGGTTCCTAAAAGAGCAGGTAGAAACACACACACAAAAACAAAGCTGCACCTGCCTCTTGGGATTGTTTTCAGCAAAAGGAGTGAGCAAGACTGAGACTCTGATCTCTTGCACGCTTCTGAAACTCCTGAAAATGGATTTAGGAGTCAAAACTGTAGTCCTCAGGCTTTACAGCAAGAACTAGTTACCTGCAGAAGAGCCAAAGAAAAGTCTGATTTTTCTCTTGGCAACACGTTTAGATTGTCACTCATTTCATTAAGACAGTGTTTAACAGGTCTGTGAGGAGCAAGGGTGGGTTTAGTTCAGATGTTTTACCCCTCTACAGTTATTAACTGTAGTTTGAAATGAAGGAAAAAGTCTTGCTGGTTGAAGTCTGAGAGCCTCAAACATTCCAGCAGAAAAGAGGGAGAAGGGTTTGTACTCGAGGCAAAAAGGATCTCCATGGGAGCACAAACCCCTGCCCAGCCCCTTTGGCACAGCCAATGTCTCACTGGACTGTCCCTTCCTAAAAGAGCTTTTTAACTTTTTAAAAGAACTGCCAGAGTTTGGGGTGGGGGACAAAAGCATGGGAACAAAGTCCCCAAAGCAGGGCAGGAATCACCAGAGCAACAACTCCCCTTTAATCCATCAGAAGTCAAAGATAAAAGCTTACAAATATTATCAGCAGAATTATCCGTGCTGAGAACACCCTTGATTCAAGTCCACTTTATTCAGAGTCACTCTCTCTCCCAGGGAGAGAAAACTAACCTTTTTTCCTGTCTCGCCTCAGGGACTTTCCCTCCTAAATCTCTCTTAACAGCTCTGAGAAGCACCTTCATTAGAAATCCAGTCTCAGAGCCTGTGCCCCAAGGTGGCTATGGACAGTGAGTGTTCTGTGATGGGAAATCCCCACAAGTTGCCTTCCAGGTACTGCAGGATGCCAGTGAGGATGTAAAACACGTCAGCTGGTAACTCATGCAGGGTTGAAGTTAAAACATTCCAAGGACAGTGGTCAGCAAAACCTTCTGCTGCCATGTGGGTTTATTTTCCCTTTTACATCTTACCAGATCATGGTGTTTTCCACAGCACAGGGGAAGAGGAAGCTGGAGGCTCTGCTGCAGGATTCCAGGGAGCCTGAAGCTGTGGAGGAAAGTGTGAGACTGAGCAGAGTGTGGGATGCTGGGGATGCCTAACTGTGAAAACCTGCCAGGAAACATCAGCCAGTGCACGCAGCACAGGGCTCCCAGCAGCCTGGGAAAGGATACAGAGGATGAAAGGATGAAAAATTCCTTTTACCTCCATGTAAAAGGAATGCATCAGAAATAAGAACCTTCATTCCTTTTACTGTCTGATTAAAACCCCAAACCACCCCCCCCCACAAATCAGTTCTACTTGTCAGTAACACATCCAACTCTGAGCCTGTGGTACCACCCAAAAGCACAAGTTTAAAGTGTTATTCACCCATTGGATAATTTTCTCATGTATTTTTATCAAAATAAGCATCAAATACACTTGGTTATGGAAATATGGGAGATTACACCACCCACTCAATGTGACCATTTAATGTTCTAGCACAGGAATAACTGAGCAGTAAGTCACTGGCAAACTGAGCAAACAACACAAAACCAAACCAACCAACCACCAACAAAAACCCCCAAACAAAAACCCCCCAAGCAAACAAAAACCCACTCCAAAACCTTCCATGAATGAATTCTACCTTACACTTTTGCCCTTCCCTGGTGCTTCACAGTGTGGTCACAGGTTATCTGTGCAGACTGACAGGTCACTAAGGATATCAAGGCTACCAGACTATCTCCAATGTATTTTTCCATCTTCCTTCCTGTTCCAAGGGGAAAATTTCTCTCTTCTCACGCTAGAACTGTCTCCCTCTCTAGACTGAGGTCCTGCAGTCGGCTCATCTCGAAGGCTTTAGGGAAGAGACAGTAGAAGACATCAAAGTGATGGCAGCTCTGAACTCAGGATGTGTGTGTTGCTCGGGGAAGGTCGGGGAATAAAAGCAGTAATGGAGTTGTGGCCTTTGACGAAGATCTCAAAGCTGTTCCTACAGTCCCAGAACAGGAGACTAACAATCCTTCCCTCACCAAAACTCAGTCAGGACAACTTTGCTCACACTATCACAGCTATATTTTATCCTACAGAAGCATATTTTGAACAAGTGCTCTATTTACAGGGTGATCTGTTTGGATCAAGGAATTGACTGTGGATTTACAATCAGCTGTTGGGAATTAATACCACCTCCAACTACAGAATGATTCCCTACTGGATCCTGCAACCAGTTCCAGCTCTGCTTTGACTAAGAAAAGAAACTCCCAACACAGCAGAAAACAGCAGAGCTGGATCCCACCATGACCTGCCCTCCAGGTAGGCAGGACAGCACGAGCGATATCTGCCCCAACAGCTGATGAACTGCCAACACATCCTCTAAAGCTGACCCTCTGCACCAAATGCTTTCCATCACTTGTGAAGTTTCTCGTCCTATCAGCAAACCCACCTCCACTACGAACTAGTTTCTCCAGTTCTCAGAAGTTACTATGTATAACAAGTACTACAAGTTACTAAGTGGCACAAGGTGTTTTTCCGTAAATGCAGAAGCTCACTCCCCGGCCAGCCCTTAGAACAAGGTCTCCGGTTAACCCCTACCATTGCCTTAACTCACCGCCAGATCCCAGGACAAACACCGGCCTCACCCAACAGCACAGCAGCGAGCTGAAGCTGAGGTCTCAAAACCCCCCGTCTGCGCCTCAGAAACACAGCGAGCTGCGGTTGTTACAAACAGTCGGTTTATTGGGTCTTGCACCAGGTACACGGTGAACTCCTAGTTTGGCACTACGCTATACGGCGGGACATCCGTCCGGGCGCTGCCAGCGCTGCCCTGGGGGAGATGGAACACCCTCCAGGTCCCCGAGGGGAGCACACCCGGGGGTGCGATGGCAGCGTTTAGAGACGGCCACACGTGGGGCGGTGAGATCTGAATGGGACACAGCCAGGATGAGATACAGGAAAACCAAAACAAACCCTCTGCCTCTCGGACACAAAGAGAGATTCCGTTAAAGAAAATAATTTAAAAAACTAAGAATGGCATTTGATTCGATACAAAAGCCAGAACCACTACCGTATTAACATCTAAGTATGAATCTTTACAAATTAATCTCACAATGGTGTTATGTAAAAGGTTGCAAACTGTACAATGTTTTGTCAATGCAATGCCTCTACAATTTATACAGTCTTTTACAACTATGTAACACATATTAAACAGGTTATTAAACAGCCAATTCATACCAGTCTCTGAACAAAGCTGCAGGCAAAAAAAACACAGAGCTTCCACAATCTTCAAACAAGATATGTTTGCTCAAACAGTGACAATCTTTATGAGGATACACTGTTATAAACTGCCTTTCCACACTGTGCATACACATCATTCCGTGAGTTCAACCACCACTTACAGTCCATCGTTTCCTATCTTGGGCTATAATTACACGGAGAAGTCAGCCTTTTCCCCTTACCAATACACAAATAATCACACATTTTTATTCCACCCGTGGCCAAGTTCCCTCCAAAGGCCTGGCCAGGCAGCAAGAGCTGTCACTGCCCATGCTCTGCCTGCCACCGCCTGCACTGCACAGGGATCAGCTATTTACATTTGCACAAGGAAGGTACAAAAAGGCAATCCTGCCCTGAGCTGGCTGAATGAGAGAGACCCAAATCCCAGGAGTGAAAAATAAACTCTGAGGAAGGCAGGCTCCCGGGACTGTGTGCTGACCAGGGGAGGGGTGGAGAGCTCCACGGGGAAGACTCCGGGGCGCGGCGCTCTCCGGTTCTGCATATCTTTAATGCTGGAGTCAGCTGGGAACGGGGGTCAGGACAACAGGGTGGGAAGTGTGCAGTGGAGGTCACCGTGTGCAAGGAAGCAGAAACAAGAGTGATGTGCGGTGCAGGCCCAGGAGGAGGGTCTTGCCATGAACTCACGATCAGGCCCTGCAAGCGCAGCCACGAGGGGACCGTGGGGCTCCCACAGCTGCTTCCTGGGGAGGTGAAATTCCTTTTGGGTAGAACCAGGTCCTTATGTTTGTATTTTAAAGTGGGGTTTGATTAGGCATCAGGATTTCCAACACAAAGTTCTCTACATGATCAATTGCTTTTGAGTTTCCTTTATTTCGCAGACAAGTTCCTACATCCTCGTTGTCCCAGGAGAAACCTGAAAGAATTCAAAACGCAAATATTACCTCACGCTATTGTATGTATGAAAATACACGTTAAAGCTGCTCTTGGAATACTGTCACAAAACACCACAACACAAGAGAGGTGGAATTCTTGGAGTGTAACAAACTCCAGGAACGGATTCCCTCTTTGGGGACGTGCCTGTGTGAGGAGACCTGGCAGGGTGGAAGAGGAAACCGTGTGGCAGCAGCCATTCCCCATCGGAGGTGTAGGTGATATACTGGGCTGGGTGGCAGCTAAAGTCCTCACAGGCACCAGGAGCACAAAGCAGCACGTCCCTCCCCTTTGGGGACACTGCCAGGCATTTAAAAGGCAGCCAACTGGCAGAAAATGGAGAAAAGGCACATCAATAGTCAAGAAAACAAGTGTAAATGTCTTAGCAAAGCCCTGGGGTAATACAGGGACACACAGAGATGGGCAATATTTAATCAAGACAAATCTGGTGTTGACCAAGGCCACCGGAGGGGCAAGGGGTGCAGATTTGGCTGTCCCAGGGTGAGGGATTCCCCCATTCTCCCCACGCTCCACTGGAGAGCTGGAGCAGGATTCCTCGGGCTGACACGTCCATAAACCGATGTCACAACACATCAGCTCACCCACCTACGCATAATAGCAGGGGGAGACCAGCAGGTCAGTGAGCACCAGGAGCTGGTCGTCCGTGAACTGCTGTTTATGCTCCTGCCAGTTGTCGTGGTGGGTCCTCCGGAAATTGGACAGCGTCTTCTTCACAGTCATCTGCAGAACACACAGTGGGATGGATCCCTGCCCCTGCAGAGCCCGGCCCCACCCCAAAACACGGGCAGTACCACAAACAGAATGGCTCAGCCTCACCAAGGGCTGGAGCAGAACCAAAGCTCAGGAGGGCTCTGGGGCATCCAGCCCAGCATTTTAATTTTCACAGGTCTTTTGACCGCTGTCATGACTCCAACACTCTCATAAAAAGGGTTCTTGCATCTACAGTTCTGAGGTGGAAAACAGTAAGAGATTCTTATGACGTAGAAGCAAAATGCTTTTTCCTGCTGTCTTTTCCTTGGGTAGTTTTAAACCATCCAATGGTTTGGGTCTCAAAACATGAGAAAGTGGATGGTAGGTTCACAGAAACAAATCAGAGGAAAACTACCTTCTGTTATTTACAATAATGAAGATTATTATTCAATTAACAAAAGAAAAGTCCCATCAGTTCAATTTCCTGCTTCAGGAAGTCACACCACAGTGAAGTTTGCTAAATCTAAGGAATTCTGTAGCTCACTCCTCTAAAACAGCAAAGGTTAACAAAACCCAATACAGGACAGAAAAACAGAGTTAAGGGCAACTATTTTATTAAAAACTTATTTCTAGGGCTGCTCATAAAACTTTATTTTAAGAATTTCAGACCGATGTTTTGGTTGAGATTGTTTTCTAGAATGGCATCCACAAAAGGGGCATTTTTAATTCAAAATATATATATATACACACATACACATTTTAAATACAGTTCCTGCAGCTTTCAGTTTATGTTTTAAACTTGAAAACAAGGACAAATCTACCACAAAACACACTTAAAAGCAGTCCATGATTTAACACTATTTGGAATCACTTAGTAAAGGCACCAAACACTAAGTTTCTTAACAGGTTCCTGTTTTTTTCTGAGAAAGGGGAACTAAGAGCAAGCCAAGCGTACTTTAGGTGTGTTCTTACCTCAATAGGCTGGGGATCATTCAGGTGGGCACTGAGATCCATGAGGAGCTGGGGCATCCAGGTGGGCACGTCGTAGGGGCTGGAGAGGATGCAGGCGCTGAGCCCCAGGACCCCCGCGTGGCGCTTCACCAGCTCTGCGGGCACAGGGCACGGCATCACACCAAGGCAACACGGAGCAGCAAACCCCCCCACAGGGCAGGGATCTCCCCCTTCTGCGGAAATCCACACAGTTCCACGCACACAAACCTACGGGTCTCCACACTGCTTCTGCTCGCTCGCACAGACTCCCACACTCGTCCTCTACCTTCGATTTCTAATGCTAAGACGTGTAAGAAATTCATCTGCAACTGCTGTACGCTTCATAAACGCTTCCAGTGAGCTTCCCTTTCCAGTGAGCTTCCCTCTCTCAAGGAAACTCAAACAGCTCGGGAATGACGCCATGGACAATGTGGAAACCCAGACTTCTGAGTCAAACGGTTGTGACTCCCATGCACTAAATGTCCAGTCAGAAGCCAAAGGTGCAAACTAAGTCTAAGGGGTTTTTTGTTCTATTTTTTGGTTGGTTGTTTAGTGGGGGGTTTTTGTGTGTGGTTGCTTGGTGGTTTTTGGTGGTTTTTTTTTTAAGAATAAAAACCACACTACTAAAAATAGAAGGTAATAAAATGTGTTGTGACAGCTAAGGAAGTTTATTTACTGAGGAACTTGCTATCCCTAATCGTCAGCATCCTTAACTCTTGAGCTGGGATATGGAAATATCTCTTGAGTGTTAATTATAAGAGTAAGAAATTAGTTTAACATAAGAATACATAGCAAAAAACATAATTTGCTTTTGCTGCGTATTCTTGTTCATCATTTATGCTTGTACATCAACTTCCTGAAGCACTTAACAAGGATAAGGATGGGCAACAGGGACTGGGATCTGCACTCCATAGACAGAAACAGAGCATAAGGTACAGAAGGACAAGTGACCTGCCATTATAGTTTAGGAGTGCTTAGGAAGGCAAAACATCCCCATAGTGTTATGTTTTACCAGGTACATATTAATTTTCTACGTGCTGCTTAGCCCCAGGACGAGCCCCATCGCTGCAGTGCTGGCAGAGTCTGTGTAGCACGAGGCACTGCTTTCCCCTTTCCCCCACCCTGCCTCCCTCCTTCCCTTCTCCCTGGAAGGAACGGTGTCCCCCACGCTGCCTCCCTCATTCCCTTCCCCCAGCAGGAACGGTGTCCCCCACGCTGCCTCCCTCATTCCCTTACCCCCGGAAGGAACGGTGTCCCCCACGCTGCCTCCCTCATTCCCTTACCCCCGGAAGGAATGGTGTCCCCCACGTTGCCTCCCTCATTCCCTTCTCCCCGGAAGGAATGGTGTCACCCACGCTGCCTCCCTCATTCCCTTCTCCCCGGAAGGAACGGTGTCCCCCACGCTGCCTCCCTCATTCCCTTACCCCCGGAAGGAATGGTGTCCCCCACGGAGCCCAGGTCCCGTTTCCGTTTCTTGGGCAGCCTCATCTTGCAGAGCTGCTCGAAGTGTGTCTGCATGGGCTGGTCCATGGAGAGGAAGTTGCACTGCAGGAGCCCACTGAGCGTGGTGGCTGCCATCTCCCTCACCTGGGCACAGCAGCACACACAGTTAACGACCCCACAAGCACGGCAGGAAACCGGGATTTGGGACACCCACCCAGGCCAAGTGCCCAAACTCCACCCGTGAAAAGCCCTTACAGTTTCATGCTGTTCTCTCAAACTATTAGTTGGTTACCAGATGGCTACTATAATACAGAAGGACTTTCACATAACTTGTCATACCGTGACCTGCTACTCAAGCAAACAATGTAATTTAACTCACTGTTAATAAAAATATCACAGATGTAAACAGTTATCATAGAGCTGGTTGATATCATAGTCCATGATACCACAGATATCCATAGAAATGATATATCATAGAGGAGCAGAGGAGCTTCAGAAAGTTCAAAGACAACCTTGGACCAAGACCAAGACACAACACCACAAATACTCAACGTGCTTTACAAATTCCCCAACAGATTCTGTATTAACATCAGTTTTAAAGAGTCCTTTATTCAAAAGCATTTTGTTTTCCCCTTCAAATGAAGAACTGACAGAAAGAGGAGAGCTTCTCCAAGAGAAGGCAGAAGGGATGTTCAGGAGACTCAGCTGATTTCGTTCTACCTGTAGCACCGAATTCTTTGAAAGACACAACAGATGTTGGATTAATAAGCCACAATAAAGAACTTGAGTGGTTTATGGTCAACAATTCAGTTCTGTAATGCCCCAGAATGATAAACTTCCTTGCCCCAAGTACCAGATCTTTTCACTACCCGAATAAAAACACAGTTCCAGGTTGGAGAAATAACGTTCTCTCTGGTAACACAGAAACCCCAGAGAACAAGACTAAACTAAGTTTTCATCTAGTTTCCAAACTACTGAAAATACAGATCTCCTTTTCCATCCCTTTTAGAACAGCCACAGCACCTTGTCAGTGGATTCCAAGGAGAGCCATCTCATAGCTGCTCTTAAAAACAAATGACTACTTTCTCAGGATTACTAAGTTCTCTCATCTCCTCAAAGCTCCCAAAGCCACGAAGTCACAGAAGTGTAAGATCGTATTTCAATTGGGACTCCCTCCAACTCTCACTCCTGCTTCCAGTAATTCTGAGCTGCCAAAAACCTCCCCACGTTTCCAAACCTGCAAACCAAAGGGGCCCGTGGAACCACTGACAGCAGCCACCAGGTTTTGGGGAAGTACCTTCTGCTACAGGTAACTGCAAACAGAACATTTGTCTCTGAGGAGCACAACCACCTCCCAGTGCTCTGAACGCAGCGCAGCAGATTAGAATAAATTATAATCTGGCACACAATGTTCTGAGCTCCACCAAACCGTAAGTACAGCTGCAAGTGCTGCCATAATTAAAGACAGCAAGTTCAAATAAGCTCTCGAGACCTCGCTCTGCTCCATTTCAATTTCTAGCAGGTATTATTCAAACGTGATCCACTCTGCTAATAGCTGGGGCAGGATGAGGTGAGAGCCTGCCAGCGCTGTTTATCAGCAATTTGTGAGTCCCTGAGGAGCTGAGCCATTAAATGAAACACGATGTGCTAATGCCAGAGCCAGCACACTAAGCTGCTCGGCTGTGAAGTGAGCGAGGCCCCAAGTGATCGGCGCTTATTTACATCACTGCTCTCTGCATTAAAACCACTTTAACTCCCAAATCAATCACCCACCTAGAAGGAACACTTTGCTGCAAGGAGCACCTAGAAGCAACGCCTTTAAAAACCATACATGAAGCAGCTCATCACTCATCCCATCTGACACTAAGTAATTTATACATCAGCACACTCACATGATGACTTATGGAATACAAAAGCCACACAGGAATAGCACAGGAATCTTCCAATCAGCTATGGGCTTTGGGTGTGTCACTCAGAACTGACCAAGCTCTGTAAAACTGCAGCAATATCAGAACAAAACCACTGAGCAGCACAAGCCAAACCCAACTGCAGAAGTTGCAGGGGGTACTGAAACAGAGAGAAAATGCTCCTATTGCAGTGTAATATGAAAAATGTTCATCAAGACATGAGTGCATTCAGCACACTCTGTACTAAAACAAAAAGATGGGATGGACCTTTGTATCAAAACAAGCCGAAAAATAAGTGTCTTAAAATGCAAGAACCAAACCCTGAGTTCTGCAGGGTAAACACAGCAAATCCTAGCTAAAGGTGAGGATGCTCATCTTAAAAATCCAGCATCCAAAAGCTGCACAGGAATTGCTCTGCAGGATGCTGCATCTTGTCAGTCATTACCAAGGAAGAACAAGATTACTTTCCAAAGAGAAGTGAAAGCTTCCATGGCAACAACATGATTGGAAGTGGTTCTGAACACAGAGCAGCTCTTTGGCTCCACGTCTCTGTAATGCAGAGGAATCATTTGGTACATTTAAAATAACAAGACAAATTGCATTCAAGTGAATAAAAGGTAGTTTTTCAAAGTGATGGGAGATTATGAGGTAAGTGTTCTGACAAACAGCTCAGAGGGGATTGCAAGGTGCTGCAGAACCTCCTCTTTCTTCTAGAGAGGGAAAAGCTCCCCAAAGCAGGATTTCATTGGTATTTGCCAACTGCACAAACACCAGTGGAAACGGTGGTGAAAGACCAGACTGGAGATTCTTCACTGTGCTTGAGCATGGCTTAAATTCACAGCATTTAATGCAAACCCTCAGCTGTAGCGAGCGTGATGTACATAGTAATGGTAAAAATACTTCTCCTAAGTTGGTATGATTAAGTGGGAAGTAGACCTATGGAGTAATAATAAATAGTGAGTGGGTTTACACACTGTCCACACAGGAGGGCATTTTACCTTGCTGGAAGTGGAATTTCTCCCAACACACATGCTAATATTTACAGTGAAATTATAACACCTCTGTTTCAGCTCTACTGAAACCAAGCAATGCACCAAATCTGTGAGAAAGTAAAAATAACAGAACTTCTAAGAATCACTAATGGAGCATTTTATAAACAGCTGTTTTCCTGGCCCGGCGTCCGAAAGAAACAAATCCTGCAAAGCGGATTTTCCAAAGAGGAAGAACGCTGGGCTGGAAACACCTGCTGTACTCATTTACAGCTGGCAGTGCCTCCACAGACCTCGCCAAAGAAAGCACTTGCCTCGAGCTGCTCGTCCTCCAGCAGCTGTATGACCAGCCACCTGATGTCATCGACGGCCTCGCTGTTGCTGAGGAAGATGAAGAGGTTGTAGAACACCATGGTCTGGAGGTAGGTCAGGATGGTGTAACGGGCGTGCCAAGAATTGCTTCTTGCTGTCTGCAAGCAGGGACAAACCAGGGTGAGACAAAAAGCAGCTGCCCGGTGCAAAACCAAGAGTGTTTGGGAAACAAAGCTCCTGCAGCAGTTGCAAAGAACTTCCCTCGTTCAGGTGGTTTTGTTTCATACACCCTTGGTCACCAAAGAGATCAAATACAATTAATTTCATGCTTCAGATCTAAGTCCAAAACTGAGAGAAAATGTTGTGGAGCTCACTTACACTTAAATAAACCTTTATTTTGGGGTCATGGACGTTATTGTTGGTAACTGATTGATGTTTATATAAACTCAGGTACTGTGGGCATGCAAGTGTTACTTAAGTCATAATTTTTATAGTCTCCACTTCCAAAGCAGACTTATTTAATATACATATATTGTAAAACTACAAAAAAAAGTCAGTTTCAAGGACACTTCTTTATATGAAGATTGATCTTGAAGCTGGATTTTGAATTGTTGTGCTCATGAGGAGACATGTTGGACTTCAACTGATCCACTACTGAGCCAAATGTGAATTTATTAAAAAGCAGTTCAATTTCTCATCAAAACAAAGTGGTTTAAATGTTTGTAAGCAGGAAATGAAACAAAACACATTTGCTGTTTATGGGAATGTTTTAAAACACTTGAAATAAACCCTTTCCTTTCACACGTAAATCAGTCTTTGATTCTCTTAGAATCACAGCTACTGAGTAATCTTAAATAAAAGGCAGAGAACAAGAAGCTTTAAGCTGTTCAGACCACACTCACTTGTTTTAGCACCTGAAGTACCAAAGGCACTTGCTGAGGATACAGCAAACCCTGAGACATCAACGACAGACACATCTTTGCATCTCTCTTGAGCTCATCGTAACTATTGTCATTTTCTACGGGTGCAATCTGCAGAGAGGGAACAAAACCCAAGGGCACTGTTAGTGAGGAACCACTGGCAGCAGCAGAATTCTCACAGAAAGGGTAATCCCACAAAAGGACAGTTGTCTAGGAAAAAGACATTTAATATATTGATGGAAGTTAACTGGGAAAAACAAATCAGTGTAACATTAAAATACTCTCTGCTGTTGAAAAAAAGTAAATAATCCAGAGTTCCTTGTTCCTTGCCCCATTTCTTATTCATCTGAAGAGTATGGCTGGTCTGAAGCTCCTCAGGAGGATTAAATGGGTGCCATTACGACTTTGGTCCCCACTGCGTTTCTCTTGATACCACATCCAGTTTCATATATTAAATCTAATCCAAAGCTGAGAGAAAGCTTTATCGAGCTCACTTCCACTTCAGTAAACCTTTATTTTGGGGTCACACACGTTGTTGTTGGATAACTGATTGATGTTTACACAAGGACACACTGTTGGGGTAAGCAAGTCTGGATTATTTCAGATACGTAGCACTGGATGGCCCAGCTTCACCAAAGCAGACAAGAGTCAGGAGAAGGATCCCATTCAGAAAGAATTGGGTAATCTGGGAACAAAAGTAACTAACTCAAGGGCCCTTGAGAACAGTTTGGGTTGGAAGGGACCTTAAAGATGATCCAGTTCCAAGCCCCAGTAACAAAGGAAAGTTAAAAGCTGTACCTTGAAGAACAAAGGTAAAAGCTGGAGTTGCTCTGTGACAGCTGTAGAGAAGGACCGTCCTGCGCTCGCCATCAACCACTTCAGAACTGTTGATAAAGAGTTAATAAATGTAGTAACATGATCACTGATTAAGAATAGTAACAACCCCCCCAAACAAGTTACAGACCACATTCATTGCAAGACTCTCCTGTGGGTTTTTCCCCACGTTACAGTGGTTCAGTTTGACCCCTGAGGTGACTTTACAAACCCCACCCCTGGAACAACAGCTCCAGTGTCACAGCAGACGCAAGAGGAGAAATCCTGCAGTGCAACTGCACAGCGTCCCAAAACACCCATCCCTTAACCTCAGGAACTCACTAGTTTTCAAGAGTTTAATGCCCTGAGTTCGCTCATCCTGTTCCCCAACTCCATTCTCTTCCATGACGTGATTCTGAATCTCTTCATCGGCTTCCATGAGGGGTTTGAGGTTTTCAAGTATCCGGGTAGTGAATTCATGGACACGAGGAGATTTAGTTGCAGCAGTATTTGGCAAGGAAACATCAATCATGAATATGTAGGTCAATACACTAGGAAAGCAAACAAAGCAAGGCAGAGCACACAGTCAGCACCACTCCTGTCTGGAGAACACACTGATCTGGGACCCACAAGTGAATCCAGATCAATTTAGTGACCTTTCAAGTTTAACACTTGCAGAAAATTTCCTCTCCTCTTCACTTCAAAGTTATTTAAAACCAAATGTTCCTCAAACACCCTCTTTGTAGATATTTGAATCAATCAGGGTTAGACCATCACTATGTTACAACCCTCCTCTCCTCCAAATTGATCTACAACTAGTTTTTGAGTCACTAAAAGGACTTCAATTCCCTAAAGGAGTCCCGTTATTTATGGCTTATTAGGGCTTAGACAGTAATTCTGGGTTTTGGAGATTTTTTTGGGGGGTGGCAGGTGTGGTGGGCTTTCTGTGGAGGTTTTTTGGGGGTGGGTTGTTTGTTGGGGTTTTTTTTTAAGAGCTTCAGAGTTATCAGACAAACATAATGGGCTATATGCAGTACATTGGTGAGGCCCTGGCACAGGATGCCCAGACAAGCTGTGGTTGCCCCATCCCTGGAAGTGTCCAAGGCCAGGTTGGACAGGGCTTGGAGCAACCTGGGATGGTGGGAGGTGAAACTGGATGATCTTTAAAGTCCCTCCCAACCCAAACCATTCTGTGTTTCTATGAATAAAGGAGAAAATCATAGAAATCATTTGAAGTTTCTGAAGCAAGTCTGTTAATAGTTTATCTAAGTTCTGTTACCAGTAAAAGTGCTTTCCAGTGTAATTATTTAGACCCTTAACCACCCCAATAAAACGAAGAGTTAAAGAGACCCCAACCAGCAAGAACAGCAGAGAAGAGAACACTGACCTTCCTATTCTCTCTCGGACGTTTTTGTACACCTGGGTGAGTTTGGGCTCCAGGTACTTGAGCAGCCTGTGCAGCAGCTCTGGCACCCTCCACTCCTGCTGGGCAAGGCCCCCCTGCAGCACGTACAGGCGGCTGGGAAGGAGAACAGCTCAGCTGCAGTCACACCGCACGGCTCCTGCTGCCCCAGCCCCTCCCAGCCCTGCCTGCAACGCGCACCCCAGCGCCTCTCAAGGAGCTGACGGCAAAGAGGGCTGAAAATCACCCAAGGAAACAGCAGTATTGGTGCTGCACGAGCTGCAAACCTTCCCAGCCTGATAACTAGTGTGAATTAGATTAAAAAATCATCACAAAGAACCTGCCATTTTCTGGCGGAGCTAATTGGGAAGCAGCCCCTTGTTCCCCACCCCAAGGCAGTTGGCACAGCATCCTCTCAACACGTCTCATCCCTGCTCCACGTCCTTCCTTACTCAGCCACAGTAAAACAGCTAAAATTAATTTTACCAGGCATCTACAAACGATCCTCCTTCCCCACTCAGTGGAGATTCCAACAGCAATTCAAACAACCAGTGCAGTTTCCTGGGATCTCTGCTCTCCTGAAAACGAACAGGGAACAGAGATATAATGAAATGGGAGATTGTTTTAAAGGTAGATAATAAATAAAAAATGCATAAACAAGGAAAGTTTAGACAGAGATTTTCTTGACTTTCCTTGGGTTTACTCTATTAAGCAAGTGCAACAATAAATATTTTTTCACAGCGAACCTCAATAGGAGGAAAACCCAATAAAACCATACAGTTTTTAATTAATTGGTGAATAGAATAGACAGAATTTTAGCTTCATTTTTGATAGATATGAGTAAGTACATCTGAATTTTGCTAAAGAGGGTTCTGGCTGACAAACTACACTGAGCTCTGCTGAGTGATTTGACAGAATTGTTGACCCAAGGTATTTGGGGCCTATCCCTGACCCTGCTTCCCAGGAATCTAATTCCAGAGCGGATCCAACTTTACTGGACAGCAAAGGGGGCACTTACACAGGAGGTTGCAATGCAGGTGCCCCAGTCATTGTAGGTCTCCACTGTGATGTTGGATAAAGCTGTTCGGAGCAAGGGACACAGCAGCTTCCAAAGTTTTTCCACCTGCACAAAGGCAAAAGACAAGATTTTTTCTATTTAAGAAATCCAGGTCAGATATTAAAATGCCTTCTTTATTGTTTTATCAAGGCATTGATTCTCTCAGTATTATTGTTGGCACAGAAATTCAGCAAGGTCTGGACTAAGTAAAGTCCAAGGGGACATAAGCTCTTACTCCTACTGGAAATCACCAACCATGGCAGCTCTGCCACCTCCTCACCAGCAAACTGCTCTTGGTTTTAAGATTGAAACATTTCAGTAACACCAAGTAATAACAAGCACTAAGCCAAGCTGTGAGTTGTGCTCCAGGTTTGGCAAGGAAGCACCAAGTGCTGCCGCATTTTCCAGTCCTCTCTTGGACCCGGGTGACACATTAAAAGCCCCCAGCTTCATATTGGGTTAATAATTCAAAATTACTCCTTAACTTCCAAGAATCACTCAGAAATCACTAGTTCAGCACCTTCTCAAAGGTCCAGTGCTTGGAACCCCTTATTAGCCCAGCTATGATTTCAGCCACACATCTCTGGGTGCTCTCGTGGGAGTCTGCAACCAGCTGCTCCAGATGGGGCTGGAGAACCGGCACAAAGGCATCATCGAAGTTCCTGAAAAGGCCCTGCAAAACAAGAGGGGAAAGTGTCCTCAGGAGTCATCTAAACCACCGCCCTCCCCTGAGCGACACAAGACGGTGAATTACTGAGACTTCAATACGCAGAAAGTGAAATGACTTTGCTGCCTTAACAGAATTATACCCCAGTGTCCTGCAGACTATTATATCACTCCAAATATGTTTCCCTAAGCATTTAATCAGAAGAGAGGATTAATAGGATTACCCAGAGCAGCTTTAAAAATCAACATTTTGGAACAGTGGGGTATAAGCCAGGCAGTCTGGGGCTTTTCCACGCTCTGCTAAATGGAAGCAATTTAGTTGTTGAACTCGGGTTACCTTGAAGAGGCAAAATCTGCGAGGATTAAATTTGTCCTTTCCTTTTCTGTCTTCTAAAGACAAAAATTTTATTAACTGCTCAACAAACTTGGGATCAGAAAAGTGATCATATATAATTTGTTCTGCCTGTAACAGGAAGAAATAAAAAAAAAAAGGATTAGCTTTCAGGTGTTTGCTTGTCACAGTGACATCCCAATCTTTCCAAGTCCCACATTTCATTTTGAGTCTATTTTTGGTAAAAATCACATCCATTTCCCCCCCTCATTTTATAGGGAATATTAGGTAATGTTTTCCAAGACTCCTGATTATCTTTATTAATGACTTTGGATTGTCTTTCACTCACAACCCCCGCAAAATCAGTCCTTCCCACCGTCATTCATTACCTTGTTCTAAACCCTGATAATGATGTGAAAGGGAAGAAGGAAGTGCTCATTAACACAGTTATTCCGTGACCCCTGACAGAAAAGCTGCAATACATCAAAATAATAATCTCTTTTCCCTTCTGACACAGTATGAAGTAGAAAAACACAATTAAAAGTGCCATGTGGGGATCTAGGTGTAGAGAGATCTCCACAGCGATCTGTGGGCAATATCAAAAGAAGAAAGGAGGAGAAACAGCATTAAAAAACCCCACAGAGCTGCAGCTCTTACCTCTGTCAGCTCATCCCTCCTCCGGCCCAGCTTCGGCTGATGCTCAGCGGGAGCATAAACTGTCATGGTTCTGAAGGTGAAAAGTGAACAATAAAAACACGGCAGCACATGCCAAAGTAAAACAAAGCTTATGGTTATCTTCTATATTCTCATATTTCTATAGTCTCAATTAACAGGGTGATAAATATTTTGGAGTTGGGGATAACTCAGCCCCAAAAGATCAAAACTTACAAGAAAATTTACGAGAAAAGAATGAAGTTTGTTATTAAAGGTTTTGCTCTACAACAGAATTATTATTATTATTACAAAGAGGCAAGCAGCAAAAAGGACAAGATACACAGTATTTTTTAATGGTTCCATTAAAAAAAATTAAATCTCATAATAAAACACCATTTAAGTTCCCAAGTGATGGTACTCACTGTGGCCAGGTGTAGTACCCCCAGTGTGTTTTCTCCACGAAACAGCAGGATTCCCAAGCTTCCCTGGTCTTTGGTAAGCTCTGGCTGTTGTAGTGCAGCCACTGGTTGTCGGGTCTGTCACCAGCCTGGATGCTGGAAGGCTTCGGGCTCCCACCTGCTCCCACAGGAATTCGTTCAGCATCAGACTCGCTCATTACCAGTCCCAGCAAACATCAGTGTGATCTACTAAAAGGTTCCAAAGAGCTTTTGTGTCCCACTCCCCCAAATCCGGGTAGCGATTTCCCTCGGGGGACTGGCAGGAACACTAATGGAAGAGATCCCTCGATTAATTTATGGGATTTGAAATTATTTCAAAAAATAAGGAGATACACGAATTCTCACAGGTGACAAGGCTTTCTGAAAGGAGAATCTCTGAAGTTTTAACTCACTTGTAAGAGGTGAATAGCTTAATATACACCCCTGTAAATGCAGGGCTGTTTAAAAAATTACCAATTATATTACCTATATAACATCTACTTATTTGCTTAGGAGATTAACAAGAGAAAAATTAAAAGGTTGGGACTCTATGTTTAATTTAACCAGAAAAGCTTTTTGAAACATCTTAGGATAAATGTAAGACATTGCTTATATTAAATTAAACCTACTTATTTCGTAAGGGCAGATGGGCACTTTCTTGTGTGTTCTCTTGAGCTGCTTGAGAATCCCAGCCACAGCTGAGATGGCCACCTGAAAGGAAGAAATGGCCATTCATGCATCCATTCCATACATTTCCCCCCACAAGGATGTGGTTCCTCATCCCTAAAAAGCCAGTGAATGTTGGAGTGAACTTGGTCACAGCCAAAAGGAACACGAGCCCTGGTTGCTTCAGGGGATAGAGGACAGCCCAGAAAAACCTTCCCATTACTCATTTTGGTTTAATAACTTTGATTTAATATTGTTGTAATAATTTGGGGGGAGGAAAAGGTGAAGTTTCGAGCCTCACTGAGGCAACAACAGAACAAATGAAACACATAGATGGCTCCCTTCAAATAACGAAGTGCGGGTGGGAAAAGCAGCCATCTGCAGAAGAACTTCTGAAATAAATAAGGAGGACTGGCTCCATCCCACACTTTCACAGTTTACAGACTTTCCATATGTCACACTACAGCGCTGCCAAGGCTCATCTCCCGAGCCGAGGAACGCTGCACACGTGTGGCTGGAAGGGGGAGGAGGGGGATCCACCACCTCACTTCTTGTCTCCATCCCAGCAGTCCCCAGGGAGCGGCACAGCAAAGTTACTCGGGGTTTACCTTCCTGACCACGATGGCGTCGTGGTTGAGGCACTGCACGAAGAACCTGATGGCCCGGCCGGGCAGGGGCCTGTCATCCCTCAGCAGCAGGGACAGGAAGCCAATGCTGATGTGCTCGAACTTCCAGGGCCTAAAAACCCCCCAGACAGTCAAAGCACAGTGTAAGGACCTCAGCTGCACCTCCTGGGCTTGCTCAGAAAGTATTCTATGTGTTAAGATGATGTAAATACACTGGGACTAACATTTCCTGTGCCCTCCAGTGTTCTGGGCTCACACAAGTGCCAGCAAACATTTGAGTTCACGGTGGTTTTCTCATCTTGGCATTTCAATGTAAAACACAGACCTACAGGGATATCCTTTCACAAGTTTTTAAACACAAATATTACGGTAAGAATTAGAATATATTTGGATGTCAGTATTAGCATTACAGACAGAGCCAGAGCTTTGTTCCCAGGACAATTAAAAAAAAGTTAAAGCCCCCAGTAACAGGCCAGACTAATTCAAAAAAAAGCTTAACTCCAAGATGTGATGATGCCTTACATTAACACATCAAGCTCCCAGTGGAAATGAATCCAAGACCATGCTAACTGCCCTCCTGGATGCCATGGATATTTAAAGATGTATCCCCCCCGTCCACCCCAAAACAACTCTCATGCACAGAGAGGGACACTCACAGGTTTCTCTGTTCCACACAGTCCAGCAGCATGTTGACCAAGTTTTCGTAGTTTCTGAGAGAAAGAGAGGGAAACATCAGCCAGATGGTACTGAGAAAACCAGTTGAAACACAATAAAAGCTCCTCAACAACAGGTGAGCGAAGGCAAAAAGGAGGAGGCCAAAAGGAGGGTAGAAGCCAGGGGCTGCCAAGGAAGGAAGGAGGAAGGAAGGAAGGATGAGCCCAGAAGACAGAGGCTGCCAAGTCCCGAGAGAAGATACAGCCCACCAACCCTTGGGCACTGGGGATTTGTCATGTGGGCCCTTTTGGGGGACTCCATTTAACGTGCAGGAGCACAGGCTGGTGTGACGGGACGCTGAACTCACCGCAGAGCCTCAGCACTCTTCTCCTTCTGTCGCTGAATTCCCAGCTGGATTTCCTCGGAACCAAGAGCCGTGAAGTCTGAGTCTGGATGAACTGACTTCTGCAGCATAACAGCTGCCCCCATGCATTTCTCTGGGACCTATGGAAAGGGAATGGAAAGATCTGGGACCTCAGCTTGAAAGTTTTTAATGACTGTTTGGACATGAGCAGAGAACAGAGTTTCCTTGTCCACACAGCCAGGTCCGAAGTAGGGAACACAACCTTCTGTGCCCACACAGCAGAATTATTTCTCCCAGTACATGTTTTATTCTATTTTAAAATAAAGGTAAGAATAAACTTCAGTATTTCATTAGGAATAAAGGTCATTTATGGATCGCTTCCGTTAATTAACCCCGAGCAGCCTGTCACTTACTGTGAAATCCAGCCCGATGGTTTCGTACTGCCGATGGATTTTTTCTGCAAGGTCATCGAAGAGTCTGACTATGGATGGTTTTTCCAAGGACATGGCTTTGCTAAGCCCAGAAGAGACAATGGCTGGCCATGTCTGCGCAATACAATCCCAGTCGTGAAGGTTTGCCAAGCACACCCCGCTGTGATTTCCAAGGAGACAATATAAGGCACCCTGGGAAAGGAGAGAGGGGGTTTGGGAGGGTTAAAGCCTCAGTCCTGTGTGATAGCACAGATAGAAAATTCATCTGCAGTTACCAACTCATCAAAATGTCCCATAAACGTTCAGCTACGTGGCCTCACTGTCAAAATACTGAAGATTTCTCACAGATTCCTCTTCATTTAATGAGATTGGAAGCCCTGCCAATTAATTTGTGCCCAGAATGGTTGATTTCTGAATTGCATTAGAGATGATTCACAACTGCTTCACGAGTGCTGCCACCCTGACTACAGCTCCTCAATTCCCATTCCAGAAGTTAAAAATAGGTGTTAACACACATTTTGGCAATACCTGAGCAAAGAATGAAATCAGGAAAGGATATGAACACAAAATTCCTTCCACTAGTCATGCATAAGCCATGAAAATATTAGTGATGCTGATATAAAGCAGCACTTTCACCAAGAAAAATTCCCCTATAAAGGCACTTTCAAGAGACACAACACAAAGTGAAGGAGCCAGTACTTTAAATTGCTTTTGGGTGACATCCTGCCGGTCGGGACGCAGGAACTCCAGAACCAAGGGAATGATGTCTCTGCAACAGAAGTTGTAGGTCCCCAGAGCTGTGAAGAACGCCTGCTGAGCTTTACTCCTCACCTGTGGGGACACAGACGTTACCAGGAAATCACCTGAAAAAAAATCAGGACTGAAAAAACCACCCTCATCCATTGCAGTTACTTATGCACAGAATGTATTTGTGCACGGAGACAAAATTACTTGCAGGAGGTTGTGAACACCTTCACCCTTCCCAGAGCTGTTCATAAAATCCTACCTCTTGTTTCTGGCATTTACTTGAGAGCAGCTACAAAGTTAAAGAGAATTTTTTATGTTGCCAGAAACAACGTGTTTGTGAAGTCATTTGAAAAGCAAACTGACAGAATAACAGATTTAGAATATATTTAACCACTGGAACAGATCAACAAAACACTGCTTATATGTCAGTGTAAAAGGGGCTGTTCCTTACCTGACCATATGAACTCGTGGACAAACACAGAAGATCCCTGATCATCTCCTGGTGGGAAGTCTTATATTCACAGCCTTCCATCGTTAGTGTTCTCAGCTAAACTCAGGGAGAACACAAATAAAGGACAGATTGCTTTTACATTTCACACATACAAAAGAAACACTAGTGCAGGATTATTGTTATGATGACATTTAGCAAACCATGCAAATCAGTTTGTCGAGGAAAGTAATTAGTAAGGATTGAGGGGGAAGAATTACCTCATGCTGCAACATAACCCTGTCAATCAGCAGAGCTCTGATATGTTGTTTCTTTCCTTGAAGCTGTAAAAAAAAAACCCAAACATAATTTGGTTTAGATTTCAGGATCACATCAGCCACTTAGGAACTATTTCCATCCCTCACCAAAGCTTTCCACAGCAGAATCACTGACCCTGTTCTCCATCGATTTTTTCACCAGATTAAAGCTCTTCCATCGTGAATCAAACTCATGCTTGTGAGACCCCTGGAACTGTAAAACATCACTAATAATCTGTGGAAAGAAAGAGAGGGCAAGAGTGATTATTTTGCAAAACAAGCCACCTTGCCCTAAGTTTTAGAAATTAAAAGTATACCTTTATTATTAGGAACAGAGACTTGGTATCATCTTCTGAATGATCAAGAATGTAGCCTGCAGGTGGGAGAAGAGGAACTTATTAATCAGACAGGCCAAGAGCTTTAAAAATTGACAGTATTTCTAACAAAGCTCAAATTTAGGAATGAAAGGTGAAGCAAACAAAACTTCTTATCTGCAAAATCACAAAGCACAACACAGCAGTTTTTAGCTAGGGGAGACCGAACTTACGCAGCAATTTCCTTGTAACCCTTGCAATTGTTTCTCGGTAATTCTCCCTCGAGAAATCTGGAAGAAAATAAAACATTTTGTCTTTGTTATACGATAACTTGAAAGGTAGTTTATAGGCAAGTAAACCAAGGGAAGGCCAGAGCAGACCACGCAAAACTGGCAGTATGGACCACTGTAAAAATAATATATTTGAGGACACTGCTCTCATCAGTTTTAACAGTGCCCATGTAAGACAAAGAGAAGAATCAAAATCATGGTCTCCAAAAGAACCCACTGCTTTTACAGCAGAAAGAGGAAGAAAGAAAGAAAACAACTTAGAACCCGCCTGACCACAATTAGGATCTCCTTACCATAGTCAACACCAGTGTACAGTTTTGTCTCTTCCAAAGACACCAGACTTGGGACCCTGCATGAGAACAAACCCAAGGATTAGAAATCACTGAGAAGGTGCATTTCACTGCCATTTAATTCATTTGAACAAGCTAAATTTAAAGGTAGCAGCCCAAAGATATTTGGATTTACTGATAATACATCTCAGTTCTCACATTTATGAAATAACCATCCCTACAAGGGTCAGGCTGTTTGTCAGCGGCAGGGACACCTTAGGGACATATATGGGATATAAAAATAACATACAGATATATAAATTAAAATAACATAATGACATATGGGATATCAAAATAAGTTTTACTTACAGATGAGCCACCCTTTCTCCTTTCAGAGGAGGCAGAATGTTCCCAGAACCAATGAGGCAGTTATGCACAATGGCAAGACTCTGCTGCACATCATCTCTTAAACAAAGAGGAAAACCCGGTTACTTATCTGTTAAATCCTTGCAAACACACAAATGATGAACCATATCTTTTTTGTGACGTTTTCTGAAAGCTTTTATCTTTAGTTCATCAGTTTTAAACACAGGAGGGAGCACTGCAGAAATCAAGCTGTGCTTGCTTGATCCAACTTAATTCTATCACAGAACCACAAGATTTAACTTCATTTTCTGAAAAACTTGGGGAGATTTCACATTCTGAAGCTGAGCAGATAATGAGATCAGCTAACGTGAAAACAGACAGCTTTGCTCCAAACAAATTTCTTCGAAAAATTTTACCTAAATCTCAGACAAAACCTATGAAATAACTCCCCCCAAGGCTGCGACAATTCCTTCCCGCCATGGGGAGGGTGAGGGAACACTTCGTGAGTGACTGTTTTACCGTCTGAAGTTAAACTACCATGCAACAATAAGAACAGTTTCTGTGTTCATTCAGAGAATCAAGGAACTCCTTTTAAACCTATCTCAGCTAAAGCAGGAGCTTCTATTTTTGGTAACTTGGTCAGACAGAAAAACATGCCAGAATGTGACACAGCATTCCCTGCTGGGCAGCACGAGGGAGAGCCCCACGTGACTAAACATCAGCTGAGGTATATTTAGCTGCAAGGACACTGGGGGGGTGACACGGGGAATAAACAACGTTGAGAGGTCATGCCTGTGAACAGCCTGGGCTCTCTGACGCCTGGAAGTGCCCGGGCACACATTGCCCTGGTGATGGTCCCACGCTCACCCAAGGCACAGCTTCACCCTGGGAGGTTGGCAGGACTGGGCAGCAGCGACCCTGCCCGTGGCCGCCCTGACTCAGCTCCAGCCCTGCAGGGACACAGCGGGCACCGAGGCCATCTGTTCTCAGGGAGGAGGAGGGAAAAGGAGCATTCCCAAGCACAGCAGTGGTGTGTTCCGCTGCATGGTTTAGGAGCACAAATGGCTGTGCCAAAGCGACAAGGGAAGGGTCCGGAGCAAGAACTTCCTTATTGCTGCCTGCAGTGGAATGAATCGGGATCTGGGGTTGGTAAAAAGACACTTCTGTCCCAGAATTTGCTTTAAATACCTAGGTAAAGGGCCTATATATTTATTTCTGTTTAAAATCGTGTCATCCATTTCATGAAATGCACTTCCAAGCTCCATGTATTCTTAAGTTAAAAATCTTGGAAATCTTAGAATAGTGTTAAAGACAATTTAGTATTTAACTCCTTAATTTTTGCAGTGCCAGTGTGATTGGCAATAATTCCTGTGGATGGCTAAATGCACCTTCTCCATCTCCTTTATCTCCCCTGCCACCACTCACCTGGACATCTCCAGTTCTCCAAGTGCATAGAGCTCCAGCCTGGTGAGCTCAGGCTGCAGGAAAGTATCCAGCAAATAAAAAGCAAAGTTTATTTCCTCAGACGAGGGAACATGCCACTGGATGTCCAAGTTCCACAGGTCACCTGGTTTACCCCAGTCCTACAGTAAATACAGACATCTACTATTATTTCATCTACAAAACAAATTAATTTTTTTTTTTTAAATTAGCATTTAATATTACTAAAAAAAACCCACCCCAAAATGTGAACTAGCTAATTCTGTAACACAGTTATCCTGACAATTGCAGGGAAAACAACACCATGAAACCACACAGAAATCCCCAATTTCTACAATGTCTACACATACCTGGAAGAAAAAAAAACCATATCTGAAAGCACTAAAAGGAAAAGGGCTGCACAGGTCTAGCTGAAATATAACCTGATTATTCCTTTGACTGGATACAAATTCAGACACATTCTTAAGTACAACTCAGACTTTTGAGACTCCCATAGAGAACATCAAAGTTAATTGTGCATTTTTTCAATTTCAGATGAGGAGTTTAAAAAATATGTGGGGATTTTTTTGTTTCTTTGTTTTGCTTTGTGTTGGGGCACTGAAGGTATTTTTGTTTGTTCTGAAATTATTACCTGGCCCAACTAGACATTCCCAGCAGTTATAGAACTGTACTGGCTCTCAGTAACGAGCACTGGATTATCTGCAGTTGGGAAGTTATGCAAATGAACACTTTTCAGCAAAATCCAGTGGTATTTTCAAACAGGCCAGCTGGAAACTGCTGCCCTGTTCATGTGGAACACTGATAGATTGGCCTTAAATCTTAGCAGCCAGCCAGCACATGACTTGTGACAGTCTCAGTCACTTTGAACACTGCCACTTCTGCTTCCACTGATCTCCAGCTCAGCAGAATCCCTGTGTACTGGTTACTCTGCTGCCCTGTAAAATGCCCCATCTCCTCGCCGTGTACTATTGCAGCCACGCATAAAACACACATCACAACCCACTACAGAACTACTCAAACAACACTCAGCACTCATTTCTTGCTACCAATATAACTTCAATTAACAAGTCACTTGCTCTGCGTTTCAAATCATCTTCCAATTACACTTTCCTGCCTCTGTCCAGAAACCTCCAAATAAAACCGAGCCACACAGTGTATGATTGGTTAAAAAAACAAAAAACAAGTCAAATCCTCTAATCCTAAATAAATGAAAATCCTTGCCTTGATAGGAAAGTATTCAGAAAGAGGCTTGTCAAAGCCACCTGGCACACTGCAGTACTCTGTGGGGTAGATAAGTGTAGCAGAACGAAGAAGGTGGTGCAGTAGGTTACAAGACAGAATGTAACCCTGCTTACAGGTTAAGTGGAGGGTGCGCTGCAGTATCTTCCCAAACTGCTCCCTGTACACAAGCAGCTGCTTTCCATCCACACGAGTGATCTGGGAGGGGAGAGGAACACGGCAAACCATCAGTTCTGTTGGAGGGCTCAGCCCAGCCTGTGCCACTCCCCGGGTCACACTGAATTCAGCTGAAAGGCTCGACTTGCACATGAGCTGCCACTGCCACGGCTGTTGACAAGTTTAAGCGACACAGAAGGGACTGTGACACCCATCTTCTCAAAATCTCCTAGCAATACTCGTATACATTTAAAAATTAAAAATAGTTATATGTATCAAAAGCATCTTATGGTTTTCCCTGCATCAATCCCTCTTCTTTCTCTCTCCCTCAGTAATTGTATTAAATGCTTTAATTTCATTCCACATGCACATTGGATTTTCTTTAAACAACAGCCACCCATGTCCCATTTAAAGTTAGAAACAGAAGCTGTGCAGTGTCGTTCATACAACATTTACTTTGGGTTACTGGAATTTTTTCTTCTTCTTTCAGGGGCATTAGAGAGGATGCAGTGACACACAAGATGGGAAGAACGTTCTTTGCAATACCTCTGACAAAAGCTGAAGATTCCAAAGCAGCTCCTTATCTAGTTCTTCATCATGTAACACATCATCATCTAGAGGAACAAGGGACAAGCTCTGCTGTGACCACACTGCAGCCAACTTTTCCAAACAAGACACCAGATCCTTCCCCCCCAAAAGCTGACTCCCAGCCCTCCCACTGCACCCTTCCAACTCCCACTGCCCCCATGTCCAGCTGGAAGTCACTTTAGCCAACCTAACATGTTGCAGTTGAGGAATGTCTGGAGACATTTCGAACTGCCACATTTTTAAGGAATCATGGCCCTGCAGCCTGACAGATTTCTGCCTTGAAATCACACAGTGGTTTGGTTTTTATAGATGAAACATTGGACTTCTCCATCGTTGAAACGAAGTCGTGGGAGAACACAGCAAAGGTTCAGATGCTCTTTCCACGTTTAAGGAAAGTCAGCCCAAGAGCAAGCAAGTAACAGTAGAAATGTGATGGACTTACTGACTGTGAGGTGAGTTATAACGTTGCAGCAGTGGGGCACAAACAGCTTCAGGGACTCCTCGGGGCGGCACTGCAAACAGCACCACACACAGCCCGGGTTAGAACCAGAGGCAGCTCGGCACACACTGATACAAATCTCACAATGCCACCAAAAAACACAGAAGACTAGACTGCATCTCAGCTCCAACTCAATCTACAGGCAGCCTGACTTCATGACTCTCACTCAATAAAACCTAAATTTAACACAAATGCAAAAAAAAATACTGTGTAAAATAACCCCTTGAAATCCTCCTGTGTGCAACCAGCCAGTTTCAGAAGATGTAATATTAAGAACCACCTGTATTTACATGAAAAAAATCAAGATATTACACAGGGATAAGTAGCAGCACTGGCTTTTTTTCCTTTTTAAACCGAAGGTGGAGTGGATTTAGAGCATGTTCTCTCACTTTCACTGCAGCTCGGCACATGTCGGCGACCATTCGACCGGCAACTCTCGTCTCAAATATATTTGAAACAGCAAAGTTAAAAACCTTCTCCAAGGCAGCCTAAAAAAGAGCACAAAGACATGGAGGTCAGTTTTTTTTCAAAAGGAAAACTAGGCATCCAGAAATGTTTGATGTCACACAGGAGGCAGCATCTGTACATAACCTGGTGTCCTTCTAGAACAGAAGGCTGCAAGCAGGAAGCACATGTCAAACAATCAGAAAGCAGCCCTGTGGAGTGCCTAAAATATTCCCTTTGGGAAGAGAGGAGGTGGATAAACCTTGTTGACTAACGTAAGTTTAGGGTGCTTCTGAGAAACTACACAGAAGAATTTTTCCCTGAATGAATCAGTCCCCAAAAGGAAAAGTGCTATTTCATGAGTCACAGCGAAGGAAAGTCAAGACATCTCCCTCACTTAACAAATACACAGGGAATCAAATTAACAACTGTTTAAGTACCCAGTGTGTTTTAAAGCAGCTTATTTCCATCCAACACCTTGCAAGGCAAGCTGAATTATACACAGTGTGGATCCCACGAATACTTTAATAATGAACAACCAGGGAAAATATAAATCAAATACTTAAGGGCAGTGCAGAATTAACTGAAGCTTTACATTAACCAGAAGATTCCAAACAAAAATCATACCAAAGTACCCAATGCAGCGGTTTGAGAAGTACAAAATGTGACATCTCCAAAAAAATATAAAATTATATATATATTTACATAAGCAGGTGTTAACCCAAGCTACAATGAGAGAACCTGTCCACGTAACAACGTGGATTCCCCACCCCCTCTCTCTGAGTTATTTTCATGCAGATAACTTTTCTGATCCCATCATCCAACAGCTCCTCGAACAGCTTCTTCTGCCCAGCTGAAGAAGAGGGAGGGAGAAAAGGAAAGCAGGGGATTAGGTAGGTCAGCGTTGATCAGGACATGAAAAATCACAACCTGACCCCACAGAGGGACAAAATAAGCTCTTGGAACGACTTCATCATCAGTTTGCAAGAGAGCACAAAGCACCCAAGAGCTCTGGACTGATGCAGGTAAGTAATCTCCTGTCCCCCCAGCCCTTTCCTTGGTCAAAGGTGGACGTTCACAGCAGGAAGAATCCAAACACCCCAGCTGTTCACAACACAAAATTAAGCTGCTTCAATCAGATGGAAAGCCCACGTTCTACATACCTTAAAGATGTCCTTTGAACACTGAGTAAGGATTGTACTGAAAGTAGAAGAGAGCCCCAGTTCCACCAGGCTCTCCAGGTGAGTCATTTTCTCGGTCTCAGTCTCCTCTCTGGTTTGTTCTAGTGTGCTGCTCTCTATAAGGCCAAAGCACCTACAAAATGCAGTACAGTGTTAGCAAGTGAAAGTCTGTAATCAAGTTCTTCATGCCAAGCTTTCCCCTCTCCTCAGCTCACTTACCTATCCATAAACTGCAGCACAAAATCCTCAAATTCAGCAGATGCAGAGCACAGTTCTCTCTCCACCTGCAGTTTTCCACCACAGAAGAAACACAGGAGGTTGGCTTTTCTCCAGGAAACACAACACAAAATATATTTCCTACATGAACTACTTCAACACCACTTCCAGTGTCTAAGTGAGAACAGACCACAGCACACTTCCCATTGCAGACTCGAGGACACTCCATGAGACAACCATTGCATGTTCCTTGCACTGTCCTGTCCCAGTTTCCTGGCCTGGATGTCTATCCAAGGAACCTCCACTGGGAAATCAGGTCTGCCTCCATGGATACAACCTCTGGCCTTGCTCCTGGTCCTCCCTGGCAGCAGGAGCTCAGTGAGTGCCAGAGGTGGGGACAGACCTGGCTCTGCTCACCTGCACTCACATTAAACCCTCATTAAATCCACCCCTGCGGATTTTTGAGTGCTGCAGCCCTGGGGCAATGAAATCCACCTTCTGCTCTGGGCAAGCTGCAGCTACTGGTGCTCTCTGAGCTACAGAAAGTGTTCAGGGAGCAAACAGGTGTGGTGATAAGGGGGATAAGACTCACTGTCTAATGGTGTTACTATCTCTTGGCTGAAGAGGATTAAAAAGCATCTGAAGAGAAAGTAACAGAATCTCAGTCAGGAAAGGGAAGAGGAACGGGTGTTTAAATAAAGAGGAAAACAGCTCTGAAAAATGAAAAAAAACAACCCTAATGCACTATTTAAAATAACCACCACATTGGGGGGTTTTTGTATTGTTTTGTGTTTCATGGTGACAAGAAGCTTCAAACAATTCAGAGTAACAAAGCCATTTTAATACAAAAACTTACATGGCAAGTGACCCCTGGAGACAACACAGTCCAACCTCCTGCCCAAAGCAGGGAAAGCTCAGAGACAAACACTACCCAGGGCCCTTCAGCAACTAAGTTTTGACATTTAAATGTTAAATTGTTTGAATTTCACATTCTCTACAACAAGAAATGCTCAGAACACACAATCTGCACACTGCTATCAGCTCTACCACGCTGCCCAGCACCAAACACGATTCACATCTTATCACACACTGCCAGAAATTCAATTGAAAACTAAGTGATAGCTTTGCCTTCACAACTTACCTCTGAAAGATCATCTCTCTCTTGCAATACAGATGAACAGTCTACTAAAGGCACCAAAGTAGAAAACGTTGCAATGAACTGGAATGTAATCTGTTGGGAGTTACAAACAGCTCTTTAGTCAGTTGTATTCTACACATTAAAAAGCTTTTGCAATTTATACGACCTAAAGCAAATCATACTAAAAACAAAAAAAAAACTCCAGAGCCCAATTCTTACACCCCAAAACTTCAATAGTTATTTCAGATTTCATAGGTAGGACTTCCTAGTCAGCACTGTTCAAAAATTCTCAGTTTTCTGAGTAAAGAAACTATTATTTTACGCTGAACTTTAAAGTTACAAACCCCTATAATGTTGAAATTGTTTTAAGTAAATTCATATGAATCCCTGAAGGTGTGGACTTTCAGAACCTAATGTAATGAAAACCTAATTATAAATGTCTTTCTTTTGATGTTAGAAGACTAGGAATATTTGCTAGGAGCTCTGGAGCACCTATTTAATCTTGTTGTGCAGAGCTGCCCAGGAAGTCAGTACAGTGCTTATCACAATCGCTTGGCACTGTTCAGTGAGCCAAAAGCATTATCCTAAATTAGAGGGCTGCAATATTAAATTTTTACATATAAAAAGGCTAAGGAATTCTGGCCACACGAGTTACCTGCTCTTGCAGAAACATAAGAATTTTTCTCTGTAAAATACAGTAAAATATTAGGTGGGTGGCTCACGACCTTCTAAAAAAAAGGAGCTATTTCCCCACTCACCATACACTTGCTGAAGTCGTTGGGATCCACCCCGGGCAGGGCTCTCATCAGCAGAGGTAGCATGTGAGTTGGACCTTCAGGAAACCACCTCCCCCCGCACACCAGGCTGCGAGCCACCCCGATGACACAGCTCAGGGTGGCTGTGAGCTGATGAGGCTCCGTCAGGGTCTCAAGAGCAGGGTATGTTCTGTAAAATCGAGGACAGCCACATTAGGAACAATACTGTTCCAAAGAAAATAGAAGTGGACTGCACATGTTTTCTGCAGAAAGGGTAAAAACACCCCAAATCCTGCACAAAAAATTCAAGCTCATCAAGGGCTCTAAAATGGTTTTCTCAGCGTTTTTCCACAGACTTTAAACTGATCTGTTACCACGTTCCCTCCATTTGATCAGTGCTATCCACCAGCAATCCAGGATTAAATAATCACTGCACGGGCTCCTACATTCAAAGCTACAATGACTGCCCTTCAAGTGCACAGCTTGCACTTTAGGCAAGTGCAGGGTTCTTGAGGCAAGCATGGAAACGTGCCTTGGCTGTCTCTGAATAGAGAGGGGATCTCTCACTTCATGGTACGTTGAAGTCCAGACCTTTTTACCAAAGCCTGTGAGGTTACTGTGATTGATAAACATTTTTTTTGTTTACACTCAATACTTTTCAGCAAACTGCAATACTTCCTACTGTCCCCAAGAAGCCACAGTTCAGACAGGAGCCAGAGTGCTACCCCTGCCCTACGTCACCCAAAGCACAGCTCAGCCAAGTGAATGTGGGACTGCAGCCAAGGCAAACATTCCAGGGATAGTTTAACTGCAGAGCAGACGTGGAGTCTGCTCTCAAAACAGAAAGAGCAGCCATACCCAGCACTGCTGCCCTTCCTGGAACTGCTGTGCCTGAAATGGTTCAGACAAGAGCAGATTTAGCAAGTTTTTACAAACAGTTGAGTCAGTGAGGTGTGGAACACAGGAAGTGCTCTTCAGTCGAACTCCTTTCTCCACTGGGTTTAAAATACATGTTGCTAAAGCACAAAACACTGCCCAGGGAACGTGGATAGGGCCTGGGAGGAAAGCTTGTCACTGGAGCAGGAAGGAGCTACGCTTCTCTTTGGAAATCTCAGGCGCCAAGGCAGTAGAAACAGTGCAAGCTAAGTGTTTCACCAGAGCACGTATCTGGTGATTTGCTTATGAAGTCAGAGCCATGACAGCGATTTTAAACAACCTGTAACTGGAACGTACCCTGAACGAAACAGAAATATAAAATATGTTTATTGCTCCACAACCCTCACGTGTAGCTGGTCCAACTGAAAGCCAGAGAGAACTACCAGGTGTCTTATGAATAAAGGGCTGCTTTTTCAGCTGACCCACCCACTATCTGACACAAAATGCTAACAGAAATGCACAGCACCTGAGCACTGACTACCCTCAATCACAGGAGCTGTCCTCAGCTCTAGTTCTGCAGAACTAATCCATTTGCCCCAAAACAAATCAAATCAATTCAAATAAAAATTGAAGTCCTCCCCTGCTCTTACCTCTCAAGCACAGGTGGAATTACTAACTCAGGGCGCATCAGGGCCAGGTTCTGCAGGGCCTGGGCAGCCTCCAGGCTCCCTGTTTTACTGAACATGGCCAGGAGAACAGGCTGGATGATGCACTGCACAAAGTCTGTCACGTCCTGGTCCGTGAGCTTGTGGCTCTCGGGCACGGGAGTCAACCAGGTGACCTTCTTGTAGCGCTCGCGGTGCAGCCTCCTCACCACACCACTGGGCAGCCTCTGCAGCAGCTTCATCAGCTTGTTCTGGCAACACACAAGAAATGCTGGGCAGTGGCTTGGCAGCAGCAGGACCTGAGCTCTCCTCCGTGTACAAGAGACAACTAACAACCCAGCGTCTTGGAGCTACACCACCACAGTACAGGAGAACTCGCAAGAGCTCTAAAACACAATGTTCACCATTTGTCACTAAACTTCATTGCCCAAAATATCAGTAATTATGCTGCCAGCACTATGCCCTAGGATTAATAAAAAAAAAAAAAAATTCAGGAAAAACACATGGAAAGGACATAGTCAAGAATCCGGATTATTTACCAGTAAGGGCACCTTCGAGAGCATTCTCTGCACATTCATGTGTAGGCAAACGTAAGTCAGCTCCTCTGGCACTGCTGTGACCAGCCTTGCTGTTTTCTTCTCTACTTTCTACCAGCTATCACAGGGAGATTCTTACATTCTCTAGCAGAAGACTCCACTGGTTACACCATCAAAAAGTTATGCTTCAAAGCAGAGATGCACTAAAAATCCTTTTGCTTTGTTTAACGGAATCACAGAACTGTTTGGTGGGAAGGGACCTTAAAGCCCATCCAGTTCCAGCCCAAGGCCGTGGGCAGGGACACTGCCACTAGACCAGGTCGCTGCAAGCCCCATCCTAGGCTCTGGTAACTTGGAGACAGCAAGTCAGTAACACAAAAGCTACCCCACACCAGCAATGCTGACGCTGTGCATCACCCTCCTTTCGAGTGCTGACTTCTTTTCCTGGCTATACACGTACTGGGGGTGTTGTTTTGGGCTTCCAAACTGCACCTGGGTTAGATGTTTGGAGAACACTCCCATGTCAGCTGTGGTGCTGACATGAAAAGAAGAGCATGGTCTGAACGACGGTGCAGTCACAGAGACCTGAATTTTCAAGATGCAAGCAGCACACAGCACCGCAGTCTGGCTGCTGGAGCACACGGGGCACTGACCAACAGGTCTGACAGGCTGAAATTACAGCCAGTTCTCGTGGTAACACTCACCAGCCAGCGCCCGTTGTTGGAGGGATGGTAGAAAGAGGCAATGCTATTGAACAGGCCAGACAAGTGCTTCTGCACCAGCTTACTTGGGCCACCCTGCAAGAAACAAACCACAGCGTTTGGTGACACGGAACAAGGTAAAATGAACAGATAGCAGTACACAAAGTGCAAGTGGAGCATTCTCCCCACGGCAAGACCTCAAAGAAAGCATCAAATCCCATCCCACCCTCAGCTCAGCACTAACAGCAAGTTCTCTCCGTCACATCTGCCGAGGTTCTCCCTAAAAAGAGGATTTGGGGGTTCAGCAGGTCCCCAGTGTGTCCCCACAGTGGCATCTGCAGCTGTGAAATGAACACTTCCACCTCCATTCCACGCTGACAGTGGAACAATGTACTTGAAAACAAAACTTGGGGAAAAAAGCCTAAACCCACTCCTTTGCAGTGAGCTCAACATTACAGACATTCGTCTCAAGAACATACTTCAAGCTTTGCACGGGTCTGTGGTTCCCTTCATGAAGAAGTTACTCACCATCATGGCTGTGATCCACATGACTGCATGTCCTACATCGTAAGCGTTTGTCAAGAACCTCGGAACAACCACCTGATTGCTCCCCACTGGAAGATTTAAACTCCTCAAAATCCTAGTAAAAATCTGAGGAGCAGAAAAACAAGCATTGGCATAAATTAATTTATGCCATCAAGTTGGCATAAAATTAAATTTTCTAATCAAAAGGTGTTTGGTGGGTTTGGCTTTTTAAAGCCATATAAGTACCATGAATATGGTTTGTGTTTTTTTTCAAATAAATCTACAAGCTCAAAGATTCCAAAGGTCATATACATTATTAATCACAAGAATATGACTAAGGCCCTTCCCAGAAGAACATGGGGTTAATTATACCATCAGACAGCATTTGTACAGTCAGGTTTGTTGCTGGCTTGGTTGAGCCAGGTGATAACAGTAACAGCTTCCAGAATGCCTCTTCCAAAAGGATGGCTCCACTTTTTAGAGTTAAACACAAATGGATGCACCAAATTTGAAAAACTGGGCCAGTGCAGTGTAAAACCCACACAAGGAGTCTGAATTATTCCTGGCATGGGAACACTGAAGACTTATCTCCAAGCAAGCAAAGCCATCTCCTGACGTGAGAGCTCTTACCTTTGGAACGTACGGATCCCAGTCTATGTACCCGATGTTGTCCGTGGCCAAGCGAGCAAAGAGGTTCACTAGATGCTGAAAACCACCAGAAAACCAGGGAATGTTCATTAGAATATACAGATATTAATATACCTGCTTCAGCTATGCAAGATAAAAGCTACCCTTGGCACTAAAGCACTTGTAAAGGGAGATTCCATTCCAGGAGAACCATCACTGCCCTAAAATAGCTCCTATGTACAGACAGGGCAGAAAATCCCACCAACGCCTCTGTTCAGCCTTCCCAATATTGAGCTCTTTAGGACCATTTAAGCTCTGCAGGATCCATCCTAATCAACGTGTGCTGGCTGTCACATTTGTGTGCTTTGGTTTAAACACATCTGTGGCTTGCAAAGGTCACAAGCATCAGCTGTCAGCTTCTGTCCAGGAAGAATTAGGCACTCCATCACCAGCAGACAGTCCCCTGAATCCAAGGGAACTGAAAGATGTCCTCAGGGAAGAGAATTATCATGGCTAAATCAGAAAGGAGAGGAAGTCTCACTCTTCTGATCGTGGAAAAAGCACATCAACCAGCAACCCTCCTTGTAGGAGCTTGTCCAAATCAGGATGTACCAATCAGGCTCTTGATGCCTCTTTCAGTACCTTGAAGCCAAAAGGAAGGGCCTGAAAGAATCCTGCCTAATTCAGGCACAGAGGGACAGTTCACCTTTCTGTCTGCAGGGCACAACAAGCTTTGGAAAACCCCACAAGCCACCCCTGACACAGCCTGAAACAAGGGTTCCATTTTCTCAAGTGACCCTTGGCTTGGTATGAGGACATACCCACTGACAAACTGCCTGCTGTGCACAGAGAATTGATTCCACAGCTCCCCTTCAAGCAGCCAGTGTAATTCCTGCCACAGCAAGCTGAGGAGGAGCTTGCAGCACACAGAGGCTTAAATGGGATTGCAGAGTCAGAACCTGTGTGTCTAATCATCTGCATCCAAGCCTGATGACGTGAACAAGCCTGACTTTAGGAAGTGGGCAAGACAACAAAGGAAACAAGAAGTGAAAGCATGGGGGGGAAAAAAGCAGGCAAACTGTCAGAATCCAGTTATCAGAGCTAACTTCTGAAAGAAGGCTGAGGATATTTGTTAAACTGTTTGACAGAAACAAACCAAATCACAATATTAAAGTGCAGGCCGTCATTGTTCTGTCAGAAACAGAATTAGGATTTTTTTGGGGGGAATGGCCATCAGGAAGGTGCAAAAGTGTATACAGACAATCTCAAACAGAGCTTTGGCACCACCCATGTTCAAATGTGGACAACTGCCAACTGTTGGGACCTGGACTGCCTCCCTGGATTTGTGATGAAACAAAACTGGAGCCAAAAGCACCTACAGGATGTGGGACAAAGGCAGCGTTCAGTGCTGGTTGGGGAATCAGCTTCCTCCACAGACACCGAGGAGCAACCCTGGTGGACATGGGCAGGAGATTAGCAAAAGCAGCCAGATGGTCAATGAGCTTATGTTCATACTGAGTATGGGAAAAAAAGCTGGTGACAGGCCAAGTTTCACTGCAGCACAGCCCAGGCACAGCCCAGCTCACACCCACAGCACCTGAGCTGCGCTGGGGGGCTCACCAGGGAGCTGCTCAGGCCTCAGGTTTGCATCTGATCATGGGAGACACAGCAAGGGCACACAGGTACATGGCACACTGTCTGCCCTGGAAGATAGAGCCCAGGGGAATTTCTGGCCACGGGGAGTGCAGGTTCTTCACTGTATCCCAAATACAGATGACAGCAACTCACTGCAGCGAGGGCAAAACATCACCACTCAAAATGAGGGACCAGTGATGTGTTAAGATAAGGACAGGACAGAATTATAATTTATAGAAACCACAACAGCACTTAGAACAATTCCAAGTATTAGCAGGCAGCATTCCCAAGGCTGGAAAGAAAAGCTAGTCTGAGCTAGCCATTAAATAATGTTCATCAAGCACAACTGCAGTCTCATTTATTCAGGCAGTAATTGCTTGCTACCAACAATGAAATTATTGTCTCTGCTTTCTTGTACTAGTTAATGCAGAAGGGAAAAAAATCCATTATATGACTGTTTGGCTTCAATTCCTTGCAAGCACACTGTAGGAATATTTAAATCAGGGTTTCTTCTAGTGTAGGTGAAAAGCAAATACTTACCCCTTCCCACTGGGGAAGATTTTGAACTGACACCCAAAGGCCTATAAATTCATCAAACCAAAGCCTGAAAGAGAACAGAATCAAAATAATTTAACATCGAGAAAGCAGCTCCCTCACTGGAAGTTTATCCCTCACTTTGCCAGGTTGCACGAACTCCCCTGTCCCTCAACTCATGCAGAGAGAACAGGGATCAACATGGAATGCCTGTATCACTCTGCCTCCCACAGCATCCCCCACCCCAGGTCTGAGCCTGACTTTCAGTCCTTGCTTTTTTTTTACCTTCTCCTCCTCTTGGTCTGTTTTGATCCCCCTTTCACACAAGTGCTTCACCATTCCATCCCATACCGACATCCCAACCCAGGGAAACCAGGTGAGAACAACCCACACCTCACTTCCCTCAGCCTTACGCCCCGAAATTTGTCCCTGGTGACCCACGGGCACGAGTGGCATCATCTCCTCCTCCGAGTTCCCCCGAGGCCAAGGAGCAAACCCTCCCCACTCACACTGCCCTTTCCAGGGCACATTCCCTCCCCTCCTGCCCCGTGATCCCCCCGTGCAGCACACACAGCCCTTCTGATGGCTCAGAGAGACCCCCTGTGGTGTTTGCAGTGGGCCCTGACACCCACCTGAAGCCCTTGTGGTGCAGCTCAGGGGGAAGGGTGGTGGGCAGGAAGAGCTCGAAGTAGGTGATTGCCTTCTGCATGGTCACATCAAAGGGACACATCAAAGGCCTCCACTCATCCAGCATCTCCCCAGTGGCATCTTCTGGGAAATACCTGGGAACGGGAAACCGTTGAACACACACGGACTTGGCTTTAAAGTTTGCGTCTTTGTTTTTTAGACATAACGAAAAACAGCAAATAATTTGTCATAAATGTCAGTTTTCCAGGAAAATCACGTGCCCAGGGGCCATTGCAGGCAGCCCTCAACTCCACAGAGCCCTCACAGAACAGAGGCAAATCAAGCACATCGTGGTGCATCATTTTAAGGACACAAATCGAAGGGTTCTTGTCTTGTTGGACCAGAAGAGAATCCGCACAATGCAAAACCACTCCACCATGAAGGCTGGACAAAAATCCAGCAACTACTATTCACATTATTAAAAGGATCACCTCAGGCACAAGGATCATTTATAGAAACATTACAAGAATGCTGTTATTAAATTATGGTTAAACCAAAGTAAATACCTATGCAGTGCAGTATTTTAAATGCACAGCAGATACAGCTGTTCATGCAACATCATTATTGCAGCCAAGGCCATTAAAAAGCTAAAAAAAGGATCCCAGGGAAGTCTCTACCCTCCACCCCAGACTTCTAAACGTGATGGGGCAACACCAGCCAAACAATGAGAGGTAAAATGGAGAGGGGTTTTTGTGTTTTGGGGTTTTTTAAATGCTTTTCTTCCCCTTCTTAAGGTCAATGTCAAAGATATTAACCATGGCACAAACACTTACGGCCTGCAGCTCTTCACAAGGGTTTTCAGGACACTTTCTACAGAACTGAAATGAGAAAGGAAACATTAGGAGTAATAAATGACCAAATTTCAGTGACAGCATAAAGCAAACAGCCCTTTGCTGACCTCTCCCTCGAGAGCTTAAGATAATGTTGATGCAATTAACTGTCTTCTGTGAACATGCAGCAGCTCATTCCCTTCGACACAGACCTAACCACAGCACTTAAAATTGCTCTGCTCAGCTCCTGGTTCTGCTTTTCACGTACTACTCTGGCATTTCCTGCTTTGAAGCGAAGAATTATTATCATTTCTTGTAAGTAACCTCCTGCACTTTATCCATGAACAATCAGCAGAACAAAGTAACTTCTTGGGGAAGTTGAAAACACAAACAGAAAAAGGTTTATGGACTTCATGAGCCAGATAAATGAAGGCAGCAGACTTCAGGAAGTTGTTATTTTTCGGCTCCAAACACCATATCTGACCTTTGCAATGTGGCTTTGTTTTTTGCCCAGTGGTTCTAAGAAGGAGAAGTGAACTGCCTGCAAACCAAAGGTTATTTCAGTCTGGTCCCTCCCAAGTAACAGCTGATTTCAGAAGTGTTTTCGTCCATAGCAAGAACATTATTTGAGAGATCATTTCAACACACACTGTCACAGGATGCCATCAAAGCTCTGGACTAAATCTCAGAATAATCAGGAATAAAAGGGGGGGAGCAGAGAGATCAACCAGTGGAACCATAGAGGTAATAAATGGTCACACTCTTCAAATCTTCCATATCACACAACCGCCTCAGGACTAAATTGCATTTTCATCCAAAAACATTCCCTGAATGAAAAAATTTAAGTTCTGGCAGAAGAACTTCCTACATCTTTTAGATGTGCTTTCTGCACTCTGAACAGAAGTACTGCATCCTTTATTCAGCATCCAAAACATACAGAAATGCCATTTTGCTCAGAAAAAGATGATGCAAATGTATCATCTTTATTACCAAAGATCAATTAATTTTGAGACACACAAACACTGAGCATGCACACACCGTCTCTCCAGTCCTACACAAAACAAAGTGATCCCATCCAAGCCAGGAGAAATAAAATATGGAGAAACCACTCCTTCAGTGCAAGCCAGCCCTCAGAGCACTAGTCCAGCTCCAGCAGAGCTCTAGGAGATGCAAAATTAGGGATAGTTTAGGCAACAGTCAAGTCAGGACCTCTCCCAGAAAGAAAATTTTGAGCTGACTGATAAAATTTGGAGAGGAATGACCAAAATTTTCATCACACAAAAATCAGATCAAACTCTGCAGGAGGCTCAGGAAAATTCTGGGTTCAAGGGAATACTGTCCTTGAACGAGTTAGAAAACAGGTAACAGTTGTTCCAAGAGTAGATAAATAAAGCATGAAACAGCAATATTCCTTAAGAGCGTTAAAGATGAACATGATAAATGTTTGTGTGACAAAACAAACAAGCTCTGCCAGTACTGTCCCACTCCACTCGAGTGCCATGAAGGAAAACCTGAAGGAGGGGAATTTTAATAAACACAGAGACCAGAGGTCAAATTTTCAGTCAGATCTCAGCACCTGCCAAGCGTGAGAGAGCAAAGGAGAAAGATTGGGATGTCCCCTCCTGGCTTCTGACCCCCAGTTTAGGAAGGTGGGAAGTTAAAAACAACAGCAAGATGACTTTGTACCCAAGGAACCTCCCCCCAGGAGACAGTCCAAGTACAGCCCAGCCAGAGGAGACATCCTGTACTGTTCCCAGCTGGTGACTGCTGGTGAGGAGAGGACAGGACAGCACAGCTGGGGAGACTATTAAAAAACACCCAGCACCACTCTGAAGCCCTGTCATTAGTTATCTTTCGGGCACTACATGTTTATTTTCTTCTTTTGGAAAGGTGATACTCATTTGCAAATATGGGGGGGTTTTCCTGCCTTTCCAAAGACAAACACGTTTCAGTTGAAGTGATGAACACATAAATGACGGTGTTGACTCATATTATCAAAGAGCAGCAGGAGCACGAATTTCAGTTTTTCAGGAGAGGTTTGGGCTGTAAGGGAAATTCTGGTCCTGAAGTGGACACTCATCACAGAGCTTAAATTCAGACAATGAAAAGAGCAACCAGTTATAGTTTCACAAGTTATTTTAGAGAATTCCTACCACCACCACCGGTACAACTAAACCTTTCTTTCTAAAATACCCCAAACGAAGCAAACCCCACCGCAATTCCACTGCCACTTACACCAGTTTTCTGCATTTCTTACACACCAAAATTCCCGATGGCTTCCCTGCAAGAATTCCTGGCGAACTCCTGACACAGAAGCTCTTCACAGCTCCAAGGTTGTGGCTGGGTGGATTTTCCAGCAGCCATGACCTCACTGCTAAAGCATTTTCCATGATTTCACTGGTTTAATAGGAAGGTACATTCACTCCAGAACGTGCTCCTGCACCAACACTGATTTCATCCGTAGCCAGACACAACAGTTACTCCAGAGTAAAATCCACCTCTCATTTGACCCCTGAAATACCTTTGCTGGTTAAATTAGTTAAATTAGAGTCGCTGATCAGCCACTTCACACACGTTCTCTCGCTCCCCAATTAGAAGATTTCACATCCAGTGCGACATTCTCATCACCAGTGGTGTCATGTTAAATACTGGGTTTCCAAAACAACCATTTATGCAGAGAACTCCCCCTGTGTGCCAAGTGTTACAGTCCAACAGAACATGCAGAAGATACATCAGCCAGAGCTGAACAACAAAAAGTCTTTCTTACCACCTATGCAAAACATTAAGCACAAATGTTTTAGGTGAAGACCAGCCTGGTCGATATGAACTGAATGTGAAAAAAAAAATAATAAAAAAAAAAATAATTAAAACAAGAGTTAATTTAACAGCTATAAATCAAATCAGCTTTTTAAAGGTATCCCTTGATTTGCACCAAAAAGACACCCCTCAAACAAGAAGGAGCACTGTATGAGAAGGAATCGCACTGCATGGAGTGGTAAAACCAGGTGAAACACAGACCATCCCACCCGAGACCTTCCTCCCAGCTCAGCTCCTTTTCCCTCCTGGAAAAGTTCCCTCCCCACTACCAAGTTCCTCACCCAGTAAATGAGAAGTGACCCCCCCCCCCCAGCAAGGTGTGTAGGTGCAAAAGTAAAATCTGAAATAAAAATAAGCCAAGGAAGGCTCTGCTCTTTCGCATTTTCACCTACAACTACCAAAATAATGCAACGGAGCAAAATGGTTTTTCCAGCTCCACAGACACCAGAGAAATCCAGCCCCAAATGCTCCATAAAAGTGACAAGGCTCTGTGTGTTTTCTGCTCGTGTCCCTTATCAGCAAGAGGCTCTCCCCCTCAGGAATCACTGCTTCAGTACCATTCAGAGAGTTATTTTTTTATAAAGCAAATCAAGCATGTTCACCTGCATTTCTTCACACGAACCTTCAACTCAACCAAACATAAGGCATTATCCACCTGCTACCTTTTCTAATCTGTGGTTTACAGAGCAGGACTCTCCTAACTGGAATCATTAGGAAAATTGTAATCCTGGAAATTTGATAGATGGGGAGGGATTGACAGGCAAAGAAAGCAAAGAAAACAAGTTCTCATTTTTAAAATCACTAGAACGTGTCTAAAATTCTTAACTGGGGAAAAAATGATTTATCCCTCTCATGGTATCTCTTTGAGTACATCCATGGATTTTCTACAGAAGGTACTTCACCTCCCTTGGTGTGGATCTCAGATCCTGGGAATCCAGCACAGATATTTAAGGACAGAATCACTTCTATTTTTTCCCAAACCCTTACTGTGTTATAGAGCAGCAGGCATTTAAGACCTGTGCTGGTTTTGACTGGGATAAAGTTAATTTTCTTCACGTTCTTCCCTGTCTTCAGCTCAACCCCTGAGTTTTCCCAATCCTCCCCTCATCCTGTGAGCGAGTGGCTGTGCAGGGCTTGGTTGCCAGCTGGGGTTAAACCACGACAATACTGGTAAATTTTCCACGTTAAATTCGTTAAACCCTGGGTTACCATCCCAAAAGAAGTCGGCCAGGCCCCCTGTTCCAGCACAGTTAGAAACATAACAACAAACCCAAACAGAAGGAGCTCCGTGATTTACTGCAGCCCTGCATGCAAGTACTGAAATATGCTCATGAAAACACAACCAGAGTACTTCCCATCTATCAAATTCCAGGGATCAGAAGCAAATTACAAAGTGTTTTAAAGCATTAAAGGCACTTGTGGCCCAGCAAATGTTTCAAAAGGCGAACTTACTTGGGAAACCAATTTAAGCCCAGATGTTCTGTTTTGGAGTACAATATCCTCTCCAGCATTTCATAAAGCGGTCTCCATGGCAACTCCAAATCATCCCTGGAAAGCAGCTCTTTTTTCCTGGTAGGAAACAAAACACCAAGCACTTCAGGATGAAACATTTACACGGAACACCCCAGCCCCTGCTCCCAGTTTGGCACCCACTGCAGGAAGGCCAGGCAGCAAAAAGCTGGCCATTGGCAGCATTCCCAAGATTTTCCTGACTAAGGGAAACAAACACTATCGAGTTGTGAGCCAGCCCCCACCTTCCCCCTGGCTGAGATTAAACCTTGGCTCTCTGAGATGTTTGCTTTTCCTTACAGGGGGAAAAATTACATTCTTCCATTCCAGTACCACCCCTAAAGCTGGTGTTTGCACCGTGGGGGCCCCTGAACCCACAGCAGATGCCCAGGGCAGGTGAGTGAGGTCGCCTGGGGCGGCACACACCGTTACTGTTACACACGGGTACCACGACCCTGAGCAAGCGCCCAGGAAGCGCCCCCAGCCTGCAGGAAGGTGTCCTTACTTCAGCAGGTTTATGAGCAGCCGTGCAAAGCCCTGCATCATGCTGATCTCCAGCCTGGGAATGGTCACCAACTCATAGAGCAGTTTGATGAACAGCACGTGATCCTCTCTGCTGAACTTCCTGCCGTACAGGCGGATGTACCTGCGAGCAAAGAGCCGGGGAGTCAGCAGCCAGCGAGCTTTGGGGCAGTCCCACCTCACCCAGCCCCGGGGCCACAACTGCTCTGACTGCCCGCTTGGGGAAACAAAAATAAACCTGGCTCAACAAGGTCCAGCAAAGGCACACAGCAAGGGGAGGTGGGCAGCCACAGCCACAGGAACAACGACCAAATGAAGTTTACAGTCCCCTAAGGTCCTACAAATACTGCAGCTTCACAGACAGGCTAAAATTAAACCCAAAAAATATCAGGGCAAGCCCAAATCCAATAGCTTCCAATAAGAACTGATTTAGACACTGAGTTTTCCTGGTGGTGCATCCCACTGCTTCCCTTGTTTTTACTGCAGGGGTAGATCCCTCAGGAAAAACTCTGGACGATGCGTTTGCTCTTTTCAAGTTGAGTTCGAAAAGAGAAACATTTTAAGTCTTAAAAGATATTCTGCCCCAGGAAAACCTATATAAGGTTCCAGGGCAGCATTTAACATGTGGCACAACTAGAAATTACTACGCACCGGGAGACAGCTTTTCACTTTTATTATTGCTTCAACTGCTCCAAAAGATTCATCAGAAATCTGCTTTCCACTGCCCTTTTCCTTTTCCCAGTGACTGCAAGAGGGGAATTTCTAAATGTTTACATCTGATGGGCAGTATTTTCACTAATGTTCACGTCAGCAGGTTGTGCTTATTTCAAACAAAGCAAATAGGGGATGACCCACTTTCCCACCCCAGGAACCTAAATTATGTGGGTTGGCCAGAGACCTACAGAATTACACCACCAACAGCTGAACACCTGCACTTTTCACGTGCCTAAAATGGACATGCAAAAAGAATCCTCAGGGAAACAGAAATGGGTGAGATATATAAGAATATACAAAAGAAAGTGCAGAAGCCTGGAGAGTAAGTTTTAACTACAAAGAAACACAGAGATCCAATTTATCTGTCAGCTGCTATTTATAACCGAAAATAAAGTGTTTGGCTGGTTCTCCTTCTTGACATTTGCTAACAACAGTTCTGTTACACAAAATGCTGTTTAATTAAGAAACAAAAGAAGGAGTGAAGTGCACAGAAACGTGCTGAACACAGAGATGTCGCTGTGCCCAGGCGGCAGGACCAGGTGCCAAATTGCTCCTGTATTTTACTTTATGTAGGGGGGAGGCAGAGTTTAAAAGGGTCAATTATTTGTCTTAATCCAGCTGAGCATTAAGGGAATGACAGAAAATAAATACTTCTAGAAAGGGGTGCTTAGCCTTTTCCTCCAAGATTAAATGAGTGAATTCTAACAGAGGGGAACTGGAACATTTTCAGAATATCCCCTCACAAGGGATGAAATATCCCCATTACTAAATGAAAGAATACAGGCAGAACTTCATGAACCTGGGGCTAATCACACACGTGCATGTTCATCATATATTTATAAATATATGCTGGCTTTTCAGGATTAAAAAAAATAGTTAATTGGGTTATGGGGGGGAAATTAATTCTAGAACTGAATTGTTGCAAAATAAAATTACGATTTCTTACACGAAAGCAGCTAATACTACCCTGAGACCTGAACTCTCAAGTCCACTGCCCATTTGGTTCCTCTGAGGTTTTATGATCCCTGAGCCTCGACCTGTCCTGCAAAACGGGTAAATTAATTGTCCTTCATTGTGCTGGTCCCATGGGTTCTGATTGGAAGTTCGGCCACATGGAGAGAGAAAAAAACAAGCAAGCAAACAAACAAAAGCCACTCACACAACCTAAGAAACACGATTAGGAAGTGAAAACTCTGTTTCCAGCTCCATGCCTTCTGTACAGAGTGCAGGGTCTCTGGAGATTACCAAACAGCCAATTCCCTAATCCAGGAGTGCTGTCCAGTCTCTCACTCCACAAGTACAATAGGCCTATTTTTAGGCAATGTGCTATCCTATCAAGTGACCACCCTGAAGTGCCCTAGAAAGTTGGCTGCTCTGCTACAGTTAAAAATTCCCCTCACTTAAGCTGAGTGAACAGCGCACTCCCCCAAATTCCTGGCTGTCCACTTGCATTTGCTGACACCCAGCGCAGGACCACGAGTGGTTTAAAGCTCAGATTTTGACAGATAACATGGAAAACAATGAATCACACTCAGCAGGGCTATTTAAATCACATGCACACAGCACACACATTCCTCATGTGTGCAGAGGAAAGCTTCTGTTTCATTGACAAAGACGAGAAAAAAAGATGTAAAACAAGGGGTTTAGGTAATAGTGGTTAAAGCACTCAGCAGAGTCCCACTGAGACACTCCCATCCTCCCTGTAACTTTGTGGCCTGTCACTCTCATTCCAAACAGCTGAGCTGCACTTTTTCCACACCTTACAGCAAGACAGTTAAATGTCATTTTGTAGTAGGTCTATGCCTGACAAGCACAAAAACCAGCATTGTCAGTGACAGAAACTGTGTCCCTCAGCTTCAAACACCCCTGTCCACTGGAGCAGAAAGCACAGGAAGGCATTTGTGTGTCTTCCTGGCTGCAGAGTCCACTTCTCGCACAGCAAGAATGAAATGTTTATATTCTATTAATATGCTCATTTATTGGCTACGTTCTAAAAATAAATTTAAAAATTAAACCATCTATAAAACGTGACAGAGGGAAAAACTGAAAGAGTGGGCACTTGTGACCTCGAGACCGTGAAAGGCTGTGGTGCAAGGCCAGCGAAGCTAATTATTTTGATGCAACCTGCTTTGCCCACACACGCTGGGGCAAGTTACCCAGCTGAGGTTACTGCTCTGCTTTCACAACCGGGGTAGCATCTTACAAGGGACACATTTTACCAGCCAAACCTGGAGGACTCCTGGGGTAATGGTTACAGATTCGAGTGCCAATCTTTGAGGCAAGGAGTCGAACTCGCTTCAGGAGCCTCCCCGAGCCATGAGTCACTCACTGTCCTCTCAGGAAAGTTCTCTCACCACACTCCACACACATCCCCACCAGAGGGCCAGTTACCACTGCTGAAAATTACCCACAAAAGAATTATGCAAATCAGCTTACAGACATTCCACCTGATAAACTCCAACTCTGCCTTTTTTTCCCCCCTCCCTGCTCAGTTCATGACATCAGCCCGAAACAGCTGCACCAAGATAAGCATGTGCAAGTCATGCTTCCAGCTGTGGGGTGTGTAAGAAATTCTCCCTGGCACCGTGAAATAGTACTCAAATTATTAATTCAGAGGAAGAGCCGAGTTTCATTTTCATTCTTCGCTGTGGCACAAAGAGCTGTGTGAAGCTGTGGGTCCCTGAGGGGGTGTAACTGGGCAGGTGTGTCATCTGCACGCCCTTGTTTTCCTGGCCGGGTTATATGTTTGTACACATATCACCGGGTTTGTACTAACATTTGTATCTGTCTGTCTAAACAAGAAACAGATCAAAGACATAAATTACTTCACAGAATACTGCAGCCTTCATACCACTATGAAGATTCTGACCTTTTCTTTTTAATTCATTTATTAATTACAGCTGTCCAGAAGGGGAAAAGGGAGCAAGTTGGAGATGAATCCCCAGCTATCAAGAGACACCAAACTTGGATTTTATTGTTATTATTCTGTAATTTAATTAAGGTGTGACATCAGGACACCACATGGCTGGAAGTGTTTTATCCAGGCCTAAGCTTCCATAGACGTATTTCACAGAATCCCAGAAGGTTTGAGTGGGAAGGGACCTTGAAGCCCACCCAGTGCCACCCCCTGCCACGGGCAGGGACACCTTCCACTAGCCCAGGTTGCTCCAAGCCCCATCCAACCTGGCCTTGGACACTTCCAGGGATGGGGCAGCCACAGCTTCTCTGGGCAACCTGTGCCAGGGCCTGCCCACCCTCACAGGTGAATTTTCTCCTAATATCTAATCTAACCCTACCCTCTGTCAATTGCAAGCCATTTCCCCTTGTCCTGTCACTCCAGGCCCTTGTAAAAAGCCTCTCTCCACCTTTCTTGCAGGCACCCTTTGGGCACTGGGAGGCCAAATTCAGTCATCCCTGGGCCTTTTCCAGGCTGAACAATCCCAATTCTCTCAGCCTTTCATCCCACAGAAGTACTTTCTCAAGTCACACTAAGCAGCACCACATCTCTCACGTTAACTACAGCAGCTCATTTTTTACTCCAAGCCCACTGTTTCCCTCCCTGCCCACACCAAACACACTCAGAGCCTCGCTGCATCTAATATGTCACCCAGGAATCTTGGTACTAACAGGCATCAGACAAGCTGCAAACACACACAATGAACTCAAACTTCAAAGAGTAGGTGGAAAACCACAAATTAGAGCCTGCTGACCTTCCTGTGATTCATAAAGCAGCACAGCAGCCATTCTCAGCGGGCCAAATTCAGTGCCCTGGAGCCTGAAGTGGGAACGGCAATTGTCATTTACAGAGTGAGTAACGGGGTGATTCCAGCACAGCCTGGCACACTTTGAAAGGGCTGCTGTGCCTATTTAGCCACAATTCAACAGTTAACGCCCATCCTCCTCACAGTGAGGACTCCTAAGTTCATTTTAACTCGAGGGGTACAGGAAGCTCTACCACAGGTCCAGGCAACAGGTACCTCTGACCCCAGTGAGAGGTAGCAGATGGCTGGGGGGGGTGGGAAGGGAAACAGCGTTGAACTGGTTCCAAGCAGGTTCAAACTGTCACACAACCAAACATGTGAGTCATTTTGCAACCACCACTGTAATTCTATCTAAGGCTGCCTCTTGGGAAACAGAAAGGCACTTACATTTCAATACAGTCCTCTCTGCCAGGCTGCCCTGGCAAATGCGTACGAAATCCCTCGCTAAAGTTAAAGAAATGGCTTATGGAAGGAGGGAAGTTGTAAGTGAAGATCTCGAAATGGTCCAGAACACAGGTATCCCATTGTTCCTGGCACGTAGGGAGCACTGGCTGTAAAGGCACACACGGCGTTCGGCAAAATAACGTGATAAACATCCACAGAAGTTACCGATTGGAGCTACAGGAGTCACTGTCATATGATGCCACAGGCAGTGCCAGGGTGTCCAAAAAGAAAGAGGGCCAAGCACATTTCATAAAACTCACCAAGAGAAACCCTTATGTAGCACCCGGTGCTATCTATGAAACCAACGGGGCTTTATCTGTATCAAAACCACTTCCCAGCACGCACAGCAGAGCCAAAACCAGCACAAACTACACCGAGCCACAGTACAGCCAAGATATCAAGGGCACCAGGGGTGTTTACACAGCATTAAGCCAGAATTTAATCCTGCCAGCACTGACCCAACAAATCACCCGTCCAGCGAAAGACTTTGCGCCCCTACAGCAGAAGTTACACAGCGATGGCACCAACCACAACTTTCCCCAGAAGGCAGGAGGTGAAACAGGTGGCCACGTAGGAAGAAAAACATTAAACACAGCAGAACAAACAAACGCGCAAGTGCTCAGTTCGTAAAACTGGGAAGTTTCCGAGCGGCGGGCGAGCTCCCGCCACCTTTGTCCCCGTTTGGGACGGGGCAGCGCTGGCGGGCCTTGTGTAAGCGGGGCCGGGGCAGCGGGCGGCTGGCCGGGACGCCGCGCTGTGCCCGAGCGGCGCCCGCCGCACCGTTATGCGGGAGGCGGCCCGGAGCGACGGGGAAAGGGGGGCGGGAGGGGAACACCGCGGAGGGGAAGGGTCTGCCGCGCCCGCTCGCAGCCCGAGGCCCCGCTGCCCGTGCCCGCCCCGGCACTCACGTCGAGAGCTTCCTGGTCCAGAAGAGCCCGCCGGGCCAGAGCTCCTGCAGCTGCACGGCGCGGGCCAGGTTGCCCTTGATGTGCTGGAGGAAGCGGGCGGCCTCGGCCTCCAGGCGCTCGCCGTAGGGCAGCAGCTTGTTGTAGACGATCTCCTTCTGCGGCGGCCGGGCCATGTCGGCGCTGCCCGGGAGGGCCGGTGGTGACCGCGGCCGCCGCGCCCCGCCCGGCCCGCTCCGCTCACTTCCGCCGGAAGGGGCCACGGGGCGGCTCCGGGAGCGCCGGGGAGCGGCGGGGGCAGCGCCGGGCCGGGGCAGCGGCGGCCCCGCGGAGGGGCAGTGCCACCGCCGGGGCAGCGGCTCCGGGAGCGCCGGGCCGGGGCAGCGGCACTCCCCCGGACGGGCAGTGCCACGGCCGGGGCGCGGCGGGGACGCGGGGCAGCCCCTGCGCGGGGAGCCGGCGGAGGGGCCGCGCCGCCCGGCCGGGCTGAGCCCCCGCGCTCCGGGGAGGGCTCTGAGGGAGCGCAGTCGCCGCCCGGCTGTGCGCGGCGCTCCTCGCCCGAGAGCCCCGGTGCGGGGCGGGGACGCGCTGGGGACGAGCCGCCGTCCCCGGAGGAGCTCAGGGCAGCGCTGGCAGGGCGCGGCCCTGCGGGGTCACGGGTGGCGCTCGATGAGCTCACAGGTCTCTCCCAGCCTAATTGATGCGGTGATTCCGTAATTAGCCCCGCGGTTTTAATAGCAGATTGCGCGGCCGCCTAAGAGGCTTATTTGAAATAATAACGCCAGTCGTGAGGGCAGAGCTCGCCCGCGGGCCGTGGGTGTGGGATAAACGCTGATGGATATGTGATAACGCCGCCGGTACTGCTGATAGCTGTTATCTCCAGCTGTCCTCAATAGAATTGTTAATTGAATTTCCCCTCAAGAATTACATCGTGGCCATGCGACAGCTGTAAACTGATTAGATTTAAAGCTACTGACAAGGGCAAATCCTGTTTTATGATCTTTATGCTCAAACTAGCCCTGCTTAAAATTTAAAAAAATTAAAAAAAAAAAAAAGATGGCTAACTAAATGCTGGAACACGTTAGGGGGAGGAGAGATGCCACAGGAAACCTAAATATGACAAGCAAAGGCATAATCGTGGCATTTTCCCACTCACACCTTCTACACTTCTCGCCTTCCTCGAGCTGTGTTTTTAATAAAGGAAGCTCAATAATTTTGTTTAGTGTCCCAGGCTTTGGAAACAGCCCCCCATTCCTAGAAGAACTCGTACCACGTGATCCTGGAGATTGCATATCAACTTTTACACGCTTACAAAATAACTGGAGTTTGTAATCGTTTTTGTTGTGATTTGGAAGGTGTTTGCTGCCATCTTTCACAGGAGCTTTACGACTCTGTTGCCTCGTATCTACATGAGGCAAAACAATTCTCTGCCTTTTTCTGGCCTCAAGTACAAATGAAACTTGATCATGCTCAAATTTCTATGGGGATAAAGAACACTTTGATTTAGTGTTTTGCTGGTGAAAACGACAAGCAAAATTAATATGAAATGAATAGTTTTATCACCAATTCATGCAAGGATAAATTGGATAACTGGCCCAGAAGCTGTAATAAAAACCCAATAGCCGTGGATAAGTGAAAATATGTGTGTATTGAAACTGAAAAGTCTAAAATTACTTATTTTGTGTCACACTCAATATGTAATTGCAATGGTGGTTTGTTCGAACAGGCATTTCCAGTGGGGGAAAGTTTATTAAATTTGAAGCAGGCAGAGTTTGTTTGGACTTGGAGGAAAATGAAATCCAAATTATACTCCAATTTTCTGCAATTGAAGTTGGCAGATACATAAGGAACGTCAAAGCTGCATTCTGTTGCTTCATAGCTATGTTATAAAAAAATGCTCCTCCCCTTTCTAAGTCAAGTTGAAACTGAAGCTTGATTTTTCACACATTTTGGAGTATTTTGCAATGTGAGTGAGCATCTCTGACCTCAGGGAGCATATTTTGTCCGCACCAACAAGCCACCTCCTCATCTGTGACCTCAGACACACAAGTGTCTTCCACCAGAATGAAACACTTACCTTTTGGGGGGAAACATGCCAAGTGTGCACCTCAGACAGTCATCCTACTACCTCCTCCTTCTCAGGAATATGATTCCTTTTTTCAGAGTCTGAAACAAGGGAAAAGGAGATTCCCAGTCCACTCATAATTACAATATAAGCAGACATACAGTACTTGCATCTTGAATGTATTTTCTGCATATTGATCAATTTAATAACTACATTTAATATTTATTTAAAAACTTATCCTTTCCCCCTCCCCGTTATGCTGCCATTCTGCTTTATAAAATGGAAACAAGAGTGATAAATTTTGCCCAGTGAGTCAAAAATAAGCGCGTTCTTCGAGCTTGCAATGTGTTTTGGCTGCAGCCGTGTGGGAGAGCACAGTCGGTTCCCGAGTCACATGATGGAGGATGGGCCTCTCATAACGCAGCGCCCGTCTGTGCTTCTTGCATCAACAGCTTTTTCCCCTCTTATTAAGTAGGAGGAAGAATGTGAGTTGCCAGCAACCCAAATATGGCTGCCACCTGTTGGTTTTGGCACTAAATCCTGAGAACTGATGAAGCTGAGTGTTGTAGTTGTGAAAAAAATACAACCTTTCCATTCATGAGCAGTTTGGAGCGGTGACAGTGGCTCAGGGCACGCCGGGGGTTGTTCACACATTCCCTCCTTGGACGGTGCCTGGGGGAGCCGACCCCAGCACTGGCACAGGGATTTGGGAGCTTGTCACTCAGCCTTAACCCTGCTTTCCACCATCTCAGCTCTCCAGCCACGGCTTTTCTTACAAAGGAACCCTGGCACGGGTTGCCCAGAGCAGCTGTGGCTGCCCCATCCCTGCAAGTGCCCAAGGCCAGGCTGGAGCAACCGGGGCTGGTGGAAGGTGTCCCTGCCCGTGGCAGGGGACTGGAGAATCTTTAAAGTCCCTTCCAACCCAAACCATTCTGTGATTTTACAGTTTGGAAAAGAATAGCCAATCCAACAGGAGCTTCATGTTGCCTATATCCTACCTGACCTGTCTGTGACCTCCCATATCTCACAAAGCCCCCTTACAGAAATAAAGAGGAATAACTTGCTTTTTGATGAGGCTCCTCAGACTTTCCCTCATCCCAGTGTTTCTAAATTGGGCAGTCATCCAAAGCTGGCACTGAAAGGTGCCAAAGGGACAACTCAGAAACATGCCTATTGCATAAAGTTCTACTTTACAGAGACTTTGTCTATTTGGGGGATGAGGACAAGAAGAATTTCAGCATCTGAATGAGGTGCCAAGGAACTTGGGCTTCCTGTGTAGTATGGGACAGAAGTAGGTTCTCCTAAAGCGTGATTCAGAGGAACTAATTTTAGGCCCCTAAAATAAGGCTGCCTAAATACTCTGTGACATGTTTCAGGTTGGATGGGGAGGTGGGTTCAGTGTCACCTACGGCACACAGGCTGAACTTTGTGCTGTTTCTGTAATGCCTGGTTAAATCTCTGTGTTCTAATGTAAGTGGAACATTTCTCAGTTCAGCCTCTGCTGAGCAGAAATAAGAGGCACTTGGGAAGGGGTTAAAGTGTTGTTATGGGCACCTGTATAACTGTAAAACTTTACTGCATAGACAAGGCTGACCAAATATGTGCAGCATCGTTATCCTCCACTTCACATTCTCAGTGGTTCTGTTCATGAGGTTTAAACCCATCCTCAGTCACAGCCATTCACAAGACAGCGTTTGGCCTCCACTCTTTCCCAACTGAAGTTAGTGGGTTACTGTTCTTACAATGGCCAGTCACTGCTTGTACAAAAACAGGACCTAAATTCTCCTTGGTGAAATAAATGAATTTACAGCAAAGCTTGCTTTCCCTCTCCAATTCCTGGATTTGTTCTCTTTATGTGCCTTATTGCCTGAGATTTGGAAAGCAAAATTGTCTCAAATCCACACAAGAGAATCTGCCTTTGACAGTCTGTTTCCTCTACATGTCTGAAACTCCCAAAGATATCCCTGGAAACTATTGTGCCTGCAGGGGAAAAAAGCAATAGACTTGAGCCTCATTATAAGAAGCTCCTTCCAGATTACTCACAGCCATTTGAAATACATAATAATTCCCTGGACATGACAGAAATGCAGCCAACTTTGGGGAAAGAGACATTATTTATTCCCCCCCCCCCTTTTCATTTTGAACCACTGAGATGGATTTTTGTGTCTCACTGTCTTGCCAAACAGAAACCAGCTGCAGAGGAGCATGTGATGACCGTGAACTCCCAAAGGTCATTCCGAGGGATTCTGCTGTTCTAGGAACTGAAGGAAACACAGTCCCTTGGCAGCCTGCAGTCACTCACACAGAAACTGCTCATCGTGGACTGGGGTGTTCCAAACAGCTGCCTGTGTTTGCCAGAGCAGGACTGTGGCACACCTAACCCAAGTGCTTGGGTAGCTGGTCGTATGTATTGGTTTTTCAGTGGCCAGTGTGTCTGTTGCAGCTTCATCTGCAGTTCACAGTCCTCTGGTTTGTCTAGTCATCATTAAGAGGAGACATTGGCAATGTCTATTAAAAGAAAAAAACCCTATAAATTTGTTCTCCCAAGCCAGGATAAATCAAATAACAGTCAAACTCCTTTGCTCAGGTTTCCAGCCTTGTTTCGAGCAGCATTCAGCACAAATAACTGTTGTGTTCATCATGGCCTTAGCTCCAGTCCTTGTTCAGGCCTTGATTCTTGGGATGGACTGAGTGTTCACTGTTTGGACATGTGGATCTGAAGTATTTAAATATTTATGAATTCTGGAAGAGAAGCAAGCTCACTTAAATATTCCCTTAAGCAACCAATCCTTTCTCCTCCTACTTATCCTTAGCTCAGGGTTTTGTGCATGGAATCTGCACAGGATACTTTCTGGCATGTTTCTAAAACCCTCTCTCATGGGATGTTATGGAGACACCCAGCAGATTAACAACCCTCTGAGAGCATCTCATGGAGCCAACTCAGAGCTATCCAGGATTCATTTGGGCTAACGTGGCCTGTTGTTTGTTCCCATGTCCTGGAAACGTGGGGATAATAACTGTAATTGTGTCAGGGGTGTGATTATAGCAATGCCAGTCCTGCTGACTAACACTGAGACTCAAGGAACTCTAAATTGGTTTATTATTGTCTCAGGTGCCCCATTAAGAAGAGCTCAAGGTGAAACAATGACTGTAAATTAACAGCCTTGGAAATATAACTGTCAGAAAGGCTGTTTAGGGTAGAAGGAATGTTCCAGTTAAAGAACACAGTAGGCCTGTAAATTCAGAGAGATCCCAGGGAGAGAGAAAAGTCGCTTTTGCCACTTTTGTATGTTGTTACGAGGCCAAGCCCAGTGGAAAACTGAGCCATGGTCCAAAGCCATCAGCTGCCCTTCTGCTGGGCAAGAACTGGGGGAAAGAACAAAGGGGGTTTAAAAATTCAAGTGAGAAAGACAATCTGTCTGGAACAAAAAGAGCAGAAAAAACAGCTTGTAATCTGCAGAGAGGGCTCTGCAGGACAATCCGGTGGGCGTCGACTGTTGATGTGATACCACTATCTACAACCCCCACGTGTTTTCTTGCTCAGTAGCATTGCAAGGGATGGATGCAGAACCTGATTCATGCCTGCTTGGCTTTGCCAAATGCATGCTCAAATCCTGTGACCGTGCTCTGAATTAATCTGCTTACCCAAAGACATAGCTGGGGAAATGGTTGTCCTTGGAGATTCCAGCCCCCTTCGCCCGGGAAAGATGGAGTCATCAGCATTTCTGGAATGGCATTAGCAGGAGGCTTGACAGGCTCTGAAATTAGAAGAAACTGGGTCAGAGTCTCTCTGGTTATCTCCAGATATCCCCAACAAACAACCTAATGCCATCACACCTCTGCACAGAAGGTATGGTGGCATCCACGAGCTCTCCAGGGGCTTCCCAGGGTTTGTTTAGTACTTCCTCCCGGCTGCCTCACTGGGATTTTTTAGAACTTGAATATCCACTTAGATATTCTATTTTCTCACTGGAGTCCCGGGCTCTGTGCCTTTTTCTCTCTCCAGATCCAGCAAATGTTTATTTTCTCCAGGACAGCTTTCAGTTTCTTTCAGACTGACCCCAGCCCCTGCTGCGGAAATGTGCAAGAACGTTTTCCTGTGACAAGACTAAAACTGAGAACTAAAGATTGAGAACTGGCTGTGCACACAATCTTACTTCCCTCCTGCATATTCTCCCTTTGCTTCAGTTCACAGCCAGACATCCTGAGTCACGGGATATTTCGTTGTGCTTAATAGTGCTAAATTGGTTTTCCAACCCCTCATTCATCTGCTTTTTAGGCTTATTATGTTCTGGCATCGTGTTCTGCAGCCAGAATTCAATTCCTGATTCCTGATTCATGCACAGTGGGAAAAGTTGTTCCCTTTTGATTGTCATAAAATTTTTATCTGGTGACTTTTTTTTTTTTTTGATGCCGTGAATTTTCCTATAGGACAAATAATGAGGCCTCATCACCATTCATGAGACCTGTGTTGTCCACAAAAATCTTCCTTTGTCCAAATGGTGATTTTCACCAAATTTATCCCAAGTTAATGTCTTTAAAACATACTTTTGGCTGGAGTTCGTCAGCAGATTCAAGCTTGGAGAATGATATGGAGTGTCCAAACAACGCCTCTTCAGGGAAGAACTGTGATTCTCCCCGGTTTCCTCTTCCTGCTGCCAGGTCCTGCACCAGGGCATTATGGATGTGGAGCAGAGGGACCATCTGAAACCCTGTAATGAGAGCAGAGAGCTCATTTCATCCACTTCCACACAAATTGTCACGTAAGCCTTTGAAGTTATCCGGTTCCAAGTAGTGAGGTAGTAATCAGTTCAGTGAGACTTTCCCTGATGGCACAGGCTGCACTGATACAGTTCAAGATCCCAAAATACTAGTTAGGGTTTCTCTTTGTTGCTTTTGAGAAGAAATAAAAGTCTGATGCAGTTAAGGAGAATGAATCAAACGGTTTCACAGAGCAGCAGAACGTAATAGCTGTCAACCCACCTCCCTGAGAAACCATTCCTTTACCAGCCCACGCTCTTTTGTACATTCTTAGATCTTTTGTAGAGCCCTAAATCCTCCCCAAATCTGACAGTATTGTTCTGGGAGCTGTGGGAAGGGTGATGCTTAAATTTCCTACATCTCAAGGGGAATAAAGAACTCACTGCCTTAAATGACCACATCTCCTCCTCAGCACGTTGTGCAAGGAGGGAAAATATAAGTGTCAGCAGCACCTCAGTGTGCTCCTCAAATTTTAATGAGTTTCCCGCGAAGGGATATTGCATAAATCAAATGTCAGATCAATCTCCTGCTTTCCTAGCAAACCAAGTGATGAAGGCTTTGAATCATCTCCTTCTAAATGTAAGAGGGAATTTTAACATTGTTTGCATGCAGAGGAAACTTTCCCTGAATAACATTACTTCTACCTGTTTGTTAGTTCGGAATCTGATTTATATAAAACACCCAGGTCTTGGACTCACAAAATTAAAATATTAGTATGGTTTAATTGTCCCTTCGTTCACAAACTGCTTATAAAGTCGGCTTTACATAAAATAACAGTAAGTTATACTGATCCTCTGTAATGCCATTATCCCCACTAAATTTAAATCCTTTAAATGGAAATAATTTAAATGTAGGCATTATAGTAGGTAGGTCTGTGTTTAGATTTAATCATCAAACCAAGACTCACTTGACCCTTTAAGCCAGCAAAGGACTGACAGATTTACCCCCAGGTTACACCTGCTTCTCATGCTTTAGGACTCAGTAATTCATCAGTCACATTTTTGTTTGATATGAATTTTTTCTGCCATAGGACACATCAATTCATATGCTCATGTTTTAATTACCAACACTTTATGGTTTAAGAGAACTTACAACTGATGATGCAATTTTCCAGGGTTGAGTTCCTCTTAGTATTTCTTTTTACCTAGTGGTTTAGTTCAGACTTACCTGAAGAATCTTTCTTTTTATGTGTCAGTGAAAATACTTTCAAAAGCGTAATTTAAACCAAAAAAAAATCTGCACTTTGTTTTCACGTTCTTTTGTTGGTGAAGGTTTAGGGTTTGTTACCTTAGAGGAGCGTGGAAAAGTGTTAAGCAAACCATGGACTTTACAAGGCAATGATAAAAACCTGTTGCAAAGGGGACACAAGTTTGATTTCATCAAATATTCATATATTTAGGAGAAGTCAAACAAAATTACCGAGCTGTGAATAGGGTCATTTTGTGAATAGACAGAATCAGGATATAACACAAAAATAAATCTGAGCTAATACAAAATGTAGTCTGGCCACAGGAAAGCAAGAGGCTCACAGTTTCGTACCTGTCACCAGGGAACTTGGGTTACTTTATGTAAGCAGTCCAGGATTTTGGAGCAGAGAAGGGACAGATTTAGGTCCCTGCACACAGAGTTTGGCTGCAGCCCTGACATTGGATCTGTGTGGGCAGGATCTCACCCTGCACACACTGCACTTGCCTAAGTGGGCTGTGCAGGTGGGGGGGTCGTCCCACACGGATCAGGTTCCTGTCTCATAAATGAATCACGAGACAACTGTGGTAAGCAGGTCACCTGCCTGTGCTGTGGGCACACTGTAGATTCACCTGTGAAGTCATTAATCACTCAACCACCAAGGCAGCATTGCAGCAATTGTTATTTGCTGTCTGCCCATTGTTATTTTTGATTTGTCCAGAAGGTAATCAAATCCTCTTTCAAAACCAAACACAGTATTTCTTTCACCCTTTCTTTCCTTTGACGTTTTTCTTTAGACCACACAGCAATAATTTAAACATAAGTAACCAGACAGATCCTCCTCAAAGGTTCTGTGAAATTTATGTGCTTGAATTTAAGTTTTTGCAGTTCTACAGCACAGAGTAAGTTTCCATTTATCCTACATTTAAAGAACACAATTCCCTCCTGTGTTGTGCTGCTTTAACAGGAGACTTCATTTTCACCAGGCACTACTTTGTTTTGTGGCTTATTAACTTATGTCCAGATGCTTTCTTTTGTCTTTTTCTACAGACTCCCTATGGTAAATGAACATAAAGCCTCAAGCTCGACTTGAGTTGACACTTCTGTATCCGTTCCACTTGGTTTTTCCTTCCCTGTGGGTGAGCTGACTCATGGCTGTTGGCAGCAGTGCTGGCAGACCCCTTACAGGGATGCCTTACAGTACCAGGAACGCTCCATTGTCCTGTGCTAAAGCTTATGGGATAAAAGTTAAGTTATGCTTAGTTCTGCACAGTCATGACACTTCTGTTCAGTAATCCTGCAACTAACCATTGTTTGATATCTTAGGCTGAAGAAGGCAGACCAAAGCTCTCTAAGAAGCCCTCTGTGAGTTTGCCTTGCACTTCAGGCTTCCAAATCTTATCTTCAGTGCTGGAAAGAAGAAAGTTACTGGTAACCAGTGAACTGCAGAAAGAAAAATGGGGAGGTTAAGCCTTCAAAAGGTTTGCTGTATATTTAGATGTGATGTAAATAAGGACTGCAGAAAAGGCCCTGAAGAAGCTCGTACAGCTTTGAAGCAGAGTCAGCAATTCTATTAACTTTCATTCAGAAATAAAGTTACAGGCAGTAATGCAGTTTAAAGGAGGAAAATATCATATAGGAATAAGGAAAAGAAGAGGGGAAGAAGTTTATAATGAAGAAAAACATAAAGGAAGGGCAGTACATCATATTTAAGGAAAAAAATAAAAACTGATGGGCAATACAGTTTACAAAAAAGTAGGAAAGAAAAAAGAAGCTGAAAAGGCCAAACTAAGCTTACATAGCTTGTAATCTTCTTTCCAGGTATTCTATGCTCCCTAAGTAACAGCAAAAACCTGGTGACAGTAGCAATGGCTTCTTTTATTCAGAGGCCTTGGTGTCCCTTGCGAAAACACTCATCAAAATCAGCTGGGGACCATTTGCAAGTGAATCAGGTGTAGAGTTTGGTTCAGATACACAGAGCTGCACAGCTAAAGATAAATCAAGAAACTCTTACACAAAAGGCAGCAGGAGAGCAGAAATGCCATCACGGGCAGCTTCTTTTACCAAATTATTTTTTATTGGTAGTGGCCAGTGTCATGGGCACTGATGGGTCTAATCCCCCCAACCACCCTCACCTGGACCCAACCAGCCTCACCTGGGGCCCTCACACCCCCTGTGCCCCTCGGTGCAGGGCTGTATTTAAGCTCAGGGCTGAGCAGAGCTGGTCCTCCCCGATTCCAGAAAGGCTTGTCTTCAGTGCTGCTTTCAGCTCTTGCTCCTGGCTGGACCTTACCTGGAAGTTGTAGCTGTGTTTCCAGCCCAACCTTCTGCTCCTGGAGGGATGCTGCTGCCACCCCCCGGCTCTGTGTGCCCAGGTACTGTGAGACTGTTGTTACTGAGGTGCTGAGGTTGTTCCTTGCATAGCTGTGCTTGTGGTGTTCCCTGATGTTTGGCTGCAGTGGCACTATTGAAGGCTTTTGGTATTTTCCAGTAATAATGTTTCTTGCTATGTCTTTTTTTTTTTTTTTAATGCTGTGGCTAAAAACAGTTTTGTGGGAAAATGTTTCTGTGCTTGGAGGGAGTTTTGGAAGGATTTTTTTAAAGGTTTAATGCTCAGAGGAGGGGCAGATAGCCTGGCGGTAAAATTGGCCCTGCCTAAAATGGAGTTGCCCTAGTTGTAAAAACACTTGCCAGTGGAATCCCCATTCTAGGCAGCTTCCAGAATAGATGAACCCTTGTGCACAAGCTGAAGTTCTAACAGTAGTTGTTCCTTGATAACACTGTGCTTGGAGTGAAAGTCAGTCAGAGGTGAGAATACAAAGCAGTGTCTTCTGCAAGAGGCAGAAGAGTGAAAGCTGGTTAGCCCAGACCTGAGTTCTTAAGTGATCAGAACAGAAAGAGTGACACTGTTAAGGTGAAATGAGAGAGAAATCTTAAATAATTGCTCTGAGCGTAGCAAAGGCCTGGGCAAATTAGCACCACAATGTTGCTGGAATTCACTACAGCCTGGAATTTCTGTTGCTGCTTTGCTTTAGTAATAAATAGGTCACCCTGATTTACTGAGTAGCAAACTGAGTCCAGCATGTGTCAACAGGGAAGCTGGCAACACTCTCAGGCTCTGGGTTTGCATCTCCATGTGATCTGCACGTGTTATTGCAGCACAAATTCTGTCCATCCCAAAATACAATCTGCTTGCTGCAGGTTCATAATCATTTGCATTCCTCTGCAGTATAATCAATGAGTATGTCTTGTGACTCAACAGCTGGAGCTGTTTAGGACTCCCTTACATTTGGCAGTAGCTTTAAGAATTGCAACCAATTGATTCTTACTAGGCTAATGTTGCCACTTTAGAGTAAACACCTGGAAGTGGGAAGGGAATTCAGAGCTTCGTGCAGACTGTCTGTGTTTCTTGGTAGTGTGTGCTAAAGCTTTTGTGTTAACTAAGGCGTTTGAATAGTGTTTGATTTCTACTATTGATGAGTTTGGCTGTAAAATATGAAACATTTCGAAGTCTCATCTTTTGAGGCTTTTCAGGCTCTGCTACTCGCCAGGAAATAATGAGAAACTTGAGCTTGTCTGGGGAAAAGGTGGTGAGGTGTTCCTATGACGAATAAAAAACTCTCTCAAACTGACTTCTCTGTGACAAGACCATAGCAGTAGGCACAGTAGAGCATGGCTTTGTGGGGTAATTAGGCTGCTATTGTAAATCTATTTCTTTACCTGTCTTGCTCTTCACTGCTGCCAGATGGCAGCAAATTACAAAGCATTTTCTGTTTGTCCTGTGTTCTGTTCTTCTTTCTGTGGAATCCTCCTCTTTTGAAACAAAATGGTGCTGGTTCCACACTAGTGAGATGTATGGCCCCTGTGAAAGGCAAGGGTTTAATGTGTCATGTAGTTAATGATCAAACTTTGCCCATTGTGTTCCTGTTTGCTGTGATGCTGGAAGAGTTCTGATTTATGCGAATACTTGTATTCTGTACTGAGTTGAGTGGTTGTTTATCTAGGTAACTGATGTGTCTTGAAAAAGTAACTGTATTATTTCTCTAGGGCTTTATGTATTTGAATCTCCCTTTACTCTTGAGATCCAAACCTCTGAACAACTCAGGTTCTGCTGCATTGCTGTGGCACAGAAATTTGTACGTGGAAGGGAATTGCTTAATTGGGAAAGCAAACAAAATTATTATTTCAGTTTTATTGTGAAGTTGCAGGTAACTTGCCTTTACCTGCTGAGTAAGGTTGAGTTTATCTTCTCAGGCTGGTTAAATGCTGTTTCTCTGAGGAAATTATGCCTGAAAAAACACAAAGTCCAACTCAGTTGCCTCCAACTATCACTTTTTGCAAGGGTACATGTGGAGACGGTTGGGAGATTTAAAAAAACCTTCAGGGCTTTGTTCTCTCAACAAAGAAGGAGTGAGGGTAAAACTTTCTTTTTTTGGATGGGCAATTAT
>JAYRBT010000114.1:4245166-4323983 GCA_036023395.1 Myiotriccus ornatus | reverse complement strand
AAAATGGTGTTACACTTTCCAGCAAAGAGATTTATATATGATTTGTAGTTACTTCCTTCTGTGTTGTGTTTTTAACATGAGGTTGTTTATCTTGGGCTGTGAAATATTTATAAACCCCCAGAAATCTGTTTTCCTAGAGGAAGTTTCTGTCTATTTCCTGAAACAACTTTGTCAATAACCTCTGAATGTTTAGTAAACTCCGTGTGTTGGTGCCACTCCTCAGGTTAATTTAGTACACAAAATTGACTGTGCGGGCAATTGGAGTTTGATTTCTATTTCTTGGGGTACTTTTTAATTTTAAAACACATTCAGAGCAAATAAAGTTGTTTTCAGTTGCTGCTGCTTTGTTTCATGTTGGAAATCAATGTTTTTCTCTGACATGGGAATAATGTGGAATGCTGAAGTTGAAGTAGGGGTTATTAAATTTGGGATCCTAGAACCTCCCTCTAGTCTTGAGATCCAAACCTGTGAGCAGTTTGTGTCCTGCAGTAACGCAGCAGAACACGAAGTTGTAAGTGGAAGGGAACTGCTTAATGGGGAAAGCAAATAAAATTATTATTTTGATTTATATTGTCACAGTCAACTTGCCTTTACCTATTGAGTAAGACAGGGTCGAGTTTATCTTCTCAGATTGGTTAAATGCTGTTTCTAGTGTAAAATTGCCTGAAAACACTCTTTTAAAGCAGATATGGTGGTGGTGGTAGGAAGAGTTAAACTTTAAGCAGACATAGAACACTGGAGAAAAACCTTTGTGGTGTTTGGTTGCAGACTCAGCCTACTAAATAACCAATTTTTGACTTTGTTTTTGCACATGTGGCATATAGATAAAAGAAATTACGTGGTGACACTTCTGGAAAGGTTTGCTAACGAAAACTGGTTGGGGAAAAAAAGTTGGGTAAATGGTTTGCATGAGGTGAGTTTCCTATCTACAAAGTCTGTGGCTCTGAGTTTGGGATTTGCTCCAGCACAAGGACTGAACAGGGAATAGAAATGGGCTGATAAACCTCTCTGTGAAGGTTTAAGTCATGTGGAAACATGAGGGAAGTCTGTCATGCAGCGTTGATGGGGATGGATGCTCAGGGTGTTTTTTTGCTGTGTTTTAGTTTTCAACTATGTAGCTTCCCACATTATCAGGCAAAATTACCTCGGTTCACCCACGTATGGAGAACAATTAATCTGGATGATTCCTGTAAATCCCTGAAAAAGCTTAATACTGGTTACCTGTGCACTGGATGCTTGAGGTGGGAACCTCAGGCGAGTTGAACGCGTGGCAGCGTCAGTGCCGAAACTGGAGACGGTGATGTTAAGACTGTTCTCTCGAGGTATTTCTGCTCTGAAACAGAAGTCAGAAAAACACGCGAGGGCTCTGCAGGACTGCACCACACGCCGTGGTGACTCGTGCTGCCGGCGGGGCGCTCGGGGGCTGTGGCTGCCCCTCAGGGCTGCGGCGCCGCGACCCTCACGGCGGGAGCGGTTCCCTCGCTCCGGGAGGTGTTCCCTTCACGGGACGAGCGGCCCCGGCCGTGGGGTGAGGTGTTGTCCCTTCACGGGACGAGCCGTCTCGGCCGTGGGGTGAGGTGTTGTCCCTTCACGGGAGGAGCCGTCTCGGCCGTGGGGTGAGGTGTTGTCCCTTCACGGGACGAGCCGTCTCGGCCGTGGGGTGAGGTGTTGTCCCTTCACGGGACGAGCCGTCTCGGCCGTGGGGTGAGGTGTTCTCTCTTCACGGGACGAATGCTGTCACTCCTCGCTCTCAGGTGTGTTCCTCCTTCACGGGGGAAGGGGGTTCCCCGCTCTCGCAGGGACCGGTGTCTCCCTCCCTGTCAGGGCCCGGCTCGGGGTGCCCTGACTCCCCCGCTCCCATTCCCCCGTGAGGCGGCCGCTGACGCGGGAAGGTTGAGCCTCGCGCGCTCCCGTCCGGGCGCTGCCGGCCCGCGGAGCACCGGGCACCGCCGCAGCGGCTTCTTCCTCCGGCGCTGCCATGTCCGCCCTGGCCAAAGCCTCCGGCGCGCTCAAGTCGGTGGATTACGAAGTGTTCGGGCGAGTGCAAGGTAGCGACGGGCTGGGGCGAGACGCGCTGAGGGGGCGAGGGGCTCCGCGCCGCGGCGGCGGCGGGAGCGCGCATGCGTGAGGCGGGAGCGCCCCGGGGAGAGAGGCGGGAACGCCGTGAGGGGAGAGGCGGGAGCGGCCGCCCCGAGTCGTCCCCCTGGGACGGGGAAGGTTAAAAAAAATAAAATGCAAAGTTGTAAGTGTTCCCCAGCTCTAAAGCTCGCCCCCTCCGCCGAAAGCACAGGCCGTTCTATCCAGAGCAGTTCCCATTAAGCGCGTTTGCGCCCGTGGCTGCTGTCGGCGCGGTTGTGTGGGAAAGCCCCCCCCTCCATTCACTACTTCAGCGCCTTCATTGACTCTAAAGGTATCAATGGAGACAATCGTGTGCCTAAATTCTGTACGGTTTGCGTAACGTTAACTTCGCAACTGTTCTGAAACTGATAAAACACCACGAATAACTACGACAGTGTGATGAAACAGCACAAATTACTTGTGTGCAGCTTACTGCCCTTCTATATCAAGTGAAATTCCTACAAGTGGCATGCTTTTGAATTATTTAAATACTTTTATTATCTTAATACTTACTTTCTTTCTCTTCTAGGTGTTTGTTTCAGGATGGTAAGGCAACGCTGCATTTACCAGCTGTACTTTATAGTATAATATTTCCAGAGCTAAAAATACGGCAGCAGGTCTGTACGGTGTAAATATATCCAACTTGAACTTTGGGTTTTTAAGTTTAAGTACTGCGAGTCGATTTAAAAGGAGGAAAATGGTTTTCTATTAAAATGGATTTCTAAAAGCTTATTAATGTGTTCTTTGTGTAGTATCTAAAGATTGTGTTTGGGTTAACTTGTAACAGCAACAAAAAAATGTTGCAACACATTGATCTTTAGAGAGGTGAAATCCGAAGCTTTTGATATTGGCTCCTGAAACAAGTTTAATCTTTTGAAGTGGCTCTTTAGTACCTGTATTTAAGGAGATACCTTTATTGCAAATAAATTTATTAATAAAATTGTGTTATGGCTAAGTGTTTCTACTGTCCTACACTGAACAGAAATTTAATGGATTTCTGCAGAACAGGCTTTCTGTTCCCTACCGTTTCAGTGTTCTGAGACAGATTATGTTTATATTTTGTATGTATTTGAAAAAATTAAAAAGAAAAACCCTCAAGAAATAGGGTACTTGGAAATTGTGGATTTCATCACAAGAAGTGAGTGACTGGGAAACCAGAATTTGTTCTGGTATTGCAAAAATACTAGAAAACCAATATAATTGGACTTCCTTTGCTACTGTTTAGGAATGTACGAGTTGGGGGTAGGATTTAAAGGGTGAAAGTCAGGCGGAAAGGATTTAAAAAGAAACTGGAGGAAAGGGACTATGAAATTTGTAAATGTAGCAAGTTCAATGAGTTTAAACACTGGGGTGGTTGAACAGAGGAATGAGCAGTGATGGGAGCTATAGAAAGGAATGAAGTAGGTACAAGGGAATGGTGTGGGATTAGCAGAGTTTTTTGTGATCAAAACCTCATTCTTTTTTGAGAATTGGCTGCTCCTGCTGCAGCTCCAGAGCTGACAGGAATATCTGAATGCCTGAGCATGAGCATCTCCCATGGCTTTTTATTAAGTGTAGTATTTTTTCACAGTAACGGCTGTGAAAAGCAGGAGTGGGGGTGTGAGTGTTGTGCTGGCACTGATTGTCCTCTCATTATTTCCCAAACCAGTACACAGAAGAAGAAGCCAGGAAATTAGGAGTGGTTGGCTGGGTTAAAAATACCAGCCAAGGAACCGTGACAGGCCAAGTTCAGGGCCCAGAAGATAAAGTCAATGCAATGTAAGTATTTTTATGGTCTTTTTCTCAGTCTTACTGAAGTCATTTGCAGCGGCGTTTTTAATAAAAAGTGACAAGTGGACTCGTGTTGGTGCTTTCAGCCAGCTTTGGAGGTAAGGAGATACATTCTTTGAGCATGACAAATCCTGTGTAGCATCACCCAGTTTTGATTTCTAGTGTCACACAGTTCGTCAGTGTATGTTCTAAACATCCTCATTTATTGTGAAATGAAGAAAAAGCCATTGTTTGGCGTTTTAATTTACCAAAACTTCTCTGTTAAGAAACACATGGAAGAGCTTCTTGAAATGCTTGTGCAGCCTGTACTTGAGTCAGTTTTATGTAAACTCATGTTTAAATGTTTTTTTCCCTGATTTTAAAATATCTAATACATAAATACACACTTCAGACAAGGCCTGTAGTCTCTACCATCTGGAAATAATTTTTGAAGTATTTTGGTGTCTCAAAGAATGGGTGATAATTTTCTCTATTAAATTGCTGATTTCTAGAAGCTTAAAGCAATCACTCTGAGGAAATGATGCCTGAAAAAAACACGAAGTCCAACTCAGTTACTTCCAACTATCACTTTTTGCAATGGTACAGAGGGAGATTGTTGGGAGATTCAAAAAACCTTCAGGGCTTTGTTCTCTCAACAAAGAAGGAGTGAGGGTAAAACTTTCTTTTTTTGGATGGGCAATTATTAATGCACGTTCTGCCAACTCCTTCCTAATCCAGGAATTGCTTTGAAAGTTGACTGGGACAAAGAGAAATCAGCTTTGCACAGAAAATGGTGTTACACTTTCCAGCAAAGAGATTTATATATGATTTGTAGTTACTTCCTTCTGTGTTGTGTTTTTAACACGAGGTTGTTTATCTTGGGCTGTGAAATATTTACAAACCCCCAGAAATCTGTTTTTCCTACTGGAAGTTTCTGTTTATTTTCTGAAAGAACTTTGTCAATAACCTTTGAATATTTAGTAAACTCCATGTGTTGGTGCCACTCCTCAGGTTAATTTAGTACACAAAATTGACTGTGTGGGCAATCAGAGTTTGGCTTCCATTCCTTGGGGTACTTTTTCATTTTAAAACACATTCAGAGCAAATAAAGTTGTTTTCAGTTGCTGCTGCTTTATTTCACCTTGGAAATACAGGCTGCAAGGTAAGATGCAACTTGGGAGGAACTGGAAGACAAACAGACTTAAAATACGATTATAATTAATTATTTTGAAAGATGCAATGCAAAATAGCTTCTTCTGGAGCAAACAGCTTGGCAGGGGAATCCTGGCTCTGCAAAAATCAGTTGGAAACTTGAAATAGGAGTGAACTATTGGGGCCTGGAAAGTGTTGCATGTGCAGGAAGTTGCATTTGCTGATGGACCATCCAGTCAGTGCTGACTGTGGGTAGGAGTTTTTGGGGAGTGGTGCTGGGAGGCTGATCCCTTCCGTGGTGGGAAAGCCACGCTGAAAGCTGGCAAAATGTCCTGACGGCCCCAAAGCTGGGACTGCAGTGGGGATCTCACTGAGCTGCAGGAAGTCCACGGCATGGATGAACATATTTCGATTTGGAATATTTTCATTTTGTCTTCAGTTTGTTTTTAACAAAACTTTTATTTTCTCAGATCAGGTAAGTTTTAGATGATGTACTTAAGAGCCAAGCTTTGATTTTAATTGGGAGATTACAGAATGTTTTGGAAGGAGTTTTTAAGAAGTCTCAAGAACCTTCTTTACCTGTCAGGTTGCTTTAATATCCCTTGCTGTTTAACTCTAGATGGAGCTGTTGGTTCTGAAAGTCCCTTCACCCACCCATGCTGTGTTTGAAGGGATTCTATTTTTAGACTGTCAGAATCCATCTTTCTCTTCACTACCTTTTTCTTTGCTGCATTTCATAGTCCTGTTCTGTTTGCTGCTACTGCTCCACATAGCTCATCACACCCATTATCCTTCGATGCAAAAGCCTCACTCTGTGTTTTACCTGTGTGCAAGCCAGAGGATGCTCAAGGCACAAGTGAAACAGAGTTGCACCATTCCTAAAACATAATAAATAAGGTTTCATGGTAAACTGGAGGCTTCTTTTCCAGGTATGGGCTGATGATAAAAACGAGGTAGGGGAGAGTAGTCTTTAGTCCTATTTGGTTTTTTTCAGGAATACTTACAGTACAGGGATTTTCACTATCGTATCTGTGCTATTTTTTCCACTTTATTCATTAAAAAAGGTTAGAGCCTGTGTAGTCATGGTGGCTGTTGCCACGGCAACCTGCACTGACAGCCTGCAACTCGCTTTCCATGGGGAATTTTTTGAACTTTGACAGATCACTCAGTTAGCCATTAAAAAAAAGGACGATAAGAGCCTTTGTGGATTGCCAGATCCAGAATTTATGCCAAAAATCCAAGATTTCAAGTCAGGCTGTCACCTTAAAATGTGGAATCTTAGGACATTTTAGACAAGACAAGTCTCCTCTGACTCCTGTGTCAGAGGAGAGGCAGCATTCTAAATATAGATGGCTTGTCTTGGAAATCGGCTCTAATTAGGAAATTAATGCTAATTTTGTTTGAATGGGGTAATTGTTAATATCAGTGTCAGTTAAGAAGAATTAATATTCATTAAGATTTAACTGGCACAAGACTTAAATTACTTCAGAGTGTTATTTGCATAGAAAAACTTATATTTTTGCCATGTGAAAGGGGAGAGAAAGGTTCTTTTTATTAGTTACTGTCACACCTGTCATTGTTTCTCATTAGTCAGGTGTATCCAAGGTTCCTCTCTGTACCAGCTGACACTGAATAATTTTTCTCCTCAATATAATTTGTAATTGTTTGGAGGGAACAGCCCTGATGGCATGAAACTGAACTAAATGCCAGGAAAAATTACCCTCCTTATTTAGACTATAACTGAGTTCCTTGAGCAGATTTCTAGGTCTTAATACCCAATTGGTGTTTACATATAAAATGAATATACTTTAGTCTGTGTTTTGAGATTTTGTCCATTTTAGGATTGAGTTTATATATTAAATATTAAATGTAATAATAATATTTTAAAATTTTCTGCTCATTTTTTTTGTATTAATCCCTGCTGAATGTGGCTTACAGTGGGAATCAGTAGCAGTCAGATGACAGGAAATGGGATTTTTATAATTCAGTGTGGGTCCAACTGTAACAAGCACAGGTTTCTTGGCTTTGGTTATACTTTTTTGTTTAAAGGTAAAACTAATGTATCTTGGAAAACAAAATTAAGATATAGCCTATGTGGGTAATAGAATGGTAAATGTGACTATCTCTTCACAGTGAAGGCTTGAGGTAATAATTTATCTATGATTGTTTATTGCTTAAAACTGACAATGTAAATTGTGAATTGTGCTAGTTATCAATATGTAAATTAAATTTACTCAACTGTTGGCGATGACGTGGGAAAGAATGGCATTAAAACTTGTTCTCAGGGGTTTTTTGCAGTTGAAGTTAGATAGATGAACTAATGAGTTTGTTGTAACAACTCTGCTCTGATTAAAAGCCAAGGGGTGGGCCAGGTAGGTCAGAAGGTAGTTTTTTGTTGCTGGCCTCAGGGAGGAAACCCAAGAGGCTGTTCCTCAGTGGCAGGAGGGAGCTGTCTCTGCTTCCAGCGTGGAACGGAGCCCAGTGGCTTGTTGTGCTGCCCCTGCCATGGCCAGTGCAGCAGTGTCCGAAGGGAATTCCTGTCTTGGTCCCGCTGGGGCCCAGGAAAAGGCCCTTTTGCCTGTGGGGTGGAGGGGCTGAAGGCAGAGGTGTCACCCAGCCCACCAGGGACAGCCACAGATGTGCCCTCCTGGCACAGCTCCTCTCTCCACTGCGCTGGATCGTCCCTGTGCTCTCAACTGCTGCAAACCATGGAAGCTTTTATCCGTGGGCAGGTCTCTCTGCATAGAATAGTACAAAAATGTTCCTGCTGCTTCTGCTGGGCTAGAAAGACAGCTGCCTTGGGTGACCTTGGAGACTGTTTTAATCCAGTAATTTTTACAGTCATCGTGAGTTTGCAGTAGCTCAGTGGAATTGGAATTCCTTATCAAGTATCTGCTTCCATTTCTGATTGCTGAAGTGCTCATAGGTATATATTTCTATAAAGAAATTATTTGTTTCTATGCTAAACATAGGCTTATAGTGGAAATAACTATTTAGGATTTACCAAATACTGTCTATAGGAGCTTAATCCTCATCTTTTTGTCACCTTTTGGGTACTGGATTCTTTCAAGGAGTGCAGGCTGAGCAGTTTAGTCTGATTAGAGACTAAAACAAAAGCTGCTGTTGAAGAGCACATGTCCTTATTGGCACACAAGGTTACTGAGTTCGGGCAGGGTTTAATTGTCCCAGCCATTACCCCAAAATGGTTTAGTTCCATCTCATACCATAAACACAAGCTGGTGAGGTACTGGAGGGAGGGGGCACCCCCAGCAGCTTATGGTGTCTGGTGCTTAAATTGACTGAAGGAGTAGCTGTTCCTCCCAACTCTCTCTGTGCTTTACTGGCAGCCCCAGGACTCCTTTTGTTCACTGCAATTTGAGGGTGTTCCACACTTTGCATGTTTGTAGGCCTCTTAAACAGGGGGGAAAGAAGAGTTGCTGTGGGTCTCCTGCATTCCTGGTCTCATTACCAGGGGGCATATTAATAGTTGTTTAAATATTAGATACAGAGAAGACACAAAGCTGCTTTTTATGTTTATAAAGCGTTTACCAGATACCATTCCTGCATTTAAGCAGGCCTGAAGTTCTGGAATTGTGCCTCTGGAATAAGAAGTGTTTTAGTGCATGCAGTGTCTTGGAAAACTCAGTGTGTGATCTTGGACTTTCTTCCTGTCTCTGATGGGTGTTGCACTGATGCTCCCAGGTCCTGCAGAGTGTTAGTTCACCAAGGCTGACTCTGCTACGGAGTTCCAGGCTTTCACTGGCTTAACTGAGGGGTGTCTGTGGTAACACTCAATTCCAAAATGCCTGTTGCACAGTTAAAAGCAGGAAGGATTGCAGGGTTGTATTGGATTGTACTATAAACAAAGGCAAGGGGAGCTGTTGTTTGAACACTGTTGAGGCATTTTCTTGCATAACCAGAAGCGATCTGCCTTTCATCCACACTGAGAAGTCAAACTTGTTTTGACTCTAAATTCATCTTAATTAAACCACAGTAACTGTTCTGCAGCAGCTTGGTGCAGGATTGGTGGGGCTTTGTGGGAGACTGATTTCAAAATAGAAATTAGAGTTATGTATGATTTTCACTGGGGGCTTTTTATTCACTTGAGCACTTATGCATTCTTTAATGTTGATATTATTGGGACCACATGTAATGCTTTGATATTTCCCAAGTGAGGGTGTTCTGTTACTGCTGATACAGGAGGATGTGGTGCAGTTCAATGCTGTTATTGTGGCTTTTTTTTGCTGAAGAAAGTGTTTTACATGTCCTTAGTGCTCCAACACAACACTTAAATAGAGACTTTAATGAGTAAAAGTTCAGTTTAAAACAATTTTTAAATGGCTTTTGTACTCCAGCTTTTTTTTGCAAGGAGTCAGAAATAGATCTGTGCCAACAAACCAGTAATTATCAATAAAAGCATGTACTTAGCGTAGGTTTTCTTGGAACTTATGCTGGATGTGGTGCTTCAAACAAATTGTGAAAATAACAACCAACTAATATGACTGTTCTATTATATATTATATATAATATATATAGTATTAACAAAAAGGAACAAATTCAGAATGGCAATTTTTTGTTTTCCTCGTGTGTGTGCTGATACTTGAAGATTAATAGGTAGGGAACAAGCCTGTTATGGCTATTTTTTTGTCTTAAGAGGGATGAAGGGTGTTATTGTGGGTCTGGAGATGTGTTTATAATCCACAGGAGAAAGCAACAGTGAGCTGATGTTAAAGTTGCATGATGTGAGGATGGGAAGATCTGTGTGGGAATGCTGCTGCTGTCCCCAAAGTGGGTGTTAAACGAGGCAAACTTGCAGGCAAAGCTGTTGGTAGCCCTTGCTTGTGGGGAGGAGTGGCGGGAGCGTTTCTCGGGTGTGTTCCATCGTGGGTAGCACAGCAGGGCTCTCTTGGCAATGCCCAGCTCTGCTGCAGACAGACAGCACTGGCAGGTGCTGAGCTGTGAACCCTGTGCTCCCTGGGTGGAGTTACACCTGAATTTACTAGTGCAATCATGCACAAATCTTGACTCTTGCTGCTGCTGACCTTACCAATGTTCTGGTGGAGAAAAGCATTGTCACCAGGATGCAAGCACTTCCTTAGCCACGGGAATCCAGGACTGTAACCAAAATCCCTGTCCTTATGCCATTCTGCATGAGCTGGTTAGAGCTTGTTCGATGAGGAGAGACCTCTGAAGGCTAGTGATGTTGCTGAGACACCTGTTTGTTCTATCCCCCAAATTGCTGTAGTGCTGATTTGATTAAGTGACAAGCTGTGTTCAGTTTATTTACTGTATTTTTACAGAGGAGGAGTGGGTTTCACACTCATCTGCTTAAGATGCACCCTTTGCCAACAGCAGAAAAGTCAGAATTGCTTCTGCTCTGCTCTCAGCTGCTATTAGTGCATTGCAGCAGTGGAAAAATATATCATTGGGTAACCTGATTATAAATCAATTTTACCTTGTTCTTTTTTCCCGATTCTGTTCTCTGCTCCCTCATCTTGCTCTCCAGAGAAATACAATGTTTGTTTGCTTAATGCTGTGCCCTGAGATGTTTCCTTGGAACTGTGCTGGATGTTCCCAGCTCTCCTGCAGGGTTAATGTTCCTCTTTGTATCTTTGTCTTTCTGTGGCCCCTCTGAAGGGGATCCTCGAGTCTCTGTAGAGAGAATCACATCAGCTTGGAGGAGCCCCTGGGTTTGGTCTGCCAGCCTTTTGCTCTTGAGCTGATTTCATGTAGTCACTGTTACTGCATTAGAAGCTTTCTTTTCCAAGCTGGATTTCTTGGAGCTGTTTTCCTGTAGCTGGGGTGGAACAGCTGCCTGCTTTGATGTAGGATGAATGCTCTGCTTGTGTACCTTGAATGCTCTCCACTGCTGTTCAGATCCGTGCTCTGCTCTCATGGTGCTCAGGGCTCTTCCTGCTTGTTTCCCTGCTCCTGGAGGAACAAAGAAAATCAGTCTGGAAAGTGGACAGAACTCAGTGGAAAAAAAGAAAGCTTTTAATTTATGAAAAACCAGTCAATAAATTTAATTCATGCCTGATTTAAAATTGGGCAGCTGATACTCGGTTTGGACAAAGTTTCCTTGGACTTCCAATGAACATTCTAATGGAAGAGGGTCCTGGATGAGTAGTTTTCCTTCTCTTTTTGACTCTATAAGCCACAGAATTCTAATACTTGCTAGAAAACAAACCATCTAGAGCAAACCCCCAATCTATTCCAGTTTGCAGATCTTCCAGCAATCACTTAATGATGTTTCAGTCCTCATATTTTTGGATGTGAGCAGCTTTGTGGCACAGAGGAGCTCACCTGCGCTGCAGTTCCACTGTATGAATGCTAATCCTCAGCTCTGGCCCTGCTCACCGGAATTCCTGAACCCTTCCTGGAAATCAGATTTCAAGGGCAGCACTAGAAACTCCTCAGACAGCACAGCTCTGCCCCACTGTCACTGGGGAGGCATTAAGGATTCAATAAATCCAGGGGGATTTTCAAGAGTTTAGAGAAACGAGGTGGTTTGGCTGGTTATCCCAGGAGGGGTGGGGAAAGGCAGCTGCCAGTCCCAGATCTGTGCCTGCCCTGCTTTTGCAGGCTGCATCCAGCAGCTGGAGCTGGAAACCGAGCTCCTCCTTGTTAGTCTGGGGGCTGGAGGGCTGCAGCCCTTTTGGTTAGAGATGAATTGCTGTATTATGCTGCTGCCCTCAGGAACTCTGGGCAGGAGTCCCCACACTGCTGGGGGACCTGCTGGGGAGAGCAGAGCTGCTGGAATGCTGTCCTAGGGATGAACCCTGCTGTCACAGTTGGCCTTATTTGTGTTTTCAGCTTTCCTCTGGCTGCTCCATCCTCTCAGTCAGGGGAAAGTGCTGAATATTAGCCTGGGTGAAATGAGATACATCTCTGCTTGGGTTCAGATTGAAGTGGGATTTCACTGGGATCTGCTGGGATGTGCCGGAGATCAGGATCTAATGGATTTTTGGGTTCCAGGTTTCTGTACTGTCCAGTTCCTACAACATGTGACCAGTTTTGTTAAATTAAAATTGAAAATAATTCTGTTGAGAAGCTGTATATGGATTACTCCCATATTGTGGAGGAACTGGGGCACAGCAGAATCAGTACAGTCTCTTATGGCAAATTTGTGATGGAGCTGAAGGAGCTGTGGGACTGTGGATATCCAGTCTTGTGCTAATCCTTGGAACAGAGTGTCTGCCTGTTAAGGTTGGGGCTCTCTGCATTGGCTAACTAATATCACTAAAGCACTGCTCAGAATTCCAGGGTATGTTATGCTCTCATCTGGTTTCCACAGACTTGCTTTTGGACTGCTTCAAACTCTATAATTGCTTTATTGGATCAGCTGACTCCTCGGGCCCAGCTGGAGCAGTGGGGTTTTGCCAGGTCCAGGAGAAACTCATCTTTCTAATCCCAAAATTCCCCTGATCTTCAGCAGTACAAAGAAAAGAATGATAGGCTGTAGTCAATCGAGATCTCATTATCAACATGAGTCCTGTGACCAGAGAACAGGCAGTAAAATTAAGGAATGGAGCCAGAGAATGAGAGGATTAATTTACAGATGTAAACCATTAGCACAGAGATGACCTGACTGGCTCAGTCACTCAGGAGATCTGGTGCTGACTCTGAATTCCAGTTGTCTCCTGATTTCTACTCTGTTCTCTGCTCTTCTGATCCTGTAGCTAGTTTAAAACAGAATTGTTTAACTTTCCTTGTTAGTAGCCACAAAATCCAAACATGCCTTTTGTAGTCCTTGCACAACAGAAGGGCAGCAATTGTTAGTGTGCCAGCTGGCATTTTTTTGTTAAATGCTAGCGCTAATAATAATTAATTGGGTAATTACATAGACATTTTCTTTCTGGCTCGTGTCCATCTGGATGGTATAGGCAGAAAATCCAGTGTGGAGGGGAACATACGAGCAATTACTCGTTTCAGTGAGTGCCTGTAAACAAGGTCAGCTCAGCAGGCACCCAGGAAATCTCTTCTGAAATGTGATGCTGTCTGCATTATCCTTTTAGAGGGGCTTGGTGCAGCACCAGGACAGCAGCAGGATTTCTCTGCTCTGCTCTCTGAGTCCACACAGCAGATTTCCCAGGGCTTGCACACCCGTGGATGAACACTTAAAAAACGAGACCCATAGTCTTCCATTAAAATTGTATGTTCTTATCCTTGAATGCTCTTTTGCCTGAGTTCAGTCACATTTATTCACTGAATTTAGGCTGACAAAAATCTATTCAACTAAGTGTGTGGTTTAGCTGCTGTTGAGGGATGTTCCTGTTACTCCCAACCAGAAACATGTGGAAGGCTGTCCACATCAGTATTTACTGAGCCCCACACATTCTGAGAAATGCTGAATATTTTGCCTGACTGTGTTTCAGAGATTTAAAAACTACCCTGAGTTTTCTAGTTGTCAGACACTCAAGGTTTGCCTGCTGGAGACATGGGAATTGGCAAGTATGGAGCACATGGGACTGGGGCAGGAAAGAGTGTGGGGCTGGCAGAGGTGGCTGTGGGTTAACTCTGCTGTGGGATTGGCGTGGGAGGGGATGCTGGAGCTGTGGGACAGCACTGTGACCTGTGCAGGGATCACTGAGGGACCCTTTCCCGTGCCTTTACCCTGAGGAAACCACTGTTATTAACTCTGCTCTTCCTGACTAGGCTTTAATTACCCTCCCAAATGGAGATAAAAAATGAACTTAATGCCTTTAGCTGGATTCCTGCATGGAAACTTGTCTTCTCCCCAGGGGGTTGGTGTCACTGGGAACGTGACTCCTGTAGGAAGGCCTAAAAGAGGTCTGTGTTACCAAGGGGGTTGAAAATAGAACTTCCTGAAATGCTCTCAGTGTTTTTCCAGCTGATGTGGCTCTCCAGAGTGATGGCACGGACCTTGGAGTGGATGGCTGCTGTAGGAACACAGAGCCCAGGTGCCTGCACTGGGACTGTGCCTGTGCATATCTCCCTGCCTGCGTCATGGCACTTATTATGGGATGCACTTGCCCTGCTCCTTTTGGCCTGTTCAGAAATCAGGGTGTGCTTTGGGACACGGGGGCTTGACAGAAATAGGATGTTGTTTTGTTCTTTGCCAGGTGATCTGAGCTGTCTGTCCAGTGTTTCAGTGACTAGCAGGAGCAGATGTGCCAGAGCACTGGGGGCAGTGACTGTGAGTCCCTCTCAGGGAGGGACTTTGGTTGTGTCCCTTTGGTTGTGAGGCTTTGGTTGTGTCCCTTTGGTCGTGTACAGGACAGCCAAGTGTTTGTTTGCAGCCGTGGTTTCCCTGGCAGGCACTTGCTTATTGTTGCTTTTGTCAGAGAAAACCTCCAAGGACGAAGCAGGAAAGGACAGTTTGGTGTGCCTTCAGCAACGTGCCGATGTCAGCAGAGTCATACCTGGGATGCAGCAAGGGTTAGTTCTGAACAGCTGTCTCTAGGTGGGGATGAGTTCCCTGATCTACACCTCTTAAAATACAGGCCAGGATGGGCACGTTGAGCTGTCAGGGGATCAGGCAAATCCTCCGGTGGGAGTCAGCGGGGAAAGGAACACCCAGAGGTGCCCTGAGCTGCCGAGGGTGGAACACACAGTCCATGTCAAGGTACTGTTGATGCCACTTGTTTAGGGCATTGTGGTTGGCAACCCTGTTCCCACCCTGCCTCTGCTCTTAGAGGGGATCAGCACTGGAAGGTGCCAATGGCTTTGGGGATTAATCTCAAGGTCACATCTAAATCTGGGAGAACAAAAGGGAAGGGCTGTGCTGTGTGCCCCCCAGGCTAGGCAGGAATAATGGATCCTCTGCATAGTTCTTACACAGTGATCCTGGGGTTTGCTGAAGAGGAAGGAATAAGGTGAAGCACTCTAAATGCTGGCATAAAAGAAAACATTAGTTCTGGTTCTGTAACCAGCTCAAAAAGCCAAACCCAGATGAGCAGGAGAAGCAGGTACCTGTATTTCTGTGCCCATGATTCTGTCCCTCTGCAATAGAAAGGGCAGCTGTCTGGAGCCCAGCAGACACTGAAATCCAGGAGCAGTTGTGTGTCCTGGCTCCACTCCAGCCTGACAGGAAGCAAGATCCTCTTGTGGCAATGTAAGTTGAGGGGTTTGGTTATATTTATACCACTGTAGTGTGGCAGAGTGACTGGATGACAAAGAAATTCTGCCTTGATGAAATTTAAGCTGCCTAGTGATAAATTAAAAAAAAATAAAGAGCTTCGTGAAGGGTTTTTTTTTCAGAGCATATGGCTCTTGAAAAGATTTTTTTAAGAAAGGTTAAAAATTAAATTCCTTTGGAAGAGAGTTATAACTTAAAGTATGCCAAGAGGGCTATCACTCTAGCAAGTAACTTCTAGTGTGATTTCGTTGGTGAATCAAAAAAAAGTCTAAAAAGGGAAATTTGTTTTTAGGTAATGAACTTTATAGGGAACAGGGCTTTTTAAACCTGTTTTCAGGCACACTGGTAATATATAATTCACTAATGACTCAGTGATAGCATCTTGATTGACTGCATTGATAACAATGTTTTTGTGACAATGCTTTGCTTTTTCTCAAGGCCCCAGTGCTTGGTACAAAACTGTTACATGGGAATTGGGATTCTATTTTAAAGGAAGGTTTTCAGTGTTAGATATTGCAGAGCAGGTTGGCACTGAGATAATGCCAAGACCCAAAGGCAAGCAAAGCATCTGAATTTTGGCTTAAAGACCCCATAAGATTTCAGCTGGTCTCATGATGTTTTGGCACTTGATTAGTACATCTGAACACGTGGGATTATCACTAATCTTTAGTGAAAAGGAGATAGTAAGAGTATTGTGAATAACTTCCAGGTATTTCTTGTTCTGTTCAGGTTCATCGTACACTTTGTTCTCGTGTCTGGTTTTCCCTAATAAAGAAAAAAGGATGGTAAAAATAAAGAAAACAATTATGTTCAAGGAAGGTCTATATATATATATGTCTTATTTCTTTTAATCACACCCACTGTGATACTAATGCCAAATAAGAAAAAATAGGTCCTGAATCAGTTGGTTCAGCTGAAATCTGAATTTTTTTCTGGTAAGTGTTTCAACCAGAGCCTTGTCTGAATCTAGGGAGGTGGCCCTAAAATTCTCCATAGTGGCAGTCTTGAGTTACTTGTGGATGTGTCCACATTCCATCCTTTCTTCACCTCCTGCAGTCTTTCTTGGGACTGTGCAGGTTTTGTCTTAGGATGCAGTGATGTAACACAATTAAAATGTCTCTCATGCCTGGTTTGGGGTGTTTCTGTTGCTGTAGCTGTGTGAGATGAGGCACCAGCTCCTTTAGGTGGCAATGGACTCGAGAAGTGCCGTGCTGAGCGACAGATGCCGTGTGTAATGTCAGGTGTGCCGGAGGGAAAGAGGCGTCAGGAAACTCCCTGCATCTGTCAGACAATCAAGGCAAACTGAAGTGCTGGGTTCCAAAACTGTGTAACTTTCCCTGGTCTTCAGGCAGCTTTATTGGACGTTTCTCCAGTTCAGTTTCTCAAGCTGTTTGGCTTCAAGCACAAAACAAAAATGGACGGGATTTTTTAATATGTAATTTTTGAAAATGCTCGACTTGAGCAGCAAAGCTGGAGACGTTGGAGATTGGCAGGGTTTCTGGGGTCGAGTGAATTCTCCTCAGCTTCCCCTTCAGAGCTCTGTAAGGTTTAGGTGGTGCCAAGAAACCATTTTCCAGTTGACTTGGCGTGTACAGTGTCGTTACTGTCAGGAAAGTTTTGCTCAGTGCGTAGCTGAGTTCTGTGCCCTTGCAGAAATGGCCCAGGGAGCAGCACTGGTTTTGTTTTTCCAGATGCATTTGCCATTTCCAGAGCTGCTCCTGAAGTCATGGCTCACTCCTGACTCATCAGGCACAGGGGGTCCCCTGAGTCCTGAGTTTTCCGGAGTGAAAACAACCCTTTGGTCGTATCCACAACAGCAGGAACTGTCAGTTGTTTAATGAGTAACACATTGAGTCACTGTCAGGATAAGGAATCATATTTACTCAGCAAAAATAATTAATTTTGGCAATTACCCATCAATTGGGGCAGTGGGTTATCAGGATACAATTCATCATTGGTGCTTTTGGGTTTGAGAGAGATATTCTAATAGTGTTGTAGAAAATGAGTTATAAATGAGTTGGGAGTTGTGGTGTGGATGCTCTTCCATCAGCTTTTTAAAATACTGCTTTCAGAAACTGCTTTTGCTAAATTACTAAAGGCAACAATGTGCAAATAGGTCTGAAATGGCTGAAACTGCCAGGAAAATGTGTTTAGGTCCAAAATCCCTGCCATGCCACCACTACTGGTGGGAGCAAAGAGGTGACTTCTGAGGTGGCTTTGCAGGAGTGAAAATACCTTTGCCTGAATGTATTTCATAAGCTGAATTCCAGGATAGTGATGCTGATACCAGGCAGTGGAATGACTATGAAAAGCCTTTTATGTCTTCTACGATACACAGACTGTCTTTTCTGCCTCTGTTCCTTTTGCTGAAGGACACAGTTGCCTGGAGACTATTGACACCGCTCCTCGTCAGTCTTTGAGTCAAATGAAAGCTTCCAAGATCTTTTTCAGTCATGGATTCTAATATTAAATCATGCAGGCCTTTGTCTCTGACAGTTCTACTTCACCTTATCCAGAGGTGGGGAGACTCTCTCCCCGACCAGCTGGCCTGTGCTCCTCTGTCGTGGGCTCATATCAGAGCTCCTTCCCTGATTTTTCTCATCTCCTTTTTCTGATTCTCTGCTGACATTCACTTCTGCTCTGCTGGAAGCTGCACTTCTCAGTCACTGGTACAACACTTTTGGCTCTGGGTATCTATCAAAAAAAAAAAGACAATTTTTAAGGTGGTTGTGTTTGCAGGACTTGATTCTCTTGTCACTGAAACAAATATTTTTTTGAAATACACTTTACTGAAGTTAATCCCTGTAGATGTGCAGTAGAGGCTCTGTAGTTCAGTGTTTTCACACTAGGTGTCAATCTACTTGCATATGTAGAAGTTGCTCTTTGGTGCCTTCTAGATACTTCTCTCACCAACTACACTGCCAGAGTGCTGTTTTCCAGCTCTTTGCAGGGGAGTCAGTGCCATGAGAAAAGGGATGAATTGAAACATTCATCTTCTTTTGGTGGCTGAAGTTGAAGAATACTTTTTCCAAAAGAGACACCAGTTTTGGGATTGCTGAGTGTAGTTAAACCCTTTGGTTTTGGTAAAGCTGCTTGACAGCTTTATTGGAAAATGATGTTTCGACAACATGGCATGAGAAGGTGGAAAGCATTAAGTAGAAATACTTTCTAATTACTGAACAGCAGTTTAAGATTCCCATTAATGTGGTGTTGGTAACTGCTTCTGGCCATCTTCAATGTTGTAGATGCCATCCAACCTGACCTTGGGCACTTGCAGGGCTGGGGCAGCCACAGCTTCTCTGGGCAACCCGTGCCAGGGCCTCCCCACCCTCACAGGGAAGGATTCCTTCCCAGCATCCATTCCAAGCCCGCTCTCAGTTTGAAGACATTCCCCTTTGTCCTGTCCCTTCAGTTCCTGATATAAATATAATTCCTAAAAATGCAGAGGAACTTGTTCCAGTGCTTCCTTCCTAATCTCTTTCCCTCTTTTCAAATACTGTTCTTGCAAGGTCTGGCTGAAATGAGGAGCATTTCCCACCCTGCTATTGCAGAGCCCGCACTCCCAGTCCCTGTTTAGGAGTGAATGTGAGTAATTCCTGCTGGGAATGCAGGGTTCAGTGGGTTACATGGAAGTTTCCACTCACAGAGCAACTAGTAATTGTTATTAACTATAACTCCTTTACTCAGCGAATGAACCTCTTCCCCTGTTACAGCTCCAGCCACCTCAGCGGCCTCTTCTGAGGCCCCAGAGTGCAAAAGCTTTTTGTTTTTCTAGTTGAGCAGTGTTTAAAATGGTTTAATTAGTGTCTGTGCAAGATGAACTTGGCTAGAGTTGGAAATACCAAAGGATTTCCACAAAGATGTCTCACATTATACTCTAATTCAGTCAGATTAAAGTACTAAACCAAGCGGGATTGTGCCCTTAGTGTCATGCAGGGGTTGTTACAGTTTAGGCATAGTCATAGCAGTAATGTAGGTAAAACTCTTCTTAAGGAAATATGTTGGGTTTTCATGCCCCTACTTGTTTGGATCAGAGTTGGTTTTGTATGTCTGAAATTCCACATACTGCTAAGTTGACTCTAATTTATAGTTACATCCTAACTGATTGCATTAACTGCTGAATTCTTCAAAGCCTTCAGTGCTTTGTCTGGGGCAAGAGAAAACACCCCATGATTTTCTCCTCATTTTTATAATATATATCAGTACCTTGGAAATATCATTTCCTGGGATTTTATGTAATAAATTGAAGAGAATAAAAATGCCAAACATCACTGAAGAACCAAACTGTTTGGTATTCTTAGTCAGTTGGAGATCTGGTCTGCATTACTTTAGATATCAGGTTGAAAAGTGAAAATACATTCAGCATGGCAGTAGAACAGACACCAGCCAGAGCATCATGGCTCGTTAAACTGGATTTGGATTTCATTTGCAGCGTCTCAGGTGGGGGAAAGTTACTTAAGGGTTTTAAGTATGCAGGGGCCTGAAGAATTTGTGCTTCATTATGAAGTTAATTGCAGATGAAGGGTGAGACAGACCTGGATTTCTTAAACAGCTCGATAGGTAACTTGTTAATTATTGGGAAGGGGGGTTGGTTCTATTATATTAACAGGGTTTGTTTTTTTGTTTTTGTGTTGTTGTTTTGGTTTTTTGTTGGTTTGTTTTTTTTGTGCCTAATTCCACTTGGCAGCTCAAAATGCTTTGGAAATCCTTGGAAATAAAAGTTCTTGGTTTGGGATTTTTAGGGGATTTGCTCAAGTCCCGTGTTTCTGACTGAGATTCCTGGAAGGAATATGGTACAACGTGGCTTTTATAGTTATGCCTCGTTTATTTGGTGTTATTTCATAGGACTCAGTATCAGTTGCAGAGACATAAACTTGTCTGAAGTGGCTGTTAGAAGTGGTGAATGTATATAAAGTAATAATTAATGAGAAATAATTTGCTTTCAGAAAAATTCTTTTGATGAGCTGGGCTGATTTGTATTCTCTAGGCAGCATCTGTCATGCAACAGTTTCATTATCTGAAGGAATTTTGCCATAAGGGAAGTGTTTTGCATTCCATGGCAAACACAGCCTCTCCCAGGACTCGCTGAGGTGTCCTGAAGAACTGTCAGTAAGAAGGAATTGCTTGGGACTGGAAGTTTCCTTTCAAACTGGATTTACTTTCAGAACATATGAGGAAGGAGTGCAATTTGAATGTTGCATAGTAACATCAGAGCACAGATTTAGGCCCTTTATCACATTTTACATAAAAATCCCCTGCTTTGAGAGCTGTTACTTGGGACCAGCCTACAAAAGTATTTTTATAGAAGCACAGGAGTGGAAAGTGTACCCAGTTCTCTGTTTCTGTGGCTTCCATGTTTGAGCATATGGGCCCATAGGGAGGTTTGTTCCCTGTCACCTGATCTTCCATTCACACACTGGAGATGTTCTGGCTCAGGTTTTACCCCTGCTGTCAGACTTTGCAGTGCAGATGTTACTCCTGCCTTCTACAACCTCCCAGCAACCAAGGAACCTCCTCAGCAGGTTGGAGGTGGTGCTGGACATCAGCTCTGCTTGTGAGGGGAATAAGAAAGAAAAACTGGAGACACAACAAGGTTGGTCCCTATATAACTGCAGTGCTCCCTCCTCCCCCTCGCTGGTGTCTGGGCCTGGTGTGCAGCCAGGTTTCCATCAGAATTGGGGGGCTGTTCTGTCTGAACGTGGCAGCTTTGAGCTCTTCTGGTTCCTGTTACAGCTGCAGCCCTGGAACTGTTCCTGTCCCATGTGCTCATGGTAAATGTAACTGCATGAAAGTGATTGGTGCAGATAAAGGCCTCAATTGGTTATGCATAGTTTGCTCTTCTGCTAATTTGTTCTCCTTGGGGCTCTGCCTGTTCAGCTTTAATTAATCTTGGGAGGGTTGTGTATGTATTTAGGTACAACAGATTTCATTGTCTCCCCTGTTGCTTCAGGGTTTGGTCAGTTGTTGGTCGCTGGTCACACCAGTGGTGCATCAACTGTACATTGGGAAAAACGTGTGACTTCCTTCCCAATAAAGGCAGAGGTTTGTGTTTTGTGAAAGGTGGGGACCCCGTTCTTGGTGCCATGCAGCATCTGCATCCAGCAGTGCTGTGGGTTCTGCAGAGAACCTGCTCCAGCAACTCCAAGCTGTTTGTCCATCTCCAGGCACAGCTGAGGAGCAGTGGATGGGCCTGGTGCTGTAACTCACCTTGGAATGCAGGGAGAGGAGGCCAAGGCTTATTTCTCATCCATCAGCTACACCTTGATTAGTTGGGCAGGGTTTTTTGTGCTTTGCTTTTATCATTTTACTGCTGCTGGAGGAGCAAAGCAGCAGATATTAATATTTAATGAAATATTCCGGATCTCAACTGTGATCACATTGCTTTTTGTATGGATTAAAAAGGGTGTTGCCTCTTTGAGTTCCTGCTGGATTTCTTGTGTAAGGAGCTAAACCCAGACTTGATAAAGGAGAAAACTTCATCCCTGAGTTAGAGATATTACCACTTTTTGGGGTATATCTGTAAGGGTTCAGGCCCTTGGCTTAAAAAGGTTTATAAATTAATATCCTGAAGAGGAAGCTGTTTTAGTGGTTGGATGTCATAGGTGTCACTGAGCTGATCTTAACATACACCTCAAAGGTGAAGGACTCTTAAGAAATGGACCCACCAATACTTAGGAATTTTGGGGCTTTGCCTTCCATCACTGGAAAGGTAAGTCATGAACGATGTCCAACACTTAAAAACAGGCTGGAAATAATCATATTTAAAGCTGAAGTGCAGAGTTTTATCCATTTGAGGGGATTAAGAATTAAGGAAGCATGGTAGTATTTATGTACTGTATCAGAATATGTGGATAAATAAGCAAAATCACTTAAGGGAATAGAGGTTGTTTGTGTCATGGAGACAAAGGCGAGTGAAAGGACAGAAGGGTTCGTACCAGAGTAGTAAGAGATCTGCCAATACTTAAATTCTGGGCTCTTGTTTCCATTGTTTCAGTAAACAAAAAAAACATGTAGGTAAGACTGTGACATCCTGTACTAAGTTTACAGCCAAAGTGGGTGTACTGCTTTAATTAAATAAGTCTTTTCTGCTGCTTTATATTATGAGAGAAAGTTGTCCTCTGGTGAAGATCCATTTTTCTACTTGCAGGCACCTTCCTAAAAACTCCTGCAGTTCTTATGCTGTGTTTGTCCTGGAGCAAAGGAACAGGAGAGCCAAGTTCCCTGTGGGAATCCTTAACTTGGAACAGTGCTCTGGCTTTATTGGGGCCACACAGTGCACTGAGAATTTCCTACCAGGGCAGGGGAGTTGGGCACGGGGTTGACATAATTTGAATTACTTATGTAATAATTTCTCCAGTTCTGTGGGTAAATTCCTGGCATTGCAGTGAAAAGTGAGGCAACAACTGATACTGGGCTGCTGATGGCATTGTATGTGTTCAGTGCGTAGAATCAGCATTACAAGTGTTCACTGTCTGATGAATTCCTAGAATCCTTAGGGACTGGGACTGACATCTGTTGGCTTCCAAATGCCAGGCTTTCTGCTGGAGCAGCTGGGTGCTGAAGTAATGCTGTGTGTGTGTCCAAGAGGAGGTGTGCTCTGGAGGGCAGGGGGCCATGTGTGCACGAGTTTGAGGTGTTTTGTTTTCCAGATGCGTGTCTTGTGAACTGCAAACCGATGCACAGTTACTGTGTTCTGTGTGGAGCTGTCAGAGCACAGACTGGCTCTTTATGGATCCTCTTCCAGGCTGTGTGTAAATGCAGGTTTGCCCCAGGTGGGGGTATTTCTCTTCCTCGCACAGTCCCAGCAGTTGTGCTCCTTCACAGGGCTTTGCACGTGAGTTTGCTAATGAAGATTCCAGCAGAATGAGCAACCCCTTATTTCTCCAAACACAGGAGCAGGATTGAGTGGGATGTGAGGAATGGAACCCTGACTCTGCACTTGGAATGTGCCTCACAGGAGTGATGTGCTCTGAGCTCCTGCCTGTTATATCTGTCTGCTGCTCAAATGTGTCGTGGAATCATAAACGTTCTTAAAAACCAGGCCTTGCTTGTCTCGGAGTGGGAGTTCTGAAGGCTCTCAGTCTCTGTCTGGAGGCAGATCTGTTCCAGCCACCCTTTCCATCCCACATGTGCTTTGTCCTGGATGTCATTGCAGCTGCTGTGGAGTTCCTATTTAACTGATAGCATTTCTAGAGAGTTTGGACTGTTTTTTTCTGGACAGCAGGGCAGTCTGTTTGTATAAACTGTGATGATGTGAACTGTTCTGACATGGGTTCTGTGAAGTGGTTGTGTTAGAACAGCTCCCGCAGTCACACTGATGTCTGTGAGCTGCCACAACTCCTATAAATTATTAGTTTGGTTGGTTTACTTCTCGGCTCTTGGTGCTGAAAAAAAACCCCCACCATCACTTATTCTCTCTGCACCTAAAATGGGCAAACAAACCATGAGCGAATCCCAAGAGCCTTTTGAGAGGTTTTATTCTAGGAATGCTTCAATGTCTTCTCCATCAGCTCCCTGCCTTTGGAATTCTTTGCCACTGGAAGCACCAATGAACTCAAAGTTTATTTTGAAATAAGTTGAGTTTTCATTTGACTTATTTCTACAGTTCTAAGGAGGAAGTAACCTTGGACTATAGTCCTGAATCCATGAATTCCATGAATGCTCTTGGAAAGCCCTTTCTGTGAGTTGTGTGTGAGCTTTGTAGTGGGAAAAAAATTAATTTCTAAGTAGATAATCTTGATTAGCCTGGTAGCATTCCATACTCACCCTGTTGTGTCCTAATGAGGCAATTAGCTACAAACTCCAAGCTTTGTCAGGCATAAGGTTAAAGAAATATTTGTGCATAAATTTCAGTACAATTATCTGAGAGTGAAATTCCTGGGTTTTCCAGGATTTTTTGTAGCTCTCAGTTCACATCACAACCCCTGTCCAGACAGAAAACGTCAAAAAAGGGGGGAAGGGAAAGAAAGAAAATGGCATAAATTTCAGAAAACAAGTGACATGTCTGATACTTCTTGACAGCCCCTGAAGCTTGAAGGGAAGATGCGGTTTAGGAATGCATTTACATTTTGCCAATAATTCTTTTCTTACCAAGCATCTTAAAATACCCAAACCTGCTGTATGTTAAGAAATGATAAACCTTAAGGAACAAAAGTAAAAATGGGTGCAGGGGGAGGTGCTCCTGAATAGTTACTGACAAGACTCATTCAGGAATGCTTGGGAACTGTGGAACAATTGGCTTTCTAAGATGCTTTATTTGATTTGGGCTTCCTTAGATGTTTATTTCTTGTAAGTATTTGTAGTTCTTTGTGTAAATGTTGTAAAAAGGTCAAGTCTATCTCCCTGTGCTCATTATGAGTGTTCCTGTTGAGTTCAGTAGGAATAAGATGCTGCCTTCAGTAGAATTCTGCTTTTATTGTACTTTTTCAGGTCTGGAACGCTCAACACCAAAAGCATGTGCTGTTAAAGGGCAGATTCTGAGTCCAGAGGGAAATGTCCAAAACAAATGGGAAGTTCAGGTGGAAAGATCAAGCCAATTATCCTCAATAATAAAGTAAATCTGGTTTGCTTTCTGTATGTGGGAACTTCAAGAAGCAAATACCCATCCCTGCCTTGAGAAGGTGACAGCTTGGGATTCCCAGTCTGGGTTTATTTTCTAGGAATAAAGGATTTTTTTTTTTTCCTAGAAAGAAATCTGTTTCTTGATTCACTTTATCACTGTTGCCAATAAACAGGCAAATATTGTCAGGTGACTTGCCTGCAGATCAGGTTCATGAAAACATGGTGCAGTACAGCACCAGAGTCACTGAACAGCAAGAGCACATATCAGATCTGATTTCAGCACAGGTTAGGAGCCTCGTGGAACAGTTTTCTTACACAAAGAAACGTTGACCCAAGATCCTTGTTCATGCTCTGCTGGCTCCTTTGCATGGCTTGGAGCTTTCAGGGTGTTTTTCTCCTCAGTGAGCACATCCAGAGTGACAGTGCAGAGACCCCAGCACGGGCTGTGCCCTCGGGGGGCTGCACTCCAGAAATCTTTCTTCTATCAGGATTTCTTAATATTAATAGAAATTATCAAGCCCAACAATTCGAGATGTTACAGAGCTGACTGGTGTGGTGTTGGCATGGAGGGAATCAGGTGGAGAGTTATATCTGGTTCTCTTGTCTGAGACTGAGCTGATCTATGCAGCACCTCTCCTGTTGGAATGGTTTGGGATCAGGGCTTGGAAGGCTTCTTAAGGTGAGGTGTTTATTAAAGTGAAATGATAACTTTATGGAACTCTTAAAAAGCCAGGGGAAAATGAGATTTATATTGGATCTGTCACAAATAGTATTTTGAATGTATGTCAGGTCATGAGAAAAACATCATGAAGTAATGTGTTCAAGAAGGAAAGCAGTTCTCTTGCTGTGAATGAAACACAGCTCCCTGGGCTGTGCCAGCGTGGAAGGAAGCAGCTGGTGCCAGAAGGGCTGTCTGCCCTCCGTGGGGACAGCCTGGCACATCCCACCCCAGAGCCCCCCTGCCTCGGGCTGTTGTGTCTGCAGGTACCTCAGGGCAGCTGGGACAGGGTGTCTTTGGGAAGAGTGATGGAAACAGTAAATAATACATATCCTAGTGCTTGGTAACAAAGGGGATGTTCTTCCCAGGGAATGCTGGCTGTGCATCTTGTGTGTGGCAGGTGCAGTGCCCCCTTCCCTGGAAACACCGTGCTGGGGGCACCCCTGGGGGCTGCAAACCACCAGCAGCTCCTCTCAAAGAGGCAACAGAGGAGCTCTAACACCCTCATGGTAATCTTCTGCTTCCCCCTCGCTGCAGCTATGTTTGTAATGCCAAAAAATAGAGCATCTTGAAAGTCTTGACAAAGCTCAGGTTTTCTCAGCTCATAAAACTTAAGCCAACTATTAACTAGTGTGAACCACTTGTTTTGCTGTACAGTTGTGCTCCAGTAGAACACTAAGACACTTTCCTGTCCTTTTTATTCAGATTCTAAGATGTGTGTGTTGTATCGCAGTTGCTTTAAAAAAGGCAGCTTGAGGTTGGAGGTTAAAAAGCTGGGTGTAGCTGCTTCCTTGGAAAGTGTGCAATTTAAATTAACAAATCAGGTTACCCAGTGTAAAATCAAGGGGGAAAATGGAGCTGAGCTGGCTGAATGCTTACCAAGAACACTTCAACACACTTCTGCAAGCTAGAGTTGAAAAGAAACCCGAAGTTCTCTGTGAGCCAATCTGTTGGCGTGTGAGCATTCCAGCAGGCGTTCTAGGGAGAGGTAAATGTATGTGTGGTCACTGGAAACGTTAAATATTGTCCCTCTACAAAATGGTGATGCTTCCCTTTCAGATTGAAACTGGAAATGGCAGCTTCTCAGCAAGCTTCCTTGGATCCTTTCACTCTTTTAACTATCGAAGAGATTTGTAAAGTAAGGGAGACTTTTGAGGAAAATCGCAGGATCCCAGTGGGGATTGAAGGACTTTACTCGGGTTTGGTCTGGCATTATTTTTAGTTCTTGCATAATAAATGAACCTGTTGTTCTGTGTAAATCTCTCAGCTACACTGAGGATGCAGCAAGTGTGGAAATGGGGGTGCTGGTGCTCCTGTGGCTGAACCTGGGTACCAGAGAACAGAGAAGTGTTGTCTTCCAGATTCCTGGTTGGATTTGTCATTGGACCAGTGGCTGTTGGACTTTCGCCAGGCTGTGTAACAAGAGGGATTTTTGTGGAGCTGGGTTGGTCCAGTGTGGTGATTCATTCCGGTCTCCCAGGGCTCTGAATGGCCGAGGTGAGGGTGTAAGGAGCACTCGTGGGTGGGAGTTGGTCAGTTGGAGTCCTTTCCTCCCCCTCGGTCTGCAGCGCCCTGTCTGTCCTGGGTGCAGTTTGGGGGTGATGGTGCTGAGCTTTCCTTTCCCAGCAGCTTTTGCTGGTTCCCAACAGCAGCAGCTCCTCCTCGTCCCAGCTCCCTGTGGCCTTGCACTGCATGGATGTGGAGTGAACGTGCAGTGGCATTCCGAGCAGGGAGCGGGGTTAGCCAAAATTCCTGCTCTGCCCAGGGAGCCAACTTGTCTCCTGTAGAGGCAGATGGATTACAGGGACAGAATACAATAGGCCTTTTGGCTGCTCCTGGCTTTCTGGGATGTTTACTGCTCTGGGAAGACAAGCTTAGCTGGAAATTCCCTTTGTCTTGTGCTTTCTGTAGGTCAGTGTGGACATAAAAGCTTGGTTAAGTTACTGGAATGGCTGAATTTGGTTTTACTTTTCATTTGCTTCTTTACTTTGGACCAAGTGACTGCAGTGTTCCTTAGATTATTCTGATAAGTTCTCTGAGAGAAGCCAAAATTGACTTGCCTGACATGGTCTAAACAAAGAGGTATGCTGATAACTTTTAATGAAAATATACTTATGATCTCATGTTGAAATTATTAAATTCTCCTTGAAGGTTCCCAAAGTGATTAACAGGAAAATGCACAACAGATCTTGGCACTGTGTATGACAAAAAAAACAACTCCAGGCTTGGTTTCTTTCCTTCTGGGATAATTCCTCCTCTTTAAAGTAATAGGTGAAGACATTTAACATAGATCAGATATCCATGGCAAAGTAAATGTGAGGTGCACAGAGCCAAATTCTGTGTTAATGCAAACTAGTCATGATCACTTTTACATTAGAAGAGTCTTGCCAGTAACCTCCAGAATGTGATGAGTAACATACAAGTCATTTTTCTCGAGTTTATAAGTAGAAATGCCCCACCAAAATGTGTATTTGAGGCTTATATCCCACAATATCTGTGGTATCTCAGATCCTGCTCGTTTGCCCTTGCTGCTGACATACTTTGCAATGCACCTCGAGGAACAGCTCCTCGTGGATTCCCTGGGGAAGTGCCGGCCCTGGGAGCAGCAGGGAAGGAAGGAATAAACAAATTAACAGCATCCATCTGACAGCTGTGTTTAAAACAGCCAGTCAGGCACTAATTCTGGTTAACCATCTCTCTCCCTCTCTAAAGCAGTTGCAGACCCCGTGGTAAATACCCGATGGGCTGAGCCATTCCCGTTTCTGGGAAGCAGGGAGCACAGCCAGGCTCTCTCCACTCCAGGTTCCAGCTCTGTTCTGGGCCACTGAGCAGCTTGTTTAGTTTCCAGCCCTCCCACTTGTTGGGCTGTATCCTTCCACCCTGCTGCTTTGGCTCCCTGGAGTTAATCCTCCGGAGTAGCCCCTCACTTGGCTGGGATGTGGTGGGACCACCCGAATAAAGGGGCTGCAATTCCCCTGCCTTGCACTTTGCTTTGTTCCCCCTCTGCGACTTCCCTTCCTTTTGCAGGGGTGCACATATGGTTTGAGTGCTCTTGGCCTTGTTCTGCACCAAAACATAAGTTGTTGTTCCCAGGATCCCTCACGTGTTTCCTTCCAGAACCTGTTTTCTCCCCTTATTAAGGCCTTTTGCTCAAGTTAAAATGCTAAGCATGTTTTGGTTGTTTTTTGTTTGTTTTTTTTTTTTCTCATGGGTCTCATGGATTCAAATCATGTCAAATCCCAAGGTTTTATTCTTTCTGCTGCTTTTGCACAACAGCAAACCTTATGAATTTTCTTTCCAGAGTCCTCTTCTCCCCTTAGGCTCTGGCAGCAGGAGCAGAGGTGCAGGGACAAGGCAAGGGCTCTGCACTAAGCTGGGAGGTGTCTTTACTACCCAGGCTACTGGAGGCTTTACCTGCTCTATTTCAGGTTTATAAAAACACAGACTTGTAGGTAAAATATTCTTAGCCCTAAAGATTGGAGAGAAAAGCTTGCAAGCCATGGCTGAAGTTCTTCCTGAAAGCTCAGACACCAGGCAGCAATGAGAGAATCCCACATTTCCTCTGCAAGCATGGAAATAGCAAGATTTATGAGAATTGGACAGTGCTGTTGCAGAAGGCAACAATATTGTGGAGGTATTCTATAAATATTTGCAAGCCTAGTCTATATGCTGTCACAGATGTAAATACAACCTTCAAAAAGCAACCTCCTTTCCAGTATTTTATCCTAAACAAAGGGAAATCAAGTATAAACAAGCCAGGGCCTTTATTTTCTCTCCCTCTAAATAAAAGCACACATTTCTCTTGTTGCACTTCAGTGACAATGTGCTTGAGGTGAAGAGAAAGGAATATTCCTAATTTGTCTAGTTCACCAGGAATTAATGCTGTATTGGTATTAATGGCATTTTTATATATTATATATGTACAATATATACAGTATATATTATATAAATATTATTGGCACTTCTAGGTCCTTTTCCAGCACTGTAGACTGTAAATTCTTCCCATGTCAGGGTAAAAGTTTGGGCTTTTGCATACAAAAAAATGAACTATTGTAGGGAAATATTTCAGTCAGAGAACAATGCCAAGCAAGCTGTTTATTTTAGAGAAATCTGGTTTATAGCATAGGTTGGAGTTTAAAAAAATCTTTTTCAGGAAATCAGAAGTTTACTCTGTTTCCTGAGTATTCCAAGTATCCCTATGTCTTCAGGGCTGTGCCAGCATTATTAATTATGCTTATTAATGATGGCACTCGGTGCCCGGGTTTAGTTGACGTGATGGTGTTTGGTCAAAGGTTGGAGTTGACGATCCTGGAGGTCATTTCCACCCTGAATGATTCAGTGCTTATCCTGCATCGCAGGGGTGAGGCTCCTTGAATAACACCTCCAGCCAGCTCTGCAGCTCTGACCTGCTCAGGCCGTGTTCGCAGGTAGCCACGTTCCTGCTTGGAGGGCTGTGCACAGCCGGGCTGTTCCTGCCGGGATCCCAGTGGGCACGGAGCAAACCCGGCTCTTCAGATGTTGTTTTCCAGTAAGTGAGGAATGGCAAGAGCTCGGTTGCCTCGGTGATGAGCCGGCACAGCTTAGCAAGGCTCCTTTAGCTAATGAAGTGATAAAAGGGGAAGAAGGACACATCCAACTCTTGTAGGTTCCCGGGAGGAAACCCCCATGGATGTGGGGATGGAGAACTGTGTGGTTGGCTTGGGAAGTGTTGCAGGAGCACTGACCTGGCTTCTCCCCTGGACAGGGAGGTTGTGTAACTCAAATCTGTGGTTATCCATGACTCAGACAGCAGGATCAGAGCGTGGCCAAGAGTCACTCCATGGACATGCAGTACTTGAGTTGGAGAGAGACTTTGGACAAGGGCCTGGAGTGACAGGACAAGGGGGAATGGCCTCAAACTGACAGTAGGTTTAGATGGGATATTGGGAAGAAATTCCTCCCTGTGAGGGTGGGCAGGCCCTGGCACAGGTTGCCCAGACAAGCTGTGGCTGCCCCATCCCTGGAAGTGTCCTAGGCCAGGTTGGACAGGGCTCGGAGCAACCTGGGCTGGTGGAAGGTGTCCCTGCCCATGCCAGGGGGTGGGACTGGATGGGCTTCAAGGTCCCTTCCAAGCCAAACCATTCCATGAAATAAAACATGGTAGGGAATGGCGATTTGGAGCAGAGCTCTTGTTCTGGGCTCCTCAAAGCAGTCAGTTTAGAGAGATATATCTGTTAAAACTGAAGACTAAGCTGTGTGGTGTCCTGTGACAGCAATGTCCTCGTTTGCTTCAGACGAGTGGGGTGGAGGATGTCTTCACACTCCTGAGGAGCAGTGGGTAGGAGCACTGAATTTTAAAGTGGATGCTATAAATGACAAGCTGAAATTCCAAGTAATTGTAGCTCATCTCCTGCACAGGGAGATCTGAAGTGAAAGGAAATCAGGAAGGCTGAGTGAAGCAAGAAGAGCGCACAGAACCTTGTCTTAACTGTTCATCTGGGTACTCCTAAGTTAATACTATTTTTGAAAATACCACTGCTAGCAAGAGATTGGAGGTGACATTTAATGCTCTTGGGGTAAAGGAGGAAACAACTTCTAGGAAATCCTGATTTCCTGCTTTCTTGGTTTGTAAAAAACGTGCTTCTTCATAGCACTGGTGACGGGGCTGTGACTTGAGCAGAGAGAGGGAAGATGAGTGAGGAAAGTCCTCAGCTTTCTGCCCTACCTCCTGCATTACATAAGGAATGAAACACACCCAACCTGTAAGGAGTTTCCATGGAGCTGGGTGGCTCTAACTGGATTTTTGTAATGTGTGCTCCATCCTTATGTGAGAGGATGTGGAGCTGAGAATGGATCGAGGTTGCCCTGGGCAGAGTTTGCAGTTATTTGTTCCCACAGTGGAGCCTGGGAGGTGGAAGCAGCCAGGTGTGAATCTTTGTGAAGGCTGGACAAGGAATATATTCCTTTTGGCTTTGTCCAGGATAAATTCACCTTCAAAGCAGGAAGGGAAAAGGAAATGATCTGTTCACTCGGAGTTATCACATTATTAAAACAATAATCTTTGCTATTTTTAGAATATTAATTCAGTATCTCCAATACATGTTGTTCCTTCTCACTCAAGGACATCCAACTTCATTAGAGACTTTCCTGGTAAATAAAATGGGCCTTTTCAGTTTTGTTCCTAGTATGGAACAAAATGGGCTGGTCTGTCCTTAGGCCCTTTTCCTGCTGTTGGAATATCTGGTCTGCCTGGAGGGCTCCAGCCCAGAATGGGAAGTTGGGTTCTCCTGTTCCACTCCTGGACTCCTATTCCTGTCTGATATTCCTTACTGGAAAGGCTCCCTCTAAAGCAGAGGAGAAGGCAGGTTGTTCACAACAGCAAAGAACAAGAGGTGTGAAGATGTGGAAACACATGGCAAATGTTTATATTGGAGTTCCTCAGTGCTGAATTAAGGTGAATTCCTCTTGGAACACGAGATACCTGGGTCTGCTTTCTGTTCCATACGACACTTCTCCATGTAGAGCTTCTATTTCAGTGGTAAAATGGCACTGAAGGCAGGTTTAGAATTGTCTGTGTCAGTGGTGAGATCAATCTGTGAGGGATTAGCACAATTTATGAGAAAATTATTTGCTTCTGATAAAAACATCCTGCACATGAGGCCTCAAGATGTTTTTGTGTCTCAGGTGGGATACACTGATTTACTGGCTCAAGATAAGCAACCTCTAAGCACAACTATCAGTATAAAGACAACACTGTCTCACTGCAAGAATATTGTATTTCATAGTGCTCAGTGTGATTTTTATAAAGGATTGATTAGCAAAACTCTCAATAAGGCAACTTTTATTGTCTTCTAATTGGAATTTAAATAACTTTTGTTCATACTAATAGTTATGTATTTATACCTACTTATGCATTATGAAAGGTGTTTGTGGGGGAATATTTCTCCTCTCACATGGCACACTAAATCACTTTCTTCTTTCTACTTCTGAGAGTTTAGTACAACCAAAAGTGCTGACCAAGTGCCTTCTGTGAATAACCCTCTCTGAGCACTCACCTGCTGCACCTGCAGTGTTGGGATGTGCAGTTACCCAGACTGCCTGTTGTCACAGCCAGAATCTGTTACAGATCACTATTGCTTTGACATCATTTTGATTCTCGTTTGCTCTGTCTTTGCTGCTTTTGAACTCATTAATTTTCATTTCAGTTCCCATTCTTTTAGTTGTCAGCAGAGGTTAAACTGACTGTTGGAATTCTGTTTTCTTGCTAATTTTCAATTATAAGTGGTTTTTTAGGTCCTTGCTAAAGAGTAGCATTGAATCTGCCAAAGTAATTATACCTATTTTAATGCTATTAATAGTGTTTAAAAGGGATCATTGCAGTAAATCTGCTTTAGCCTTTTTGTCAGCTGTGATTTTATGTAATATTGTGTAATAGTCCCTGAAACACTGGGGGCTTTTAAATAGCTTGGCTCGCTTTTAAAGGAGAGAGGGAGGCAAAACAGAGAACAGCTTATTTGGGGTAGTTTCCTTGTTGAAAGATGCTTTGTATGGCTCTCAAAAAAAAAAAAAAAAGGAGGGGAAGGCATGACAGGAGAACAAAGCCCAGGTGTCCAGTGTGTTACCTGTTCACCCTCTCTCGTCTTTCCTGCAGGAAGTCCTGGCTGAGCAAAGTTGGAAGCCCAAGTTCCCGCATAGACCGCACCAACTTCTCCAATGAAAAGGAGATTTCCAAGCTCGACTTCTCGGGGTTTAGCACCAGATACTGACAGAAGGGAGCATCCCAAAGCATGAAGATGTTCCTGCTCCGTGATGTTTGCTGTGCCTCTATCCTGTGTCCCAAATACTAGAGATAACCATAAATGCCCCCTGTTCCCACCAAGTAAGAATTCCTAGTTTTGCTGTGTTAGACACCTCACACCAGGAATGTCGACACTTACCATCTAAAATGCCAATATCTAATTTATTGCAGCTCAAGAGACAGATGCTTAAAGTGTCAGTGGTTATCTGTGCACAATGAGACTCGTTGCATACAACCATCTGGTACCTGATCTTTACACTGTGATTCATCTTTCAGGTGCAAAATAATAAATTCATCTTCCGCTGTTTGTAGTCTCACCAAAAACACTTAATTGCGGAGCTGGAACACAGAGGTTTATTGTAACAGCTCTGTACTGTAGATGATGCTCTTTGGGATAACTAGTTAAGATGTGGTGGTAATTTAAAATAAATTAAAATAAATATAAGCTGCCTCAAACTGGGATTATCTAACCAGCCGTGGTTTAAAGTTCTCCATAAAATGCAGATAAATCTTGGAACAAGATGATGAAATGTGTGGCCTCTCACCCTGTGTGCAGAGTGAGCCAGTGCTGATGTTCAGTGCTCTCTCTGCAGGCACCAGGGGTCACTCAGGGCTGCCTCACCCACCCCCGTATGCAGGACTTGGGCTCAGCATATGGATGCACCAGGAGACTCCATGAGGATACTTGAGCTGATGTTCCCACTGGCTGCTCTGTACCCCTTCCCAGGGTAGGTGGTGTCAGTTTAGGCAGCTTCACCAAATCTGCAGTTCCTGATTTTAATTTCAGGAAGGTGTTTCTGCTCCCAGCTAGACTGATTTTCCTTGAGCCTTTGTGTATTAAGCAGTAAGTTTCCTTTCCAGAATTTGCAGGAGTTAATTTTAAGTTGTGCTGTGGTTCTACACAAGCACCCTTTGTTAAAGTCATGGCCAGTGACTCTTGTTCAGCTCCTGGTAAATGGCAAAGTTCAAGTGCAGCAGGAGCTCAGTAGCTGCTCCATCCTCTTGGAAAACTGCTTCCTGCACAACAAAAGGACTTTGCATTTTCCTTGGAGCCACCTGGCAGAAGATACCCCTTTGATCAAATTTTTCCAGCCCAGTTGCTTTGCTCATGTTCTGAGCAGCAAGGAGAGAGGAATGCAGCAAACAAAGGGGGCATTAGATGTGGAGGAAGAGCAGCCAGAGGTGAAATTGGTTGGATGTGTTGGCAGGGGTAGAGCTGGGTGCTCAAAAGCACTTGGGAATTTCACCCTGGCTCCACTAGGAAGGTAAGGCTTGAGGAGGGGGAAGCAGCTGTTTAAAGTGCTTGCTTTTGGGGGGGAAAAAATATGTGAAGAGAGAACTTGGGAGAAATTGAGATCTGTGTGTAACTTTCTCACATACTGAAAACCAAAAAAATACTTGAATTTGTTGTGAGCACCACTCCAAGGACCTGAGGGCCTTTCCTAACCAACAAGGTTGTGCTGAGCAGCTGAGCACTACAGGTGTGCTACTGTTTCCCAGAAACCCTGGGCAGGATTTTCAGAGGAAGAGGAAAAGGGAAGGAGTATCATAACCTGTCCCTCCGCAGTTTTGGGAAGCCGTAGAGCCAGCTGTGCTCTGTAGAATCTGGTTTCTTGGGAGCATTTTGCTGTGCTGCTTTCACTTGCTGCTGTGTTATTGCAAGTAAGGAAGCCTTGGCTTGCCCTGTGTGTTCATCTTCTCCTTTTGTTTAATCCTCAGATTGTGTTACAGTATCGTGAGCCCCAAAATCATCCTGTTTGTGGAGGTGCAGTGAGTGCAGGACACCACAGCAGAGTCTCTAGATTTAATGAAAACACCACTGATTTTGAGGAGCCAAAGAATTCCAGTGGTAAGATTGAGGAAAAAAGCAAGAATTGTTGGCTAATTAGACATCAAATCTAAGTTGAGACATTTTTCCTTTTCTGTCCATATTAGTGTCACTCAGTTACGACTGTTGATGTCCCTTAATTTTATTTTTGACTTATTTTTTCAAAGTGCAGTGCAGCAAGAATGAATGATGTCTAGGCCAGCTTCATTCTTGCTATAAGTGGAAATAGTTTCTACCAAATAGCTTCTATCTAAATAGAAATAATTTCTATCTATAGTTCCTATTCAACAAATACCTTTTATCTAAAAAAGGTTGAGACTTCTGAAAGTCCGTTCCCACTGTTTCCAAGGTATTTGTGAAATCTGCACAGTGCTGACTTTCTTGAGGGGGAATGTTGTGCTGGACTTGTGCTCTACAGTAATTTAAGAGAGTTCACCTCATTAAGCTTAAACACCAGAGGTGTTAATTAAAATTAGAGCTTAACTCCTAAATAGCTGGCAATTTCAGACACTTGTGGGTTTGTTTGTATTTGATTAAAGAATAGAAAATGAGACTTTCCCAAAGCCATGAGCAGCATGAGAATCTCCAGGGTCCTGCTCAGGAATGATGTAACCCTGCACTGTGCCTTGTGCTGGAGTGCAGAACTGGGATGCTGTGCTGCACCTACTCATCCCTGGGTCTGCATGCAGGGACAGGCGTGGTGGCTTCTCCTGCCGTACTTTCTCTGAGGTGACACCAATCTGTCACTTTGCATTTCCTTGATGTCCTCGCGAGCTGCCTTGCCTGGCTTGTTTTCTTCTTAGAAAACTGGGGGCATGTTTGCTGCTGGAATCCTCTTACTAGGCAGAGGGAACTGGATTAGTGAAGGGAGCTTCCTGATTAATGCACGGCTCCCTCCTGCTGCCGGTGCTCTGGGAGGGGAAGGCTGCAATCAGCCACTGCTGCTGCGTGCTGGCTGCGCTTCTACACTCTGTGTCTCAGCAGTGCCACAAACTGCGCTTTCTGTTGCGTTCTTCACTCCTCCAGGCTCCTCACAGTCTGTTGTGTAGTGGTTATAAGTATCAGTATTAAAGAGAAATGATTTCTGCCTCAAAACTCACTGCGGGGACTAAAATAACTACACTTGCCCCAGTTCATTTGATGTTAATACTGACATAATTGGATAAAAAATACGGAGATGGAAGATCAAAGGAGGAACAACCTCACCTTTGGTTAAAAGCGCTGCACAAATGGATTGGAAGGTTTTACTAGTCAAAATTCAAGTATGGTTGCAGTAATTAGGAGGGGACTAGTTGTCTTCCACAATTAGGCGATCCTGCTGTAATAGTTAAGTTACATAAGTGCAAATATAAATATTTCAGAGTAGTTTCTGATGAATCACACCCTAAATCACTTGTGAGATGTAGTTGTCTTTACTCCACAAGCAAAGAATTACATTGGAGCAGCGTTGATGGGCGAGTAGGAGAAGCTTTTGGCCCACAATCCGACAAGCAGGTCTGTCTCTGATGAAAAGGCACTGTGGGCTCTTCCATAGCTGGGTGTTAGGAACTGACTCCTGTGACTGCTGTATGTTGGGAACAGGAAAGTCTTGCAGCATTTCTTCCTGCATTTGAGTTGTTCGTGAGCTTGAGTGGACACTGAGCTTTGAGCCATGTTTTGGATTCATAGGCATTTGATCAGTGTCAAGGAGGAAACTTCAGTCCTGACCTTGTACTGATGTGTGTCCCAGAAAAAAGGGACAGTGCCCCTGGGGATTTTTGGGACCAGTCCTTTTCTGGATCTGACATACATAACCCCAGGCTGAATTAGAGGAATACCCAGAATCCCTGGGTCTCTCCAGCAGCTGCAGGGTAACCTGGCATTCCCTTGGATTTGGCAGGGAGATAACAGAACAAACAATAGAGAGACACAAGTTCTGTGCTGGAGGCACTGACTTCTGTTCCGCTGGAATTCTGCCAGGGACTTCAGTGGGAACAGTAATTGGTCATGGAGCTGGAGGAGCTCCGGAGCAAGGAAATGCATTATTAATGGGACAGTGCTGGAGCAGGGGGAGATAAGATAAAGGCACTCAGAGTCACTTTCCTGGTGCTGCCCTTGTGTTTCCCCCATTACAGAAGGATCACTGTGGCTTCAGGAGCTTTAGGAAAGCCTGGACTTTCTTGCATGAAGTTCAGCACTTGAAAGTGTGCCAGGTACTCACCGTGCCAGGCAGGGCAGTAATTACCCATCTGTAGCTGCTGGGTGGCTGTGCCAAGGGTGGGAGCAGAGGGAAGTGGGTACATGCAACCCTTCAAAGCCTTAACAGCAGTACTAAAATTAAAAATAAAATCCCAGCTGGCCCACAGGGGTGGTAGGTAGAGCAGGAAGAGTGCAGGGACCACACTTTTAAGAAGATGAATGTGGAGAAATGCACCTGTAATTGTTATTTTGGAGCTGCACTCAATGGCACCACTAGAAATAAATTCTTGGAGAGCAGCATAAAGGGTAAGAGGTGGTGGGGAAGAGGGACTTGGCACAAGAAAGTCTAACCTGAAGGAGTTTTTGGGCTGGAGAAGGCATTCAGAAGCAAGAGGTGAGGAGATGCTGGGAATATAAAAAGAAAGGCCAATGCTGTATCAGCTGATACATAACATTTCTGTAACAATTCCTCCCGAGCTGCTCCGAGGAGTTGAGCTCGTGTGGGAGGGGAAGCCTCGCTGCCAGGTAAGTACATGAACTGTGTATCTCCAGACAGCGAGGGGCTCTGACAGCACCATCCCTTCCCAGAAATAACTGTCTGCTGTCAGGAAACAGGCAGACAAAGAAACTGCAGAGCAGTTAAAACTGGTTAATGACCCACGGTGGAACTGGGAGAGAAAAAAGCCCGTTCCCTTGTGGAAGTTTGCTGACAGGCTGGGAACAAAGTGATGACTAAATAGGACCGTGTGCTGCAAAGGGGGGTGATGCACCACATGAATGGGGTTTAGGCACCGTTTATCACAGTTAAGCCACAGCCTGAATGCCACTCTGCTGATTCCTTACATCCATTGTGCACCAGTATAATCTAGCAGGCAGCAATGTGCCTGGGAGGAGGAGGAAGCTGTTTCTATTGTTTTAAACTCGGTTGTGGGCATGGGGGGGGTTGACAAGGTTGTGCTTTCTCTTATTTCTAAGAAATTTGGAACAACACTTCGGTTTGGAAGTCTGAATCCTTACAAGGTGCAGGTTAAGGCCCCTCATCTGCAGGAATTTGTGATCCATGGTGTATTTTACTTGGTGGATACAGAGGGATGTCACTCCCTATTATTTGTTGAAATGATCATGTATGAAATAACAATACTGTTCTGACCCAGCCATAATATCTACTCCATGGGTGGTAGGAAGTGTTGCAATCCTGGGCTGCCCTTCAGTGGGAATTCTGCAGTATTTGGGGAAGAAAGGAAAAAATAAAGGGACAGAAATAGCCCCAACTTGTGATGTTTTTTGGCTTAGTCAAGGTATGTCTAAAGCTCACCCACATTGTGAATGAAATAACTGAATTGTTCTGGAAATCCTGAGATAACAGTTTCTGGGTGCTTTTTTAAATTTCCAGATAGTATTCAGGGAGCGTAGGGAATGAAAGCACATGGGAAAGCTGAGAGGGGTTTTTTTTTCATATCCTTATCCTTTTTTTTCTAAGAGCCACAGCCAGGACTTATTTGCATTTTCTCCAACCTGTCTGTGGGGGAATGGAGGCACTGAGAGCTGTGCTGGATGTGAAGCTGTGATAATGAACAGGGCTTGAGATGCTTGCAGCAAATCACCAGGATTCCAAGTGGTGCTCAGTCCCGAGGGAAAGGCTGGGATACATTAAGTTGCTTTGAAGCAAAGCCCTCAGGGAGGGGCTTTTCTAATGGTATCAAAGACAGTTGGCAGACCCAGGCCCATCCAGCTGAAAACGCCACAGGATTATCTGTTCTGAAGTACCCTGGCAACAATGAGGGGTCTCTGGTGCCATCACTGCAAAGCAGGAGAGAAAAAATGGATTTTTTTCCCCCTGCTCCTGCAATTCAGGAGGCATTAACTTCTGGAAACTAGGAGGCAGGCTTCACCTTGGCTGCTCACATCCCCTGAAATGAAAGATGGGCTGGCAGCTGAGCATTATTTAGTATCAGTCAACTGATGTGTCTAATAGAAGTGAGGGGAAATACCCCCTGAATTTTAAAACTCTGCGCCAATTGAGGCAGCAAACAAACACAAATCAAGGATCTGCACCCATGAGAAAAATAATTGAGAGAACAACCTATTTCTTAGTGACCTCAGCCAACCACTAAACTAATGCAATTAAAGCAAGTATTCAGGAAAGAAAACTATCCCTCCTGCCTAGTAGACTAGAAAATTAGGGATCTTTGCCTCTTAGTTCCTGCTGCCACCTTGGTGGCATCGCTGCATCTTTGGCTGGGTTGGTACATGTAGTACTTGCTGCTCAGTGGTTGTGGACTCTTTGGTTATGCTTCTGTAGATCACAATTGTTAGAGAAAATGTTGCTATCAGTGAGACAAATCCTACCAAATCACTTGGTAGGATTCCCACTTTCCCCCTGATTTATTTCTCCTCCAGCATCTTTTCTCACGTTTTGCACAGCTGAGCTGTGCTCCATCTGTCTGTGGCAGAGATGCTTATTCTTAGTCCAAGGTGGAATTTCAGGCTCCTGTTCCTTGGTTACCATTTCCCTTTACCCCAGGACCTGGGTATTTGGATGTGTGATGCTGAGAACTTCAAATTTCAACTGGAGAAACCAAAAGGAATGGAAGCACTTTGGAGGCTGTTGCTGAGCAGCTGCTGCAGCGTGAAGTGTAAGGACCATTCACAGGCCTTGCTACACTCAGCTGCTTCCATGATTTTTTTTTTCCCCCCAGTCTTTCGTTGCTTCAGATTAGCGTTATGTCCTCCTGGCTAATTCCAAGGCACTCCCTTCTCAGTGCTTTCTGGCTCCCTTGAGTCTGAGGTCAGCTGGAGTTTCACAGCCTATGAACTCCCAGAAACCTCTGTCCCTCTGGGATTTGCCTTTCCATTTTGTTCCAGGCTTTCACCAGTGATACAGCTCCCTGTACACAGCTAATCCAGGCACAGCCTTCCATTCCCTGCCCCTCATTGCTGTCCTGCAGCTACTGCAGCTGAGCTGGCAGTGATCTCTGCTGCCCTGGCTCCTGTTTGTGCTGCTGTCAGTCCCTCTCAGTAGCCCAGCCCCGACAGCCACACTCGGCTGGGTATGGGGGGTGATGCTTCCTGACAGTGTAACCCCCTGGGATTGCATTAGCCAGGCATGCAGAAAGGACAGAGGGCCTGTCTGGTGCAATAAAATAAACACACGAGTGGAAAAACCACCAGCCAGAGGTAGAGCTGGGGCTGCCCTCCTCTGCTCCCCCATGGAGGCATGTTAATGCAGGCTCTGCTTCCTCTGGATCAGAAAGCTTTCCATAAAGCTCCCACCTTTTTTCTGTAGGCATCTAGTGGGCTTTCATCTGTTCAAATTGCTCTCTCTCATTAGGGAGAAAATGTTAGTATTAAAAAAGTGAGGCCATGTATGTGCAGCCTTAGGGTAATTGAATCCCTGAGCTGACCCATCAGTTCAGCTCAGAGTCAATAAGTTTAATCCAAGAAAACCAAATTACACGAACCAATCTTATTTCTCCTTCATCCCACTTTACAGTAAACAGTGTTATTAGATCCTGAAACTTTGTTTATCCCTCCCTAACCACCTCTAGCTCCCTCCCTGAAGCACCCACTAAATCCCTCTCTGCCTGCATCCCACAATCCTTTCAGAGGCAATTGGCTTACAGCAAACAAGTGGAAGCCCAGTTGGCCACCTCGTTGTCCTTCTGCCTTCTGAGGAAGCCAGGGTGACTAAATCCTTCCACAAGGTGCTTTGGTTTTAGCTCTTGCTGTAGGTACAGCAGCCAGCTTTCTCCACGCCTTCCTGGGCAGTGCTGGTCTCTGCAGTCTCACTTACATTTACAGACACATTTCACTTGGCATTCTGCATGGGGGGAACAATTTAAGACAACTTCAATCCACCTGTGATCAGGTAAGTGGCTCCACGACACGTTGAGGGCTGTTAATGTAAAACCCCAACCCTCACATGCCCCTTAATGTATGCTTATGATTTCTTTTAAATGCGTTTGTGGGAAGAAATGGACAGGAAAATTAGACCTTGTGGCCTTGTCTATGCTGAAGAAACTTATCAGGGAAAGTTATTTTCATTTCTGATGTCAATCAAATTGGGAGAGTCCCTTTCTCTCCTGAGCTTAAACTTACTGCCTCCTCCTTTTCAGGTGAGTTGTTTCTTAGGCCTAAATGAGGGTTGTGGAGGCAGTAGGGGCTGAAGCTGTGCAGTCACAAGAGGAGCAGCCTCCAGAAGGGTAATTTGAACTGGTGGTGTGTGGGTGTCACGGTTCATGCCACAGTGAGATGCCTCACCAGGCTCTGGAAGCTGGGTCTGGCTGTGGAAACACCACACTGGAGGTGGTTCCTCCTTTGCAGCTCGTTTCTGCTTGAGCTCAAACAGTGTCGAGGTATCTTTTGGTGTTAGCTGGAATTATGGAAGAATCACTCTGCATAGGTTGTTTTTTCCAAGGCTGTGAGCACTCATATAGTATTTGAGAACTGTCAGAGCAGCTCAGTGGTGATGGAGGTGCTGAGCAGGGCACAGGAAGGTAAAACCTGCCTAACTCCTTCCCAGAGTGCTGTTGCAGCTGCCCAGCTGGGATGTGAAAATGGAGAGCTCCAAGCGCTGCACACGTGTGTGTTATCCTGGACTCCCGGAGTGCTGAAGGGGGAGGAACGCCATCCATCCATCCAGGCCATTAATCTCAGTCACTACCTGTTCCTTCACTCTGCAGGAGCAGCCCCGCTCAGCGAATGTGTCCCCAGAGCCCCGGAGGGAGGCTGTGCCTGGTGCTCCGTGCGGAGCTGTGCTGAGCGCGGGGGGAGGATCGGGATGTTTCCAGCGCCGTGGATGAGGGGGGGCTGGAGCCCTGGGGAGCCGGCGGGCTGAGCCGGGGCCGGCAGACGCTGCTGCTTTCCCTCTGCTCCCTGGAGCCCAGTCCATCGGTGCCGGCGGCTGCCCGGCTGGAGCCTCCCAGGTTCGCAGTGCCGGCAGGCTGGAGGCACTGCCTGCTGGCCAGGGAAGCCGGTCCGCATCCAGGAGGAGGGCAGGCACGGCCCTGCCTGCCGGAGGAGCTCTTCCCAGGGCACGGTCCCTGCTGGAAGCCCTCAGCAGGGACTGCTCGGGTGTCCCGCCTGCTGGACCCGGGACCGCAGTGAAGCACCGTGATGGCACTGTGGGGTGTGGTGCTGCTGCAGCGCTTCCCAGTTCAGGGCTCCCCATCCTTCCTGGAGAGGCCCTTCATTCTCCTTGCTGCAGTGACAAGAGCGATCCAGGGACCTCCCTGAGGGCTGGCAGAGGCAGCAGGCTGGGGTGGAAGGCATGTGGGATGTGTAGGATGAGATTTGAGCCTTCAGAGTACCTGGGTGTGTGCAAAGTGGTGTCTCCATAAATGATTATTTATCCCTCTTGAGAAACAGGGAAGTTTGTCCAGGCCCTGCAATGCTTCTGGAATTTGAGCTTGACTGGCTGGGTGTGGGAAGTCAGTGCCTGACTTCCACCTGCTGTTACAACAGGTCTCCAAGAAGCTGTGACAGTCCTGGACTGGACACTGGTGGGCTCAGCTCTGTGCTAGCAAAAAAAAAAATGAACATAAAGAGAAAAAAGAGCAGAAGAGAGAGGATTTGTTCCATAAACCTCTGTGTCCAACTGGGAGCTGAGGTTGGAATACGAGAGCGCTGTTTTGGGACCTGTAGTTGAGATGTCTGTTTTCTGCAGGCACATTTCTCAAAGGTATTTCCTCTGTCAAACTGGCTATTTTGTACCTTTTTTCTCTCCTTTTCCTCTTTTTTCTTTTAATTTAGCTTCTCACACTCTGGATAAACAGAGTTTCAAAGAGCTTTCCAAATCCAGAGATGGGAACGTTATACAAACTAATCTTATGAAGTGAGGTATTTCCTGGGAAAGTCTTCTAAAGGAATTTTTTTCATTAGTGAGTCCCTCATTACAAGATTAAATGCTAAGCTCCTTCTTCCTTCATTTCTTCCACAAATTAGGTTTTCATAAGACCCTTTATGTGTTTTTCTAAGTACCACAGGTCTTGCCTCTTCTGGCAGAAGTATAAATGTTAATAACACTAATTACTTCACACTAATCCACTGCTTTTGGGATCTCTGGCTGGGGAAGTTTAGGAATCCTTCCTTTTACAGCTTTTTACTGTGATACCCTATTGAGGGCCGCATAGTCACTGGCCATTTTGGATCCAATGAGGCTCACCCTCAGCAGTGACAAAACATGCACAGGAACATGAAAAAGGTTTGTGTGAATGACTGGGATGTCTGTCAGCACTGGGGGAGTTTATATTTATTGCATATATAAATAGGTATGACCATAGCTGACTTGCACACTGAAAGTCTGACACACACACACTGCTGCAGCTGCACACAGGGGCGCTGGAGGAAGAGCTGTGATCTCTGCCAGGTCTGATAAAATCTGTTAAGAAGACACTGAGTAAACAGGATTGGTGTGTAGAGTAAAACTAGACTGGAAACTTGTCAGAGCCATGATCCCCCTCTTCCATCCAAGGCAAGGGAAGGGGTTATCCCATGAGAGCTGGATGAGGATTTAGGTGGAAGACTGGCTTTCCAGAGGGAATCTGTGTCCTAGGTGACCCGGGCCCCTGTTTTTGTGAGGAGCTCCCAGGCACAGCAGTAAGGCTGATGGTTCAGTACAAAGTTGTGCTGCTGGAAACTTGACAGCGTCAATTTTCACCGGCTCTTTGTCAGTGGAATATTCTGAGGGAACAAACTGACGTGTTGCTATGTGAAGCTGGTTGCTTTTCTCGGAGTTACAGCACACACGAGACTTTTCCTTCCTTATCAGAAAATAGCCTTTGGCCCCGGTGGAGAGCGTTTCTTTTCTAAACATTAACTGTACATCCCAGTATCAGTTCTGGTTTATCACTGGTAATAAAAGGTCAGCTCCCTGTCTTGAAATGGCTGAACCAGCTGGCTGGATGTTTTGTAACTGAGAACTGTTTCCTTTTGTAACTTAAGTACTTAATTGCTTCTAATTGGTTTCTCTTGGGCAGGAGGCTCGGCTGGGAATGTCAGAGCCCAGAGGAAGGGCTGGGAGAGCCCCTGGTGCTGCACGTTGTTCCTGTGTCAGTGGCATGAGCAGAGGGGTCACTGTGGGGCGGCGCGAAGGAGAAGGAGACTAAGGAGAATATCTGGGAATGATCACAGACAGAGAGGCGATTGAGGGGTTGTGGGAAAGAGGAGTGAGGTCAGTCCTGGCAAGTGGAACCAGCAAAACAGTGTCTGATGAGGCACAGAGTCCTCAGCTCCTCAGTGTCCAAACCTGCTGATGGGAGCATTGGAAACCTTAGAAATCAGCAAGTCATTAGCACTTGGGAGAGCTGCAATCCCGCCACAAAATCGGGACTCAAACAATGTTTCAAACTCAAAACCAGGCAACCCAGTGCAGACATTTGGATCGGTTTTGTGTGTCCAGGATCAAATGGGAATGAGTCATAGTCTTACTTGAGGAGAACCAAGAAATTAACAGTTTCACTGCCACTGTTTGTACAAGCTGACCTTCGTTTCTCTGGTATGACTCAGGAGTAACTAGAAGAAAATCAGTGTAAATGAGAACAGAATCCAATTTTTGGCATTTGCTGAGACTTAAACACAGATTACCCCTTGTTCAGAGCAGTGAATGATGTCATCCAGGGCCTACTGACCTCTGAACCAGTACAGACTTCCAAGTGCTTGGTGTAAACATATTTCAGTATTATCAATGAGCAGAGTTCACGTATTGGTGTAAGAGTTCCTTCCTTGTCTGCTGTTGTCTTTCAGCCTGAATACTTACGGCATGTTGAATATTGATGATGCCCAGGAATTGCCAGCAGAGACTCCCTATCTCTCCCAAGTAAATGCTGCTGGTGTTCACCAGTGGCACAATAATCCCCAATTACGTTATGCAGGGTTAATTAGCTCCAGTGTAAAGCTGTTAAATGAGCCTTCACGTTGTTTGGGAGTAAAAGACACCAAAACCAAGCAGGTCTGAGCAATTTCAGTATTACAGGGGCGAGAGGTTAGATGGGATATTGGGAAGGAATTCCTCCCTGGGAGGAAGTGACAAATAAGCTGCATTTTTCAAGCTGTGCCTTATGGGGAGCACCTGTCTGCAGAGAGGATTTTTGTCTCCTCAGAGCAGCACAGAATAAAAGTTACCTCGCTGATGTCACTCGGGATGTTCCCTGCTGGCTCTGCCACCCTGAGTCAGCAGCTACACAGCCTGAACGTCTCTGCTCACGGAGTTCACCTTTCACTTTGCACCAGTGACAGCCGCTCCTCTGGCAGCACAAACCGAACCTTTTGGGGTTCTCACACAGGGAAATGCCTCTGTTTGAAAAAATCCACATCTGGAGGCCGGGGGGTTGTAAGAACCTCCTCTCAGCTGTTCAGTAAGAGCTACTGGGTCCTGCTTCTGAGGGGGCTCGGGTGGATTGGGCTGTCAGAGGCTGCTTGCAGTGGCTGTGGTGTTCGCTGGCTCTGAGCTGCTGCACAGGCAGGACAAAACTAGTGAAGGTTCTCTCACCAGGGCCCAGGGCAGCCACAACAGTCTCGTGTCCTTTTTTCCCAGCTATCTAAAAAGCAAATTAATGAGAGCAAGTCTAGACCAATTTTTCCCAAACTGCTCAGACAGGCTCTCTGCCTCTTGCTGATGGTTTGTCAGCATAATGACTGGTGCTTTATTCCCTGCAAGGGGGGCCTTTGGGGAGCTGAGGCTTCCACAGAATTAGACTTAGGTGAGGGGGAAAGCCTCCTGTGAGAGCATGGCTGTAACAGGTGAGCTGGCTGGCAGCAAACAGAGGTGTCCCTTTAGGGGCCTGGTGACACTGTCTTATCACCAGCTCAGTTCCCACTGCTGTGATTGCCATCACAGCTCTTCTCTGTGAGAAGAATTTGCTGGAGAGCAGCTGCAATCCTGCATTTCTCAACTCCATGTGCATTAATTCCGAGGCAGCTGCTTTGGGAGCCAACACCCTTGGCTGGCTGTGCTGGGAGGATCCAAGGAGCCTGGTGCTGTCACCAGAGGGTGTTCCAGGAGAGCAGTGGCAGGCCTGGACCTGCATTGTCTTCAGCTGAAAAAACTGTCACATTGATTACTGTTTTAATGGCTGGAAACACTTTGAAATACAGCAGATTATGCTCCAGGAACCCAATGTATTTTCTCAGAGCAGATATACTTGAAATAATACTGCTCTAATGCTCTGGGCTGCTCAGCTTCTGTGGGCTAATTAATATTGTGAAGTGGAGAGAGGGGTTCCCTAATTGGCAGCTTCAGAGCAATCTGAGGTGTGGAGGGAATAGGGCAGTGATAAAGCCCTTCCTAAAACCTTTGGCAATTACAGTAATTAAGAGAGAGAGGAAGAAGGGGAGATGTTTCCTGGAACAGAGGGACAGTTTCTTGTCTGCCCTGGTTTGAGGAGGGCTGGGCTGCTTGCTCAGGGCTCTCTCTCTTGAGTAATTGATGAAGCAGATTCGTCCTGCAAGGCAGAAGCGAAGGTGGTGCTGACTGGGCAGATTTTGGAGCTCCTGAGGTCTCTGGCAGCAAAGGGAGGACAATGACAGTAGAAGAAAATCATTTATGTTGCAGCAAGAACTCTCATGAGCTGGCTTTCCTTCCTCCAGGGTGGGAGGGGAAAGAATGGCAGCTTTTGGCTCCTTCTCCCTGCTAGTGGAGGAGAGGAACATAAAAAATGAATGTCACGCTACAGACAGGCACAAATCTCTCAGGAAATCAGTGCTCTTGGCTCATCAGGACATCCCTGCCAAGTGCTGGATAGAGGAGTGAGAGCAGGAGGCAATATTAACTCAGAGTGTAGTTTTTGATCTATCCATATCACCTGCTGCTCAGAGATCAGGTGGCTGTTGCTGCAATCCAGGTGCTGCAAGGTTTTTAATTGTATAGACTGGTTTGCATTGAATTCCTAGCCAAATGTGAGCTGTGAAACCATGTTTTAGGATTTACTCTCTGCAGTCAAGCTTGTGTAGTAGGAAATCGAAGGCCACATTTAGAGCCATGGCAACTTTGGCCAAACACTGAGAAGGGTGAGAGAGATAATTAGGGAATTACTTTCATTTTTGGCATTCTTTCTGCAGCAGAAGTTAGAGCTGTTTCAGAGGTAAGTAGTGAGATTTAGAATGACTTCTGGGTGGGGTGGTTGTGTTCACCTTTAGCCGAAGGATCCTGAAGCCTGTGGCACTGTCCATGGGTCACACTGCCTGACTTGGTCACCTAAACGTGTGCTGAGCACAAATATGTTCCCTTGTGGCAGAAATCTTCTGGGCTTTTCTAGGAAAGCTCTTGGCTGTGTGATGTTGGCCTTGTGTCAAGGCAGATGGAAGTGGCCTGTGACAGAATGCTGGATCATCCATCCACAGGCAAGGAAGGAGAGTGCTCTGAAGCCCAAGCCCTTTCCCTTGGCAATACCAGTTTCCAGCTCCTAGTATGGCCCTGGGCATTGCCTGTGCCTTTGGTCAGTGATTTTTGGCCTTGTGGGACTTGGTTTGTATGCCTGGAGACTGCAGCACTACCCCTTTAGTACAGTCTGGAGCCCAAGTGGGACACCTGTGGAAAACTTCCTTGGAGGTCCAGGCGGGGAATGCTGGGGGAAGCTGTTTCACTGATGTCAGCCAGGCTGTGGAGCAGCTATCTGTGTAATGAGTTCCAAGTGGCTCGCCCTAGGCTGCTTTCCCGCTTAGAAAGCCGAGATATATGAAATAACTGAAGTGATCAGCTGAAAGCCACAGCACTGGGACAGTTAATGGCTGGAATTCCCGTGTAACTCCAGCGTTCATCAGTCAGGGTGGGGGGGAAAGGGGCTGTGACTGATCCAGGTGAGTTCCCACCGCAGTGGCAGCAGGCTGGGGCCATGGCAGGCTGCTCCAGTCTGCCCTAGGCTGTACCCACAGCCCCAGGACGGGGGGGAGCTGGGGCAGCCCCGTGCCCTTTGCCCCCAGCCCCAGTTGAGCAGTGCCTGCGCAGCTGAGCGTCTGCTGCTCCCAGACAGATACAATAACTGCTCTGTGAGAGCGCTCATACCAATTCAGTCTTATCATCAAATCATTCTGTTCCATCGCCCCACTTAATTAGCCATGGGCTTTGGTATTTCAGCAATGCTCTGCCCTGCCAAAACCAGCAAGTATTCTCTGTGTGGTGCACACCCAGCAACTGCCTGTCTGCCAGCCGGGGGCACATCAACAACTGTTCCTCCTGCAGCGGGGCAGTATCTGCTGCGAGATGGGATTGCCCACTTCTGGCTTTTCAAACCAAAATGACTTAGAGCTCCCGGTCTTTTCATCTGGGCACTCAGCTGTCCCTGCAGGGAAAGCGAGCTGGCTTCTCATCAGCTGTTTTGGGAACATAAACCGTGATGAGTCACACAAAACCCACAACGGAAAGGGTTCCTCGAGTGTGAGTTGTTAATAGGGCCCTTTCTGTTTACAGATGATGAATTCGGGAAGACTCTACAGGAACACGAATTAGCTGCTCGTTAGCAGGGGATCGGAGCTACTGCCTCGCTCCTGGTCTGCAACGGGAGCCCCTGGACTTGGGGAACTGTAGCAGGTGAGGGTCTGACCTAGTTCTGGTTGGTGTGTTTGGAAACATCCAAACCCAGGCAGATCCTCACATCCCACTTGCAGCACGAAAGCGCCTGATTTGGCAACCTGTGCTGTGAATGGCTGGGATTTGTTTCCTCCTTAAATTGGAGCAGTGAGTAAGTGTGGGTGAGGAGCTCTGTGACCTGTAGAATCCAGCCTGGAAGAGCTCATCAGCAAAGGGCAGCAAGGGACGATTAGGAACTGGGAGACAGTGCAGTGGTTGGATCCCTGCTACCCACTGATGCTGGGCCCCATTTTCACTGCCAGGGAGAGAGAGGCCCCTGGCCTACCTGTGCTGAGGAATGCAGTTATGCAGTGGGAGTAGGATCTATTCATCAGCCCCCCAAACCCCTGCTCTGCCATCTGAGGCATTGGACACACGTGAGAAGGCACTTTGCCTATTTTTGTCGTGCAGCAAATCCTTTCTCCTACTCTACTTGGGGCTCAGTCCCATCCTTGGATCTGAGCACAGTGCTCTCTGTCACTGCCATGGCAATGTTCGGTGCCTGAAGGTGGAATTTGGCAGTGATGTAAATAGATGACATCCACGATCTTCCCTCAGATGGGACCCAAAGGACACCAGCAGGTGCTGATGAGCATCCAGCCAGCAGAGATGTGTTTGTAAATCCTACGTGGATCTTACAGAGACTTGGAGAGATCTTGGAGTTCCTGCAGGAGCAGAGGTGAGGGTTTAGTCTGTTCTTCTGGATTGCCCATGTAGGACCTTCATTGCCACAGCAGCCCAAAAGCCCAGCTGATGGTTCCTCCTGCTGGATGTTACAGCTGGATGTGCTCTTGTCCTTCATGTGGAAACCCTTCTTTTCCTATAATCCCTAGGAAAGCTAATTCCAGAAGTTGCATTAGCATGAAATAACCAGTTCCATCTCCGGTAGAATTCCAACATTCCCATGAACCCCTGGCTTTATTTAAAGCAATGGGGCAATACATGTTCACCTCCACTGAGCTGCAGTTTGTTTGTGGGCCTGTTTGGGGTGCAGAAGGAGTAACTCCAGAAGTCCCACCATCACTGGTATTCAGTGGTTCAAAACAGGGATCCTGCTGGCTTTTCACTTGTCTGCTTCAGGAAGTCACTTGCCTTTGCTTCTCTTCACCACCCTTTGCTGTATGAGCCCAGAAAAGGGCCTGAACCAGCCTTTCCTTGCATCCTCAGCAGCAGTTTGCCTTCCCGATCTCTCTATCTCCACATACCTTTTTCACAAAATTTTTCTGTCACAGATGTACTTTTAAATGCAAAGTGTGGCTCTGTTTAAGGGAAGGGAGGGGGGGAAAAAGGCGAGAGGAGGTATAACTTCAATTGTGTGAAACACAGCCTTGTGCAGAGCAGCTCAGGCTCCTGCAGCGTGTAAAGACCTTCCCTACCCTTCCCACCGGGCTCCAGGGATCTTCCACGGGATAATAAGTTGGAGTCCAAACAACGGCCCGTTTGGGGTGATTGATGGGGGATGTTGAGCACACACCCAGAATGTGTCACTTCCAATCTAAAGGGAAGCAATTGCTTCCATATGTTGGCACGTTTGGGGGCTTGGTGTGGAGCCAGTTGTCTGGCTGTGATCAGGCAGCAGCATCTCCCAGTGATGGAAGATTATACCTTGGGAGGGGGGTGCTCACTTTAGGCTGTATTCCTTAAAAGGGTATGAACTCTGAACACTTATCCAGGGTGTAATTTATGGCTCCAGTATGTTTTGACTTTCCATAGATGAAAAAACAGCCCTTTTCTCTATGCCTATGTGCATAAAAATTCCTGCCTGCCCCTGTCCCCCCGAAGGAAGCCAATGGAACAATAGCTGCTGCTGGGCTGTGTGCTCACTTGGCTGCACGGGCTGTGCCTGCTGAGGCTTAGAAGGATTCCCCCTCCTTAAACCCAGTTCCTTGGAGGTATTTTAGCAGCTACATCTAGTTTTGTTAACTCAATCTAGTTTTTGTTGCTCAGCTGGAGTTCAGACTCTCGGACCAGCTTTTAGAGATGCCCTGCACCTACCAAACCCATCTGTTTGGGAATTTGGCTTTGTTTCTTTTTGAAGGTGTCAAACTAGCTGCATGTTGCTGCACAAAGAGATTAATACAATTTTCAGACTTCAGCACTAAGATTCCTCCCTGCCAAGGCCTTGCTAAATCTGCATCAAGCACAGGTACCCCAGGGAGGGGAGAAGCTGAAGGCTGCTGGGGGAGGGTATTTTTAACGTGGTTAGAAGCCACCAATTTAAAATATTCTGCAAGTTCCCCAGCTATCTACAATTCCCTGACTGACCAGCAGTGGAGCAAAGCTGCCTGATGGTGATCCAGCCAGTGAGGGATCACCACATCCTTCCTGAAGCTTCCTGGCAGCACAAAACCTGCAGGAGGTGTTGTGTGTGTGACCCCATTTGGAAAACACCCAGGCAGGTCAGCAGAGAGACAGGGGCTGCTCTCTGTGTCTTGGCCAGGCCAGTCCTTTTGGATAATCTCAGTGTGGACTTCTGACAGAGGCATTCTTTCCCTCCCTAAGCGGTGGGTGATCATCAAGCTTTTAACTGTGCAGCCCAAAGCCTTTGCAACTGTGGGACACAGTGGGCAGAGCCATCCAAATCACTGCAGCAGTGCTTGGAGAGTGATGAACACAGCACAGCACTCTTCAGCACACACACTGCTGTGGGGGGAGCGGGCTCAACTAGCATGATAACTCCAGAAATGTGTGTGGCTGGAGCGTCTGGGGGCTGTGTATTGACCACCCTGACGACCCTCTCATGCCCATTTGGATGTTGAGATGCTGGGATGCTGAAGGCCAAGGGTGCACACCTCTTCCCAAGGTGGCTTGCAGTGTTGTGAAAGGAAAGCAGAGAGACAAATTTGTTTCTTTTCGGCTGTGTGTGTGGCTTTTTGTAAATGTATTGGGACTATTGCCTTGTTAAGGCTCCTTATTGGAATGTTTACATAATATATTGTGAATAGATAAAATTCCATTCAGAGAAATGAACTAGTGTCTTTTTAATAGATGATTAATTTGCAAAACTAATGTTCTGAAAATGTCTGAGGATAGATAATGTATTCAACATCTACTAAAACTTACTTCGGGAGTAATTTATTGGGAAAACAGTTTTGGTCTTCTGAGCAGGTGCTTGGATATTGGGGAAAGAATCCTCAGTGCTTCTAAGTGAGCCTCGTGCACACTGAGAATTTCAATCGTGACATTATTCACATGTGGGTTTGGATTCCACCTTGTCTCTGAGGAATGGCATTTCCATGCAGCAGAAGCAGAGTCTGGAACTGATAACGTTCACTACCATGGTTGGTATGAAAACATATCAGTGTTTTCCACCTCTGTATTCCAGCATGAAAACCGTACAAGGAGCGTTCATTCTAAGTGTGCCTCAGACATTTGGAGCTCCAGGCACCCCTCGGGCTCTTAGGGCTCCGTGGACAGCTGCAGATCCACGCGAGTGCTCTTTTGTAGGAAATTCCCAAGTTCTGTCTGCATCCCCAAACTGCCGGGATTGCCATCCCCCTGCTGCAGCTGGGCAGAGGGAGGGCTGAGCTGGAACACAGCACTGCCCAGGAACGACTGACCTAAAACTGCTGCCCTCTCCTGCAAAACTCCTGCATTCCAGGGCTGGAATGTAGGTCTGCCCTCTCCTCAGAGCCACGGTGCTGCTAATTAACTACTTGGGCACATTGATGGCCCTGGTATATGTGCCCATACGCTCATCTAACGAGCTGCTCGTGTTAATTACGACCTCATTGAGCCAACCAGTGTTTGAAGAGTGGGAGATCCATTTCCCTTCGTGGTGGTGTGGGGGCTCCTTCCCTCCCTGCCTGCCCTGCCTGGAGCCACGGTGACCTTGAGGGACTCTGGGATTCCTGGCTGTCTGTTAGAGCAGTGGCTGAGGAAATGGGATCTGCACCAAGGGCTCTATTTCTGTGATAACAAAGGTTGTCACACTCGGACTCCTGTACCTGAGCTGGCCTTTGCTGCTGTATGGGGCCCGTGGACCACTATTTCTGTGTGCTGGTGCCTGTTCCCAAAATAACTGTCCCTAAATTAGCTGCTTCAGTTCCTGAGAGCAGTCTGGCTGTCGCAGCAGAGCTTCATATAGGCCAAGTAGGATTTCTCTTTTGGAGCAAATGTGCTCTTTTGAGGTTAATAATTATCTAATTACTTAGTTAATAATAGATACCTCTCAACATATTAATGGGATAGCATTTTTCAGCAGGACGGGATCCTTTGGCAGGTGCAGGTCTTGGTCCAGCAATGATGCAGCAATAAATCAGCATCTATTCATGTGCTGCTGGTTATATCCCAGGGATGCCAACTACCAATTTACCCTGTTCCAGCTCTGCTTCCCCGTCCCGGGTTTATCTGAGGGGTTTGTGTCCTGGTGGCTCTGACAACTCCACTGTGTTGCCGCTGTGCAGATGGAAGTGCAGTGGCCTACATTTCCCTGGGATCAGGGAGACAGCCTGACCCACTTGAAACACGGTAACCAGCCCTGCTTTCCCCACAGCTGGAGCACTGCTCTACCACTGGCACTCGTGCCATGCCCCAAGCTGACAATGCGGAGTTTCTGGTCACTTTGGAGCATTTGATACCGAGAATTTAAATGGTGCTTCACATTTTGTTTTCTTCCCCTTGTGCCTGGATGTGTCACGGTTCAGTGTAATGGGTCAGTCTGGGTTTCATTAAATATTAACAGGGAAAATGATGTGTGCTCATTTAGAGGGCAATCCTGCTGTGCTAATGGATGGAAAATTGCCTGGAAGGCTGCTGGAAAAGGTGTAGTGGCAACTGGTCCTGAACCACTGAGCATGGAGTTTCTCAACTGTCCTGCAGGGGGATGGGTGACGTGAAGAGGTGAAAAATCTATGGGAAAACAAGAAGAAAGATACTGTAAGGAGTATTCAGACCTGCCAAGTGATCCAACAGGCCTTTTCTGCCGAAACCTGCCAGCCTGGTTTCATGCTGAGCCCAAAGCACTGCTCTGAGGCCACCTCAGCAGTGCTGCCCCTCAACAAAACCTCCGACATGTGTGGGCCAAGCCAAGTATCCAGCTCTGGTGCCACTTCCCCTTGAGGCAATGGTGTGGTCTCAGCCCTGGAGCAGTGCAGGAGGAGCAGCTGTCCCTGCTGTTGATGCAGGCTGTGCTCTGGCCTTCCTTGGCCACCTACAAGTGCTCCCTGACGATGTGACCGTGTTGTGTTTTCCAGTTCCACTCGTGGCTCCCGCAGCATCCGCAGGTCTCCTGGAGATGTTCCAGGAACCTCCTGTAGCCACTGGTCCGGCGCCAGGGACTCTGCTAATGGCCCCCTCCAAGGAAAGGTAAGACAGTGTGCATCCGGTGTGATTGATGGCATCCAGGGAGGGGCAGGAGCGTGCTGATCCCGCAGCTCCCGCTGTCTGTGCACCGGGAAGGTTTGCTGTCGGATGCTCTGGGTTTGCTAACGGTTCACGTGATGGACCTGCTCTTTTGTGCTGCTGGGACACGCTCCCTCTGTGCTTGTGAGTGTTGTAGCACCCAGGCTTCCTGTGGGCGCCATAAACAGATAAACAATAACCTAATCGTAAATCACATGATTTGGGTTTCCAAAGAGGGTGTTTATGCTGTGACTTCACCCATCCCAACTGTCTCTGCCTGTGAAAAAGCTGGAATGACTAAGATAAGAACAAGGGGAATGCATAGCTCTCAGCATTAACCCTTGCCAGGCCCTGGCTCTTGGGAGCTTGTACATGTGGTTGTACATCTCACATAAACCAGTGACTTAGCATAAATAGGCTATAATGGACATAAATAGGGGCTTCAAGAAGCCCCAGAATGCAGGGTTTGATTGTGAAAAACGTTTTTGAGCAGTGCAGGGTGTGCTGGTTGCCATGCCTGTCTGTTTGAACAGATCATGCGAAGCAGGCTCCTGTGTGGCTGTGCCGAGCAGGAGCGTTGGGATGCACTCACAAATCTCCTGGCCTACAAAGGCAGCGGCTCAGCATCGTCTCCATGGCAACCTGGGAGCCAGAGATGAAATCTGATATGAATAGTCTGGGGAGGGGGAGAGCCGTGTGCGAGTCACACACTCCGAGCAGGCTGCTTGTGAACCAGGCAAAATAAGATGCATTTGCTTTCACTTGTTGCTTCTCTGCGAGCACTGGTGCCGTGCCCCGCTCCGTGAATCCGGCGCGCTGACAATCCAGCCATTATTCCGTGGCCTGCGGCCACTCGGAGCCAGGCCAAGGGCCAGCGCAGCGGCCGAGGAGCAGGGGGGAGCTGTGCCAGCACTTGAGCTCAGAAATGAACTCAGCCCACAGCTGCATCTCCGAGCTGCTTGTGTTCCCCTGCTTAGTGTCGACCGACCGTGTTTCCCCTGGCAGCGCCGGGATCTCGGTGTGTGCACACACCAAACCAGCCAGGGGTCCCAGAGCCTGAGGGAGCGGGAACACCCTGAGCGCTGCGGGGTCCTGTTCACCACGGCCAGGCACACGGAAAGGAGACCCAGAGCAAAGAGAGTGACCTCACCCAGCCTCTTCCTGCACAATTCCTAGGAGACAGTAGGCTCTGCAAATCCCTTATCAAAACCAGACGTCAGAGGAGTAGCCAAGGCATAGCCCAGAATTCCTGTGGGAGGACACAAAAGTTCAGGCATTTCTCAGACAGTTGGCTGCCCTGCTGGGGAGGAGCCCTCATGTCCTGCAGTGAAACACTTCTGATGGATACAGGGAGAGGGGGGTTACCCACTGCACATAAAATCAGGGGCACACGGGTCCCACCGACAGCAAGGGACGCACAAAGAGCCTGGAGTGGCTCTGGGGCCGGTCCTTTCTCTGATTTTAATATCAATAACACCAACCACAGGCTGACACAGCGAGGAGTTGGAGGAACACAGTCCCTCTTTGACACCCCAACAGCTGCACTACCCTTTGATGTCTCCACAGATCTCTAGGTCTATCAGAACCTTTTCTGACGGTGAAACTTCACCGCCTCCCTTGATTCTTCCTCTGCAGTCCTGTCCTGTGACTTCCAAATCTACGAACGCTTGCAGAGCTGCTGCTTGGGAGCAGAAGCCGCTGTGATCCACGAGAAGGTGCTTCGTGTTTCGAGGCGGTTACGCTCTTCCTTTCCTGGCTTTGCTGGTTGCTGGGTGTTGTCCATAAATGGGGTTTATTTCCCCCATCCCCTCGGAAGCTGCGGAGTGAAACGTAAATCCTCCGTGTGTGCCGTGGGGTGTCAGCTGCTGATAAATGGGAGCCATTGTCGCTTCCGTAGGAAACAATGACAGCCAAGAGGGACAATTTGCTGCAGTCCCCAGGAATGCAAAAATAATATGTCACTGCTCTCCACAGCTAATGAAGACAAACCCTTGGAGCAGCCTGTTTGAGGGAGAAGAGAATGCTCCTGCCCAGGGTTTAAGTCTGCTTTTCTTTTTCTTATTGAAATACATTAAACAAGATAACAGTGAATTTACTCTGGGCTTTCCCTCCAGACCAAGAAAGCAGTTGTTCAACAGGCTGGAGGACAAGTTTTATTGATATTTCTCCAGTATTTTTCCTTGCACTTTTCAGTAGCATTCCCAACAGATTTTCTCCTGTATTTTTCTTTTTTAACTCAAAAAAACCCCACCCCCTGGACGACATGCTGTGATAATTCGTTTTTTCTTGCACACTTCCTCTGGATGGATTTTTTTTTTCCACGAGAAGTGGCAGCAGCTCAGTGTTATATTTAATCAGATATTTATATAACACACAGATCCCAACGCTGCGCTGATTTACTGCTGAGTTTGGCCAAGATCAGTTTTAGGGCTTATTCCTCGGTCCTTGTCCTGGAGGGCCCAGGAACTGTGGTCATCATCTGCACCTCCCTTGTGCCAGGTGCTCCCTGGTGGAACAGAGGTTTCCTCCCCAAGGCAGGTTCGACACCAGAGAGCTGGTCACAAACTGAGGTGCTTGGTCCTTGTGCATCCCCAGGGAGCTTCTTGAGCTTGGCCTTGGAAATGGTCGTGGTGGGTCGTTCCCAGGCAGCAAACTTCTGTTCCAAAGGGAGCTGCAAGGGTGGAATTCTGTAAGAGAGCTTTAGCAGGAGGCTCCTAAACCTTCTTTGTCAGATTCTGACATGAGTGTGGGCTATTATTAGGAGATAAGTGCAATATGGGAGAGATGGGTCTTATTTTATCTCTTTCTCTTTTTTTTTTAATCAGAGGTTTTGTGAGCCTGAGACTGAAAAACACATGATAAGGTCTTTGAAATGTGCTGACATTTTAGGGCTTTTGATAGTGGATGCTAAACCCGGGAGTTCCCAGTATTGCTGCCCAGAATGGGCACTTGAGTCTTGGGAGTGCTTGCTGACTTTTTGTGACATTTGGAGGCATTGTTGGGAGCTCAGTCACGGGGAATTTCCTCGGGAGCTGTGCTGTCCAATGTGTCTGGCTCACTGGTCTGCGAGCTGCGAAATCCTGCAAGGCAAGAACAGGAGGATAAAAGCACTTGTTACATTCTCCCAGGTCACCAACCCAACCCACAGCCACCCACACAGGCACAGCGAGGAGGTGCAAACTGGGCAGACCGTCCTGCCTCTTGCTGCTCAATGAGGTGTCCATGTTTTGTGAATAGAAACACAAGAGGAGCTTCAGGGAGCATCGATTTATTTTTTTTTTCCCTATCCTTAGAGGAATGGCGGTGGGTAAGGATCAGTTAGATGTGTGTGTGTTGTTCGGAGCTCAGCCATGGAATTGCTGTGCTGTTCAGTGTGTCTGGGTGGCTGGTCTGCCCCTTTGGGACGTGAGTTTCCAAGCCCTGTGCACACCTGGACAGCAGAGCTGTGTGAGAAGATGCCACAGTGTCCAGGAAAACCCCCAGTCTAGACAAGCTGAGGGTGGTTCATGATTCAAGACTTGCATTTGTGCTGTGGAATGAGGACAGCCAGTGATTAGCCAGGTCACTGTCCCTATAGCACTGACGGAACACAACTTGTGAGGTTTAATCTCTCTGGGTGGGCTGGGGGATTTTTGAAACCCCTTACAATTAATCAAGTTATAATTGCAGTCCATGAGCCTGTCACTGCTCAGCCTGAATCTTCTGTTGCGCTCAGCTGACAACGCTTTAAAATCCAAATAACTTGTGAGGTTCCATGAAGTCTTTCCCAGTCAATCCCTAGCTGGAGGGTGGGGCTGAAGTGAATGAAAGTGCTGCCAGCAGCAGTTGGGTCCAGCCCTGTGACGGCACTTTGTGCTCCAATTGTCTCAGGGCCGTGGCTCTCACCCGGTGCAAGTTAATGGAACTGCAGAGTCAGTGGTTCCAGCCTAACAAAAGGAGTGGAGCCCCAGCTGAACACAGTTTCCCCTGGGCAGTAAGTAGTGGGAGCAGGACAAAACTGTAGTCTTTGGAAGAGGCGCCGGCCCTGCCGCTGTGTCTCTTTGGCACGGATCAGCAGGGATTAGGCTGTGACCCGTGCAGGTTCCTACTAGAACTGCTCTATGAATACAACTGCTGTCACTGCACAGGGGAGGGGAAGTGGTTTGTGCAACCACAGAGTGTCTGTGAAACGCTGTGGTTTGAACCAGGGGTGAAAGTGGGGAGTATCTGGTGTGAAGTGAGTAAACACCAAACCTAATGGCTCAAATGTTCAGGTTTGCTCTAGGAAATCACTGCCGAGTGAGTGCTGGTGTCCTGATGGCTGTTCTGACCAAGCTTTTATTGAAATTTAACAGCAACTAAAGACAGAGATTTTCTGAGAGCTCTGTGGACGGTCTACAACCCCTTGGTAGCACAGCTCAGGGCAATTGTGCCTGTGGCCTTGCCTCTGCCTCCCCCTTGACTTGTCCTCAAAAAGTGTGAAACCTATTTGCCAGTACTTGAGAAGAGATGTGAGAGCAATGGGATCATTACAAATTACTAATCTCAGTTTGTTTTGTTTTTAGTGACTCAGAAGAACGTGTAGAAGCCAAGAGGCAGCTGGGAAGGTGTGTGGGGAAGGTGAGCATCGCACACAGGTCTGGCACTGATCTCCTCAGCCTCCCTCCTGCTCCTTCCTCCCGGACCAGAGTGCCAGGGAACACCCCTGGACAGTGCAATGTCCCTGAAGGTGGTACGTGCAACTTTTACGCTGGGCTCAGCTGCTCTGGGCTTATTCCTGTGCAGAGAATGATCCAGAGAAAACCCCAAAACACTTATTAACTGCAAATGTCAATTAAAACATTCATAAAATGGCAAGGTAGGACGTGGGCAGTGAGCAGTGTTCATCCTGCTGCTGAGCATCCAAATCAATTTTAAGAAGAATGAAAATAATTCCAGCCATGCAAAATCACAGAAAAATAACCCTGTTTAAATAATTAATAGTGAATGCTTTTACAGTGCCTTTTGCATAGCTGGGGTGCTTTGCTGAGCTGTAAACCATTTTCATCGAGCAATTGCTACTCCTGTCACTGAAACGGGTCAATACACTGTGGATTGATATCCATGATTTATATTAACCTTACATATAAACAGTGCAAGGACAAGGTATCCTGACAGTATCACCATGGCCTGTGTCTCCAGGCAGAGGGGATTTCTCAGGCCGTTGGAAGCAAATTGTTCTGGAAGCTTTGGTTCTCCATATCAGAAATAGAGGAGAGAATTTGCTAGAACGGAATGATGGGCTTTGGGCATTCAGCTGGGCCTTGGGAGCTGTGTTTGATCCCTGGCTCTGAGCCCCCCATCCACAGGGTGACAGGGAGCCAGGCAATGTTTGTGAGCATCAGCACTCCCTCTGCAAGGATGGTGCTTTCCTGCTTTGCAGGAATCCCGAACTGGAGGAGCCAAGGCACCATGATAACTGTGGCAACGTTAGGGGCAGCCATGCCAAGCTTTATTTAGCCCTACTGCAGATCTGCTGGTGTGGTAAATGTGAAACAGAGCCAAACCCCAGATCTCAGGAAGAGTCTGAGAGCGTTGGAGCACTCTGAGAGACAGTGCCTGCTGATCTCCTTGGTGACAGGAGCTCGTGTCACTAATTGGTCCCGAGTCTGCAGCACAGGGATGACGTGGGTAGGCTGGAGTTTGGCAACTGCAGCTCAAGGGATTTCATAAAGGGTTCTGTGAGAACGGACAGTTGGGTGTGTACAGAGGGTTTAATGAAGGTCTAATGCAGATCCCTGGGTTTGTTCACACAGACCTGTTGTCTACTGAGTTACTCTGAAGAGGAGCCTCGGGCAGCAGGGTTAGTGTAAGAGCCATTATGTGGTAAATCATCTTTTCTGAGCCCAGATCACTGGTACAAAACAGATCGTCTGGTGAAGGTTTGTGTTCGGCTCAGGCACACATGCCTGCAACTTTACATGCTGGAGAATCCATCCTTGGAGGTGGTGTTTGCCGTATATCCCACGAGGGGCTTTGCTGCTTTCTTGGTAGCAAGTTAAAATCAAGTCAAAATCGTGAGTCAGCTAATTGAGCTTGGAAAGCAGTTTAATCCTATTACAGCACGTAAGGCACCGTCGTTTTTGTTGTTCTTTGAGTGGTGCTGGTTCGTGCACTGTTCCCAGACGTCAAGGAACACGTCTGGAGGCAGTCTGTCTCCTCTGAAGTAGTGTGGATCCTCAGCAGAGCAACAGTATCACGTGCTGCAGTCCCTGTCACTGGGACTGCCGGTTCACCTCAGCCGTGCCTGGCTCGTCACCGGTGGTACGGGCCGTGATGCGGGTGGGGATGGTTTGCCAGCACGTTTGGGTATGATTTTCCCCTCCCACGCTTCACCTGCAGCAAACAGCTGGGGTAGAAGCAGCAGGTACCCACAAACCAGTGCATTGTATTCTCTGTGTGAGCCAATGCGTTCAGAAAGGGAGCAGCAGCCCCTTGCTCCGAAAAGGAGTCATGTAAGGGTCAGGTTTGGCTAATGAGGCATTATTAATAACAGTGAAGCAGCTGGCCTGTCCGAACAGTGCTTGGACATGGAGAATTCCTGGAGTGAGAAGCCTGGAGGGCTGTGGCCCAGGGCTCTGCTGTGGCCTCGCAGTCCTGCATGCAGCCTCTGGAAAGACAAACTTTGTGAGTTCATTACTCCACAGCAGAACTCTCCCGAGCACCTGGGACTGCTCCGTGCCTGCAGTGGGAACTCTGAGGCTGGCTGCTTTCCAGTGCTCCTGCTCTCCTGTCCTGAGTGACCTTCCAGGAGGAACAGTCCAAGCTGGATTGTTCTGTGGACAAAGGCCTGTTCCCGTGCTGTGGGACTCTGTGTGCCACAGGATGATCAGCCACTTCACTGACCTCACTTCCTCCACCTTCCTGAGGGCTTTAAAGCACAACCCAACAACAGGCACAGCACAGTCCTGCTGTTCTAATCACCACCCTGCTCCCTAGTACTCTGCTGAAGCAGGGACATGCAGGTAATGGGCATTTTATTCCAGCACTTCGTGTGTTTCGAGCAATACATTTCCCTGCTTATGTGTCAGAGCCTGAAAGGACGATCCATTTTTAATGAGCCATACGAGGCAGAGCTGATGTGGAACCCTAATTTTAGGTACAGATTTGGGGGTTGTGCATCAGGGGACACTGTGAGTCGCTGTGGTGAGTTAGGGTGACATGAGGAGTGTGTTGTTCTGTGGTGGCTGGAAAACCCAGGCACAGGTCGAGGTGGTCCTGCTGCTGCCGGAGTCCCAGCCCGTGGATATTGCCGAGTAGGAGCTGGGACATACATAATGTAGCAGCCTGTTCCAGCTGACCCATTCCAGAGCCTCTTGAAGGCTCAGTTCCCTGCAGGCAAGGACTAAAAATAAGTCATCTGAAAGGGGTACTAGCTCAGCTAATTAGCAGAGGAGCAGAGCACTCACTGCTGCACTGATCAGTGTGCCTGGTTTGCTCCAGCCCGGCTGGGGGTGCCTGGACTGGGAGGATCCTGCCCCAAGTGAGCTCCACAGGGCAGCTGCTGGCATGAAATGAGGAGCTCTCTGCTCGGGATCCAGCCTCTCTGGCCAAATCCCCAGTCCTTGGTGTTCTGGTGGTGCAAAGCTTGTGAGAACCTGGCCTGGGGTCCCGAGGGATTGTTCCATTCCACTGAGATCAGGGACCCAAGTCCTGACCTGCCTGTGTGGCGACTGAAATCTGCCGTGGTCACATTGCTGTCAGTGCGTCCCACAGTGTTCTGGGCTACAAATATGAGAGGGCAAACTCAGTCAAGCCAGGCAGAGCCAGAAATTTAGTAAGAGAAGCTTTTCCCACCTTCCTTTGTTGTTCTATTCCACCTCTTTGTCTGTCCTGCTCACTGCAAAGCCACCGTTCCCCTTCCATGCTCTGTGCTGCTAATTTGGGGTGCAGTGTAGCCTTTTTTTTTTGGTTTGTTAGTTTCTCCTAATTCTGTTTGGTTTTATTTTTATTATTGTTTTTCAGCAGCCAAGGAGAACTGTCAAGTACTACATTTATGCTGATTGCAAGTGGCAGAGCAGTACCACCAAGGCCTTTGTGCCCCAGGAAATCACTGGGGCTCTTTATGGCTGCTGCCTCTATTCATCCAGAAGCACCTTTTTGGAATGTTCTCCTTCCCCTGCCAGTTGTTTATTCATGCATCGACAATGAGGAGCAGCTGAAGGTGAGCTTACTCTAGCACTTGTAATGTATTAAAATTAAAGAGCTGTGCTTCCAAGAATTGCACTCTCCTTCCCCAAACAGCAAAAGGACAGGCCTGAGCAAAGTGTGCCAGGAGATAGGATATGAACCTCCTTCAACTCCCGTAATTAAATACAGAGATTCACAAGATCAGAGGGCACCTGGGTAAGTGAAAAGAAAAGCCTGCATGGAACGGATCCATCTCCTGAGCAGCCTCCCATGGATTAGAATGATGTGAAGCTTTATCAATCAAAGCCAAGATGAATGTGGCTGGGGTTTGAATGTGTTTGGGCAGAGTGCACTTGTGGTTGGAGTTGGATGTTAAGAACTGTGGAACAGACTGACAGCAGTGAAATGGGGTGGGAGCTGTCCCAGACCTTGGAGAAAATGGCTCTCGGAGTCAGGCAGAGTCTTTCCATCAGCAGTAGGTGACGCTGGGGGGCAGTTGTGTCCCCAGGATGTGTCTGAGCCAGGCCGGAGAACCGCAGGGAGTGAACCCCCTGGGTGCACGGGCAGGTACAGGCAGTGGGGAATCGGGAACTTTCAGCAGCACTGAAACAAGTCCAAGTGCAGGAAAGGGCAGTGGATTCCTGGGAGCACTGGAGCATGGACAAACCCACACCTGGGACAGGTGGGAGTGACTCAGTGGGAGCTGAGGCTGCTGGGCCTCGTGCAGGGGCTGGGCCAGTTTAGCACGAGTTATTTTGCAGGGCACCAGGGAGAGCATCTCTGCTTGCCCAGGGAGTGTTTTCCAGTGCAAGAAGGCTCTTGCTCCCATTCCTGAGATTGCCCACAATGCCAGCCGAGTTCAAGGCACTTCAGCATCCCTCAGAACAGCCCTTGAGCTTCCAGCAGAGAAGGATCTGCGGCCAATGGGCAGAGTTTAGAGGAACAACACATACTTGACTCTGTTATCGTAAATTATCCCACATCCTTCCTAGGGCACAAGTTGCCATCCGGGTACATCTGCAGGGTAAACACGTGTCCATAATAATTGAGTGCTTATGGCCTGCTTTGTTAAGCCCTGCACTAGTTCAGAAGTCACCAGGGGTAAGTAACACTCCTGGAGCCAAGCGAGGTGATTGTATCTCATTTACATGTCAATGGCTGCGCTGCTGGTCCAGTTCCCAGCTCCATTATGGAATGGTGATGGTATCTGGGGTCTGGGAACAAGAGGGACCTGAAAGGCCTGTGTCTGTGTACTGAGCTCTTTCCCTGGCAATTAAAGAATCACTTCACTTTGAATTTCCGTGGGACCCTTGAAACCCTTCTCAGAGGTGTAAGCACTGCCAGCCTTGCTGCCTTGCCCTGTTCCCTATTTCCATGCACACCTTATCCCTTGGAGTGTAGGAAAACGTGTGTGTGCCGCATCCTGGTGGTCCAGGCTCTGGTGCCACCCTGAAGGGTCTGGCTTGGCCATAGTGTGAGTCATCTGACAGGTCTGTGCTGAGTCTCTCTGAACGATATCAGAATATATATGATATATAGAATAGCAGTGAGAACAGATTGCCATGCAAGGAGTGGGAATGTTAAGATTGGCAAAACTTTATGGAACTGAGATGATTAATTGATTACTAGGGCTTGCTGCTAACTTGGAGCAAATTAATTTTCAGCACTTGGCTAGGCCTTTGCTGGTCTCAGAGGAGCTGGATATCCACCCCAACATCCCTAACCCTCAAAGCCCGTGGACCAGTGCTGCTGGTTGGGATGAGGGAGGGGTCACTTCATCCCTGGGAATGCTGCAGAGCCTCCTCTGGAACTCAGAGCACAAACCCCGCAGACACTGAACAGGCACATTTCGATGTGATGACAGGACATCTTATTGCAATTACTTTGGAGGGACTAGGAGGGATCTGGGAGGCTCCAAACAGTCAGGAAAAGGACGGAGAACATTGGGTGTGGAGATCTCTGACCCATTTCCTCAGTGTCTGGTGCGTGACTGACTGTGTGATTTATTGGGCCTGAGCTGAAGTGGAAGGTGAAGGATCCCCGAGCGTTGGGTTCCGGGCAGTCACAGATAGACCCAGATCCACAGAGGACATTCACACTGGGGGAGCCCCCTTTGCTCCACCTTTTATTTAGGATCCCAAGGCCTGCTTTCAATTCCTAGGCCATTTTTCACTGACTCTGCTGTTTCTTACACAGCCATAGAGTTTTTTTTGCTCAGCAGGCTGCAGGTGGGTTAAGTATCATTCACACTCATTTCTTCTCTCGTGGCTGTTAGAATAACTCAGCCTCCTCCATTAGACAATGCTTGGGCATTAATTGAAGGCTGATCAGTTTGCTCAGAAGCGTTCCTTGTTTGCACAGCTGAGCTGTTCATCTCAGGAGATGGTAAATAAATGTTCCATGCTAGCAAATGTCAGAGATGGACTTCCAGGCATAGCAAGCCACGTACATTGGCTCCCTCCAGAAAAAGGGAGGGCAGGACAATTGGTTTTGGTTAAGGAAAATCCTGTCTAGCACCACTGAAGGTGGGCAAAGGAGCAGTTTGGGGTGAGAGCCACAGGGCCTGGCTTTGAGCAGGGTAAAGATACCCAGAAGAGCTTGATGTGGCCAAGTATTTCCTGAACAGAGCTGCAGGAGAGGGGACCATCTGATGGGATTAATTGCCTGTGATGTTCTGGAGGTGATGGCTGAGTGGGAATGGCTGCAGCAGAGCAGAGATCAGAAGGGTGGGAACAGGTTTGGGTTTTCACCAAAAGCTAACGGGTAGAGCATCTCAAAACCACTCGGAGGAAAAGCCACGTGCAGAGATTGTCTTGAGGCACCAACATCTCCCAAAAGCTTCAGTTGCTGGGAACACATATTCTGGAGAGCTGACACAGATACAGTGTCTGAGACTCCCAGCTCCCCTTTTCCAGCAGCCTGTGAGTGTCAGATTTGAACTCTTCAGATGAGGCATCTTGCCCTCGGTGTCAGACTCAGGTTGAACTTGGCTTAACGTTGAACCAAAGCACTTCAGCTCTTCCTCACAACCAAGCGTGTCCCATATTATGTGATTTTTTTATAGATTGGTTAAACTTTACTGACTTGCTGTTTAGGAAGGCAGTTACCACAGATGTGTGACTTGTCACTCTGTGAAAGTATCCCAAATTTAGACACTGTAAAACCTCAGTAACACCACCACCTACCAGGGAGAGGCTTGTTGGAGTTCATCTGTGGGCACGGAGCATGTTCTGGCACGGAAATCCTTTCTCCAGTCCCTGCTCCAGGGACGAAATCTGGGAGGTATAAAGTGCAGGGAAAGCACCATTTCCTGCCCTCTCACTGCTCCCTGCTGTGGGAGGGAAAAAGAGAGGGCAGAGTGAGCTTAGCTGGGATGGAAGGAAGAGGGAAGGAGTTTTAGGGCTGTATCAGTGCAGGGTGAGGTCTGGTGGAGTGGAATTTAGTAGATCAGCACGACTGAAACAGGTTTCATGGAGCCTGAGTGTGACCAGACAAACAGGGAGAGATTGGAAGCCAAGGGCTGGGGATGGATGGTGAGGGCTAGGAAGCACTGGGGGTTAGCTGTAAGCACAGGAGACACAAACCAACCCGAACACCAGCACAGAGGCGAGAAATGCAGAGTTAGGAGCAGAAAGGAAAGATGGGGAGAAAACACAGTATCTTCTTGTTGCTATGAGGGATCATTTTTCCTGGAGGCAGGCGGAAGGCTGGGGCCGGCTGGGAGAAATAGTGTGTAATAGTTCATAACACAGGGAGGGCTGCACTGAGATTGCACAACCCCTGGAGGGGGGAGAGGGCTGAACGCTTACATTAGTCAGAGGAGCACTTTGGTATTTTTTATTTGTTCTGGGGGCTTTTTGTGTGTTCAGTGGGGAGGGTGAGGAATCACTGCAGCAGTGTAAGAGGCTGTATAATGAGTGAGTAATGAATTCTCCTCCCCTTGGAACCCCCAGGTCTCTGAGGGAGACAAACCTAAACCAAGATGTAATCCAGTTTACCCAGAATTTATTGCTGGTGAAGGAAATGAGGGATGTGGCCTATGTAAGAGTGGAATTCAGGCAATTATTCCTAGTTAGGGAGTCTCTGTTCCTTCAGTTCTGGCACTTTACCTCTGCTGTGCTTGACCACCTCTTCAGTAGAGTCAGGTCCCCATGTGCGTGTGGAGCTGCAGAAAGGAGCAGAAAAGCTGACCCTGCCCCGGTGGCAGCTCAGTCAGGTGTGTTGGCTCCTGTCTGTGGCACAAGCGTGGCCTGGCAGCGTGGGCAGCACCGGAAAAGCCGGAGCAGGGATCATCCAGGGGGTCCCCAGAGCTCCCCTGGACTTCCAAGGTTGACAGGGGCCAGATGATTCTAGAAGGTGCTTTTGGCTCTGTGCCTGCTTGGTGCCATTTCCAGCCTTCCCTGTGGGAATTGGCTGCTGAAGGGAAGCTGATCCTGTTCTGCAGGCAGATGCTTGCCCGTGGGGACAGCGAAGTTCTCCTGCAGTGTGATGTGACACAGGAACAGGGGGCAGAACAGGAAAGGCTGGGGGAAGAGACAGAAATCTCATTTTTCTGCCAAACGTGATGCCTTGCAATATGCCTGGAGCAGTGAAATAGTTTGGGAAAGCGCTGGAAAACCTGTGGAAGGAGTGCTGGCCTGTGGGCTCTGAGCAGTGGCACAGACGAGACAGGGATCTTGTCCGGGGCCTCGGCACAAACCCAGAGCCTGCTGGCGTTCTGGGAAGGGTGGGAAGGCCCCGGCTGTGTCCTGGGTGGAGACCTGTTGGCTCTGAGGAGTGGGAAGCAGTCCAGGGGGCTGGGGCCAGCTCCATGGCCTCTGCTATCTCCTGGCACGGAGCTCCCTCCTCCCATCTCCTGCAGCCAGTGCGGCTCCCTCGCTGCACCCGGGACAAACAGGGGGGTTTGCCTGCGAAATCCAGCCAAAGCTGGTTGGGATTTTAAGAGATCTCTGCTGGACTTAGAGGAAAAGATGTGCTGGTTTCTGCAGAAGCCACGTGGATGTTCTGGTGAGCCCCTTGGCTGGTGCAGAACCGCTCCGAAGTAACGCCAGTGAAAATGCAGGGGCTGCCAACACTGTGACAATCCCGCTGTCCTGCTCCAGGGAGTGCCACCCTTTGGGCTGGATTTCTGCTAAACCTTTAGCACTGGGATAGCTGAAGGGGTGCATAGAGAAGGAAGGGAGGGCTGTGACTGAAGGGCTGTCAGAAGAAGGATCAAACACAGGTCTGGGTGTGCCCTGGGAGAAGCAGCCCTCTGGGATCCCTGCCACTCCCGTTCTTCTCGGAGCTCAAGGCACTGGAAAGGCAGACTCTCTTTTGGTTTTTGTCGCAGTGACAGTTTTCTGAGGAGATACGCAGTGAAACTGTGCTGAGGCATGGCAGGCTGTCACCTGGGAGCACCTCTCTCCCTTTCAGCTCTCCTGGTTTCCAGATAATTCCATCTCCGTGCACACGTGAGAGAGGCTCTGTCCAAGAAACTGGCTGAGGCTCCCAAGTCCAGCCAGGACTGGGAATGAATATTTGCAGCTCTTGGAGGGTTCTCCCCATGACAGTGCGTTCAGAGCACACAAACATTTTGCAGAACACATAAAAAATTGCCTTAAAATCGTTTTCATGCCACAAAAATCTTACTCCTTTTAAGTTCAGGCAAGGTGTTAATATCCTTGGCTGGCTGGAAACCTCACAAATACCTTTGACATCTCTCTTGGCTGTGCTTCCTGCTGGATCTGCCAAGCATTCTCTCCATGTCAAGGGCTGGATTTATATGCTGGAAAGCACAGGATATTTTGAGGGCACGGAGTTAACCAGGTTTGCACAAAATGTCCTGCTTATGTAAAAGCCACATTTGAAAATGATATCGATGCCTTCTGGAAGGCCCTAAGCGTGGAAGCAGGGAGGGAAGCAGGGAGGGAAGCAGATACAACCCCAGGGCTGGCTGGGCAGGAGTCTCCACCCTCCTGTGCTCTGACCACGACCCAGAAGGTTCCTGGGCACCATCGCAGCCCTCACAGTTTCAAATCCCCGAATTACATCCTCCTGGAGAGGAGGTGGATTTGAGTCCCGTGAGACTGCAGCAAAAAAAGAAAGGCAGGTGAATTTCTGTGTTTGCCTTTCAGAGGTCTTGGATGCGTTTTAAAACTTTTTTTCAACAGCTAAAAAAGAAAACAATCTTTATTTTTTCTTTGCTGGGTGGAACAGCACAGCCTGTCAAGAGATCTGAGCTCTAAAACATTCTTGTTCTTCTGATTTATCCCTTGACTCCGGGAGCAGAGATTTCAGAAAAAAAGGTCAAATGTCTTAAAATCCCTGATAAAATGTTAGTATATGTAAAAGGAAGGAAGAAACTGGAACTTTTAATTATTTTTTTTTTTAATTTTTATGTTAAAAAATAATTGCTTCTGCGGTCTGATGGCAAATAGCAAACAAACAGCCTTTTTGGCCCTGTTTCAGACACAGAGAAAATGTGAATGCCTGAAAAGCTGGAAGCTCGTGGTGGGCCCCAGAGGTTCTGAAGTGCAGGGGTTTCACCTGTTGTCATTGTGTGCACAAATCAAGTTTGTTGTGATTCCTTTGTTGTAGCTTAGTTAGTGGAGAGTAAGATATTTCCAAACAACAGCCCTGGAATGGAAACTGGGGTTATCCTTGGCTTCCCTGGACTGTAGCAAAGGGCTGATTGGAAGCTCTGATGAACTTTAAAAAATACATTGAATTTGCCTTTACTGCGAGAAGCAGATATGGATTATTACTAAGTACGTTCCATAATGGAAAGTCTCCATTTTTAGGTGGGTGTGGATCCACCTGGAACATGTCTTTGTTTATTTGTAGGATTGTTTCCTGCTTGTCCTTATCACAGACTTCCAGCTGGGAGTTGAAGAGGCACCTGTGACGTCACCTGGACTGAGGGATGAGAAGAGACCTTTGTGTCCACGCTTGGAAGGAGCTGGAAAGCCATCCAGGGGTACGTGGACTTCTCCAGCTTCCTTCCTTCAGCTCTTAGTTCAGCTCCACTGAAACACGGGGGATAAGAGCAGCAACAACCCTGGACTGTTTTACAGGGATTTTTAGCCTGGTTTCACATGGAATTACACATCTGTGTCTTTGCTTCCCCAGTTCGGAGCTGCAGTTTCCTGGAAAGAGGAGTTCAGGGAGATCAGAGTTGGGTTTGCGCATTTTCCCTTTTGCCCCTAGTGAATCTTTGGATCCTCTGCCCAAGTTCTCTGAGGGGTTTTTGCTAAGGATTTAGGAATAATAAATGGCACAGAATTCCGTGTTCTGCTTGAAGAGGAAAGTAAGTCTTTATTTGCATTAACCTACCAGCAGTGTTGAAGGTGAAGTGACCGAAGCGTCTGTACATTGTTTTTTAAGACTAGAAGGAACCTCCATGATTATTTAGTATTTCCATGGCACAGGTCATCAAAGCTCAGGGAGAAATTCCTTCATCTAGCTGCAAGTTCCTCCTGAAGCCACGGGATCACCTTCAAAAATACCTTTTATTCTGGTATTAGCTAGAATTCATGACCTCTCAGTACATCCCAAAAGGAATGGTCCTGAAAAAACTTGCACTTTATCTGTGGTGAATTCCTCTGCCATCACCTTCAGCGGGTGAATCTGGTGCTTTCCTGGTGGATTTGAGCCTGAAGTGTGTTCTGTCTTCAGCACATGCACAACTGGCTTGGCCTTTGCTTGAGAAATTGGAATTAGCATCTTGATTTGATAAATGACGTGCTGGAGCTCAACTAGTTTCATACCTCAGTCTGATCCTTTCCCTGTATTAAACTTCTTTTTGTGCCTCGAGAGTAGCCCTCAGAAGCAGGTGCAGCAACCACAGTAACAGCAGAAGAAATGCCATCCTTTTCTCCTGGAAAACAAAGGGGGGGACAGGGGAGGGAGCTGACCCAGATTCTTCCCTTGTCACGGTGTCAAAGTCAGTTAGGAAGATTTCTGAACACGTAAAATTTTACATGACTTTTTCTACTTAAATCTGTAAGGGAAACAGTGAAAAAATACATTTCCGTGATCTTTATGTTAGTTGGGCTTCTAGGGATACAACATTCCAGTGTCTCCTAAGGCAGAAATCAGCCTGGGTACGATTCCCAGGGCTGCTGGAGTGACCCTTCCCTTGCACAGCTGCAGCCCAGTCCTTGGCACCCTCCAAGCTGCTGTCCCTGGGTGCTCCCAGCTCCATGGGAACACTCTGCAGAGGGCAGTTTACCCCTGTGGATTCATCTGGAGCAGGGAATTCAGGAAGAACGGCCATTCTTTAAGCATGGATCTGCATCTGGACCTGTTCCCCGTCTCGGCCCCTTCAGGCTCTGCTGTTCTGAGGAGAGGACGCTCCGGGCTGGCTTCCTGGTTCCGGGTCGGTAAACAGCAGCCAGTGTGGAGGTGGGGAAAATGGGAGGAAAGTGGGTGAGATGAGACCAGAACTCCACGGGAGAACAGACCAGGAGACTCCTGAGTGCCCAAAGAGCAATGAAGGAATTATCGCCATCACCACCCTTGGACAGCAACGATGAGAGCTCCAAGCCATGAACAGGATTAAAAGTGGTCAAACAATGAGTCTGGGTTATCTCAGCTGTCCCGGAGTTAGAGGTACCACGGATTCTACTTCAGCTTCCCTGGGAACACACACCAGATGTAGGGGGATCAGTTGGTTCGTGATCTGAAGGACCACAGTAACAGAGCATGTCTGGGCTTCTGATCCATCAGGGAGGAAGGTTATTTTTTTTAATACATTTTTTTCCCCTTAATGCTTCATTAACATGCCTTACTCTGGCTCTTGGGAATCATTCTAGAATGAAAGAAAAAGTCACAGAAAACAATCTGCATTTTCATGCCTTATTCCTTTGTAATTACATTTAACCCTTATTTTGCTTTCCTGTTGTGCACTATAAACATAGAACCTGCGTTCCAAGTGGAAAGTGCACCCTGAATTCTTCCACCTTAGTTGGAAGGACGTGGATGACTTTCTCTGTTTTCGCCGTGGAGCTGATCCAAAGCCCAAGGAAGGAAACTTCCAGCAGGCGTTGGCCTGTGTGTCACAGACACTTGAATGACTTTCTGCCCACGGTGGGAAAACAGAATTTTCCATTCTCTTATTTTCCTTTCTGAAAGGACATGCAGTATGTACTGGGGCATTTTTGAAATTATTTATACAACTGTATCCTGACAAGCTACAACTTCCTCCCGTGTAAACACAGCTCCTGTTTGTTTCTGGAGTGGGGAGCTGTGTTTATAAGGTTGGGGAGGGACCACAATTAGTGTGGGCTGTGCTTTTCCAGAATCCCCCCTTTATTTTCTCTACAAACTTTGGGATATTCTCCTGTGAGTTTCAGATCCTTGTACCACAGAACATGGTTAATGTAACCCATGGCTTTGTTTTTGTTCAACATTGTACCGAGTTCCTGCATCCTCAAGTGTCTCAAGGAAGATCCAAACGCTGTGACTTCAGTATGGATTTTGAATAACTGTAGACATTTCCCAGTGAGCTCCAGGCACTCAAGAGGAAAGCTGCAATCACAAATCTTTACCAGTGTGTTTCAACTTGAAGTTCCAGCATCAGACTCTTTTTGTCCTGCATTAAAGGCAATTTTCCCGTTCTAGGCTTCCATTTCCTAAAGACAATGAAAGCACTGAGGTGTAAAGGAACCTTGAATGTGAATGCAGGGGGAAAAATCAAATTCTGGTCTGTCAGGTGCTTAAAAATGTTCATCTGTTGGCTGAGAAAATCCCTGTGCTGTCCCCTGTGTTTGTTCTATTTTCTACAGATAGCACAAAGGCCCCAGAAGTACTTGGGGATAGGGATGACCAGCAACCTTTGACTGTACAGGGTCTCTTCCCATCAGCTATCCCACTTTTCACACTTTCCTGATAGTCATTTTGGTGGTTTTTTTACTCCCAGATACCAGCCTTTTATATGAAACTGGATTGCCAGCACGTTCAGAAGCCCCTGGATGTTTCTTCACGACATCCCAACCTCAGTTTTGCCTCAGAGGATCCCGTGTGGGTTTGGAACTGCTGCTCCCTCAGGGCCAGAGCAGAGGTGGATTTCCAGGTGAGTAAAAATAGGTGTGCTGGGTGGGGAAAGATCAGCTTGTTTGGCTCTGTGAAAGTTGCACTTTTCCTCATGAAAATAACCTGGATAAGAAGTCATAACCTCTGAAGAGGAGGTGACTACTCAGTTAACTGGAAATAAAGCTTCAGGAGCCAGGATTCCTGGAGAGGAAGGATGCGAGAAGCATCACCTGCTGGGTAAGTTTTGCTCTGTTTTTTTCTGACTTTGTTTTTGCTCCTGGAGGGAGAGTGGATTAAACAATAGCCCTCTAACATGTTCTAGGCTTTGGGAATAACATCCACCCTGGAAGACAGGAATTAAACCATTGTGACCTCTGCCTAGTAATAATAAAGATAAAAGTTGAGAGTAAGAGCCCAGGAAACTATCCCCCAATTAAGATTTAATTCTGCAGTTCAGCGTTCCCCCTCAGCCATCCACCGATTCTGCTTTGTGATGGAATATCTGACAGATGGCTGAGATCCTCTGGGCATGGATAAACTGTTATTATCAGAATATTAGCAGGCTTTTAAACCTTCCTCCTACCTTAGCTGGTGTTGCTAATGAGGCACCAATCTTCCCTCCAGGGTTTGGTACCTTTACAAGTGGGTTTTCAAGGAAGCAGGGGAAGTGTTGAAGTAAGTGTTGTAGGTAGAGCCTGGCAGGAAGAAGATTTCCCTTCATATCCTTTCTGCAAAAGGCTAAATAGTGCTCCTGGCTCTTCTCCCCTCGTGTAAACGAGATGTTTGGACCTTGAATTCAAGAATCGAGGAATAAGCTTCAAAAAGCTTTTAAAATTACCACAGAAGTAGAGGGGAAAGGATGTTCTGCAGAGGACTGCTGCTCCAGAACAAGGAGCAGGAAGGTATGAAATACCAGATCCACTGCTTTGGGTTTCATGCAAGGCACTATTTATAGGGTGATCAGTGAAACTGCTCCAGACTGCACTTATAAATAGATGAGCCCACGTTTCCTGTGCCAGAACTTTCCCAACTGCAGTTCCACGATTCTCTTATTGTTTTGCTGAACGTTGCTGGTGGTTTGTGGATATGTGGCTGGGCAGGGGTAGGGGCTGACAAAATTGTGTTCATCAATGGATTCCCCTTCCCAGTTGGCAGATGCTGCATGGGCAGTGGCAGCAACCCCACTGTGGGAGTGGTGAGGGAGTGTGGGTTCTGTTGCCTGTGCACAGACGAGACTGATGACACTTGAAAATGAGACTTGGGGTTTCTAAGACACTCCAGGACTTTTGCCTGCAGTTTGAAAGTCAGAATTTTATGAAAGGATGACTTGCTGTGTGGAGCTCTGAGGAAATCCTGCAGGCCATGCCTTAAGCCCTTGAAATCTGATCTGCTTGGCTGCTTTTGACTTCTTTTTTGTTTGTTTGTTTTTTCCTTTGGCCAGATCGTTTCTAACACAGAATTATGGCCCGGGGAGCTCTTTGCCCACCAGAGACTGAGAGAATCACACCCGAAGTCATCATCTGTGGGGTTCAAGCTGGGAGTTCGCCAGCAGTGAGAGCAGGTGACTGCACCTGGCTGGGGTTCCACTGATGTCAGACACATCCCTGCACGTGGTCCGGCTGCCTGGAACTGAGCAAGGGGTCACAGCCTCAGCAGTTCAACCCCAGTGTTGCTGGAGCAAGGTAAGCACCACAGAAAGCACTTCAAAATTCGGCTGTGCTGATGGGTTCTTGGAGTATGTGCTGATGCCTTAACCTGACCTTCACCCAGCTTCAGGTGCTATAGGGAAGTGGCCATAATGTCAGAGAAATGGATAGATCTCAGAGCTAGGAATCTAACTCTGTAGTAGTTAATGGACTAGTGTACGTGACAGCTTTGTTTTGTCATGTTACACAGACTGGCCAGGGTGTATTTTTCATAGAATCCCAGAATGGCTTGGGTCAGTGGGACCTTAAAGTTCATCCAGTCCCACCCCTTGCCACAGGCAGGGACACTCTCCCCTGTCCCAGGTTGCTCCAAGCCCCTCCAACCCGGCCTTGGACACTCCCAGGGATGGGGCAGCCACAGCTGCTCTGGCAACCTGTGCCAGGGCCTCCCCACCCTCCCAGGGAAGGATTTCTCTCTAATATCCCATCCAGACCTACTCTCTGTCAGCTTAAAAGCCGTTAAATTTCTAATTAGATGCATTTCTAATCCACCTAGAGGAAATGGAGGAGTAACACTGTGGTGAAGCACAGGGGAAGAGAATGTTTGGCAACAAGGGGAAAGGTTTTTACAGAGAACTGTGCAGATTTCCCTGGGACACATAAACACTGAGGCTTTTGGACACCTTCCCTCCCCGTTTCCCTTTCGGTGCCCACGAGGAAACCCTGGTGCATCGACACCTTTCACCCACGGGGTTGAACCTCAAGCTGCTGCACCACCAAAGGGGCTTTAGAGGGGCAAGAAACTTTACTGTGCATCCTCTGTGACTGGATTTCTTTGTAGCCATCCCCTGTGAGTGGATCCTTCCGTGTGGAGCCCGCAGGACATGAGAGCAGGTCCCGAGGCATTAATTTAATGCTTAATGCTCTGCCTCACACACAATGGAAATGTCTGCAGGGATGCTGTGGTAGGCTGGCCCCAGCCCCTGCCAGCTCTCACTGATGCTTCCTGTCCCTCCACAGGGCCTCCTGCCAGGGCTGCTCCGGCCTGGGGATGCTGGCAGGGCAGCAGGAAAGCCATCTTGCCTCCACGCTGTCAGCGTTTCCACTGCTGACTCTGGTGGCGTGGGAAGGAGGCAGCAGCTGGCCGAGGCCAAGGCCAAGCCTTTGCAAGTGCCCTGTGCTTGAGTCATTTTCCAGGGTTTGGGATGTTGGACACGTGGAGAAATAGGCCTGAAGCTCAGGGGAGCTGGTGGTGGAGAAAATGGTTGAGAATAAATGCCGTGGGCACAGAGCAGTAGAACAGAGAAATAGGACTTCCTCAGCAAAAGGGTATGGGCAGACCTCTGATGTGCAGCCTGAGAGCAGAGTCACTAAGGGTCTGAATGCCCCTGCTGGCTATTCCTTCCAGTAGAACCCCTTCCTCTGTCACACACACTTCCCCTGTGGCAGGAGACTGGCAGGTACTGTGCATGGAGATACCTGGCTGAGGGTTGATTCCCGAGGCACGGCTTTGGGCTGGTCAGCCCCGGGAGCTGCCTGTGGAGAGAAGGGGAACCAAGGCTGATCAGGCATGTTTGTGTCTGCGGTGGCTGATGGGAAGCAGAAGTATCCTGGTAAATGGATTGCGGGGAATGCTTTGCTACAAAGTGTTGCTGAAGGTGTTGGTGTAACAGTGCTGGGTGTAACGCAGATGACGAGGAGAAACCGAGTTCTGTGAGGAAATGTTTGTGCCAGAGGAGCTTCCAGGCACCTTGTGCACGTAGTGAGGGAGCTGAGTTTTCCCTTCAGGAAGGTTATTATTGCCCCTCTTTGATTTTGCTCCCAAGAGCTTGGCCAAGCCTGCCACGAGGCAAAGCAGCAGTCTGGGTCTGTGCCTTTGAGCTGTGCTCCGTCTGCAGCCGGGAGTTAAGGGTGGAGGGCAGGTGTGTCTGGTGGGAGGAACGTACCTCAGTCTCGCTGGGAACCTGTGGAACTGGAACTCTGGGAGCAGAGGGCTTTTCCAGTCTAGGGGTACAGCCAGGAAGAAGTTTACTGCAGTTTCTTGGGGGGTGTGCGTGTCTTCCATGTTCTTGGGAATTGCCACCATCCTTCAACAGAGTTTTTTGAGTTTCAGTATTGCCTTGGTGATTGTGTCTCTTCATATCTCATCTAGATGTGCTGCTTTTGTTTCTGCTTGGAAGTACCTTGTGCAAATTCAAATGTGGCCCTTGGGGACATGGTTTAGTTGTGGTGGGTTAATGGTTGGACTCTATTGACCTTAGAGGACTTTTTCCCAACCTAAGCCATTCTACCATTATAATTTTGTTTCATTTTATTTTTAGAAGTGCATTAGGTTATTTCAACTAGGATTTATTTTTAAACTGTCTCTCTGAGTCTGGCAGGTGTTTACACACCTGCGCAGTGTTTTCCCCTTGGAGAAGGTGTCAATATGCACATGGATATATTTCTGTGGGATGAACATCAAACAATATTATTGAGTGCAGTGGTTTGGTAGATTTTCAAAACTAAAAAAAACCCCAGGTTAAATCCATATTTTCCTGGGCAAAATTCGTGTAAGGGAAAAAGCCTTGAGCTTCCCAAAGTAACTACAAAGTAACAGCAGAACGGGAATGACTTTGCCCAACTTGTTTCCCCTTCCACTTCATTTAACAACAGTTTCTATCATACCCATTCATCCCACCCCTTTCAGCTCGGTTAATTGAAAGGCAATGTGGCCATCAGTGGGAACAACCTGTTTGTCTAACTGGGATTACTCACTGATATTGAGAATTGCTGGTAATTAACCTTGTAATTACTCCCAGATGAGTTGTCACCAAGCTGGATGTTTGGGCTTTGTAGCACTGTGAGTGGAAGGTTCATGCTGAAAATACAGACAAATAGGTGCAGTAATTTTCAAAAATGAAACCATCATCCTTTCTGTCAAACCTGGAGATGCTGCTTTTATCCAGCAGCAGCAAAATGTCTGTACCTGCCCCATTCTTTACCAAATGTGGGCTCTGTAGAAAGAAGAAAGCGACTGTTAACTGGGATAACTGGTTGGAGCCCACAGTGCCCCTGCTGTTCTGGTTCTTGCTTCTCCAGGCGTTCATTCCTACCCAGTTATTTCCATGGGAGTCAATGGCCCACCCCTGTTTGAGCTGTGGGGGTTAACACAGACACAATCCTAAAATACGCTGCATGTTCTTGCTCACTCCCAGACATTGCAATCTCTTGTCCCTGCCAGCTTGTTTGATGGATATTAATAGCTGAGTGAAGGGTGATTTTTTAGGATGTTTCCTAATATCCTAGTATTTGAATATAATTTTAATATATATATTTATACACCTATTTTTACTGCATCTCAAGGAGTGGATGTGAACTAGCACAGGTGCCAAACATGGAAGTATATTCTTATCAAGGTTCTTGTAGGCTTCATGGTGACAGCATTTCAAAGAGCCTTTCTCAGTGCCAGAGGAGCTTTTCCCAAGTTTGAGGGGCTTAGTCCATTCAGACTCCCACTGGAAATTGGGCGTCTGAGGAGCTGTGGGGGAGGTGACTCTGGGGGAGCGGTCTTGGAAACCAACGGAGAACAAAATATCCCGAAGAGCCAGGCTGATAATTCTGACAGGCTGGAAAGGAAGCAATATTCCAGAGATTACGCCAGGAAGTGGATATTAGTAACTCTGGCAAAGCAGCTGAGTGTGGAGGGGCAGGAGCCAGAGAGGGAGTTTGGGAGAGGCACAGAGGAGAGGAACTGCAGACAGCAGTTAAAGAGTTAGGAGTGAGTGCGGGGATGAAGAGCACGGAAAAGGGAATGATAACTAAGGAGGTGAACTAATCCAGTGGTGGTTTGTTGATTCCTTAACAAAGGACATGGATACCACTAGTCCATAGCTGTACTGAAAGCAAGGGGTGAGGGACAATGGAGAGGAGGGAACGAGTATGGACACGAGGAGGGTGAGGACACACACAGGTGGGAGCAGAGGGACCAGGATTAGCACAGGAAACACGGAGCAGCAATGTCTGCCTCTGACCTTGGCTGTGGAAGAGGGCATGGGGGAAGGAGGAAAGGCAACTCTGGCTGTGGGAACAGCAGTTTTCTCTGGAAAGACAGGCAAAATCCTGCCTAGGAAAGGAGGAAAAGGGAAAGTCCCGCAGAAGGACAGCTGGGGTCGAGTTTCGGGGGTTGCGTTACACTGTCAAAGGGAGGCTGTTTATGTGGGAAGGTGGCAGGACTGGAGCGGGAGAGGATGACTGCAGTGGAGGAAGTCAAAGCCGGGATGGGGTTTCCACTAGGAATGACGGAGCAGCGTGAGGGAGAGCAGCACTAGAGGAAATGGATGCTGGGGGCGAGCCAACATTGTCTTTGCGACAGGAGCGGGTGTCAGAGGAGGAGGGGCGAGAAGGCTGGAGAGACCCAATAACCAAATAAATGTACGGGAGAAGGGAAGGCGAGCCGGGAGCGGCTGGGTAACACCCGCGGGAGGCTGTGGGAGCGCGGGCCGGCGGAGGGGCAAGACCTGGCGTGAGCGCAGGGCAGGCCCCGCAGCAGCAGCACAGGTGAGGGTGCCCGGGGGATGCGGGGAGATGAGGGGGGCCGTGCCGAGCCCCCCGCGCCGCAGGGTCCGCAGGGCAGCGATGCGGGGCGGGGGATGATGAGGGGCCGCGCCGAGCCCTCCGCAGGGCAGCGATGCGGGGCGGGGGATGATGCGGGGCCGCGCCGAGCCCTCCGCAGGGCAGCGATGCGGGGCGGTGGATGATGCGGGGCCGCGCCGAGCCCTCCGCAGGGCAGCGATGCGGGGCGGGGGATGATGCGGGGCCGCGCCGAGCCCTCCGCAGGGCAGCGATGCGGGGCGGTGGATGATGCGGGGCCGCGCCGAGCCCTCCGCAGGGCAGCGATGCGGGGCGGGGGATGATGCGGGGCCGCGCCGAGCCCTCCGCAGG
>JAYRBT010000114.1:4227859-4245071 GCA_036023395.1 Myiotriccus ornatus | reverse complement strand
CCGGGGGCCGCGGCCGCCGCCCCTGCCCCGCCGCGCTCGCTCCCTCCCCCGGCCGGAGCCGCCCGCGGTGCCGCCCCCGCGCAGCCGCACGCCCCGCGCGGTGCGGTGCGGTCGGCGCGGTCCTGCTGCTCTGCTCTGCTCTGCTCTGCTCTGCTCTGCTCTGCGCTGCTGCCCCGGAACGCACGTAATGCCCGATCTCCCTGGGCGGGGGGCGGCGCGGGGGGCGCTGACAGCGCGGCCCGCCGCGGGGCTTTGTGTGCGGGAGCGCTGCGGGCGGGGGTGCGGGGCTGGGCGCGGGGCTGCGGTCCGAGCGCCGCCTTCCCCGCGGCCGGCGCTCCCGCAGTGAGCGGCGCGGGGCGAGGGGCGGTGCGGCCGGTCGGGGCTGGCTCCGCTCTTAGGTGGGTACAGGCCCGATTTAACAAAAAAAATATGGCAGACTTGTGCTAGAGACACAGACTGCAGCAGCGCCGAACGCCGCGCTCAGGGCACCGCGGCGGCAGGGTTAGGAAAGAGCTGATGTTTTTCCTCTCGGAGCGATATTACTAAAGCAGAGCGAGCGCTGAATTTGTGATGTCGGTGTCTTAATCGTGAGTAAATTGTTTACAGGTGAGTAGTGATCTGTATCTCTATATTGTACTCAGCGTTGTCTGTGGGTATAAATGCTAAGCGTTCAAAACCAGGATCAGGATTGCAGGGAGAGGGAATAAACTGTCAAGATCCGGAGCGTTCGGTACATCCTTCGACCTCTATTGACAGGATACGAGCATTATGAAACCTGCTCTTTGAGCAGCTCGGGAGAAAGACTGGAATTCCGCAGCCCGGCACCCGCTGACAGGCATCTTGGGGAACAATGCTCCCCGGAGCCGGGGCTGGGCAGGCGGGGGAATCTGCTCGGAGGGATATCGGCCGTGTGAAAATGTCAGGGGGGGCTGTGACTCCTCAGGCCACTGCAGGAGGGAGGACTTGCATATGCCCAGCAGGCTCTGGAGAGAGACAGACAGGAGATGAAATTGCGATGGGATAAAGGGCTGGGAAGGTGGGTGATGGCAGTGAGATGTGATTTCTAAAGAATTGGTGTTATCCTTCGGAATTCTGTTTTTTCTCTCTGTTTCGTGGTAATGCAGAAATGGCTGTAGTGATACCTCCATGACTTGGCAGTGGTTGTGGGGCTGTGGGAAGGGACCAGGGGCTGGCGCTTGTGTCACAACCAGTGCTGGATAGGCAAAAAAAAAACAAAAAAGAAAAGATAAAAAAGAAAAAAAAAATTTTTGTTCCTTCATACAGTAGCATAAGGGTGGAATTACGGAGGGGCTCAGGGTCTGGAACAGCACCGGCTGGGTTTGTCTGTAATGCAGGTTAAGTGCAGCAAACGGCACTCGCTAAAGCAGGATGCAGCATTTGGGGATAAAATAGCAGCTTGCAGCAGCTGTGTGGCAAAAAGCGTTAGAGATGCTGTTTCATCTCTGAGGTGGCACCGATCCTGCAGCTTCGGGGTTGCTGTGTGTTACTGAGCCCTGCCTGCAGCCAGCAGTGAGCAGAGAGGGGCAAACCCCTCACGTTCTGTGTGAGCACAGGACTCTGCCCCTGTGCAGCACAAACCATCTCATGGAAGATGTCTCCTTCTCCTTCATCACACGGAAAATGGAATCAGCTGAGCCCCCTGTATTGGATGGGCCTGGAATGCTCGTGTGCATTACGTCACCTGACTAAGGATTTATTTTTCATGTGGGTCAGTTACAGCATTTCACATCTGTAGTTGGATTGCTCGTAAAATTATTGTATTTCATCAGCAAGGAGTGCCTGGAGATCTTCTGTGGAGCACGGAGGGGAAGCTCTGTTCGTGCAGATGTTTAAGGCTCAGGCTGCAAAAGTTATTTAGCCCCTTAATCTCTATAGGCACCTAAATTCCTTAGTCATCTGATCTGGGCACAAGTGCACTACCAGGACAACGGTCTGTCATTGCCCATTAGCCATGAGTCAGCTCCTAAATCCTGCCCAGGCCGGTGGCTGTAGCCACAGGCCTCCTGCGCCCCGTTTCCTGGGCCCAGGAAAACCTCTGGAAGTGGTGGAACCCCAGGGGCTGGATGGGCAGCCAGGGCTCGGAGCCACCAGCACCCCTGGGATCCTGGGTGGGGGGTGTAGGAGAGCAGAGCCTGGAAAGTCCCGGTGAGACCAGGCCTGTGCTGGTGGTAGGAACTGTGTGGAGCCATAAGGGATTTTCTGGCACACCAGCTCACGCCATGGGCTGCTCCTGTTCCCGGCTGATGGAGCTGCCAGCACGTTGGACCCTTCCCTCTGGAAGCTCATGGCAGCTTTCCCAAGTTAAACCAGCAGGAATCTGGCCTAGAGGTATTAAATGTGAAAACCTAGTTGCCTCCTCTTGCTTTCTAGTGTATTTGCACCTTGGAAGTCACCTCGTGTTTGGCTGTTCTCACCAAATACCACTTGTCTGGGGGAGCAAGTGTTGGAGTCACATGGCACCCAGGGGGGTGTGATCCCTGCTCTGCAGAGCCTGTGGCAGAGCCTGCTTTTCCCCAGTGCTGGTTTTCCCCCCCCCCCCACATCTGGTTTTCATTTGTCAGACTTTTATTATTGCTCTTAAAATGATCTGTTGTGAATTTGTTTTTCTAATGAACACGGATGCAACGTTGCAGCGGTTACAGCTGGACCTCTCCAGGCTTTGCCTTCCTTTAATGAAAAAAGGGTTTCAGAGAAATTACATGGTAAAAAAAAAAAAGAGAAAGACATAATAAAAACTCTTTTTATGCCCAGTAGACCCTAACTTATTCAACAGCTCAATCAGAGTGATGCAGATCAATTCCACATAGACTTAAGCAAACAGGTTTTTTTTTTATTTTGTCCAACTTTATTTCATTTTCGTGTATTGTTAATCCCAGACATGTTTTTTGCTGGCCATTCCTCATTAGAAAAGCTCAGTTTTGCATGGAAAAAGCTTTGATGTGTATTGTTTGGTGATGGTTGAGTTCATAACAGATTTTGTGGCTGGGGGGGTTGTGTCTGGAAGTGTTATTTCTGCTTGCAGCGAAATGTATGTGATTAGCAAAAGATGTGCACCGATATATAATCTTTGTGCTCAGGGATTGTGAACGTCTTCCTATGGCCAAGGGCAGAGTAAGGTTGAGGATTATACTGAGCTATTGTTTTTCAGCACCATTAACATTTTTCTCAGCCTCTTCTCGGCGAGGGTTTCTCTCGCTGAGTGGTGAACATTTCAGGATGTTCTTACTTTGTCACGTCTTTTCACTTTCCTGATGCTCTCTTAATCTGTCGATTATATTTAATATATATATATATTCTCTTGCTTTATTGCACAAGCTCATATTTATTTCCAAGCTGCACGTGTTTTATCGCAGCAGAAATCCCTTTGGTGTGACACCAGAGAAACAAATGACACCATCGTGCAGTCACTTTTATTTCACCGTGTGCTGAGTCTTGGAACTTTACAAAGCAATGTGAGTTGGTTTGATTTGTTCAGCAGCCCCTCACGTCCAGAGGGCAGTGGGAGCTGAACAAAAGAGCCCCTCCTTGGGAAGCCCTGGAGGCAGCAGGTGCTGCCCCACACCTGCCAGGCACTGGGAATAGCCTCGCTGGTCATGCCCTTGGAACAGGAGAGGTGTGCCATTAACACCCTGTCCTGGGAGCTAAAAATACCCTGCCATGGAACTGCTCGCAGGTAAATCTTCCACATTTAGCAGGTTTGCTGTTTGCTGGGATTCCAAACAGGGGCTGTTCCCTTTTTGGGAGAAGTAGCCAGCCCTGAAGTGACACCTGCTGAGCAGTATGCCACTGATGTGTGAAACACAGTCAGGAGTGGTGTTCCTAGATTTGGTCTCCTGGTTTTTGTTCACACGTAGAGCTGTGCAGAAAGGGAAACCATTTCTCCTCTGTGCAGGAAGCATGGATGCTGTGTGGATCAGAGAAGCTGTGGCCTTGCCCTGGAAAAGAATGAGAAGCAACGTTTTTGTATTTGATTTTTGAGACAGGAATAGGGACTAACCGAAAGCTCGGTTTGACTGGTGTGACCACTGGGTTTGGTTTTGTTGATCGTGGCTCAATTCAGCTGTGATGATCCCTGAAATGGGCAGTTGCTACTCTGTATGTGGTGTGTGGGGTCTGGAGGATACAGAGTTGCAGACATGGAAAGATTTCTGGGGTGGAAGCTGTAACCAGAGACAGGAGATGCAGAGCAGCCCGAGGAGGGACTGGCACCCGGGTTAGTGGGTTTGGAGGAGCCAACTTGATGAAGTGAGTGAAGTCCCCCTGTAGGAAGTGCTGGACTGGCTGTTGAGCTCCTTCCCGAACTCAGCCTGGAGGGACTCACAGACCTTTCCTTCTGGCTCTTGTTCTTTCACTTTGCCTCCAGGTCTGGTGAAACAGCAGCCCGTGAAGGTAATGCCTGTGTTAAAATCCTGGGGGCAGGGTGGCAGTGGGGTGCCTGTGCTGGTCAGGGAGGATCACACCCCGCCCAAAATGTGTGGAGTTCTATTTTCCCTTTGCTCCCCTCCTTGGAGCCGTTATTCCCAGAGCTGGGTGGGAGGTGCTCTGAGGTGACGCAGAGGTTCCTCTCCAAGCCTGGCCTGGCTTTGAGGTTACACTGATTACCCAATTTATCCCAGGCACACGTTTTTCCCAAGCCAGACCTACAGGCACCTTTGGGAAGGCTTTGATTTTCCCTGGGGCATTCAGCCCCTGTCGTGTCCCAAGAACATGGTCAAGGTCTTCCACAAGACACTGTGTGTCCAGATCTGCATCTTTGGGTTCTGTAAGTTCCTGCCTTTTGTTCTGAATTAATCCTATTGCTCTGTGGGTTGATTTATTATAGGATGACATGGAGGGTCTGCTTTTGACGGCTACATGATGAAAGGGAGCCTTGTGTTTGGAAGGGCAAGGAAGCTGGGGATGGATCTTATTTCTCAGGGCATGGGCAGGTCAGAGCCTGGATACAGTGGGGCTGATCTGTGGGTAACACAGAGCACACTCTGCTTTCATGCACCAAATGCTTATTTTTTCCGCTCATAAAATCAATTTTGCTCAGTGCCTGAACACCACAAATGCTCCAGCTAATTATAGCAAGTAGCTCCTCTGGTTTTCTGGCTTAGAAGGGAAAAGGTGCTGCCTGCTGTCTGTAAACTACTTTAAGATAGATAAATTTATTTGGGCACCCACAGGTTCTGGTTTGGGCATTCCAAGCACTGGGTTTTGTCTGTAGCTAAATTAATGATGAGATTTTCTTCCCAATGGCTTTCGCTGCCTTTTCTCTCAGCAAACGGATATTTAGTGGGAATGTTTTGGGGTGATCTGTGGCGGTCCCTGCAGGGGGGTGCCAGTGGCACACACATTTATGGCAGCACTGGAGTGCAGCATGGAGCTGATCACTGGACCCTGTGCTTGGAGAAAGCAAGTTTTGCCCCTCACCAGCAAATTCCTGGCTCTGTGCTTTGGGAAGGGGGCTTTGGGCCTAAATCTGCCTCGTGCGAGGCAGTGGGTGCTGGTTATAAGGAGGATCATCCAGTAGAGCCCCCGCTGTTAGAGCCTGGATCACGCCGGGGGCTAGCGAGGGGAGTCAGGAGAGTTCTCCATAAGTTACCAGGAATTCCTTGTCCTGGGGGATCCATATGTGGCAAAGAAAACCTGGTTAGTTTAACACTTGCTTGAGTTTTTGTAACTTAAAATACTGTGACCTTTTTCTGAGCATAATGCTATGAGTAATTCTCTACAAATCATGATAGTAAGAAGTGAGCGGATTAATTGCTACCATTTTATTTTTAACCTTTTTTTGTAGTAACATATTCTTACAGTAATTTAAAATGCTTTTAGGAGGCCAGATCCTAAGCCTGGAAGGAATCTGGCTGGCTTTGGTGGAGCTACACTGGTTATCACCAGCTGAGAAATCTGCCTTGCAGTCCCTAAGTTTTGATAAAACAAACACTGGAGCCCGTTGTATTTTATTCTGTTGGTGTTTTTGGCATCGCAGAAGCTTTTCCTGATTGTTTTCCTCGTTTGAAGGCTGATTGTACTGAGTGACCTCTTGCTACTGAAGGGTGGGTCAGTTTATGTGGGAAAGTGTTAGTCAGTGTGTCTGGGAGATAAGTGGGACTGCATCCCAGCGAGCCGTGTGCGTTAAATCCTGGAATGTGCTGGGGCTGTGCCAGGAGATTGGGAGCAGGACTATGCGACAAGCGCGAATGCAGTCACACTCTCCCAAAATAGCCCTGTGGATAACAGGAGATCTGCAAAGTTATCACTTACCTCATTTTCGCACAAATTCTTTCCTAAAAATGGATTATTGACTGAGGGCTCGGGCTGGGTTTGTTTCTTCGGTCACGTATTCCACTTACGTTTTGAGAACGTTTCGGGCGCTCCCAAGGCTTTGGCCGAGGGCGGGATGGGGCTGCAGGTCAGGAGGGAGAAGCTGTGGTAAAACCACACAACCCCACGGTCCCAGCACAGGAAGAGCCATTTTATATCACCATCGCCTGAATGAGAAATGAGGTGGGTTTCGTGTCAGTGTAGGTCAGTAGGAGCCTCTTCAAATTCATCTTGAGCTGCCTGGAAGCACCGAGGCAGAGATGAATCAGTTGAGCGGCCTCAGACGTGCCTGGACTGGCTGTGGGTGACAGGATTTTGGCACCAGCCCCCGGATCCAAGCAGCCAGTGTTTGGATATTCAAATGAGCAGTGGTTTACCACTGCGGACCGTACATGGGTTTGTTTGAGGGTAAAAATAAGCCAGTTTGATTTTCGGCCCCGTGTCAGATGTGTCAGGGGAGGAATGTGATTGCACAGCTTTACTCCTTGGCATAAGCCATTTAAACTTGAAAGCTGGGACGCCTCAATTAGTTTCTTACTGAAAGAGGATGAGTTGGCTTCTAAATGGGCTGGTGTGAGCAAAGTGTGGGGGTGGCCAGGGAGCCAGGTTGGGATACCCTGAGTCAGCAGGTGCTTGTGCTGAGCCCCGGTGTGACTCTGCTTAGGGAAGTGGGGGTGGAAGTAACCATTCCCTGGATGTTTGCACTGCTGCAGGGACCTGCACAAGGAGCTCGGCAAGAGGGAAAATGAAAGTGGGAGCGTTAGGGAATCATGAGATTGAGAACAGAAAGTCGTGACCTTTCAGTGCCTGCAGATTTGCGCGCCCTGGAAAAGGCAAATGGATTTGTTTCATCTGTGGAAAAACACCCGGCGGCTCCTGGGCTGGGGTCAGCTCTGCAGCACCACGAGGTGTAACTCTGCCAAGGAGCCTGTACCAGAAGTGACATCCCAGCCCCAGGAATTAGGTGCACAGGGAGCCTGGGGAAGAGCGGTGTCACATCCCCTGTGCCGCCCTCCCTGGGAGGAGACTTAGCCAGGCTCTGTGTTCTCCTGGTTTACAGCCCCTCTGGAAAGGAAGGCAGTGGCAGGGCTCAGGGCTCGGGTCTGTGTGGCGTGGTGGCTCCCCGGCTGTGCCCCCCGGGGGGATTCCCTGACCCCGGGTCCCCTCTAATCCAGCTTTGCAGCTTTCCAGCGCCCGGGTGTGCAAAGGAGCTTTAGTGCTGCTCAGGAGCTGCTCCAGGCACTGAGGCTGCACCAAACTCAGGTAAAAGGTAAGGAGAGGAGAAGGGAAAAGGTGCAATCCAATGGAGTTCCGCTGAGCTTTGTCTGCCCCGCCCTTGCACACTTTCAGATCTTGTGTTGGGAGGCATAAAATTTTCCAGAAATGGCAGTTTACGTAAGAGATGTGAATAATGGCTAATAATAAGTTAGACTGCCCTGAAGAGCTGAGAGAGGGGGGAAACAGGTTATTTTTAGAGGTCTATTCTCATTGTATGCTAGACAAACAAGAATTAGATGGCTTTGAGTTAAACGTATACCACAAAGAAGTATTTTTCCCAGAAGAGTGTTGAAGTCACCATGGTGCTGTGATGATCTGTTCTATCTGCCAGATTAGGAATTAAACTCACAACTGCTTCTTCACTGTCTAGTAAGAAAGAAAGGCCCTTTTATGCTCATTCTCATTGCAGTAGTGTGATTCTTCTTGCTCTGTGATGCTTGAGAGTGAAGGATCTGAACCTCTGGCTGTTGCAGGGCTAGATCCCAGCATGGGAAGTTGTGCCATTTACACCATCACACTCTGGGGAGTGAGGATTTAAATCATCTTCAGACAGAAATATTCACAAGACCACATCTGAGGTAATTTTGTATCACTCAGTTACATTTCTGAACCCTGCTAGGAGTGTAAAGACTGTAGAAAACACGACAGGAGACGGAAATGTCCTTAACTGGGAGTGAGGGTGGCGGTCCCTGCCTGCGGGCAGGTGTGGGTGACAGGGAGCACACAGCTCTGATCTGGCTGTGTTTTTAGTCTGAGTAATCCTGATCAGGTAGTAAATCCCGAGTGAGATTATGGTGCTGGAGCGTGTGGGACAAAGATCAGCCGTAGGGGCAGAGCTACCCGAGGCCCTGGAGGTGCCTGGTGGGATATTTCCCGAGGGGCTGAGGGGAACCCCAGGCGTGGCTTTAGGGGACCTTCCCGTGGGCGAGCGCTGGGCCGTGTGTGCTGCAGCAGAGCTGACAGGTGAGGAGCACATGGACATTCCAGGGCGAGGCGGAGCTCGGGGATGTTGCTACAGCTGCTGCTGACCAGCAGAAAATGCCAGGAATCAGCGGGGCTGCAGTGGCACAGCTCCCTGCAGGGTTCACAGAGTCCCAGAGTTCCCCACATTCCTGCCTCCGCGTCACCTTGGGGGCAGCTTTCCCGGCAGCACACCCCTCCGTTCCGGGGGCCCTGCAACAGTAGGACAGCTGTTTGCCTTTTTAACTCCTGGTTGTCATGAGCTGTGGCAGGATGCCAAGGAGCCAGGCAAGAGCCTCGGGCCCGGAAGGAATTGTCAGCCAACTCCTGCGATCGGCGCCCTCAGCAGAAGTTAAATGTGCCCGTGTATTTTGGGGTGAATCCATCTCCTTTCGATATTTAGTAGCTGGGCCATAGTATCTAAGAGCAAGCTGGGAGGGCGTGCAGAGATATAAAACGAGGGGCAGAAATATCTTTGGATGCATTTTTAATGCTCTGGTTTGCAGCTCGATCAAAAGGGTGCAGTTTGATGGCGGTGAGTGTTGGGAAATGGTCACTGTGGAGGCAGCAGGATTGCTTTGTCAGAGTGGGATGGATTTCCAAATTGCATCTCAAGTGTGTTATTAGAGGATTAAAGGGATGGGCCGTTCACCTTGGCTAACTGTCCTGAAACTGTGCTTAATAATACATATCAATATTATGCAAATACTGCTGTAACAACAAAACACAATTTGAATTTGCTTTGTGCCTTGCAAGTGACAAAGTCACTCGTTCCAGTGTTTGGAATGATAATCTTCTTTTCTCCAAACAAAGAGTACTTCAGTTGCCGGTGTAGTGATAAATATTTAATTTTCAAATATACCGCCTAACTTCCTTTTCTCTGGATTGGCCTCAGCAGAGGGTAACAGCCTGGAATGTTACTCCTTCATTCATTAAGTTAAAGTTTAAGAGGAGTTCCCATTTTTGTTGTCTTCGGGAGCAATAAATCCTTATTCCTTATGAAAATCCCTCCGTTGTGGTTTTGACTGGCATCGCCTGCTGCCTGGAAAAGGCGGGTTTGTCTCTGAAGAGAGGAAACAGCCTCAGCTTGCACCAGGAACGTGTAGGTTGAATGTTAGGGAAAATGTCTTCCCCAGCAGGGCTGTCCAGCCCTGGCACAGCTGCCCAAGGAACGCTGGAGTCATCCCTGCAGGGTTTTAAGCCGCGTGGATGTGGCACGTGGGGACACGGTCAGTGGTGACCTTGGCAGTGCTGAGTTCATGGTTGGGCTTGGAGTTCTCAGAGGCGTTTTCCAGCCTGAATGGTTCTATGATTCCATGGTTTTAGCACTTCCAGATCTGCTGGCATTCAGGTAGAAGAGCCAGGGAAAAAATGCAGTATTTATTGACTTCAGTTCTCGGGGCAGAGTGGTGAGGGAATTGGCTCAGAATTCAGAGCCTGGGTGGCTGCTGGTTCTGCTTCGGAGTGCTCGTGTTGTTTGTGCTGATACGTGGTCCTTGAATGTTGCACCTCACGGATTTGTCACCAAGAATCACTGGGAAAACCCTTTGCTGCTCCTCTGAGAAGTCAGTGAGCTGCCCCTGAGATGGGATGTGACCTGCCAGAGGGAACAACCTGTTCCCTGGGGTGGTGGTTTGGGAATCAGGGCGTTATGGTGGGTTTGGGAGGCTCCAAACTAACTGCAGCCTGTTTTCTTCTTAATAATAATACTTACCCTGTTGTGAAGTGATTGTGTTACCAGCTGGTTCCTGCTCCTCCAGCAGTGGAATGACCACGTCAGCCTTGCCTGGGGTTTGGGTTTCTCCTCCGGGGACTGCTGAGCCAATTCCCAGAAAAGGTGTCATGTCTGGGGAAGTGATGTGCCCTTCGTGTTTGGTGACTGGCACTTGGCGCATTTTGCTGTTGATTAATTGCTACAGGAGCCAGGTCTCTTCACTTGAGGAGTGATCCTGGGTCTGTCAGTGTGGAGTGATTTCCCTCTGGCTGTTCCTGATGTTGGCAGATTTTAGCCAGGGAAGCCTCTGGGGACCCTCTGTGAGGTGGGATGGAGTGGATCTGAGCGGTGTTTGCACCGTGTTTGGCAGTATGTTGTTTAAAAGTTGTGTTTTGTGGCGGGAAATCCAGACAAACCAAACTTTGTGGGCTTCCTGAGTCACTGGTTTTAGAAGGAAGGCCACGGGCTGTCTTGTGGTGTCAACAGCAAGGGGGAGAAGGCTTTGTAATTTGAGTATCTACCCAAACAGAAACCCAGCAAAGACCAGAAGAAATGCAAGCCTATAGTTAATTTTAGCTGGGAGTTTGGGATGTAGGGGGTTTCTTATTGACTTTTAATGTCAAGGACTCTTATGGGATGGGGAGGAAAGGAGCTCCTGTCGCAGTTAGTCCCAGTGCGGTGTGAGCTGGGACACCAGGCTGGGCTCAGCAGCTGATGCTGAGGAGCTTTCATAACAGGACCCCTGTGCTTGTGCTGCATGGTGGTGTCTGTGATAACTCTCCCTGGTTCTGTTTCCATGCAGAATCCAGAGGCACGGGAAGCACAAGCCTCGCGCTCAGAATTGACTGTCACAGTGTCATCTTTGGTTGCCTCTCCCTGTATTACAGTGCTGTGATTGTAAATCATCCACAGAGCCACTGCATTGCTAAAAATAGGCCATCCCTTTTACAAATGCTATTACAATTCTGATATTCAAATGCTAAACCCTCTCTGCAGCGTTAAAAATAGCTGTGAATAGATGGAGAAATTCTCTCCTTGGTCTCAGCTGAGCAGTTAAACATGCAGCGTGGCCAGGGCTTGATCCCGAGCCTGGCTGTGTGGGAGCTGGGGCTTCACCCCTGCGCCTTCACCCCTCATCTGCTGTTGTTGTTGCTGAACACAGAGTGGGTGGGAGAGAGAAAGGAGCAGGAAATGGATCAAAGGAAAGCGAAGAGCAGCCAAAATGAAATGGAGGAAATAACAGAGCAGAGGGAAAACAAAAATGCAGATTTAAAGCAGAGGAGTGGACAAGGCTCCCTCCCAGCGCCGATCCCAGTGGGACAGGGACTGGGGTGTCAGTCAGACCTGCCTCCTCGGGAGGCTGCGGGTTCAACCCTCAACCACTGAAAACTGCAGCAAGCCACTAATTGCCTTTGGGAGGCCACTTACAAGGGTGGGAGAGATCCCAGGGATTGAGCTCGGTGGGAGGATCAAGGGCTTGGCAAGTTGGGATGTGTGTTCCCAGTGCTGACACCCACAGCCTACACGCTCCAGGAATGCACAAATGAAAGGCAGGTGTTTATTTACACCCCCCCACCCCGATGTTCTTGTGCATTAACTGAAGTAAAATTTAATAATAAAATACCATTTCAGCAAAATAGCTTCCTTCAATTTGCCGTCAACAAAAGAGTTATTGGAAAAGAGAATTTCCTCCAGGGTGAAATAAAGGACAGGCAAACAGGAATGACCATTGTAGATTTAATGGGAAAAAAAATGGACTTGTCATGTGGCCTGAATGTCATCTTAATGATATTATGAGGCAAGGAGGGAGCTAAACAATGCCCACCTTTTATCATGGAAATGAAGGCCAGAAAGGCTTTCAGCAAACACTGTTTAGCCAAAAATAAGGGCAAAGGAAAATCTAATTTGGCCATGTAGTGCTGTTGGTCCAGGTGAGTGATGGGAGGACTGTTCTCGCTGCCTTTGAAGTTCCGAGTGCAATGAGATCCTTTTCTCCGTTCTGGAGGGAGGAGACCAGCACTAATATTTGTCATCTTAATGTGGGTTCAGCCAGCTCCCTTGAGCTGGAAACCTCTCTAATGGTCAGAGTGCTCCTGGGAGAGAGCCCTGGGGCAGGATATTCCCTGCGGTCCCTGCCCTGTGCAGGGCAGATCCCACAAGGCAATGAGGTTGGGCCCTGACACTGTGATACATGGCCTAAGGGGCTTGTCCTGGATTTATCCCAGGAGGAATGCTGCCGTGGCTGGGGTGCTGTGCTGCCAGGCTGAGGTGGGGAGGGAAGGGCACTGGAAATCTCTGTGCCGTCCGTCTGTCTGGGATCACGGTCCTTCAGCCCTGTAGTGCTCCCCCTCCGTGCCCCAGCAGCTGCCTCTGGAGCTCTTCCCGCCTTCAGGAGGTGTTCCAAGGCAGGCAGGGCCCCTCTGTGCTCTCCCACCTCCTCTGGCACCATCCTGCTCTGGTCACAGCTGTGCATCAGCTGGCTCTGTAACCACATCAAGCCCGAGTCACCCTGAACCCAAAGGGCCACGGATTCCAATGGCAGGTGAAGCACCAGGAAAAGCCCAGAGGCCTCTGGGTGCTGTTCAATCAGCCAGTGGTGTTTCCCTGGCCGGATCAGCTGCTGATGTAAACAGAGCCAGGGTTACTGAGTGCATCACTGGGTGCCTCAGGTGAGATTCTTGTACCTGCTGTCCTGCTAAAGGTGGCTGCCTTAGCTCAGGTGTGTGCAGACATGCATTCATTCGGTACCCTTGCCTCAGTGATGAAGGCAGGACTGAGTGGCTGCTCTCTGGCAGGTGATGCTGCTGTGGGGAGATGTCCCCCCGGGTGTGCTGTGCAGTCCTCAGTGCCCCCCAGGGCCTTTACCTGAGCCCAATTAACCGCTTTGCATGAAGGGTCTGACGCAGCTGTAGCACCTTGTTAGGGCTTGGTGAGCACTTAAGTGCATTATTTTAATTCAGTGACATCCTGGAGGGATTAAATTCCGGACGCTGGCATTGTTTCCTGGGCAGAGCACGCTCACTGTGAGCACAGGGCCTGCCTCTGTTCATTCTTATCCTCCTCTGTGTTGCGTTGGAAAAATGAGGGATAAAGAAGATGGGTGAGCAGTGCCAGCTCTGGATAGTCCGGGTGTGTAGGTTGTGCCTTTCCCTGACAGTGTGGTGGCGCTTCCCAGTGGTGTCAGTGATCCTGGTGTCTCCTGCCAGCTGTACCAGCTTCCCCTTTGTGTCTGGCATCCCCACATCCTTTGCCTCGTTCAGTTTGCTTCAGTTATTTTCATTCTGAATGTTGTCTGAAGAGCTGTGTGGGGCCACATGGTCCCTCCAAGCCAGTAAACCCCCTGACCCTGCCAGCCCGTGCCCGAGTTGCTGCAACCATGTCTTGGATTTTCTGCTTGAGGATATGAAAGTAAAAGTAGCTGAAGTAGCTTAGGGGGCCTTGGCTTCAGTGCTCATTTTTCACTGACAAAATCCAGGCCAGCTTTGTAAAGGTGAGCAAAACCCAAAGTTATGTGAGGAGGAACGCTGAGACTTTGGCTGGAAGGGAAAGAGAAGCTGTCCAGACTTATGGCTGGCTGTTCTCAGGAGGGGTAGGTCGCTGATCCCTCATCCTCAACTGGCTCATAAACCACCCTTGATTAATTCAGTAGCAGGTTCAAGTGGGAGGAAGGAGAGGGAGCTGTGCTAGTGTGGATGAAGGAGAATCTGCCCGAGGAGCAGGCAAGCCCAAGCTGCAGCTCCTGCAGAGCTTCCTGCGTGTCCCTGATTCTGCTGACTCAGGTCCTCCTTTCTCCTGCCCTTTGCATGGGCACCTGGAGGCAAATTTGTCCATGTCTTCCTTTGTCGGTCGGAGTGAAGCAGCGAGGGCTGAGGTGGGAACTGGAGTTCCCGGGACACAGGTGGGAGAGCCTTCCCTCCGTGGGAATCAGGATGGCCCGGGGTGGCGAGCGGGGATCTGACAGGGCTCACGTGTGCGCGGGTGGTTTGGGGGAAAAAAAGACCCCAAAAAAGCCCTAGCAGCATTCCCAGGGCTAGAGAATTCCTGCACAGCCCTGTGGCCACCTGCTGCTCCCAGGGCTCCTCCCGGGATGTTTTCTGGTGTGTCCACTTTCCTGTTTAACTTGCAGCGAATTCCGTGTTCTGATGGGTGGGACGTTTTTCTGGTTGAAATCTTTGTGGGTGTTCCCTGGACTTGCAGAGAGGGTGATAACCCCCCTCTGATCCTGGGAGCCTCCCTAAAGCCTGGGCAGGGTGCGGGGTCCCAAAATCCCCGTGCTAGAGACAGAGCTGCTGGAAGGTGACTGTTTGGGGTAAGGGAAGGAGGGAGGTGATGGCTTTGCCTGGGACTTGGAGCATTGGAGACCCAGTTCATTTGGGTGGGAGCTGCTGGTGTCCAACACCCGAGGAAATGAAGCTTCCAGCATCATGCAGGTAAGGAAGACACTCTGGACTGGAATCTCGGTGCTGTGTTGTCTCAAATGAGGTGTGTAGAGATTGTTGCTTTGGGGGTAAAACATTACTTTTGGTGTTTCCTGCCAGTTCTGTTGGTAAAGAGAATGGTGATGAGGCTAAATGTGAACCCACCAGTGGAAATGATTAGTGGTTAATTAACGTGCAGTAGCTGTGCAGTCACCCTGTCTCTGCACAGGCACTGTGCTCTGCTCTCCTCCCAGCTCAGCGTGTGGGAGGGACACTCGGTACCCAGCAATCCTCCCCCTGTTACCGGGAATAAGTGGGACATGGAGCTTTCCTGTCACTCGGTGTCGAAAATCAGTAGGGGAAGGTTTAACACTAGAGGTGTAAGCTGGAAATGCGAGTATCCATTTCTCCAAACCCGCAGTCTGTCCCCTTGCTGGTTTATTTACCTCTCCCAGCACCCAGCTCTCCCCCTGCACAGTCGGTGGTGCCTGTTCTGTTGTAGCTGATAAGCTGTGTGTGGTGGGGTTGCTCCTGCCTGACACCTGGATAGGGAGCCCAGCCCCTCCCCTTGTGCTGGCTGGGTGGGAGATGAGCTCATGGATCCCTGCTTTGCCTGGGAGGAGCTGGGAGGCAGCAATCGTTTTCATCCCTGAAATGCCAGCCCTGCTGACTCTCAGAGGGAAGGCAGAGCCTGGCAGCCCTTGGGTTGGACGGAATGTCTGAGGCTCTCCGTGATTTCCTGCTCTCCAGATTCCCCTCCTGCCTGTAACCCACACCCAGCACTGCTTTGTGCTGGGTTTGGCCAGTCTGGAAAGGTGCCTTGCTGTGCTGCAGCTCTCCAGGCAGCAAATCCACCCAGGTGTCACGGTGCCCGAGGCTGGATGGGGCTCTGATGGTCCCAGCAGGTGCCAGAATTGCTGATCCTGAGCTATAAGCAGCCCCAGGGAGAATGGCCTGCTTTAAATCAGTGTTCAGTGCTGCTGTTCCTGCCTGGTATGTGGGTTTCTGGTGTTGAGTCAGGCTTGGACAGTCCCCAGTTTTGGGTTTCACCCCCTCTGTGTTCCCTGCAATAACGTCTTTTAATGTTGTGCTTCCCCAGGGAGAACCCGAGAGCAGCCACTGCTGAAGGGAGCAGAGGAACACAGAGGGCTGGGCACTGGCCTTGGGAGGCTGGAGGCTTTCAGCAGCCTCCAGAGCTTCAGAGGTTTTATTTTAGATCAGGACTTCTGTTCATCTCTCAGCTGATTTCCCAAAATGCACAGGTTTCCCAAAGCTTCTGGAACAGGGTAGCACTTGTATTTGTGCTGCTTATGCCCGTTTTACCTCAAAATGCATCACAATAGGCTCTGGGAAGTGTGCAGCAGAACTGGGCTGCAGAACAGCCCCTGTGTTGGTGTACAGGACCTGTGATAATTTGGAGTGGCATGAAGTTCTAATAGGCATTAAATCTTTGCTAGATATCCAGCATAACTCCTGTGTATCTGCAATTAATAAGTAATTCAGCCATGCCAAAGTCAAGCAAGCACAAATCCCCTTTATACTGTACCATCTGTCTAATCTATCTGTGTCAAATATGGCTTGTTTGGGTCTGCCCTTCTGCAGTCTGTGCTGGGCAGATGTCAATTAAAATTTCTGGTCACCAAAATAGTTTTCTCTGGGTGTTTGTAGCTCAGGTAATCAGCCTGGGTTTGATGCTGGTTTGGATAATGTATTGGATAAACAAGAACGTGGGGGTCAGCACAAATACATTTTTGTTGTGGTTGGCCAGGGTTTTTTTGCAGCTCCAGCCCCTTCCCGGCAGTTCCTGAGCAGAGCATTCCTGTGGAATGGCTGAAGAAGGGCTTGTCCTTCAGGCACTTGCAGCGTGACAAGCACCAAAATGGATCTGTAGATCCCTCTGTTGCCCGGAGCCTGTTTGGTGTGGGTTCACTGCTGCCCTGGGACAGCTCTGCTCTGTTTGGCTGCAACTTGCATCGTGTTTGTGGAGCGCCAGGAAGGAAGGAACATTTTGCAGGAGCTGCTGTTTCATCGCCGCTCCGTTGCTGTGTGGGAGCTATCGGTGCTGGGGCGGTGCAGGTCAGGGTGTTGCAGTGGGACAGGACTAAACCCCGGGTTTTGCAGGCACCCTTTCCTTTGGAGGTCCTTCCAAAGCCAAAGGGATGCAGTGACACGTGTCCTCCTGGCTTACAGGGGTCGCTGGAGCAGAGGAAGCTCCAGAGGCAGTGCTGGCCCTGGGGGCTGTGAACGTGTGGCTGCACAAACACATGGGGGTTCTGCCTCCCTCCTCTGCACACGGGGTGAGTGACTTTCGGGAGAAATAGGGACTTGCAGGATTCAGAGGTCCTGGAGGGCGTGTAGGACAGAGCCAGCCCCCGGAGCAGGGCAGGGGGGCCTGCAGGAGGGATGCTCGGGGGCGGTGTGACTGGTACACCCGTGTGATGCCCGGGTTGTGATGCGAAGCTCTCAGCTTTGCAGCCCGGCTCTGGTGCCCCTGCCCTGCCCTGCCCTGCCC
>JAYRBT010000114.1:4213544-4227759 GCA_036023395.1 Myiotriccus ornatus | reverse complement strand
GTGATGCCCGGGTTGTGATGCGAAGCTCTCAGCTTTGCAGCCCGGCTCTGGTGCCCCTGCCCTGCCCTGCCCTGCCCAGGGTGTGAGCACAGCCTGCTCCTGTGGGTGTGAGCACAGCCTGCTCCTGTGGGTGTGAGCCAGCCCACTGCCACCGCTCGGGACCCAGCACGAGTTTGCTCTCTGGGGCTGTTACTGGAGCCTGCACTCCTCATCGCCCTCCCAGGGGAACCTCACTGCAGAGCTTTTCCTGAGGTGCCTCTTCGGAAAAAGCAGCCACATACAATCTGAAAACTGTGCGCTTTTACTTATTCAGTGGCCTTGCCACGCTCTGCTGCTCATCCACCACCTTCCCTCTGCCTCACTGGCTTGTTTTTTGTCTCCAGCCTTCAGTTGCATGTGCTTTATACGGAGAGACTCCTGGGCTCCAGACAGCCCGAAGAGCAGGGAGAGCAAACTCCAGCATTCAGGAATTAAAATGGCTGAGTCGCTGTGTGGTGAGACAGTGTTAAGATGGAGCCAACCAAGCAGATCCTTCTAGAAACAAGAGGGGTGGCTTTTGCTGTCCCTGGTGAAGTGATGAGGCTCCTTCCTGCGTGTTGTTGGCACTGGTGCCGTCACTAATAGAAATGTTTGATTCAGAATTCCACCTTCGGTGCTTCTCCCTGGCCGCAGTAAATCCCAAGTGGTGCATGAGTAGAAACCAACAGGAAGAGAAAGGACAAAGCCCTGCTCCCAGCTCAGCTTTAACCTCTTGCTGTCCCCAGCACGTGGCTTTTCGTGGAGAGTATAATAATTGAAAAGCTGGCATAGTGTAATCCCAAGGTTTATATCAAAGCCTCTTATGGGTGCATCACGCATTTCCAAACGCTCCCATTAATGTATTCTCTTGGAGAAATGCACTGATCCAGGCGGTTCCTGGGTTTACCATTCCAAATAAGGATGCCTTAATTACTGCTGACCTGATTTGAATAGGGGCTGGGTTGATTTCATTTAAAATATTGATTGCATTGGATTGGTTATGCTTTTGCTTTGTTCCTGGAACAGCCACCGTCCTCTCTTAAATCTGTGTTGGGATCCAGCCTTATCCCCGTTCCCATCACAAAGGGACGCAGTGCTGGGCTGACCTTGCCAGTTAAAGCTCTCCCTGTGCTTTTCCGTGGCGTTCCTCGGTTTTTGCAGTGGTAGCCGGCTCTGGCCTGTGGGTGGAAGCCGTGGAGAGGATGGTGGTCAGGGCTCCAGGACACATCTGGTCCATCGCAGGCTGCAGTGCCAGCACCACTTGTGAGGTCTGGGGGAGCTGCGCTTTCCCTGAGGAACTGTTCCACTGCATTTCTGGTAATGGGGGAGCTGGGCCTTCTCCAGATCCACGGGAGCTCTGGGGCTGAGATCAAAGCACAGCTGGTCGGGGAGCGGGGAGAGCATCCGACCACAAATAATTGTTCCAGCTTGAAATGCCAAGTGACAGTGAATGGCATTTGAAACAAGTGCTGGGGTGGGCCTGCTCAAATCTGTTCCTGGTAGGGCTTAGAGAACTGGTCCCACTGCATTTAAACTGTCCAACCAGCGTCAGGTCTGAAATCCTTCAAAAGAAAGGACTTCTCTGGTTGAGCGTTCCTTTGTTTTTCCTCTGTGCTCTCGTTTGGCAGCGCTTTGAAAGCCTCAAGATTTTGGTTTTGCCTTGAACGTGAAACAAGGCTCAGGATTTCCCGGGGGAAACGAGGCTTTTGGAGCCTGCAGAGCCAGCGAAGAGCTCTCTCCTCTGGAGGCTAGTCCTCGCCCAAGATGGCTGTGGAGGGCTGTGTGGGAGAAGGGAGGAGCAGGAGGATCTGGAGCGCTGCCAGCCCTTTACAAGGGCTGTGTAGTAAACAGTCATTAGGTGGAAAATGATCAGGATTAGCGCTTTCTAAATGGCCCCAGGGCTGTGATGTTTTTGGGGGGTTTGTTGGGGGTTTTTTCGGTAGTGTAAATCTGCAGGTGAAAATGTGGAATTTGTGAGAGTCTGAGCCCTTCCAAAGCAAAAGCTAAATAAGGTTCTGCCATTGGTCTGCGAGGGCTCCTTCATGGCTGTATCACCCCGCTGTACTTACTCTTCCTTTATAGCTTTTTAATCCTTATTGGGTTAAAGAATCACTGTAGGTACATGAAATGAGATAATATTGACAGAGGGACTCATCTGTTCAGAGGCCAAGCAATGAGGGCAAGTGAAGGATGTCTCTTCCTTCCCATGTAGGAATTGCTTCATCTATTTCCATAACCCGAGACAATTCAAGACCTTAGTCTGCTGAAATTCAGGGACAAGGTGGAGGTTTTCCATAGGAAGCCCTGGATGCAGGGATGTGACTCCAGAAACTACAGTGGAGCTGGATACGATGAGCCACAGAGACTGTGCTGCAGCTTTGCTGTCCTTGGAGGCACTTGGACAGATGCAGATCTGATGATGAAAGCAAAGCAAACCCCAACAAAATGAATACACCCCAGCCCCGTGAATTGTATTGAATTCTACTTTTGTGCCTCAGGTTGGAATTTAGAGCAGATTTGGGTGGCCTGTGCAAATTCTGAGAGAAACAGCACTGTTTCTGAGCCACGTTTTATACACCTGGAAGAACCACAACCAGAAGGGCTGAGGGTTTCAGGCCATCACTCCACCCCATGTGAACGACAGAAAACAGCTCAGTGACTGCTCAGGGATGGAGTCAGTGTGTAGTGAAGGTGTTTCTTCCCTAAAAGCACAGTTGTGACTGATAAAGTGCATTTCAGAGCTGTAGGAAAAACTTTAATCTCCATAGACTTATTCCAACCAAATGTACCAGATCGGCTCTTTTTCAGCTGGGAACTGGGTGTCTGAATCTGTACTGAGGTCCCGACCTTCAAGTGACCTGTGATGTGTCAGCCAGGGGCTGGGGAGGATGAAATCACTGCTCAGGAAGGATTTGCCAGCAGCTGTGGGAAAGGTGCAGGGAAATGCCAGGTTTTCTGGCCAAGTCCAGGTGTGTTTGGGCACGGAGGGGAGGGAGCCTGGGTGCCCCAGCAGAAGCATCGCTGTGTTGGTTTGCAGCAATACAACCTCTTTTTGGTGGTTTAGCCTCTTCTGTAAATGCCTGGAAAAACAACCAGGTGGAATGTGCCACCTTTTGCCGTGTTGTGCTGGTGGACAGAAATTGCTTGTGACGTAATTTGAAATGGCAAAACCGTCACAGGCCGGTTATGAAAACTGCCAGTGACTTCCCTGTGTTTGTCCTTTCCCAGGGGTTGCTCTCGGCCCCAGAACTTTGCACCTCCCAAATATTTTGTAGAATTGGTTTTTAATGAACCAGACTGGCTGGGACTGGGTTGCTTTTGCAGGCAGCTTAAGCTGAGCCTTGGCCTTGGTGAGGTTTGGGCTCTGTGTCCCAGGGAAGCAGCGGTCCCCAAAAACGTTGAGCAGATGTTGCTTGCCAGATAATAGAAAGGGAAAAAAAAGGCGAAAATCATTAGGTAGTTGGAATACTGAGAGGTTTAATCATGAATTCTAACTTGCTGGGGAGCTGGCATGATGTGTCAGGTTTAGTTTTTGGGCCATGAAGAAACAGACTGATTGCTTTTGAAAGTTGCCAGATAATGAAAACAACTGCCAAGATCTTATTTAAATATGAAATGAATATCGAGTGGCATTTATGGAACTCTGAAGGGAGATTGTTACTAAGAGGAGAGAAGTGGAGATCAGAAGTTATTGGTTTCTGAAGGAGGAATTCTGGAATATTCTTCCAGGATAGCACACATAGTTACCTTATTAAAAACTCCAAAAGCAAACAGGTGATAGAAACAATCTGAAAGATCCTGTCCACTGGGGAGAGCTCCATAAATCTTCAACATCTGTACCTAATTATTGAGCTTCTCCAGGCTTTTTTTTCTTCCTGTAGTGCACATTTCTCACTATGAACTAATAGTACATAATAATAAAATCTTGGGTGTCTGCCAGCACAAACAGGGCTTTGGCTGACTTTTCCAGTGTTTGTGGAAGTAGGAAAGCAATGCAGCTGTTGGGTTGGGCCTGTGCCAGCTCAGGATCCATTTCCCAGACAAAAAACTCCAATCAGAAAGAAATAACCATCAGATATTTTCCGTATCGTTGCCTTGTGCAGGTTTTTCTTCGCTGTTGTGACTGTGGGGTCTGTCGGCGGGTTCGGGGCTCTGCACCTGGAGTGACCACGCAGTCACAGTGGGTTTGCTCGGGGTCCTTCCCCCGTGCCTCATGAGATGGGTCTGAGACCTGGGTGTGGAAACACTCGGTGCTGCTTCCCTGTGAGCCCAATGCAAAGAGCCGTGGAGGTTTTGGGCCAGTTTGCTGTTATTTTGTTCCCGTTGCCGTTTCCCTTCCCGGGGTGTGCGGGGCGGGCGGTGCCGCTCCCTGCACACCAAACCCTGCCCGTGTGGGGCCAGGAGCTGTTTAGAGCCAAGTGCCAACAGCAATAGTGGGATATTTGGAAGGAGACAATGTCACTGGTGTGTTTGTTTGCCTGCTTTGCTTGGAGAATGCAGAGCTGTGAATAAGGCGCAGGACCTCGTGCCCCGGGCTGCTCTCGAGGAGCCGGCGTGTGTGGCCCTGGGGAGCAGAGGAGCCCTTTTCGCAGCCCTGCATCCTGGAAAACGCCTCTGGCTGGTTGTGCAGCCGAGTTCCAGGCTTGAGGGGTCAGCTGGGCAGGGCTGGTCGGGGTTTTTGTGGTGGCTGCCCTTGGCTGGAGGAGCTGGAGTCGCTGGGAGAGGCGTCTTGGGGGTGGCGTGCGGGACAACACTCCGAGCGTTAGCAAACTGACATGGAAAACCTGGAAAGAGTCATTGCTGTGTCACATATAAAATGATAAATATCTCTGTTCTCACATGAGGCAGCACGTAAGGATGTGCACTAAAATATTTATAACAAAAAAAATAAACACTCAACCACAGTAGAAACATCAAAGAACCGAAATACCGACCTGAGTTATTTAAGATGTAGCTTTTCTGGGCTTTTGCTTCCCTCCTCTCATCTTATTTCCCAGGGTTTTAAATTCTGGCCCTTGTGCTTTTTCCTCCAGGGATGCATCTCGAACTATTTGGTCACAAATGTCCTGAATAGCAAATTGACTTAATTTAGATGGCATTAAGGCTCTTTAACCCGTCTGCAGGGCCGGGATGCACGGAGGCCCTGCAGGCGTGCATTTCAGTGAAGGCAGTTATGATATATATTTCTTTTCCTTGCCTGACTATTTTATCTATGCATCAGATGAAAGTTGAAGGGGAAAGGTTTCTGTTAGTCTTGTGGGGAGTTGGCCAAAAAAAATGTGAAGAATGTAGAAAGGAATTAACAGCTGGTGTCCATTTAAAACTTCCATGTGGGCAAATGCGGGGAATCTGCTCGGTTTTACCTGTTGTCTTCCTCTGGTCAGTGCCCACTAACCCACCAGAGGTTTAGTTCAGGATGAGGAGGCCAGTTTGGATGTGGTGCTCTGGGTTCCCCTGCCAAGAAACTAATGAGTGGATGATGTGTTTTGTTTCCCCTGGGGAGGATGAGACACATTTCCTTCTCTCTGGGAGCCAGCAGCTCAAGCTGTGCTCGGTTACTTGAACCAGAAATCTTGTTGGCCCTGTAGGATCATGCCATGCACTGTCTGACTTGGTGATTTACTTGACTGCTGACATTTCCCTCCTTTCCCGGGGAAGGATCCTTCTCCAAGCAGCTTTGGCCACGGTTTTGGTTTAGCACATTCAGGGATGTGCATGTGCAGTGCTGCTGCAGTTTGTGCTGATAGGCAGAACCATTTTTAACACCCCTGTTTTCAAGGGGGTGTTTAGTATCAAACTGCTCTGTTTCTCAGTTCACTTTCCAACCCGTTGTTAATCCAGAGGAATACCAGTATTCCCTCACCAACAGCTAAACTCTGTCTTCACATCATCTCACCAGAACAGAAGTTGTTCTAAGTTATTCTGCGTTTATTTTCATTGAAGAGAATGACATTGACTTCGGGGTTGGTGCTGGAGCTCCGTGTGCTGCCGCAACCAGCTGTTGCTCCAGCTCTGTGCCTGCTGTTCCCTTTTGGAGCGTGTCAGCAAACCCTTCCCCGCTCCCGCCCCCGGCATCTGGGGTTTGTTGCTTGTTTGTTTGCTAATTCAAAACCTGCCGACTGCCTAGCAGGTTATTTCATCCAGGCTGGCCCTTTAAATTGCTTCCATGCCTGCCTGGCTGTGAAATATCGCTAATAAACAGAGTCCAGAACAAAAGCCTCCACAACAAAACATCCTTTTCTCCCTGGGCGTCTCCCTGGGTGCGGTTTCCCACCGCTGCTCTGCAGTTTGGGGGCAGAGCCAGAACAGCTCGGTCTCATTCCTCCTCGCTGGAAGTTGTCATCGATCAGGCAGCCTCCCCCGAGCAGCAGCTCCGAGAGGGAGGAGGCTCCTATACACAGCCTGTCCCGGATTTCTCCTCCTTGGCTGAGTGATGGAGCCTTTCCCTGCCCTTACATAAAAACCTCCGGCACGGGGGAGGTTTGTCGAGGTGTAAATCGGCGTAGCTTGACATTCCTGCCTGTTTTGGTGCCCTCTCCCTCAGGGGCACGGCAGGATCGGGAGGGTGCTGAGCCTCCCACGGCTGCATCTCGTTCCGTCCGTGGCTCAGCTCGGCACTGCGGCAGGAGCCGGGTGGGCGGCAGCCTCCTCCTGGGCTGGGATCGGGAGAGGGAGCACGGCCAGAGCTGCGGCTCACCCTCGGCTTCAGTGTGTGTTGGTTGGGCTGGGACCGTGAGGCGGGGTGGGCTGTGGACGTGGAGAGGGGGGTAGAAGGGCAATGGGGACGGCAGCTGGCTGAACGCTCAGCCTGGGTACTTGGCAGCCTCCTCCCGTAAGGAGGTCAGAGCGATCGCATCTCCTCCGGAGACGGGAATGTGCTCCTGAGGGAAGCGCGGCAGTGCCCGCAGGCTGCCCTTGTGCTCACACGGAGCCAGGGCAGGGCTGGGGGGGCTCTCGCTGCAAATGTAGTTCGGGGTCGTTTCTGTGTGGGACTGAGAAGTGGGGCAGAACCCTCTGCTTCTGGCTTTGTGGTTGAAGCAGCCCCGTGGCACAGACCTCTGGTGCCTGTCCCTCCCCAGAAACTTGGCTGTGGCTCTCTTCACTTGAATGCATAAAGCAGATACAAACCCATATCAGTAGCTGTGTGGTCACACAGAGGCAATCGCAGCATTTACCGAACGGCCAAGTGACTCCCGAGGGGCACCTTTCCCCTGAGGAATGTTGAGCTGTGGGTTGCAGACTGTCAGGGCCCTTGGGCTGCTGTTGTCTCTGTGATGCTGCTCAGCCAGGTCCCACCTGGCACTGCCAGTTTGCTGGAGCGCTGTCCAAATAAACAGTGATGTCACCGAGGGCACTCAGGGTGTCCGGCACTGCCTGCCCAGGTTGGGTCGTGGCTGGGGTCGAGAGTGAAGCTCCTTCTGCACAGACAGTGGTGCCTTCATCCAAAGGGGAGCCAACTGTCTGACAGACCCGAGGCAGCAGGAGTGGCTCTGCTTCCAGCCCTTCCCACACACACAGCAGGTTCCCAAGGCTCTGCTTCTCCTAAGCTGGGTCAGAGCAGAGAACAGAACATGGGAAACTCCTTTCCAAGGGTACCTGGTTTTTACTGGGACTCTGCTCTGCGTGAGCACTTGAAAAATACTAAAAAAGACTTTTTGGGTTTTTTTTTCCACTGTGGAAAAAGGTAAATACCACTGTAGACAGTTGCCCTGTATTTTCACATTCCTTTGGTGAAGGTCAACCCACAGATAGCCTCTAGAACATGGTGATACTAAATATTGTCCTCTAAATGCTCTGTGACTGGGGAAGGAATTTTTTTTTGGTAGTTTCTTTGGAAGCTTGTTGATAACTAGTGAAATACATCAGCAATTCCACGGTCAAAATCTTCTCTCTGAGTGTTTGTTAGTGGCCTGCTGACAGTGGTATTCCTCAGAAAAAGGACTGGCACCCCAGCTGCTGAGTGCGGATGAGCCCCTGGATCAGTGCACACAGGAGTTGTCCTGTAAAGCCCTCACAGCATGCAGGATGCTATTCCAGTCCCCCCCAGAACACCAGCCCTGGGTTTGCTGCTCGTTTCTCACTTTTCAAAGTGACCCAGCTGTGTTTGCTCTTGGATGGCTGAGCCCCAGGATGAGGCTGTGAAGTCTGAACGGCAGATTTGTCAGATTTGTTTAAAACTTGTTAATTGACACTTGAATTTTCCTCCGTGGGAACACCTTCCCCAGGCCTAGGCTTTGGAAAAGGCACTTTCTGGATGAGTTACCCTACTCAGAAATGCAGCTCTTCCTGAAAATGGGTGGGAGATCTAAAGACTGGGATGTAGAACTTAGAAAGGATGCAGGAATGGACATGGGGAGAGAAACTGCAGAGCAGAGCTGGTGCCCCAGGCATTCTCCAGCTAAGCCATTTGCATGGCAGGGCACTCCCACATATCCCAATAGTTCCAGAGCTGTCTTTCACTGGCACAGGAAACACTACGAAGGTGGTGAAAGTGTTTTTTAGAAGCGATTGACCAAGAGCTGCGGATTGAAATCTGTGGCAATGCCTTTGTTGCCTCAGAAGCAGAAAACAGGATGGTGGGTTTAGAGAACGCCCAGCTGATGTTTCAGCAGATGCTTTGGGTGCTGAGTTACATCTCTTTGGGCCGTGTTGGATACCGAGGTGGTTTGTGAGTTGAAGCCGTGTGCAATCTGTGGATCTCACCTGAGCAGCCGTGGATTCCCTGCTGTGGGTACTGCACTTGAACTGTACTCGTACAAAACTCGCCTTGCCCAGCAGTGATCCCTGAAGGACAGCCATAAACACACCAGGAAAGAGGTTGAGTGCTCTGTGTTTTGCCTAAAAACTAACCCAAGGGGTTGTATTCTTTGCGCTGGGCCGGGCACTGGCACTGTGGGGGGTTTTATTCCCACAGTCCTCCTGGGTGTGCTGTGTAACACGGGCTCTGCTGGATCCCAGCAGCCTTTCCCTGTCAGCAGGGATGGAGGAATGAGCTGAGGGCTGAGGACAGAGCCCTTCCCTCAGCAGCTTGGCACAATGTGTTTTACATTCTTCAAGCGATGAGGGGAAAGGAAGGGCAGTCCCAGGAGGGATTCGGTGCTCACTCACTCCACCCTGACGTGTTACGAGTGGTAAGTTCAGTTCTGCCTCATCTTTGTGCTTCTCTTTATTAACTTCTTTCCAAAACCTGCCACTTTCTACCTAAAATGTCTCCGATTTTTTCTGCTTTAGACTTTTCGTGGTTTGTATAGTTGGTGGAGGAGCATGGGCTTCTCTTGAGGATGGTTGAGGCAATATCTATTCGGGGATGAAATCCATCTGAAGCCTCTCCCTGCCCCCTCTGTGTTTAGGAGGCTCTCCAAATGACATTGGCACATCTTGGGTTGTGTCCTCAGCTGGGTGGAGCTGCCTCAGGTTACAGAGGACAAATTAGGATGCTCTACATCAATTAAATTATTGTGAAGCCTTCAGGAAAAGGTGGAATCCAGATTTGCTAGGTAATGGATGGGAAACAGGGTGAAACTTTGTCCCTCTGAATGCAGAGAGAATCAGGTCAGAAGGTTTTAATGGTCTGTGCTGGAACTGAAAGGTTTGAAGTAGAGATTCCTGTTCGCTAAATAACCTATTTTCATCTCTCTGAGCTCCTCTGTGCCCTTGGCTGTGCTGGACTCCTTGTCTGTGCACGTGGTGCTGGGTGTGCACCAGTGCCCCGCTGGCAGCACTGGGGTCTCCAGTGGGGCACTTGCTGTTCACAGTGAGCAGCACAAACACTTCCTCGAGTTGTTTCAGTGCTCATTTAATATGTACCCATGTCCCAGCTGGAGCCTGATATCCCAGGGACCTCAGAAGGAAAATAAGAGGCTGCAAATCACTCTCAGCTCCCTGGTCACTGGTTTCAAGTGATGGGTTATCTGAGCTGTGGGAAGCAGAGCTCACTCATGAAGGACGGGCTGTGTGATTTTAATGACCTTTGCAGGCTTTTCCAGACTGGATTGGGAATAAAGAGGCTTCAGTCTTGCCTTGTTTGTGCATTCCTGGAGTGCCCTACACGCTGATTGTGGCATTTGAGTCCCTGGTAGCACAGCCTGTCCCCCCTCGGCTGTGACCTTTCAGGGAGCTTTGGGCTCTCGGCCTCCACATCCCGGAGCCTGGACAGCCAGAGGAGGAGGCACCACAGAGTACAGCTGGCTCGGGAAGCAGAGACAAAAGCATGGAGCACTCTGGGGCTGGAAAATGCAGAAACACTGTGGTTCTGTTTGCTGAAGGAAAGATGGGATTGGGAGCCAGACCCTGCATGCGAGAGAGGGAATATTGGAGGTCAAGGGAGTCACAGCCTTGCTGAGTTACTGCCTTCATTATTTTGGGATTGGTTTGGCAGCTGAAACAACAAGCCAGAATGTGTGTTATCCTCACTGCCCTGTCAGGACAGGGAAGCTCCTGTCCCTGGAAGTTCTGTGCTGCAGTTCAGCAACACAAAGCCTGAGCAGGGGGAGAGGCTGGAAACCACCTCCTGGGCTCCTGGTTAGGAAACGGCTGGAACTGGGATGTGCATTTTCCAGTCTTTCTCAGCTCTTTTATGCTCAGGAGTTCAGTGTTTCAATCCAAGGGTTCTGTAGAGCCCTGGGTTTCTAACCAGTGTTTTGTGAATAGTCGAGGATTTGACTTGTGGGGGTGTTTGTGTATTTTCATTTTGCTCAAGCCTCTCCAAAGGTGTCCCTCTTGACTTGTGCATGGACCAGTTTCCTCTTTGTGGAAGCTTAAGGTGAGAATCTCACCCTGATGGGGTGACAAAATGTGGCTGGAGGCTGGGAGTTCAGAGGAACTTCTGTTCCCCAGGTTAAATATCAGTTTAAAATGACATTTCAAAAATCATTGAATGTCTGTTGTGCTGCTGTTAGGAGGGAGCTGAATGTTGCTCAGAATTAATGCAAAGTTGGTTTATATTTTAATTAGATTTTACTTTTTAAAATAATAATCACTGCTTTAAAGTGAATTTGTTGGACTGATGAGATGGTCTGAGCCATCAGTAGGAGAGAAATACAGACTGGGAGGGAAAGTATCCTGCAAAAAGTGTGATGGAATTGCTTTCTGTGCTCACCCAGCCTTGGTTTCAGAGGGACACCAGACAGGAGGGAGTGTGTAACTGGTTTCCCTGAGGTACATATCTGATCTGTAGGCTCTCTGTCAGTGGTTGTGCTCGTGCTTGTCACCAGACCCGTGTGCTCTGGTGCCCTGCAGGTGGAGGTGTCCGTGTCCCCTTTTCAGCCCCGTCACACGTGCAGTGGGAATGCAAGAGAAACACACAGTTTAGCTTTAATGGCAGAAAAACCCCTGTGATAGGTTGGGTAGTGTGTCTGTTTACATAAGCAGTGAGACCATTTGGGCATTGCTGTTCAAAGTGTATTTCCTTCAGTCATAACCCCATGAAAACCTCTTGACAATCCTTGGTAAGAGTAACATGAATCTTAAGTACAGCTTAGCGTGTTTCTTGGAAGAATAGTAACTCTTGAAAAAACAGTGTTTACTTTAAAGATAAATGTAACTATTAGGAAGTAATTCCAGATGTGTGGTTATGGCAGAACTTCAGGGATTACAGTCTCAGCCTGTTTCGTGAATTACATGATTGCCTTTAAAAGCAGCCAATGAATTTTTTTTAAATGAATTCATTCTTCAGATGGGCTGAAAAAAACTGTTTATTTTCTATTATCTGAGGAGAAAACAGAGCAGAATCTGGTGTATTTATATAAATAAATACAAAAGGTCTGACCCCTGGATATGGCCTTTGAAAGCTGTCTGAGAAAATGCTCTTCCTGGTAGCTGATTTTTTTTTTCTTCCAGCCATTCCTTCTTTTTGAAGATAATGCCAACCCCCCGCCCTCCAGTTATGCAATAGGTTTTAAAGAATGCTTTGAAACGAAATGGTTTGATCTCTTTTGTCTCATGAGGTCCTCTGGTACTGTATCCATGGCAGAAGGCAAGCGTTGTGTTTTATCAGTGAAGAAGTTTGGGCTGTACAGACCTTTCTTTGCCCGTCCTGGTGGGTCTGTGCTGTGGGTTCAGGGCCTGGAGCACCTCCACGCTATTTATTAGTATACCCCTGTGCCTCCTTATCCCTGGAACTGCCTGCTAATATCCCCAAGCTCAGGTGCAGCCAGTGCTGGCAGGTGACTAGCTGAGAAACCCCAGAGCCTTTTAAGCCCTATATAACATCTTAGAGCCTGCCTGATTTGGGAATGGTGATGAAACCGGGACCTGCCATTTCTAAAGTGCCTTGATCCCAGTGTGCTTGTGTTTACCAAACCTTACTGTGGCTTGGCTTGGGGGATGCTGCCCAGGATGTTGACAGCTGGAATTTGTGTTGCCTTTGGCTGTCCTCAGAAAACGTTGTTCCTTTATTAGCTGGGTGTTTCAGCTGAAAGCCAGGCCAGGGTGTTTAATGGCAAAGGCTTCCCTCAGTCCCCGTGCTCTGTGTTCCGTGGGGGTCCCTCAGTGGGGTTGGTGGGTGCTTTGTGCAGAGCACTGCAGGTGTCAGGTTGAAATAAATCTGTGTGTGTGTGTGTGTGACGTGCATGTGCGTGTTATACACACACGGGGTGTTCAGCACGTGTCCTCCAAGTGCAGGGCTGATTCCACGGGTGACAATTACATCCAAGGTTGTTAATAGCGGACTCAGCTGCTTTAAGAGCTCCAGAAAAATTCCCAACCGTTTCCCCCCCGTTATTCTCTGGGCGGTTGCTGGTGTCTCTCGAGTCATATGGGGACACCCTTAATGTAGAACCAAGATGTGCTGCTGTGGCCCAGCCCAGCTGCAGGACCTCCACTCCTGCAGGCAGAGCCTGGAGGTTTCTGCTGGAGCTCGTGTTTATCTTCCCTCCCTGTTCCCAGAGGCTCCAGCGGGTTGTGCTGGATCAGCTGCAGCAGGAGTCAAGGAAAACGGTTTTCCAGCACAGGCTGGAGGCAGTGGCTGCACGCTGTGGAGCTGGGTCTGTTTTGGGATCAGGATTCCGTTGTGTTGCCCCCTCCTCGGCACAGAAGGTGCTGATTTTTATCCCTGCTCTCCCTGTTCGCTGTCCTTGTGCCGTGGAGCTGCATCGCAGGAAAGGGAGCTTGATGTCAGGGAAAGAGGCACTGCTTTTATTACAATCAGAACAAGGATGCAAGTTTTCCAGCCCTATAGGTGGGGGATAACGGGCCATTTCATGCTCAATTTAGCTTTATCTGGGATAGATTTTGTTTGTGTGATGCTCAGGGAGGCTGAGAGAAGTGATAGAGCACAAGTTGGAGCTGAATTTATTCTGGATTTAGTTATGTTTATGTCTAAACAGCACAGATACATAAACAAATGAAACCCCATGGCTTGTTCCATCTATATTAAATTACATGTCACTGCATCCCGATTTTGGGGTCACTGCTTTTATTTTGACAGCTGGAGATGCAGCTTTTCCATCTTCTCTTACTTGGGCACTGGTGAATACAGAAAAAAAGGAAACTGATGCTGTCGACCAATCTGTTCCCCCTTGTTGTTTATACCCTGGTTGCTCCATGGATTTAATTGGAATTAACCCTGATTCGTGCCCGTGTCCAGGGATCACTGTGAGGTTGTTGCCTAGGCCTGATGCTCTCTGAGGATCAGCTGGTGAGTGCCGTGCAGAGTCGCCGCGAGTGGGATTTAATCCTTCCCCCCGCCCTCACTCCATCCTTTTGTTTGTCCATCGCGGTCCCTGCGTGGGGCAGGACCGATCCGTGCGCGGCTCCTGCGGGCATTGCCGCGGGATTGCCGTCCCGATGGCCTTCCCCGGAGCCCGTCTGCCTGGCGTTCTCCCTGCGGGGCTGAGGCGGCTCCTGCCCTGCCCTTCCAACCTGCCCTGCCCTTCCAACCTGCCCTGCCCTTCCAACCTGCCCTGCCCTACCCTGCCCCGCCCTGCCCTTCCAACCTGCCCTGCCCCGCCCCGCCCCGCCCTGCCCCGCCCTGCCCCGCCCCGCCCTTCCAACCTGCCCTGCCCTGCCCCGCCCTGCCCCGCCCTGCCCCGCCCTGCCCTTCCAACCTGCCCCACCCTGCCCCGCCCTGCCCTGCCCCGCCCTGCCCCGCCCCGCCCCGCCCCGCCCCGCCCCGCCCCGCCCTGCCCCGCCCTGCCCCGCCCTGCCCCGCCCTGCCCACCTGCTGCGCGGCCCGAGCGCCGCCACCGCCCGCGGCAAC
>JAYRBT010000114.1:4176260-4209382 GCA_036023395.1 Myiotriccus ornatus | reverse complement strand
CTCTGGGCTTTACAACCCCTACATTTCTCTGGCTGTTGCACCATTGCTTTCCTCTGGGTGAATTTCTCTGCTCTCTGAAGCAGAAGTAGTTGTGTTCCACCTTCAGAATCTGCATTTACTGAATAACACTCCAGTTTGACTCAGATAGGCACTGGTTCTTTGTGGGCACGGCACCTTCCCACATCTCCAAGGCTGGCCACCTTCTGACAACAGCATTTCTCTCTCCAGAGGTCCTGGATGAATTGTCTCTGAGGACTGCCCGTGGCTGTCCCCCTCCTGCAGTATGTCAGTGACAAGATAAATCAAAAGACTATTGTGTTTTGCAGTTTACAAAGTGCTTGTACATCTTTGTCCCCCCATCCCCAGTAAGAAACATTTCAAATGGGCAGGCACTGGTTCCTTGTTTTCCATCTCCGAGGTGGAAGCTGTTGCATTCTGGACTAGAACAGCTGTGGGCATGTTACACTGCCTGACGGATGGCTGTGTACTCACTCCCCTGGTGCCGGCATCTTCTGTCCACGTTCTTCTGCAAGCTGGGAAGTGCCTCTTCAGCAAAGCTTCCATCTCTTGTTCATTCTAGTTTACCATAATTTAAGTGAAACTTATTTCCTTCCAGGTTAAGTAAGGTTAAGAGTGAGTAGGCGAGAAGTGAGGTCTGTAGCTGGAGTCTGAGACTCTGTTCTGCAAAGACTCATAATGGCCCCATGTTCCATCAGGGTGCTGAAATATTTAAACAGCAGAGCAGGAGATGTTGGTCAGCCTAATCTGTGGTGGGAGCAACGTCCTGGAGAAAAGCTCAGGTGTAGCATAGAAAAACTGTTGCCAGCACAGCAGCTGGGAACTGATGTTATTGGAGTGGTCTGTGTACCATGAAAACCAGAATGCAAAGGGATGTTGGGTTTAAAACCAACAAATCGTCTGGGAACTCAACTTTCAATCAGAATCTAGATCAGAAGGGATGTGCAACAACCAGATTGGTTGCCACTCACGTTGAACTAACTCACTGTGCAACTGATATGAGAAGAAGGTAACTGATCCCTTCTTTGCCAAGTAAGGCATCCCACTGTAGGAAATCATCTTTCACCTGTCCTTGCTCTCTGTGGTGCTTTGGAAGGTCTTGCTGGAAGACCAGGTAATTCTACCTGCTCTGTAGGAGCCAAAAAGATATCACATTTGTCCAAGATTCTTCATTCACAAATCCTCCAGGGTTGGATTTCGTCTGTCGAGGACCATTAGCTAACAAGATTTGTTGTGCAGCTCCTTGGGGCATCGAGCTCTGGCAAAGGCCTTCAGAAGCAGTCCAGTTGTTCAGCAGCATTTTCCACACTCAGCCTGGGACTGTGACATTCAGGAGTACTTGTGCTTGCCACCTCAGGTGCTGCTTTCAGGTAGTATGAGAATTGTCACCTCCAAAACTTTCCGTTTCTTCTTAGGCTAATTCAATATTCAAAATACTTGGCTGAAGTTACTCGCTTTTCTGCTCATTGGTGTTTTGCCCTTTTATCCTCTGGGTTCACCCTCGTGACCAGAGGGTCTGTGACTCAGTTCTCTGGCACATGAATTAAAACCAGCTTCAAAGCTGATGACATAAGAGCAGTTTCTTAGTGCAGGCAGGGGAAGCTGTGCCTTCCTTTTCCAGCTTCACCCAAGTGAAGCTTGGGACACTCACTGGTGTTGCACAGCAGGGTGTTCCTGAGCCTTACAGGGGAACCCAAGCACAGAGACTGCGCTTGGTGTGCAGCTTTCCTTAGTAGTCCCTGTTGCACAAACTAGGCTTGGCATTCCCGCCAGTAACTTCAATTCTCTCCCCAGAAAAAGGGGGGAAGGCATTGAAATTGTTCCTGAAGTTACCCTACTAAAACGTTTTTCTGGTTTAGATAGTAGAATACCCATTTCCTAAGGCTAAAAAACTAGAGAAACCTTGCAGTGGGAAAGTTCTGGGTCCCATATGTGGGGCTAATTAGCCCTTTTGGCCCTGATATTTAAGGCATGCCTTTTACAGCTCCAGTGCAAAGAGTCAGCAGAACAACTCCCTAAAAAAGTGAAGAGAAAGATCCTGCTTCTGGTACTGTCCAGGTATCACACACCTGCCTGTCCCTGCTGTCAAGCGTTTCTCATAGCAAAGTTTCTGTTTCACCCTGAGGATAAACTAAAGATAAAAAGAAAATGTGCGTGGTCAGAGTGAACTTTCAGGTCTCAGATCAATAAAAAAAGGACAAAGTACAATGATTTAGAGCTCAAGAGAATAAACCTTTGGTTTCTTCTAGGCTTTGAAAGAGCATACTGAGAGTAAGCCCTTGCAGGATGTTCCCTGAATATCCAGTACCTGAGCTATCCAGGCCTTGAAAATCAGTGACTAATTTTAACAATAGCAAGAGCTTAAGGAAAGAGAACCCAGCAGTATATTGACACTTGGAAATCAACTTGGAAGGGCACCTGAAGGATCTGCTTGACACTAAAGAGAAATAAAAACCTCCCAGCAGTGCAGTCTCCTCGGCGCTGGCAGGGTGGTGCTGGTTGTGAGCCCCTGGTTTAGCTTAGCAGCCAAGGGCCTGATGCAGGCCTTCTCAGATGAGTGTGAAAGAAAAGGCTTGTTTTGAAAAATCCTGCTTTGCTCAGATAAAAGTTGATGGAATTATTTTAACTAAAGCTCTTCCAAATGTTGACCTCACCCAATGCTTGCCTTCTGGATTTTACTGGATTTTACTTCTGGAGCAGTTTCTTGGCTGTTGTTGCTGACCTTCCCAGAATCCATAGAGGCAGGTGTTGGGAGCAGGAGTCTCATGTGGTGTGCTGTGTGTCGTGCTTCCAAGTAAACGTGAACAACTTGTATGCATTGATGTCCCTTTGAAAATCTAACTTGGCACAGAGGTCATTTTTATCTTACTGCTATAACAACATAATTTTGGGTATCAGTTAGGCATAGTTTGGGGGGTTTCTCTCTCTTTAGAATCAAACAAGTAGCGTTGCAAACTACATGGAGGTGTAAGTCAGGTTCTTTGTAGTCTGATTAGATCCATGGTCCAGTGTAGCTTCCTGATATAGAGCCAAACTTGTGAAAAGAGGCACTGCTGAACGTACCTTTGGAGCTTTCTGGACTCACACGTGCTTGTCTGCTCCGTGGACGGATTTGTGAGTACTTGGTAACAGAGTGACGCACGACAGTGGTTGCATCCTGGTGAACAATCTGGCACACACTGCCCAGGCAGGATGAGCGGAGCTGGGAAAATAGGCTTTTGCTTCTTTGGGAGGGAGCAGGATAGGAGCAGCTGCTGGCAACCCCGCTCTGGAAAGTCTGACGCTGCCGTCAGGGTACGCCTCTGCTGAAATCCTTTCAACACTAAGCAGGGCCGGGTTGGACACGTCCACAGGACAGCCCAGCGTCCTGCCAGCAGGAGCCTGTCTTGGTGGATCTTTAGATCTTTGAGTTCCTGGGCACTGTGCTCTTGCACTGGAGCACGGGCCCGTAGCTGCCTCTCATGGCTCTTGGGGAGGGCTCAGGCATACACCAGTCCTCACGCACGAAGGACCTGTGCTTGGACTGCAGTTCAGCAGTTCAGCAAACAAGGGACAAGAGAATTGAGTGCTGTGGTTCAGATGAAATATAAAAAGCCATCTGTACCCAGAGGAAGAAGATGGAAAGCCAGTGCACGTGTGCTGCTCTGTGTGCATAGCTGTATTTGCTTTCAGGATATTACCTGTGCAATACGCTCAGGGATAATCCTGGAAGCAGGTAAATCTGCATGGTCGTTTGAACACCTTGGCACTGACTGACCTCCACAGTGTGCTTCCTTACGAGCACTGGTTTGAGGTGAGAACCGTGCCTGAATTCCCAGAGCAGCGCAGCGCACTGCTCACCTGTCTACTTCAGTTCTCCTCACCTCTTATCCCCCTGGCATCAGTGAAGAGTAAGAGCTCTGGAGTAAGGCTGCCCCAAACACTGGGCTGAGCAGGAGGCAGCGTTCGGCATCAGCTGGAGCAGGGCAGGATTTGTGAAGAAAGTAAAACTCTGGCTGCACCGGCTGCTCAGGGAAAGGAAAATGCTCCCTTGGCAGACACCCTCCATGGAGTCAGCGGGAGCTGAGCCGGGCACTGTTGTGGGGCTGGGATAAAATCACGCTGAAGTTGATGGTTTAGGAGGAACCTCCCAGCCAGATTGTCAGCTGGTATAGACTGGCATTCTCCTGTGGCTTATGTGAGGCTGTGCTGACTTACACCAGCTGGGAACTGGCCCAGAGTGGCCCAGCAGGGCAAACCTGAAGACTGACAGGAGTATAAGTGTTCTTTGCTGTTGGAATCAATGTTTTAGGGATATTTTATACACAGAAACCATGGCACCCTTCACTGAGATAATGAGATTGTTTTTAGATAATTTGCTGAGTCTTCTTAATGGAAAGGATTTCTTCTTTATAGAAACTACATGCCAATAATGGATTTTTAATTTTTTTTTAAAAATAATGACTTTTCTCAGGGGTGAGCTTAGCTATGGATGAATTTCAAAACCAAGTCATGAGCCTGTAATTCAAAAGAAGCTCTTTCCACAAAAAATGCGTACGCAGAAGAGAATGTTCTCGTCTCATGTCCTTAGCATCTAACTAGCCATGTTTCTGTATTTATGTTATTTATTCAGCCAAATCTGCAGTGTGCCTTGCATTTTTTCCTTCTATTTGTTGCTGGGATACTGCCTGAAAGCACTCCCTGAAGTATAAATAATGTCTAGCAGAGCATACTGCAAAGCGAAATTCAATACAGGATTCCGAAATGTTTACTAATTTCTGTTAACCTTGGAGCTCTTCTGATGGCGAGAGATTAGCAATGAAATCATTCCCTCGGATCAGAGCTTTGATTCTTATCTGGAGGTAATATCCTGGAGAGATATAAACCCAGATTGCCTGGAGACGAGTTGCCTTGGTGGGGAAGAGGCAAGAAGACCAGGAACAGGGATGAGGAGCAGCCAAGTAGAGAGGATGATGAGAATCCACTTCCACGTTTGTGTCCAGCATTCTCCCTAAGAGTTTTGAGCTCTTCTACTGGGCAGCACAAACACTACTATTTTTTTTTTGCCAACCATTTTGTACCTGTTTGTTGTGTGATGGTTTTTGAGGTTTTTCTTCCTTTAAACGTTATTAAGCCTTTAAAGCAGATGGGTGTCAAGTGACAGGATTTGTACATATAAGTGTAGAAGATATAATTTTTTTCTAAACATTGTATAAAAATGAAATAGTTTGCTCTGGAACAATGACTTCATGTGTTGGACACAGGAAGTATTCGTCAATTGATCAGTAAGGGTTTTTTGCAAGGAGAGCAGTTACCAGAGGGGGAAATGCTCTGGCTTATGGGGATTTGTAAAGATCAGTGTATTCTGCTGCTTGTTTTCACCCAATTTCCATTTTGCTCAGGAGTAGCAGGAGATTGAATTTTCTTGCCTGAGTGATTTTGGTGTAGCAACAGTGCATCTTCTGTGTTCATGGTCAAAGTGGAAAAAGGAGGAAATGGTGCAAAAGCGAGAAGAGAAAAAGGAGGGTGGGAATCTCTCTCTCCCTTACATAAGAACCTAGAAGCAATTTAGATGGAGGAGAAAGGAGGGAGAAGCAATAAAAACAATTTCAGCCTCTAAAATAGGACCTTAAAGCCCATAAAAAAGAATTTTCAGGATGAAACTCAAGAAGTGTTTTCAAGCCAAAATTTCCAAGCAAGTGTGTTGTGTGTACTTGCACCGTGCTTGATTTGAGCTGGATTTTTAAGGGTTATTCATCTATGTCGGGGAAAAAAACAAGTGCATTTCATGGGCAACAAATGAAACCTGGGCATGTAGCTCAGTTTTTCAGGGATGACTTCCGTGCACTGGGGAGTTCAGGGAGCATGGGAAGCATTACAGGTCAGCAGAACCCCTTTGGGCTGGAATGCAAACCAACAGAAACCATCATTCCTTCCGAAATGGTTCCCAAGTTTTCCTGTAGCTCTGTCCTGGGGGCCTTCCTGGCAGGTGTTCCGCTCCTGCCGTTAGCAAGGACATGCTGTTACAAAAGTCATGTCAGCCTTCCTGTTAATCTGGGACTTGTGTAAACTGAAACCCGAAACCAGGTGGAACTGACCCAGTTTCAGTAATAAGCTGATATTCTGGCCAGAATTGTGAGAAGATTCCCCAAGGTTTCGTGCTGCTTTGGTTTCAGGTGTCACAACCTCCACGTTCATCTGGAGCCCAGAGCTGGATAGTGCCTGGGACTGGGTGTGGAGCTGCAGGAGGGCCAGCCTGGACGTGGCAAAAGGAAAACATGTGAACAGACCTTTCTGTAATAGAAATCCTTGTCTCCTGCCTTTTAATTGGCCCCTTTCCCTTGCCTTTTGATGGCGTTGGCTCTCAGAAGCCCCCGTGAGTCCCAACGAATGTCTGGAAGGGACTTGGAGGACAAGGTAGTTGTCACTGACCTGAAGTCCCCTTTAAAGAGAAACAAGGAGATACTTTCTGACATGGAAGTGTTACTGAAGAGAAGCTCTCTCGGTTTGATTGTATCTCTCTCACCTTGCGAGCCGGTTACCAAGTGTTGCAGGACACGGCAGGTTCCAGGGTGGATTCTGCTCCCACTGATAGCTGCAGCAGAGGTAGTGGGGTTGGCAGGCTCGTTTGGGCTTGGTGTGTGGGCTGCTCTGCTCCAGCATCTCAGATAAAAACTGGAGGGGAACCAGCTACCTCTTCAAGATTCATGTTATGCAAATGGCCAAATAGGATAAAAATAACTATTTCCCATTACATTCTAGAACAGTCCACCGCTAAGCCTGTCTTTCCTTACTCTCTTGCATATAAAGGGAGAGATTCTGTCTTTGCTGTGTGGATGGAGGCAAGTGTGATAATGAGTTTTCAGTTCTCAACTGTGGTGCTAAGGGGATGTGTAAGAACTTTACCCTCCTTCGGGAGAAGAGCAAAATGTTACGTGATTTCTCTGGCATTTTAGATTAATAAATCATCCTTTTTATCTTGTAATTTTACCAGTTAGTCACCAACTAGAGAATTTACAAGAGCAAGAAAGAGTGAGGAGGGAAGACAAGGGTGATGATTAACCAGACTTGTAACTATTGTAAGCTCTGGCTTAGAAGCAGTGATAATTAGGAATTGGAAATGTAACTTTGCTAGATCCAACGTAGTTTCTTCCTTAGAAACACCATTTTTTCCTTTGTGGTCAGGACCCGCTCACCTCAGCAGCGATTTTCAGAACCACATAAAGACAGAGCCCAGGACAGATCCTTTTGTGTTCTGGGGTAAGCAGCTGTCCCTAGATGTCCCTTGTACATTCATAATATTACTGTAATCAAGCTCTCATTCTCCTTGAGGCTTTGCAAAGCTCTGATCGTGCCAGCTAAGACACTTTGCATTATGGCTAAGTGGATAATCAGTTGTGTGTTTATTTACTCTGGGCAAGTACAAAAACAATGCGAGCCATCCTCACTTGCCAGGTGCTGTGGGAGAGGGGCAATTCAAACAGTGCCAGCAAAAGTTATTTCACAGCTCTGGGCAAAAAAATTTAGCAGGGAAAAAAACCCAGCAAGCTCCCTCCTTGATATTCCGAACTTTATTTATGATCTGGCCCTTCTTTTCCTCCAGCGCTGTAATCAGTAATTAATTACAACACGGCCAATTTCCAGCTGTGTTCACTTGATAAGTTGCACTTGGCCCAGTGCTCAAAAGCTATCTCTGGCTTTAAAGCATTCAATCCCTCCATAACACATTATCTAATTAGTATAGTCTAGGGCTTAGTCAATGAAAGATAACCACAGAAAAGGAGTAGAAGCCGGTGTGACAAAGGCCTTTGTGCGTGTGAGCCTTGGGATCGATTGTGCATCGCTCCGTGGCAGCAGCAGCCAGGGCTCAGGTTCACTCCCTGCAGTGCCCAGCAAACCCAGGGATTAGGCTGCTGTGACTCAGACAGGACTGGGAGCTGGCAGGATGCCCGTCTTGGAGCAGCCTTGCTACATACGGTGTAGCATTTCACAAACACAGACACGTCCCCATTTTGCTTTGTTCTTTCCCCTCAGTTCCCACCACCCTGTTCAGCGGAGCCTCCAGTGTGTGGGGCATCGCCCAGCAAGGTGGCAGGAAGGCTCTGGTAGCCGAGCCAGCAGCACCTGGCGCCAGGACCATCCCTGGGAGCCGAAACCATCGGCCACAAAGTCTGTCACAGCTGCTGTTGGGGGCACCTTGGTCAGCCCAGATGCCAACCTGCATGGTAGCTCAAGTGAGGTCAGAATTTCACAGCGAGTGCTGCCAGCAGTGTGTGAGGGTCTGGTGCTTCTGTTTGTCAAACCTGGGGCAAAGCAAGCTCAGTTCACACACAGGTGTGAACTTTTAGCTTTTCCTTTAGCTTTCCTCCCTACCTTCTGTGTAGCCTGCACTGCTCTGTCCATACCTGCTGCAATTCCTTTTCTTTGTAAGGAAGCGTTTAGTGCTAGTAAGCAGGCCAAAATAGGGAGAGGGCGCAGAGAGGGGATAGGGACAAAAAGAATACCAAACCCCAAATTTTGTTCAGTATTTTTTGAAGCTAACTAGGTTGGGTTGTCCCACAGAGGACAATCTGAAGTGTAAATTCATGTGTGTGGTGTTAGTGTTTCATGGTGGGGTGGGTAAGGTCAGTCTGTGTTTTATATGGGCCAAAGCCAAATGATTATTTTTAGGTTTTAATGTTTTCCTTTTGTAATGCTTCACTTTTTAATATTTTTAATAACGGCCATGTGCGTTAGAGCATCCCCTGCCAAAGGTGCTGGGAAAGCTTTCAGATGGGGAAAAGTTCCTGACTTGTGGCCTTCATGGCATTAAAAATGCTCCAGCTCCCTTGTCAGTCACTTGGACTTCAGTTTTACCTGTGAGCTCACACAGCAACACCTGTTTGCTCAAGGTGGGACGGCAGTGAGCTGATATGCCTGCAGGTAGGGCCTGGCTGCCTGCCTGCTCTCCGGGGGAAGGGCTTGCACTTAATTATATCATAGGTCAGGCAGTGCCGGCAGCTCCTGCCGTTGGGAGGAAGCTGCAGGAAAAAACTCGGTGACAGAAATAAGCCTGTACTTGTGTGCTGGGCAAAACGTGCTCCTCGAGCTCGGGGGAGTTCTCCTTGGTATGTTAATGGCTCCGTTTATGCAGCTCTGCCCCTGGGAATTTTGGAGCCCTTTGTGTCGCCCTTCTTCCCTCCCACCCCGGCCTGGAAATCCCGTGGCCAGGCTGGGCGTGTGGGTGCCGAGGGACAGCTGGCTCGTGAGCGCGGAGATCAGCAGGGGAAGGTTTAGCAGAGCCCATTGTTGTCAGGGGAGCAGCATCCTGCCGCCGGTGCAGGTGCTTCCTCAGCTCCCCCTGCCACGGCTCAGGCACGTTTCTGGGCCACAAGTGCCCTGGTGCCCCACACAGCTGCCCCTGCAGATCGGGAGTCCTCATGGCCAAGTGTGGGTTCTGCTGGAAGGATGACTGAAGGCCAGCTTTCAGGAATGTTTTAGGCTCTGCTGAGGTGTGCTGTAGGACCAGAACTCTTGTGTAAATACAGCTACAGTGAAATAAAGGGGTGCACTGAAATACAGCAGTAACAGCCCTTCTGTGTCGATATAGCAAGTACTCTGGACTAGGTGGTGTTTTAAGTAAAAGAGTGGAGGTAAAAGCCATGAATATTTTAAGTCTATTTGTGACCTTGGGAGCAATGTGCCAGCATTTTCAACCGTCCATGTGTTTTTGGAAACCTTGACCTGAGAAGTGTCAACTTCCATCACTTCTCCCCAAAGTGGCAGTGTTCCTGGTTGGACTTCTTGCACGTTTGTTCCCTGGTGTAATGGCTGGTGGAATTTCCACCTTGTGCCCAGCAGGACCTTGGCCTGCAGTCGGGGGAGTGGGCTGAGCTTCTCCCACAGAAATTGTCCTCACAGAAATTACTATATGACTTAAACCTTGTGAAGTAACAGTATCAAAACAAAGGCAACATTTTGAAATGTTTAATGAGGGGTTGGAGTGGGAGGAGGAGAGAACATGGATTCCAGCAGAAAGGAATTTGGAAATGCAAGAGAAAGAGAAAAGAGAAAACATTTGTGTGCACGTTATCAGCAGTTTTAAAAATGAGCAGGCAAATGTTACGTACTGAGAATATGAATGTGGAATTGACCTTTTAATTTCACCGATGAATAAGGGAGGGCTGGGAGCTCATGTCCCCGAGGGAAAACTGACATCCTCTGTCTGATGCCAAGTGCGGGAACTGACTTCTGGTGCCGAGTGCTGCCGCTGCTGTGCACGGTTGTGCTCGGGCAGGGTGCTGAGGTGCCAGGCATCCTCATTTACGTTAGAGCCCTCCCCCTCAGTGCGCAGCCCATTAATCTTGCAGTAATACCCAGCACACCGATAACTGGGCAAGGAGCCACGCACACAGGGCATGTCAAAACCCTCAGTATCATCCAGGAACATAAACCGAAGTGACAGGAATTGGCCGTTTAAAGAACCTTTGGACAAAGCCTTCGTTTGTTCGCGGTGTGCTGGAGCGTTCATCTCCCCGCGTCCCCTCCGCGGCCGCCGCTGAACACTGAATGAGCGCCTCTGTGTGCGCGCGGGGCTGGGGCGAGCGGGCAGCCCTGCAGATGAATACCCAGAAGTGCCCTCCTTTTCATGTGATAGTAATCTGAGACTTTTCCGTTACATGAGGCTCCTAACAAAAGGCTGTAATTCCAGCAGCTTCGCTCGGGAAGGTACCACCGTGCGCCGCGCGGCGCCGGGGCGCGGGGCCGGGACCCCGCGGGCACCGCTGCCGGCCGCGGCGGAAGGACTCGCTGGGGCGTTGCGTGAGCTCCGCCGCCCCTTCGCCTTGGTACAGCCTTCCTTCCCTCCACCGAGCCGTATGGTAATCGAGTGACATCAGCCCGCGCCCGGGCGGCTGCCGATTATATTACAAACCAGCAGGAAGGGCTGAGGTGTGCGCGGCTCCTGGGAGCGCCGGCCGGGGCGGCAGCGCGTGGCTCCGTGCTGCCTTTGCTTTGGGCTCAGTCGCAGCCTTGCTTTGATTTCACTTCGTTTCGCCAGCGCCAGACAAGCATTTGAACCAGATTCGAGCACTTGAGAATCGCCTGTTGTGGAGCTGGGGGGAAAAAAAAAAATCCACGCTACTGGTGCTTTAAGTTTGAATCCATTACAGAGAGCTTACCCGCCAAGCCACACTGCTGGATTTTGAACCGAAGCTGGTATTTACTTAGGGCTTAGGGGGGAGCGTTTTCACTAGGGACTGAAGCCAAACTGCTCAGGAAGCTGGGATTTACCTGCATGTATGGTAAAGAAGCCTGTGGTTCCTTTATGCTGCACTTCGTCGTCTCCCTGCGTTACCTGTAAATGGAATTACAAAAATCAGCCAGTATGCCCGGGCCATTGTCCCCAGGATACGCAGCTCAGGTGCCCTATAACTATAACCAGTTAGAGGGAAGATTCAAGCAGTTACAAGGTAAGCCTGTGCGGGTTTTGGGGAGGTGTTGCCGTGCTCTGATCCCCATAAACATGTTAGTCCGGGCTTGTTCTCATTGCATCAGGGTGAGGGAGGCCAGGAGCGGTGCTGTGGGAAAAAGCTCCGTGTTCTTTCAAGGGAGCCCGTGTGGCTTTTCTCGCTCTGAAGGTGTCCTGCGCCTTGCACAGTGCGAGCTGTGTGTCCAGCCCCGGAGCCACCCAGCCTGGCAGATGAGGACTAACCCAGACCGCGTTGCTTAGAACAAGAAGGGTGCTTAGAACAACGAGAGTGAGGAAGCAGTCTTCTATTTTTTCTATCCTTGAATAAAATCCGGTCAGAACTCTGGACACCAACCATAAATCCTGGCTGTGTCTGGGGACAGTTTGCAGTGCAAGGTCCCTTCCCAGCCCCTGAGTACCTCCTGGACAGGCGGGTGGCTTCGCTTCTTCAAATGAGTTGCATAATTCCCCAACAAATTAGTTTGCTCACGCCATAGATCTCAGAGAACGTTCTTGTTCTTTTTCATTTTTACTCTGCTTTTAGTAGAGACTGTCCTTTAAGGTTTTCCCGTGAGAAGTAGAGGGTTCTTTTGGGGAATGGCCGTGCTCTCTGAAAGGAGGGTAGGCCTGGGCCCGGGCTGCAAACCCCCAGTGTGGGTGAGCAGTGCCCAGCAGCTCTGCCCCAGGCAGGGTAGAACAAGCTCTGCTGTTTGTCTGTGTAAGACACAGCCCAGGAATGAATGAAATCTAGCATTGTAGTTGCAAAATAAAAAAGAATTCTTCACTAAAACCAAACCTCCTCTTCCTCTGGATCCGTGTGACTCTGTAGATAGTCCCAGGGCAGCAAAGTGCGGCCCTTCTGTGCATGTTTCTTGTTTGGTCTGTGCTGCAAGTGTGGCCTGTGGTTCCTGTCAGAGAGGGAGGAAGAGCCTGGTTAGTGCAAAGAATGTTCCGATTTGTTGGCTAAAGGAGGGAGGGAAAAAAAAATCTTTCATTCATAGCACTTTGTTTATCTTGTAAACTGGCACAGCAGTGGCTGCATAGGGCAGGTAATTAGGCAAAATGACAGCATCCTAAACACTGGGAACAGAGACATTCGTGGGGCAAGGCACGGAAAATCCAGGCTCCAAACTGGCACGCGAGGGGGAATACGTTACAGGCTTTATCTTGGACACCTGTCAGATCTCAGGCTGTGGTATTTGCGTTAAAAAGAACGAAGTAAGTTTGTGGCACTGGAGAAAAAAAAACCTGGGGGAAAAAACCCTGGCTCACCCCTCTTTCTTTGCTGGTTAAGTTAGCAGTCTAAAGAAGGCAGATTTTATCATTTTCAGGGTCACTGCTTCAGGAATCCATTATCTGTGTGTTTACATCACACTGAAAGAGGAAAGCAGACTGCATTGTTAAGAACACAGAAAGTGAGTTTTCCCTTCAGTGGAATGCACCATGTTGACTTTAAAAAAAAAGGTTAAAAACAAATGCAGTGCTCTCCCTAAAGGTACTGCAGTTTCCTCCAGCATAAGAGATAAAATGCAGTGAATTCTCTGCAGTTGTAAGGAGGGATCTTGCAGCAGACCATCCTGTAGCTGTTTACTCTCATCCCAGGCTGGGAAATGAGTGCTGCCGGTGATCTCGTTCAAGGTGGAGCTTGGGTGCAGGAAGTGTTGTGGATTATGCACCAGATACTCCCTGAAATGCTAAATAGCCATACCAAATATCGGGTGTGCTGTAAAGGGAGTGGCTTCACTCTGCTGACAAGAAGATGTCTTGCCTTGGATTAATGGCTCTTTGCTTGAAGAATATGTCCAGAGCCATTATTTTGGGGTTGTCCCATTTTGAGGTGCTGGGAGGCTGTGGTGCAGACATGGGGTGTTGTGTGGCACTGGGCATTGCTCAGGGCACCCAGCTCAAAGCAGCAAGGACGAGCTGAATGGAAGTAACATTTCTAAGTTACAGAGCTAGCACCAGTTTTACCTTTTTCACTATGGACATGTGCAAACAAATAAGAGCAGAGGCATTTCAAACCTTCATCATTCTGGTAAAAAGTCCCTTGGGAAGCTTTTCTGCCTTGTTGGTTTTGTGTTTTCCTCTTCTATAACTGTTTTGCTGCTCCTTCCTCTGGTAGGATGGTTCTCTAGAGCAGCACCACACAGGTTGCCATAACCTCTGCTCATGCTCTTCCCATGCTAAATGTGTCCCTCTTTTTTCACAGTTCCTGCAGTTATCACGAGTCCCCAGCTTTGCACTGGATTGTAGCAAGGCACAGGTCTAGTGAATGTTGGGAGTTTGCCTCAAAAAAAGCACTTGGGAGCATATTGTTTTGTCTAAAACAACAGAGCAAGTGCTCGGGCCCTGTACAAAGAGAAGTCTGAAGGAGTGAGTAGGAGACAGCTCTCTATGACCCCCTCTTTCCCAGCACTGACAATACAGGAGGTTTGGCACTGGCAGCTTCATATGAGGAGAGGAGCCAGCCGAATTCTGCCCAAAATACTACAGACAGAGCACGTTCAGATCATAGATGATCCCCATGGCACTCCTACCTTCCACCTCTTTGAAATGCCTTGAAGTGATGCTTGTAAGGAAACTCTTGTTCAACCTGATGCTGGTTCTTAGGTGATTAAAGCAGGTTTTGCAGCTCAGTCCCACTGGGTTGTGGAGCCAGTGCAGGTGTGGGACTGCACTGAAGGGCCCAGACCGGCTCCTTCTGCAGCTGCCAAGGGTCACCTCGCAGGGAATCCCGGCTCCCATTTGCCTCCATGGGCTGGAGTGGAGCAGGACGTGGCAGAAGCCACTGCCAGGAGTGAGTCAAGGCTGTCTTTGTGCCTAAAGAAAGCCTGAAGCGCTGTGTATGGTAATGCAGGAGTTCACATGCTCAGTGCTCGTGCTCGTGAGAATGTCAGCGCAGGTGTGGGGAGGAAAACGCTGCAGCAAGTTGTGTTTCCTTCAAGAAGTTTCACTCAGTTCCTATTATGGTTAGTTCCCCCAGTGCTGGAACGATAAGTGAGCGATACCATCAGTGGTTGCTATCATCCTAAAAACCTAGGTGTGGAGTTTTGGTTCTCATGGCCACTTGTTCAGTGTGGAGGGATCATGTTGCAGGGCTGGAGCTGCTCTCTGCAAGTAAAGACAGAACCCCAAAACTCGTTTGTGGGAAACACGTTGCCATGGAGCTCGCACAGGTTGTGTCAGTGGAGGAGATTCCTCCTGCTAAGTCGGGAACAGTCAGGCAGACAATGAAAGTCAAACCAGATCTGTTGTTGTAAACGAAGGCTGTCATCTGTGCTACTTGAGCGTGGCAGGAGCCTGTGCTTCGGCTGGGCACGGGTGTAGGAGCTGGCAGGAAAAGGTTAATGCGAGTGGGGAATTTGGAAGGAGATCCCTGGAGCTGTATCACCTTCCAGCAGGAAGGCAGTGGTGTCGGTGCACAGGGAAGCAGCTTTCAGCACTGCTCAGCGGCTCTGCCCACCTGCTTAGCGGGACAGCAGGGTATTTATTAACATCCCTGGCATTTGGGAGCTCGGGCACTTTGTCAGCTCCGCCGGGTCGCTGCAATGTCGGGCCTCAGCTCCAGAGCTGTGCCTGAGGTGTGAGATTTCCAGCGGCAATTACAAATGTAAAATCCAGGGGGATGGGGCGAGATAGATCAGTGCTCCTGATAAATCCCAGAGGAGAGCGAGCTTTCAAAGGAGCTCAGTCCCGTGCCCTGCCGTGTGGGACATTTTGGGTCTGGTCAGTTTTGGAATGCTGCATTTCAGGTTGCAGACCGGGCATTTTTAGTGAGAGCCTGGTGTGTTTTGGTGACCAGGCTGCCTGGGAGGAAGTGCCTTTATTTTGAGCCGTGTCAGAAAGAGTATGTTTGAAAAACTGCACACTGCAGTAAGCCTGCAGGGAAGGTGAGCTGTCTTTCCCATCAGAGGTGTTTCAGATGAGTTCTGAACTCTGGGGACACAGGCTGACTGTGGCTGTACCAGTGTTTTGGGTGTTTGGAGCAGATCCTCTTACTGTGCTAGCGGTGCCTTCCAGCAGGGCAGCTCCTTGGCTTGGATCCTTTGATCTGCAAACTAGTTTTGCTCTGGGTTCCTCTTTGCCATGGAAAGTGACCACTTTATGAGTGGGCATTGGAATATTATCACTTCCATAATACGTGGATCTGTATGTGTAGATTGGTTCCCATCCAGGCTGCAGGACAGCAGGAACATCTTTCTCATTTTCTGTTCTTAAGCAGGGTTTTCCCCAGCTTTTCCTGCAAGAAAATCTCCCCCCCAGTCCCTGCCTATGGCCAAGGATAAACCGGGAGCTGCCGCTGGCAGCAGAGAAGTTTGCAGGAGCTGCAGTGCTGTCCTGCACCGGGACACAGACATGTCCTGGGACACCAGGATCCTCTGGGGGTCTGGGGTGCCCTTTGAGCAGCCAGTTTAGCAGTCACCTTCCTGCTTCCAAGATTTACCTTGGAAAGGCTTTGATTCCTGGGAGCAGTGACCTGCATGGCTCCAGGGGGTGATTACTGACCTGGACACCCTACTTTGCCTACCAAATGGGGCACTGGCATTTCTTGTCATGGTAATTTCAGGTAAAGGCTGAATTTCATTCCACATGAAATGTGTCTGTTCATGTGTCTGGTTTTCAGGGATTTTTGGCTTTTTCCCCCTCTACCTTCTCAAATCCACTGAAGTTGCAAATATATTCCTGTTCTGTGACAGATTTTGCTTGATTTCCTGCTGTCTGCAACACTGCAAAGCCTGCATGTGTCACAGCTTCCAACTCCTGGGTTTGGTGAACACCTGAGCATGGGCTACAGGGTTGGAAGCTCTTTCAGAAGGGTTTTGAAGGGATCTCAAACTCACTTGAATGTGCATTTCTGTGAAAGCTGGGCCCTTTTCCTTTCCAGTGCAAGGATTCCTGCAAACACACCTGAATCCTTGTCTCAGCTTTTGGGCAAAGATTTACCTTTTCTGGGCATGGGGTTTGGTACTTGTGAAGATAGAGAAGGCAGGTTAAAAGGGCTCAGGGTAAAGTATTTATGCTCATGTGGTCAGTGTTGATACAGGCCGAAAAGTAAACATTTAGACTGGATTTGGCTCCTCGCTGAAATAACAACGGTGAACATTTACAGCTCTGGCTATTGGCTCAGGTTTTCTGCAGTCTGTTCTCTTCAGTTTTCATTTAGGGTGTATTTGTAACATTTGGGGTTTTAGCTGTGTGTGTACGAAAGTTGATTTGAAAACAAACAGAAATCTCTGGGTGCTGTAGCCCTTTCAAAAAGGGCAGTTCTGGTGCACTTTTCACGGCTCTGAGCTGGTGAGGTAAACAAAGCCTGTCAGCAGGTATTTTCACATGGGACAGTGAGGTGGTTTGAATACCCTGGGGGTGATCTGTAGGCAGAGCTAGAGCAGTAAAATGCTTTGTGTGATGCTGGTAGCTGGTATAAATCCCCCTAGCTCTGCGGATCTGGGAATGCAGCACGGGAACCAGCCCTTGGGTGCTCCTGCATTCCGTGTCTTCAAGAGGCTCCATGTCACACTGTTCTGTAGGCATGTTGTAACCACCACCTGGGAGTACAGGCTCCTATTCCAAATATTTTCCCTATCCAAGAGCCCTATTCAAATGGATTGTGGGTTTTGCCATTAACTTGTGTGGAAAGTGGGGCAATAAAAAAAGCCAACGGACAGAGATGAAAGTGGTGATAAAACACCAGAACAATGGTTGTCTTCCTTTCCTGAGCCCTTCCCCAAGTCGGGTTTGTGATTTCCTCCTTTTCCTTCATTTCTTTCATCTTTCTGTTTTCTGTTGGGTGCTTGCTTCAACTATTAAAGTGAAGGAGCTGCTGCCTAAGCTAAGCAAAAGTGGTGAAGAAAATCAAATTACAGCAATTCACAAAATTGCCATTACCTCTCCCTGAGATCCCAGCACAGGGTGTAGGGTTTGGTAGGTCACCCCTTCTGCTCAGAGGCTGAATTTCATGAGTGTTTGAGTACTGACAGCTCTGAAGGGCTTTATGTCCCAGTTTAAGTTGAATTGGGAGGTGTTAAGTATCAGCTATTAAGTGGCAGGGTATGACATGTGAAGATGATTTATCTTCATTGAATAGGTGGGTTTGGGAAAACTGTTACACCAAATATTGGGAATTAGTCCTGTTAACTTTCAAAGCTGTGCTGACAGAGATAGAATACCAAAACAAGGTGTTTGAGAATCTGCTTTGCTCTTCCCACAAGAAATGGAATCTGGAATTTCATTTGGAAGTTGATATCTGGGCCTGGCAGGTAATGGCCTTTTATCCCAGTGTGATTGAGTGATGTGGCATAAGGACACCAGAGATTAAAGTTGTTTAATGAGTATTAGTAAACAATTGCCCTCCCAGCTCCAAATGAGTCCTTTCAAAGGACAGGGTCATTTGTGGAGAGTAAGGAACTCGTGCATTACTCGCTATATGCATTTTCACGAGCAGTGAGCAATTTTCAGCTCCCATGCCCTCCTTAATTACGTGAGCCTCACTGCTCCTGTAAATGCATAGAGCTGAGTCCTCACATTTCTGTCAGGGCAGAAGAGACCAGAGGATTGGATGGGCAGCACTGGTGCCTGTGACTTGTGCTGTGGAGCCCAAGGTGGCGGTGGCCGGGAGAGCCCACGGTCACACAAAAGCCCTTGTGCAGTGGCTGCTGGAACGAGGGTATCCCGGGCTGAGAGCCTCCTTTGTTGGGAGGGAACTACTGTAGCCAAACTAATATTAACCAGGCTGGGAGCCCGGCTCAATGCCCCAGTGTTCGGGAGAAAGGAGCTTACAGAGAAAGGCCCTTCAGTGTGCGGGGACAGCAGACACGCAGGCAGCCCTGGGCCATGGGCTGGGGCCACGGCCCGGCCTTTCAGAGCCTTCTCGAAGGCCTGCCATTACCAAGGGGCCTTTCCATGGCAGAACTGGAAGTGCTGGTAGTTCCATGTTCAATCAAGTTGGGTTTGTGCATAAAAACATAACTCTTGAAAGCACGTGGACACGACAGACTGACACTGGACAGGGCCACGTTGCTGTTTGGTGGGAATCAGTAGCGTGCATAGTCCTGCACTGGTTTTGGTAAAACTGTATTGGGGCGGTCATAAATAGTTGTTATGTGTTATATATTATTGATATGGGCAAACAGCAAAAGCATCATCCCAAATGACATTGTAAAGGAGGCAAATGTGGTGTCCCTTGCAGAGACCTCAGACATCTCTGCCTTGGATATTGCCAAAAAGGCAAGGCATAGTGTTTCTGAGGACTGGTTTGGGTTTGGGGTTCAACTCTGTAAGTTCTCTCATCTGTTGTAGTCCTGCCAGAAGTGAGTTTTCGGGTAGAGTAGCTGCACAACTGCTCCCCAAGGAGCCAGAGCAGAAAGCGTGGTGGCGAGGTACAGACACGATCTGGGTGACCGCAGCGCTCTAATCACAGGCAAAGGGTTGACCTTGTGCCTGCAGAGATTAAACAAAACAACATGTGGTTACAAAGAGATTTAGGAGTTTATCTGAAGAGAATAAATGCTGCCTGCCCGGATTTTTCTTGGAAAAAACCCCTGTGTTTTAAGGAAGATACTTAAATTTTACTTAATGGCTTGGCATTTCTTCAGAAAATCAGCCAATATGCAGTGCCCTTTTCCAGATGATCTAAACCAAGGCAGCCCCATTCAAGGAACTGCACAGCAGCACAGGGCTGAGGGATTTGTCTCTCAAATCCAGGCCTGCTCCTGCATTTTTCTGAAATAACAACTCCTCTTTGGTTTCAGCTTCTCCATACTAGTGCCATATGTTGGGTTCAGCCTTCTCCTTCCAAAAAAACCCCAGAAGTGCAGTTCTCAGTGCCCATTTTGTCCAGGCAGTGTTTCCAGTTTTTGTAAATATGATCTGATTGTGATTTGGTTCCAGGAAAAAGGAGATGTGCAAACCTGGCTGTTACATCTGCAGTCAACTAACTACAGTTTGCTCTGGGTAATAATTAATTCTCCATCCAGTTTAGTATCTTTCCACAGTTATTCCCAGGGAAACTAGACTTTGGTAGAGCAATGGCTGCTTGTTTCAGGGTGTGCCTGGCAGTCTCGTGGAAGAGGCTGTGAAATCACGGATATGACTGTGCTGTGATTGCAGTCTGGGATGAGTAACAGCCATTAGGGAATGGCAGTTAGGTAAGGTCTGAATAAATAGGGGAGGCGTCTGGGAACAGCAGATATTGGTTGTGCTCTGAACTCCTGACCTTTCTGTTACTCATGACAGGGAGTTCAATAATTTCAGTTAACTCTGCCTGTAAATGCTCAGTGTCTCATGTTCCCTGAATACAAAGGAATTCCTTGGGACACAGTGTCCATACCCACTGCCACCCCGAGTCAAGGGGCTGTGCTGTGTCCCCGCCTGCTGGGGCTGGAGGTGCCGGTGAAAGCCATGGGGTCTGTGGCACTTCTGTGCTGAAGTGGATGAAGTCTGATTGGATCCAGGCTCTAATCTCGAGCCCAGAAAAGAAGGAAAGGACACTGGGAACTGTTTTAGCCATGGCTGTGGGAAGTGCATCTGCTTCCTCAGGAGGGAATTGTTCCCCATTCCCTCCCCGTGTCTTTGTTCACCCTGTGGGGTGTGAGTTGGGTTCCATCCTCATGGCCTCCCCGGGAACAGGAAGGTGTGTGTCGCTGCCAGCTCCAGGAAGTTGCTTTAGAAAGTTGGCAGTGCCTGCAGCCCGTTTCCTGACTGTTCCCAGGGTGAGGTCCTGGCCACTGTCACTTCTGCAGGTGCACTGATAACCCCTCAGCCCTGCACAGATGTGCTCCTTGCACCTGGACCCGACTGCTCTTAGCTCTTACCTGAGTCCTCACGGAAGGAGCTGCCAGGGCGACACATGGAACTGTGGCACCGCTTTTCCGTAAATCCACTGCTGCTGACACATTACTGACTGCTTCTCTCTCTCCCAAACAAATATGTCTGATAGGGTATGTTATGAAATCCCTGGGATATAAACCTCATTTGCTGGGATGTTTGCTCCCAACAGCTGGCTTGCCCTGGTATGTGCCAGGCTGGGGGTGCTAACGATGCCCTGTGCTCCTGGCGCCAGCCGAGTTCCAGCCAATTCCTCACTGCACACCCTTTCTTCCTAAATAAAAGCAGTCTCAAGTTGCCCTGGAGAGCAGACAACACTTCAGGACACCTCATATGTAAAGCCCTGAGCCGTGCAGCGTGTCCTGGCAGTGCCACCCCCGTAGGGACGGATCGGAGCTCTGCCCTGGCGCCAGGAGAGCTGCTCCCCAGGCTGGCTCTGGCAGGGCTGGGACACACAGGGAGCACAGCAGCAGCTCAGAGGGGACTTCCCCTGCTTTCCCCAGGGACTGAAATGACTGGGCAGGGCGGTACCATCTCCACAGGCCCTATTTCAGGGTGTGGGGTATGGGGCTGTCCCTTCCCTCTCCTCCATCCTTGGGAGCGTGGCCCATCCCAACTGGTCCCTGTGTGAGCCACCTAATGCCAGAACACCTTTTGTTTTCTGTGCTGCACAACTCAGCTCTCCCTTCTGGTGTGGCCCCTGTTGCCAAGTTTAGAAACACGTCCCTGGCATCAGCTGCAGGTCACCATAGACTTCACATTCAGGGCTGTGTTCATGGAGCTTTTCCTTCTGCAAAAACACCTGGTGTATTTGAGTTGGGCTGAAATGTGCCTGGAAGTTTGGAGACCTGGAAATCAGGGAGTTGTCACAGCTCAGGCTCCAAAACACACAGATCAGTGTAAGGTGCCGTAAATTCGTTTTCCTGCCTGTGTACCACTGTGTTCCTGTGGTTTGCCAGGGGGCTGTGTAAGATGGGGGCAAGATTCCTTAGTTCAGGGAATCTCTGCAAACATGCAGGAGTTCTGTGCATAACCAATACCTGAACTGTGTTCTAGTGACACTGCTGTCACATGAGCAGACATCTGGAGCACTAATTAGGCACTGAGCTTTCAGAACTTCTTGTGCTCTGCGTTTCCTTTATTTATTGCCATTATCTTAGAGTCTGCTTGGGCCTGCTTGGGTTCTGGTTTTGGGGGGTTTTTAAAGAAAATACCATGACACTGCTTCACGTTCTGAGGGAGAGAAAAGCCCAGAATGCAGAGTTGTTTTTTTTTTTTTTAACTCAGCTAATTCCTTCAAATTTGCATCACCTTTTAAATCTCAGAGAGACCTTTGAGGGTTTCAAACAAAGGGGATTTTTTAAAAATTTTTTTGGAAGTTGTTACCTGGGTAGGAAATACCATGCTGGAAAGGGATCTCTTTTCCCCAGTTTTGCATAACTCCAGAGGCTAAAATGGTTTTGCTTAAACATTCCACATTGTCCCACAAAAGCAGATCCATAAATGGCCTTTGGATTGGAATCCAACAGACCAGCAGGAAAATGTTGAGGTGAGGAAGTAAAATGCGTGTGCAACTTGTTTGTGCCTCAGGAATCCCAAGAAAGATTTCTTACTATTAATTATTATTTTTCAGTTGCCACGTAGATTTCTTAAAAAGCCCTTCAGTACACAGAGGGCCTGGTTGGAATGTGAGTTCAGGTTGATGTTGTGGTTCACTCGAGCAAGTGAACAGGTGAAGCTGTCAGTTCCTCCAGCCTCAAAAGACACCAACTCCAGGACTCCCTCGGGAGCTCTGCATGATGGGTTTGCAGATTAGGGCCAGAGAAGATTAGGGATTTTTCCTCTAATGCTTCTTATTGGCAGTTTGTTTCAAATCTCATTAAAATTAATGCATTTTTAAAACTCCTTTTTTTTAGAAATAAGTGCATTTTATAGATACCAGGGTTCCTTCAGTTACACAAGTGATTTTAATTGTAATCTACGATATTTTTGTTGCTGCTATTCATTCAACTGTCACCTTTGGGATTTAGCTTGGATCCCAGGCTTGCTGAGCCACGGCCTGGCTTACCTGTGGTGGTGCTGCTTTCCTCCAGCATCCTGTCAGCACAGTGTAGTGCATCTGACTGCACAAAACAGCATGCCCTTAACAATGGCAAATTGCTGTGTGGCCATGGAAACTGCAGGAACTAAACACATTGCTCAGCAAGGCTCGGAATTCAGCTCCTATTAATCCCTGATCAACACGCTGGTTGGTTAAATATGCGTCCTTCCATTTCAAATATTTCTGTGATAATGAAAATTATAATTTAACAGCAATTAATTATAATGATAACATCTCTTAGCACAGAGGTTTAATATTTTGAAAGGATTGAATGCAGCCATCATAGGTTTCTGTATTTTCTATTCACGCTTTTCTGTCATTAAGGTGAAATTAGATTTAAACACGAACCAGCGAAGGTTTGGCATTTCTTTCATCTCTTTGGCATTTCTTCTCTGCCACTGCAGTGAGTTTTTAAAGGAGCATGGTCAAAACATACCACAGCTTGGACTTTTCTCTCCATGTGGTGTCTCAGCTTGTGCCTCAGCTGAAGGCAGAGCTCCCCCAGCTCTCTGAAGTGCCTGGGTGTCATTCCATAGGGATACTGGCAGTGCAGTCTGGCCTCTTCTTGTTCCATCTTGCTGAAGTTCATCCAGTCCCAAATACTTCACGTTGGAAGAGCATCTCAGCTGGCCCAACACACCTGCTCAAAGCTGGGGCACCTTCCATGGTAGGGCAGGTTGCCTGGGGCTCTGTCCTCTTGAGATGTGCGTGTCCCTGAGGATGGAGATCCCACAGGCTGCGCGAGCTGCTGTCTGCACTCCCCCACGGCGAGGGCGTTCCTGCTGGGAGTCCTCAGTGGCAGCTCTTTGGCCGGAGGAGATGGAACTGGCTGGGCATGTTGCTGTCTTCCCAGGGACTGCGGAGCCCTGAGGGCCATCCCTCAGTGGCTCATGGCTGGTTAACAGCTACACTGCTGTGTTTCCCAGTCCCTGGCTGAGGAGGATCCCAGGCTGGTCACACAGTTGCCTTGTAGGAATAGCAGTGCCCACAGTCCTCTGTGAGAGCTGCTGCATTCCCGGAGTGCTGGCAGGAAATACCAAAAACACCCCAGCTCCTTCTCCCTACCCTTGTTTTCCTTCCTAGGGATGAGTGGGAATCCACTTTAAAACCTCTCCTTCTGCTGGGTTTGGTGAACGTGGGTACAAATAAGACAGGGAAGTACCTGGCGTGTTCCCTGCCCATGCCAAGCCCTGCTCTCACCCTCTCCAACACTGCCAATCAAACAGTGGTTTGGACAAGTATGGGAGACTGTTTCTGTCCCCCCCAAAACCCCCTGGCACTTCCCTGCATTATGCTGGTAGTGCTTGTTAAAGGAAACTGCCAAGACCCCCACAAGACTGTGTGTCCTTGAAATAGTGCAGTGACCTCAGGTCTGCATTGTTCTCCTGTGGGAATGTCCCAGGCAGTGTCCTGGGAAGGTGATGCTTTTTCCAGGCTCCTCTGCTGAGGTGATTTGTCTCTTATGCAAAAGGCAACGAGCACAAAGCGCTGCCATCGAACCAGCCAGGAGGGGTTTGTGTCCCTGCCTGGAAAATGCCCACAGCACTGAGGCATTTTCCTGCTGCTGTTTGAAGGAGGCCCATTCGAACAATTGTACTGCTATTTGGTGTAAAAATGGTTTGGTAACATCTTTCCTCAGAAAGCAAACAGAGAGGCCCAGAGGAGGCACCAAGACAATCCAAGGGATGGAGCAGCTCTGCTGGGAGGAAAGGCTGGGAGGGTTGGGATTGTACAGCCTGGAGAAGAGAAGCTTTGGGGTGACCTGACTGTGGCCTTGCAGTGCCTGGAGGGAGCCTGCAGGAAACATGGAGAGAGACTGTTGACAAGGGCCTGGAGTGACAGGACACAGGGAATGGCTTCCCAGTGCCAGAGGGCAGGGTTAGATGGCAGATTGGGAAGGAATTCTTCCCTGTGAGGGTGGGCAGACCCTGGCCCAGGTTGTCCAGAGAAGCTCTGGCTGCCCCTGGATCCCTGGAAGTGTCCAAGGCCAGGTTGGACAGGGCTTGGAGCAACCTGGGCTGGTGGAAGGTGTCCCTGCCCATGGCAGGGGGTAGGATGGGTGATTTTTGAGGTGATTCCAATCCAAACCAGGTGATTCTGTGATGCAGTTTGGGCCAGGCCTTGGTCCTCATGGACATTTGTCTCATAATGGCCCTCAATAATGTGGGCAGGTGTGTGTAACCCTGGGCACAGAGGGGTGGTTGAAGCTGCAGGTGGGTGTAGGTGTTTCCAGGAGCAGCACCCAGAAGTGTTAAAGCACTTTAATCAGCCACTGGAAAGGTTGTGTTGCTGTAGTTGCTTTGCATTTCGTGGAGAATAACAAGCAGGCAGTGGGTTTCCTGGAGCTGCAGAGAAGCAGCTGAGTGGTGGCTGGTGGTGCAATGGCTGTGAGGGGTGTTCTCCACAACAGGGAGCTGGGCCTGCTGTGGGATGTAGTTCCATGGATTTGTATTCCAGTTCCCCTGAAGTTAGACAGGCAGTTCACATAACCACCGCCAGTGCAGGGACAGCTGAGCACACACTCCTCTAAAGCTGCTTAAACATGTCATCTTCATCTCCTGAATTACAGGAAAAATCAAAATCAAAAGCTGAGTTCTTCCCCCAGTTTAATCTGTCAGACCCAGATGACTGTTGCATTTCTTTTATTTGCTGTGGGAGACTTTGCAGCGACTTTTTGCAGATGAACATAATCATTCTTGCCCATGAATCCGAGGCTGGCTTTGGGAAGGTTTATTTTTGTGTCGCTGACACCAAAATGCCATAAAGTCTGTGTAAAAATAACGACAATGAGGGGACCTGCCCTTGCACAGCCCGGATCGCTTGGCTGGCTCCCGGCCATTGTTCTGTGCATCATGTCATTGTGGGAGGGAGTTCAGTGCCCTCAGAGAGACAAAGCAGCACAACTGTTTGTCCCCCATGCTGCATTGTGGAGCTTTCCCTTTTCTCTTTCCAGAGCGTTTCCAGCAGTGAAAGTAGTCACATGCTGTAGTGTTTAATAGGGAAGGGTAGATATTTAATAGGATTTAGGAGCTGGCTGGTGCATCCTAGTAAAAGCAAATGGATTGCTGAACACACCCCGACTTCTCCACAATAGTCTCCATGTAGCAGAGTCAGGAAAGCAGCAAGGATTTTGCTCCTAAAGAAACCACCAGCTAAACAAAACACGAACAAAATCCTGTCATTGCTGTGTCATCTTTAACATTTGCATTCAAGTTCTTGTCTAAGTCATGTTGGAGCATGTAAAAACTTTGGTGTGATCTCACCCTTTGGGATGGGAAGTCACTCCACAGATTACTTTGTGCCACAGAATCACCATTAACAAATGCCTCCTATTTGCATCAGAGCCATCAGCTGCTCCATTCCCTTTCCTCCAAGGTAAACTGTGGGCAAGACTGAAAGGGAAGGAGGTACTTTTTCCTAAGTCCTGCACCCACGTGTGTCATGTTCTCTGGGTGCCATGTGTAGGTTTGACTTGCTGCAGCTTTCCTTCTGGTTTGTTCCTTGTCTCTGCAGAGGTGTGTCAAGGGCTTGTGTTTTCTACATGAAGCTCCTTTTCCCCCCCATTTCCACCAACCCCAGTTTTCAGTCCTGCCCCATTATCTGCAGCTGGAGAAAAGCAGCATCCACTGTTCAGTTCATTGCCTTGCTGCTGAAGGGGAGATGGTTATAGGACACTTGAATGTTGACAGAAACTGATTTTATTTCTTTTTCTGTACAGGATCCTCCTGACTGAGTGATCCTTCCTCCTTCTTTCCTTTCCTTCTCTATAGATCAGTTCCAGTACATTTTTATTTAGACTCTCTGTGCCTTTACTGTGCATGCTTATACACTGTTGTCTCTGGGCTTCCTGATGCCACAGGGCCTGCCAGAGGCTGTGTGGGACCATGTGGAAAGGCCATCATTTGGGAGTGTTTATCCAAGCAGATGTTTCTCTCCTCAGCTGCTCCGCTGTGGATACACAGAGGTGCTCTTTTCCCCTCTGGGCTATATTTAGTGCTGCATCCCTTGAGTCATTTGCAGTGTTCATGCCTCCTGAAACAGCAGAGATTTGGACCCAGGTTAGAATTACTCTGTACTCACAATTGCTCTTGGGTTACTCTTAACAAATGGGGAAGGTTATCACAGCTCATCCACTCATGTTATTTCCTGATAAAATCTGGTTTGATCACCACATTCTGGTCCCAGTAGCTGATCTGCCCTGCTCTCAGGTATCTCTCTCAACTGAGAAACCTCCAAGTACAGCTGGAGTTTGTGAAGCTGTGACTATTCCTGGCTATCTCACTTCATACCCCCACAACTGGGACAAAGCACTCTGAAAAACTACAGTGATGGGAATGTTGGCCTGTGAAAGGAAGTTCTGTTTTCTCTGTGCTCAGTTAAGCAAGGTTATAATCTGGGAAGCTCTGGGAAGCTGTGGACAGTGGATATCAGCAAAAGTGATGTGCCTGGAGCAGTGCTCAGCTGATCTCTGAGTCAGGGTGTTCAGCAGTGCTCCGTGTAGGGCACGCACTGGCTGCTGTAGGGAAAACAGGGATAATTCTAAACTGGGAAAATTACTGTCAGCATGGAAATCAAAAAGGTATAAACCTGTAGGTGACCTGCTTTTGGAGTTAGGGATTAAAAGCCATCCATATTTTGTCTTGCTTGAGGTATCCCAGGGGTCCATGGACACTGCCAGCACCTGGAACAGCTGCTGGCTCTGCAGGAGGCTGTCAGTGCCTGGTGGCTGGGCTGTCCTGAGGTGTCTGAGCATAGGCAGCAGCCCCAGGCTGCTCCTTCCAGCTCTCCCTTTGCTCCCCAATTTCTCTGTTTGCCCCAGGAGCATTTGGGCTGCTTTGAGAGCACCCCTGCACTGCCCAGGGCTGGCAGGGGCTGGCGGGCTTGGGAGAGCACGGAGGGGCTTCTCCCAGGCGACTCTGCAGCCCTGCCGTTCCCAGGGCAGTTATTGGAACAGCTTCACCACTCTTCTGGCACGGCCCTGTTGAGTTCAGCAGCGGAGCCGAGCGTGTGACACAGGGCAGGGTGTGTGTGACCCCCTCCTGCTGTCCCACACTGGGGACTCTGGGCTTTCACAAAGTTGGCCACAGGTTTGTCAGGATTTTTTCTCATCAAACTAGTGGAGGAAGATTTGTCTGTCCTCAGGCGAAGGAAGGGACTGGCTGCCTGTTTGTGATCCTTTCCAGCCCTGTTTATGTGAGTTCCAGTGTACAAACTCCGGTTTATTTACCAAACTCCCAAACAAAGTCAGTCCTTGATGTATCCCAGTCCCAGCGCTGGAGTTTGCAAACCCCTGTGTGGTGGTGGCATTGTCATGTCCTTCCTCATGAAGGACATTTCCTTCCCAGTGTTGCCTCAAGATAAGTTGGATTCTCCATTATCGATTCTGCAGCTTCCGTTTCCCCGCTGTGTGTGTTTTGCATGTTGTGTGTTTCTCTTTACCCCTGGGAAACAAATGTTTTCACAAGCTGTAGGACACTTGGGGCTCCACCCATATCCTCTAGTTTGAATTAACCTTCAAAACCTGTAGCTGTGTTTTTGAAAGTATGAAGGACGTCTGTGAAAACCATCACTTGGGGTTCATAAATAGCGTTTGGGGCCTGTGGCTGAGGGCAAATCCCTGGTGTCACCACCCATGGGTGCACCTGCCCCTTAGTGTGGAGGGTTTTGCACAAGAAGAGAGTCACAGTTGTGTTCTGTGATTAAAAAGAAAGGTACATGCAGAAAAGGGGTACTCAGAGCCCTTGCCAGGGCTCTGAGTACCACTTTTCTGCATGCACCTTTCTTTCTCTGAAACACACAACCAAAACGCGTGGAATTAAATTCTGTGCCTGTTTTAACCCGAAACCCTAGAGCAGCAAAATACAGTCTATCAGTTAGAGAGGGTTGGTAAAAGCATTGCAAAAACCTTGCTGTCGTTGTGAAACACCGTGTAGAAATAATCGGGAGAGGTTTTAACACGACCAGCCCCAGTCACACCACCTTCCCAAACGGGCTGGGTTTGCTCTTTCCCACGTTGTGGGAGCGCGAGAGGGGGTAAGAAGGGCTGGGCCTTCTCCCTGCGGGGGCTTCCGTGCCTGAGAGAGCCGGTGGGGAATCAGAGCTGTGCCCTGCCCGTGCCAAGGGCGGGATAAAGCCTGGCCTTCCCGGGTGAGCGCCCCATTAGGGGCCTGAAAGAGCTGCTGTGTCTCGGCGGTGGCATTTGCTGAGATAAGTTGCTGGCAGGGAGCGTGTGGGGCCTGGCCCCTGTGCGGTGCTGCACGGCTTTCCCACGGGCTGCAGGCTGCACCAGGGCAGTCAGGGATCTCCCTGCTTTTGGCCCTTCTCGCTGGGAATCAGAGGGCAGATGGGAAGAGAAGCCATGGATAGCTCCAGCACCGAAGTTGCCTGAGCACATGTGAAGAGCCGGTGGTAGGCTCAGCTCGAGCAGTTGGTGCTGGAAGCGGCACGGCTGCGGTCCCAGGAGACAGTGTCACCCTGTTTTGGTCTGGGGGGTGAGCAGCAGGAGGCCGGGGCCACAGAGGATGGGTGGGGAGCAGGTGAGAGCAGCACGGTGACAGCAGCACAGCCAGAGCGAGCGGGGCGAGGGCGGAGGGGGCGCCCAGAGAAACCAGCCCCGCCAAAAACAGGAAACCAGGACCACAGAGAGCAAGAGGGAGGAGACGGGAAGGCAGAGGGGGAGAGGCGGCCACTGCTTGAACTAGAGCAAGGAAAACACCCGTGGGGGCACCACCATCAGTCAGCTCCTGAGGCACAGAGGGCTGCAGCCGGATGGGGAGGGCCTGTAGGCTCTGTCCCATCCTCTCCCTCCCTCATCATTCACTGTGCTTAAGGATGCTGAGGCAACATGGAAGACAAGGAGTCAGCGGAGCTTTCTCAGGGTGCTTTCCCTGAGTCCCCCCTGCCTGCAGAAAGTACTGACTTGTCTCCCTTTAGGGCCGCTGATGGTGGTGGGGAAGCCTTTTTGGGAAGGTGGTGCCTGGGTCACGTTGACACTGTCCCCAGGAGTGACCCACCTTCCTCCCCTGGAAGGGCTGCCTGCAGCCTCTGCTCTCTTGTCTTCCTGGCCTTGCTTTCAGCAGCAGAAGCTCCCAAGCTGCTGCCAGTTAATCCCACGGCACCAAAGGCTCCACAGCCTCTCTTGGTGTGTCACTGCATCTCCCACGTCATGTCTTTCATCTGCTCAAAGTTAGGCATCTTCTTTTCTACTAAAACCACATGGAAGTTCTTTTCCCACCCGTTACTTTTGCCATGATCCCAGACTGGGAGGGCTGTTGATAACCGTAACTTTTGACCACAGATGTTTCTGATGGGTGGCTTTGTGATGGTATTTGGTAGCTTTTTTTGTTTAACGTAATATTTTCTATATCCAGCTTTATTTTCAGATCCTGTACATCTGCATTTCTCTTTCGAGTGAATGTAACCACAGGGATCTCCGAATGTTGTGCTTCTGTGTAGACACTTACAGCGACTAAATAAACAAACTTGCTGAGTTGTTTTGGGGCTTGTTCAAGCTGGTGAAGGGAGATGTGGTAATTTCTGCTGGAATTTTCTTTAAATAGCATCAGCTATTGCAAGGTTTCTCTTCTGTGACTCATTTCAAAAAAATACTTCAAGTAAAGGCATGGATTACTAGACAAGCAGATATGCAGATCCAGCATTCCTGGATCTTGCTATAAATAGTTCATAAAATGCATGTTTCAGGCCAGTAGACACTCACTGCAGTTCCTGCTGATTTCCTGTTCTCTTCCTCTGTCTTTTATCACTAACCCCCCCTTTTACAGCTTGCCAAGGCCCATTTTTGTTTCACACCTTACAGGGAGGTAAAAGCTGTCAAAACGGGGGCAGTTTCAGTGCAGTAGCTTCGGTCACACCCTGCCCATGGGTAGCAAGGACGAATTCAGCAATCAGTGGGAGGAACTGAAATCCCAGGGTGGGGTTTGTGCAGCTGGGCAAACGGCCACCCCAGTGCAGGTCTGCTCTTCCTCCCACTGACACCATTCTATTAGCTGACTTCTGTCTTTATTCTTTTACTTGTTTTCCAGCTTTCTGTCCTCTTCAGCCTCATGACTGTGCTGAGGTCATGCCCACACCATGCCGTGCTGTTGGGAAGGGGGCACATCCTTCCTTTGGAAGGAAAGCACCCACCAACACCTGTCAGATCTGCACTGACATGGATGTTTTCTCTGTTTCAAACAATGTACTCAGAGCTTTCAGAGCTGGAGACGTGTTGCATTGTGGTTTAGGACTCACCTGTCTCCATGTGCTGTTCCTGCACACACCAGTGACTGATGGAGGCTTGGAATCTCCTCTGCTTGGGAAAGCAGAGCACTTCCATTCATATGCCTCTCTGTGGATTCCAGGGTCTGAGCCTGAGCACCTGTGTTTTGACAAATGTGGTCTGTAGTAGTTCCCAGCTCAGTGAAATGACTTTTGGCTGACAGGGAAGGGCTTCATCCAAGCCCTTGGCAGAAGAATTTAACCACGGAGATGTATAATGCTTCTGTCTGAGAGTTCTGGGCTTGGCAGATGGCTGGGTAGGAGTTTGTGAATTAATGTGGACTGCAGCGAGCCTGTGCAGTGAGAGAGCTCTCAGCCAATGTTTTCCTGTATAAACAGTTGTGAAAGACTGGGAAGGGAAGGTGGAAAGAATCCATTTTTCTATGGCTTTAAATTAATGCAAGTCCCCGTCAGGCATGCAGTTATGGAAAAGTTCATCTTGACATTGTGTAAATACAGTTACCAGTGTTGACTCTGCAAATAAATATTGTCATCAGGAAGGAAAAAATCAGTGGGAAGCTTTGGTCTCTGCTCTCTTTTGTACCTGTCTTAATCCAGAGTGGCTTGTGGTATTTCGGGGATCTGTTGTGGGTTTGTTTGCACATTGCAGAGCAGGTGAACTCAGCAGGTGAGGAAAGGTGGGTTTTCAGTGGAAAGTCTGGATTTCACCAATGATTCTCCCAAGCAGACAAGCCATACCTTTCATTTAATATGAGGTGTTTGAGCATCACATCTTCACGCAGCTCCAGGAGCTGGGATTTATTGGGACTAACGTTGTGTTTTCCGCCCAGATGAACGTGAGGCAGTTCAGAAGAAGACCTTCACCAAGTGGGTGAACTCCCACTTGGCACGTGTGTCCTGCCGGATTACAGACCTGTACACTGACCTTCGGGATGGAAGGATGCTCATCAAGCTGCTGGAAGTTCTCTCAGGAGAGAGACTGGTAAGTGTCTGTTCGTGTCCACTGTGGGGCTTTGGTTTGGGCTGGGGTTTTGGGGAGGCCTTGGCTCCACCCGAGTACAGCAAAGCCGAGTGCTGGGGGTTCAGCACTGCCAATGTCTTTGTACACTGGAAAGGAGAAAAAAGAGCTCTATTGCTTCAGCTGGATCCAGACACCATTCAAATGTTTTCCTGCTGGTTTCAGTGGGAATCAAAGGCAGTCTTCTTCAAAGGTTCCGTGCTGGTGAGATGCTGAGTGCTTCCAGCAGCAAGTTCCCTGCTCCCCAGTCTGACAGGCACAGAGCACTGGATTGTGCTCAGAGAGATAAGGCTTGGGCTCTCTTTGGCTAGGGGGATATCTAAAACGAATTGAAATTTGTGGGTGAAATTCTTCCTTTGGCTGTGCTGAGACAGCCCCTGACAGCACCACAGGGGAGTGGTGACTGGGAAAGACCCTGCAGTGAAAACTGGGTGTCAGGGAACGGCTGGGTATCAGTTTTTCCCTCCGTTCCTGAAATGATGGCCATGCTCTTAACTGCCTAATTTACAGCAATCTTTTCAAAGAAATACGGGTCCGTAGCTAAGACCCAGGGCTATGTGGGGCTGCAGCTGTGGAATCACTTGTCATCAAGCTCTCCTATTAGTGGAGCTCCGTGGCTTAAGACTCCGCTTAATGAGGCGAACATATGGCCAGGGTAGTGTGTGCGTGGTGAGGCAGGAGAGGAGCTTTCTAAGTGCCTCTGTGAGGGCAAGGCAGCACAGGAGGGCACAGCAGGGCCTGTGTGGGTGCAGGTAACTCATGGGTTTGCCAGCTGCAGGTTGCTCAGAAGCCCTTGCTCTCTGCCAGGAGTTGGGTTTGACGTGCTCCCTGCAGGCAGCAGGTGTTTCCTACAGGGATAACCCAGACCAAGGATGCCCCACGAGCAGAGGGCTGAGGCAGCAGCTGTGCCAGCTCTGCTGAGCTGTTCCTGCCTGCAGGCTTGGCCTGTCAGTGGCACAGGGGAAGCTCAGAGCGGGCCTGGGACTGTGGCCGTGCTGGTCATTGGCATTTGTCACTCCAGCTTTTGGGAAATGCAAACCGGGGTGGGGAGCAGCCACTTGCGCCATGGTTTGCTATCACCCTGGCAGCTGCCACACCACCACAAATTCCTTCTGCAGCGTCCTTATCTGGGGCTGAAGGACAGCAAGCTCTGTTTGAACAGGACATTCCACCACACCTTCCTCTGCAATGCACTGAACCTTGAGACAATTACACACACCCAAAGTATTCCAGGAGGATCGGCACAGCAGCCACTTGCTGATGTTCTTCACTCTTTTGGAATTTATTTTAGTGGGTATTGCTTAAGTTCTGACATAGCCACGGCCACCAAGAGAAATCTAGAGGCAGAAAGCCTAAAACGCAGAAAGCTTAAGATCAAGAAACGTGAAATGCTAAGAAAGCAGAAAGTAGCCTACATAAGTACTTTAATATGGTATGTTAGCTGTGCAGTGGAACAAACAGGAATTGCTTCCTCACTTTCGAAACTGGGATTCAGA
>JAYRBT010000114.1:4143151-4176160 GCA_036023395.1 Myiotriccus ornatus | reverse complement strand
GCCATGGTCTCTCTGAGCACAGTGGGGAAGGATCCAGCCTGCATGAAAGGACAGCTGTCATTTGGTTTGCACACACTGTTCACCAGCTTCTCCCAGACAGAAAAAAAAAGCTGGGAATTGTTTTCAGCATAAGATTAAGCATTTAGCTCAGTTTCTTCCATAACTAAATAAAGGATTAGTAAATTCCTTAGAATTCCTGGATACTCAAAGGTCAAACCATTTAAGCACATTCTCTGTAGCGAGTTCTATCACGTTTTTCCTTGGAAAGGGGAAGTAAAAGCAGTTTTCTTGTGATGTGTGTGTGAAGACTCTGGGTTTAGGTGCTTCCTTTCCCTCTGTTCAGTACCTGGAGCTGTGCAGCCCAGTAACTGTGCAAGTTCTGGCTCACTGTCTCGTCCTGAGGCTGTGCAGGGGAGTGTGGCAAGCACGGCCACACCTTGCACAAAGCAGACTCAGATGCCTCTTCCTCTAAATAAAACATGTGTTGTGAATGGCCCTGGCTCTGCCATCTCGGGGCTGGAGCTCCTGAGCGCACAGGGGGAGCTGCTCAGGCCGTTTTCTCTCTGCTCGGCATCGTGAGCGTGAGGGGCAGTGCCGCTCCTGCTCCGGGAGGTGAGGAAGGCTGTGGCTCGGCAGGGGACAGGCTGAGGTGTGCCACCCTGCTGGGAACCGGCCGCAGGCACAGCCCTTGCCGAGGGCTGGGCACGTCCCTGTGGGAGCGAGCCCTGCGGAGCTGCTCCCGGCTGCGGGCGTGGCACAGGGCTGCCATGAGCACGGGCCTCCCTGCCTTCCCTGCCGCCTGGAACAGCCCCCCTGCCTGTGCTCTGCACGGTGCAGTCGGGGCCGTGGGCCGGGTTGCGCCCCTGGGGTGATGGACGGTAGGGAGAGGCTGCTCCGGCTGCCGCAGTGCTGCTGCCGGGGCCCTGTGCTGCAGGGGCGCTGCTGTGTGCACAGGCTGCGCGGCCGAGGGGCCTCTTTGCAGGGCCCTTTGTACCCCAGAGCGGTGGCAGCCCTTGCTGAGAGCTGGGGGTGACTCCGTGCCCTGGGAGGAGGGAGCAGGGCTGGCTGAGCCTGCAGCTCAAACTCCACCCGGCCTCAGGGTCTGTGTGTCCCAAGGGGCGCCTCAGTGGCAAGTGTTCCCTCTGCACCATCCCCTGTGGCACAGGCTGTGTTTCTAGGCACTGTACCGTGGCTGTGGCTCAGACTCTTCCCTTCGGTGCGGGCTGGGGTGAGGATTTTGCCTGGGCTGTTTCTATGGCCATGTAATTACTTTCACTGCAGAAAACAAGGAAATTATGTTGATTAGTCATTTGGCTGAGTACCTTTGGTGACATCCCAGTGAGCACTGAACAGGCTCTTCAGCTGTAATCCTCATCTGCAGAACAAAGTGCCTTTAATTTTATTCAGGTTCGCAGCAGAGTTCTGCAGGCTGTTAATATATTCACTGCTTTTTTCAGTTGCACTGGGCCTTCATAAAATCATGTTATGTTGGCATAGCTGATTTTTTAATTAGTATTTTTACTTTTTTCTTCCTGTAAAGAAAGTTTTTGGAATAAATCTCTGTTATTTTCTTACTATTTATCCTATTTACTGACCAAGAAAAAAAAAAAAAAAGCAATGCCACTTCTTGCTTGAGGAGTTTTATTGAGTAGTTTATTGGTCAAACCTGAGCTGCCTTTTTGGAGAGAGTGTATTTGTATTTCAGAGCATTCATTACCAATTCCCCCTATTTGCCAGTTATCAGCTGGTTTCATATCTTTGTCTTAGCAGAATCTTCTCTTTTAGTGAGGAAGAACTTGTACTTGGGAAAATGTAACAGGTGTGGCATGATCTGAACAGAATAATTTCTCTTCCAGCTAGTGAGGGAATATCCCAGACAGGAAGGATGAGGGAAATAAGAGGGCAAAATCCTCTGAGAGGCAAAGGAAACTGGTGCTGTGTGTTGGCTTTTCCACCACGGGTTTGACTGGTGTTGTCATTATCCTGGTAAAAAGGGGCTGGAAGATGCAAGGAGCGGTTTTGTCCCTGGAATCTGAAGGGCAAGTGCAAACAGTGCTGCTGGCTGGAAGTGCAGAACATGGTGTTTATGTTTCCTTTTCCCTTCCAGCCCAAACCAACTAAAGGAAGGATGCGCATCCATTGCCTGGAGAACGTGGATAAAGCCCTCCAGTTCCTGAAAGAGCAAAGAGTGCACCTGGAAAACATGGGATCTCATGATATTGTGGATGGGAATCACAGGCTGACTCTTGGCCTTATCTGGACTATTATCCTGAGATTCCAGGTAAGGCTGTGTGCATGCACACACCCCCTGGCTGTGCTTTCCAGACTCATTAGGAGCACCCCACTAAGGAGCAGAGTGCCCCAGCTGCTCCCACATGATGGCAGTGGGAAGTGCTTGGGTTCCTCGGGATAAATTAGTCCTTGTGGTGCTGCTGCTCTGCAGTGGGAGCTTCCTGTGTGCAAAGCCACTTGGCTTTATTTCTAAATCCCTAATAAACATGAAGCTTCAGTCCCAGGCCTCTTCCCTGGACCCAGGAGGAGGTGCTGCCCTCAGCTGCTCCCACCTCCAGGGGGTTATCCATACTGACTTGGTACGGGCAGGATTAAGGGATTGCTTTGGTGTCCAGCTAAAGGCTGGCATTTCTTGTTTTCCAGCATATTGGTCTTTGCCCACAGCTAAAAAAGGCTGCAAAGTCCTTTTGCAGAAAGAGTAATAAATCCATATGCTAAATATATAATTTATAATAAATAGCATAGTCATAAATATTTAATAACATTAACTTTGGTGTTTCTCAGTGTTCTTTTCATCTCAAGTGTTCTCTCAGAGAAATATTGAAAACTTCTATGTTAATTTTAGATCCAAGATATCAGTGTTGAAACTGAGGACAACAAAGAGAAGAAATCTGCTAAAGATGCTTTGCTTTTGTGGTGCCAGATGAAAACAGCTGGGTGAGTGTGGATTAAGTGATTATCTCTAAAGCTCTTACAGCATTTTGAGTTTTGATTGAAATAATTTTAAATGGGCAAACAAATATCTCTCCATAAGTGGACTCAGCCAAGAGAAGTGAATTGATGTTTGTAAGTCAGAAAAGTCTGAATTTCTGATATTAATGCTGAGAGATAAACATACAAATCTGATAATCCATGGTATATATAGTAATATGCTGACTTTTTCACCCTATTCTGAAGAAATAATGTTGCTTCAGATGTTTGCCACCAACTTTCCCCTCTCTCCATATATATGGAAATATTTCCAAAATGTCTTTCTCTGACAGTATCGTTCCTGATAGTTAGATATCCCCTTGGAGGAATTCAGTGTCTTTCCTCCATGAAACCTGGATGTCCCTGTGTTGGTACGGGACACTCCAGCATTATTCAAGTGGTGCTTCATCTTCTTCTTCCAAGAACTCTCATGAGGGTGATTTATGAGCAGCCTGAAATTTTTGGAGACGTGCAAAACACCCAGATCACCAAACCAGTAATGTTTGCTGTGTATCCCCTGCTGCAGTGGGGCTGTTGTATTGATTACACTGTCCTGGTTTTTGTTCTGCCAGTTATCCCAACGTCAACATCCACAACTTCACAACAAGCTGGAGGGACGGGATGGCTTTCAATGCACTGATACACAAGCACAGGTACGTGGGGGTGAAGGTCTGCCCTGGTTTTGCAGTTACCTCCCAGCTCGAGTTTAAAATCCATGAAGAGGAGGAAGCTGAGGAATTGTTGAGAGTTTTACAGCAACTTGCCTTGTCTGGGGCTTTACAGCCCTTGTGATCACTGCAGGCTCAGCTGGGCAGCAGCTTCTCACATCACAAGCCAAAACAGGTTGTGTTTGGCTTCAGGAGAATTAATTACACCCGTGACTATTTGGGTTTGGTTTGGTCCTTGTACCTTAGTGAGGAACCCGTGACCAGCTCTGGTGGCCTAGAATTTGGGTTGGGAGGGGGAAACTACACACACACAGCATCCTGGAGGGGAAGGGAATCCCTGCACGAGGACAGCAAATGTGGCTCTGTGCTGGCACGGCTGGGGATGGTGCCCATGGCAAGCTGAGGTGGAGTGATCCGGACGGCTCTCACGCTGCCGTGGCCAGGAGGAGACACTCGTGACCACAGCTTAGTTCTTTCCTCTCCAGGGTGACCTTGCTGCTGTTTAGCTCTCCTCTGTTGTGTCCCACGGCGGGGTCCTGCCGTGCCATGTGCTGGGCATTGCTGCATTCCTTTCACACTGCCCTGCAAATGCACGGGGCTGAGGGGCACGCGAAGCCTGGCCGGGGTTCTGAGGGCTGGACATGTTAGTTAGTTCATTTGAGGATGGCTGCACTGTGCTTTGGGAAATCTAAAGAATTTTCCATCCTGTCTAGGCCTGATCTGATTGATTTTGACAAGCTGAAGAAATCAAATGCACACTACAATCTGCAGAATGCTTTTAACCTTGCAGAGCAACACCTTGGTCTTACCAAGCTCCTGGACCCCGAGGGTAAGAACTGCTGCAGTTTCAGCACTTCGGGGCTCTTTGTGGGCTCTTTTCTCCCACCCCTCCTTGTCAGAGCACATCTCTGTGATAGCCTTTTGTGCTCAGGAGCAGCTGGGTGCTGCTGACTCACCTGCTGATACAGCCGGGGAGAGAATGCAGGGTGTCTCCTGCAGAAAACTGAGCAGCAGGAGCACAAGAGCCCTTAATCCTGGCCATGTATCCATAAAGTCATTCCCGTCAGGGGCATCCTTCTGATCTACTCCGAGAAGCAGAGGAGTGTCAGCCCATGCTTTCATGGGAGAGTGTGCTCAGTGCTGGGACAAGCACCTCTCCTGTCACAGGGCAGAGCTGATGTGTTTGGGCGGGTTTCTTCTTACCTGTTTCCCAGTGCCTCACAATTGATACAGGAGAGGAACTATTCTGTTTTCCATCTGTATCTCTCAGGTTTGCCTGGACAGACAAACCATTAGGTTTGAATTCCTGTCTCCAAATGCTGACACAGCACTGAAGTTCTCAATTAACAGTAGTTCTGTCAGTTCACACAGGCACCAGAGGAGCAATTTGCCTGTGCCCAAGCTGTGGCACAGTCTGACTGTAGGGACCCAAGGCCCTGTGCTTTAGCCCCAGTCCACACTGACTCACAGGGATAAAGCTGCACTTAGTGACAGAGTTCAGTACTGTCCAGAACCAGTCCAAAGCTGCTCAGTTTATTTCTGATTAGGAGACAAACCTGGCGCTGACCCATCTCTGACTGCCCAGCACCTCCTCGGTGCACTGTGAGCTCTGGTGGTGTAACCCCTGCACCCTCAGCGTGCTGACATAACTCTTGTTTGGTTTGCAGATATCAGTGTCGATCACCCTGATGAAAAGTCAATCATCACCTATGTGGTGACCTATTACCACTACTTCTCCAAGATGAAAGCTCTAGCTGTTGAAGGAAAACGTATCGGCAAGGTTTGCAAGTTTAAATTACAAATTGTTGCAAAGCAGGCAAGATATTGCTGGGTTTTTTTTTTCCCAAGTGGGTGTTAGTTTTTGAAGAGTCCACTCCATGGTAGTTTTTAGTTTTGGTTTTGAACATGTTTTGAATGTTAAATATTCCCACGTGACTGTGAGGGAGTAGTTAATTTCCAGCTGCCTCACATTAGAAAACACTTGGCTGGTGTTTTATTTTTGCTTGTTAGTTTTGCATCATTGCTGCTTTGCCTTGCTCATTAACTGCTCCTCACCCTCCGGGTCCTCTGTCCCTTCTGGAGCCCAGAGAAGTCCCTCATTTCAAACATGTGCAGCCACTCTGTGCCCTCTGGGGACGTTGCCCCCGCCCTTCCAGCTGGCAGATTCCATGAATCCTTTGTAAGCTCTGCCCCTCTGTCACCGTGGGATCATGGGAATTCCTCAGGGATGCCGCCCCCGTGGCACTCAGAGCGGTGATTCACAGCCTCCTTGATGTGGCTGGTTGGACGTGAGGGCTGAGGAGCGCTGCCCTGCTGACTCACGGGTGCTGTGCTCCGTGCAGGTGCTCGACAATGCCATCGAAACGGAGAAGATGATCGAGAAATACGAGTCGCTGGCCTCCGACCTGCTGGAGTGGATCGAGCAGACCATCATCATCCTCAACAACCGCAAGTTCGCCAACTCCCTGGTGGGGGTGCAGCAGCAGCTGCAGGCCTTCAACACCTACCGCACCGTGGAGAAACCCCCCAAGTCAGTCTGGGCCCAGCCTGGCCGTAACTCTGGGCTTGTGGGCTTGGGTTGGGTTTGGTCAGCCATGGGTCTCTTTGAAAGCAGACACACCCGAGTCATCCCAGTGGTGCTGAAGGGTTGATTTTCCAATGGCACTCGGGACCTGTTTGCTCTGTGCTGCTCGGTGTGCAGACAGTGACAATAGCAAGGAGAAACGTGTGTCTCCTGCAGGAGCTGGGCGCCCTGGAAGCTGTCCCTGCCCTCAGATGCCTGTCTTATCACATGAGTGGTAATAGCACAGTGTGGCAGTACAGTAATATCACCACTCAAGCTTTTAATAGCAGTGTGTGATACCAATACAGTGCTATTAAAAGATCCCCACTGCTTATCCAGAATCAAGAGGAAGCGTGTCTGGCTTTGTAAAACAGCCCTGCTTACTAAAACTGATACAAGCAAAACTGCAACTTAATTTGAGAAAGCTGCTTTTAGCATCATGATATCAGATCTGTTTATTTTTGTCTAATATAAGTTCTAATGGATAATAATCACAACTCAAAACATGACAGAGTATCCAGACGTCTTCTAAAATTGCAGACTATTCCCTAGTGCCTATGGAGTTTGTTTATTTCCCAGGCGTACAACTCAGGGAAAACAGTGGGAAGAGTTTAGTGACTGCAGTGGGCTTTAAATAAAACTTCCATTTCTTGTGCTGATGGACTGAACTAGGACGAGGCACGTAGCAGAATAAAGAAAATGCAGTTTTCTGTCCCCCAAGGGGGTTTAAATCCAAACACTCAGACAACTGACTTCTGTGGGGTTGCTTTTGCTGTCTGACCCATGTGGCTCCAGGGGAAGTGCGGGCTATTTCCATTGCTTCCAGCTTCCACACAAGATGGAGGTGTTTATCTTAATGCTCCACTCATCGTGTCAACATTTCAAAGAAGCTCTGTATTACAATTTATTGTAGTTGACTATATTCAGTATTTTATAGAAGTGCCTCCCTGTGAGGGTGGGTGGCCCTGGCACAGGTTGCCCAGAGCAGCTGTGGCTGCCCCATCCCTGGGAGTGTCCAAGGCCCGGTTGGATGGGGCTCGGAGCAGCCTGGGACAGGGAAAGGTGTCCCTGCCCATGGAAAGGGGAGTAGGACTGGATGGGCTTCAAGGTCCCTTCCCACCCAAACCATTCTGTGACTCCCTGTTTCTGTGATTACACTTTAGTGGCAATGAAAGCTTGATTGTAACTCAATTCTCTTGCAAAACTTTGTTTAGATTTACAGAAAAAGGAAACCTGGAAGTGCTGCTTTTTACCATCCAAAGCAAAATGAGAGCCAACAATCAGAAAGTGTACATGCCAAGGGAGGGCAAACTCATCTCTGACATTAACAAGGTAAATGGAGCCAGCCTCTCCTGTGGGGCTCGGGGTTTTGTTGTGCCCTCTCAGCTTACTGGGAAGGACACCGTTGTGATGTCCAGCCTTGCTGTGGGGCCGTAAGGGCTGGGTGAGGTGGGGGGGCCTCTCGTGTGTGCCGGTCTCAGTGCCCTGAGCCAGGCCCGCGGTGTCCTCAGCCCCTCAGGAGCCCTCGGTGCTGCTGGGCCTGGGCTGGCAGCCTGCCCGGCCCTCCTGGGCCTGCCTGCTACAAGAAGGGCCAGAAAGCAGCAGCAGGAGGTGTTGTACCCTCCCCTTCCCCGGCACTGTGGGATCCCTGCCGGGGTTCCTGCAGCCTGGTTTGTGCTGGGGCAGCTCCCAGAGCAGAGCAGAGCTGACAAGCTCTCTCAGGGATAACAAGCAACTTCAGCCTGTGGGCTTTCCTCCTTGGGGTTTGATCCTGCTTGGCATTCCCAGAGCAGCTGCTCTGGGTGTCTGTGGCCTCATCCCAGGGAGCAGCAGCCTGCACAGCTCTCCTGGTTGCAGGAGGAATGCCCAAAATACTTGTGTTTCAGGCAGTTTCACATCTGTTCGGGTTTAGAAGATTTAGTTTGTGTTTAACTGAGGGTATTTTTGTTGTCTCTGTAAGAAGATCTGAAAGGTGATTAGCTGACTTCCCACATGCTTCTAAGATTTCTGATTTCTGTAATATCACTGTCATGCATGTGAATAACATCTGGCTTTGGGGGAAAAAAGACTTGTAAGCACCAAAAATAACTGAATTCTGCAGGTGTTTTTTTTTTTTTCCCCAAAGTGGATGTAATAAAGAACAACAATTGTATGTTGATTTTAGAGGTGAGAGGCCATAAATCTCTAATTCCCATTTCCTAAAGGGGGAAGGTAGAATCTGCTTGTTTGGCAGTAGTGCTCTGGAGATCTTCTTTTTTAAACAAATGCTTTCTTACGCATTCAAGCCAGTGGTTTGCTGAGGCAAAGAAAGAACCAGAGAAAATACATCTGAGATAAACAACTCTTACAGCCCTTGCTCAGAAAATGACTGACTAAATTGGGAACAGATTGAAGTCATGTGCTTATACTAGCAAACAAGGTGTTTTGTAGCCAGAGCAAACCGGATTTATTGGCTTATAACTTAATGAGCCAGTGTGGTGAAAGTTGCCTGTGGTGACTTCAGCCCTGATTCCATGCAAAAGAGATGGCATTTATCATGGCCTGTAAGAATGTGTGTTTACAAGACGTGTGTTTTTTCCCCCACGTCCCCAGGCCTGGGAAAGACTGGAAAAAGCTGAACATGAAAGAGAACTGGCACTGCGAAATGAGCTCATCAGACAAGAGAAACTGGAACAACTCGCGCGGAGATTCGATCGCAAGGCGGCCATGAGGGAGACCTGGCTGAGCGAGAACCAGCGCCTCGTGTCCCAGGTGCTGCTCTCGGGAGTGCTGTGGCACTAGTTACAGCAATTAGAGGACACAGTTCCTGCAAAGAGAACATCTTCTCCCCTGTGCCCTGTATTTGACTGAATCCAAATACGTGTGTGTTTAGTTCTCGTGTTTAGTTAGGGCGTATGTGTGTGTACTGCAGGTCCTGTCTTTAATGCGTTTGGGATACCCCTTCCTTGGATCTGTCAGCCTGGGCTCGGAGATCTGAGGAGGAAATAACTACCCACAGTCAAGATTTTCTTTCTCTGAGTGTTTTGGTGAATTCAGTGAAATTAGCCCAGGATTTAATTTAATTTTTTAATATCCCAAGCCCCAGCCTAATCCCAATGGCCACATGATTCTTCCTCTGAAGGTGGTGACTGATATCTCTGATTTTATCAGTGGTTCTCTGTTATCAGAGGTGCCTCTTACTTTATTAAGGAAGAGTTTTTTGGACCATTTTGAGACCCCAGCTTTGCTAACAGGTGTATTCTGCACAGTCAGCACCGCAGTCAGAGGTTGAGCAGTGGGGCTTGTGTCCTCAGCCATCCCTGAAGAGGTGCCTCTGTCTTTGCAGGACAACTTTGGCTTTGACCTGCCGGCGGTGGAGGCTGCCACGAAGAAGCACGAGGCCATCGAGACGGACATCGCGGCGTACGAGGAGCGCGTCCAGGCCGTGGTGGCGGTGGCCAAGGAGCTGGAGACCGAGAACTACCACGACATCAAGCGCATCACCGCCAGGAAGGACAACGTCATCCGCCTCTGGGAGTACCTGCTGGAGCTGCTGCGCGCGCGGAGACAGCGGCTCGAGATGAACCTCGGCCTGCAGAAGATCTTCCAGGAGATGCTGTACATCATGGACTGGATGGACGAGATGAAGGTGGGTGGAACCCCTCGGAGAACTTAGACCAAGTAGTGTCCAGAGGTGGATGTGTCCTGTTTGGTGAAGCTTTAAGATTCATTTTGCCCCTCTGCTTTAATAGACAAACACGGAAGATCCAAATTCCTTCCTAAGAAACAAATTCCTTATGATGATTTGTTAAAAATGAAGATTAAAAACAAATAAGGGAAAAGAACAAGTTCACTCCTATAAAAAGCCACTTTCCATCTTCAGCCCTGTCTCATAAGGGCCCCAGGCTTTGGTCACAGTGCCTGAGTAAAGAGGACAGGTTTGGTGAAAGGGAATTAAATCATCTCTCTTCATCACAGTTTACATGGGGAACAAGTCACCTCTTCACCTCTGTACTTTAAAAAGCATGAATTTCTTCCTGTTTGTTCTCGTGGGATCTGGGAAGGGAAAGGACCATGGCTGGTCCATCAGCCAGCAGCACTTGGAAGCTGTGGGAGGAAAGCAAGTGTGTGTAGCTCAGTGAGAGCCCACAGCACCCGGGCCCAGTGTTGCTCCTTGGTCCTGCTGGGCTAACTCAGCCACTCATCATTCCAGACTTAAAACTCATTAAAGAGCAGGCAAGTTCTTCATGGTTGCCAGTGATTTTAAAAATATTGGCCCAAATTCCTATCAACCTTGTCTCTCTGCATTTGGAATGGATGTCTTTAATGTACCGACAGAGAACAGTGTCATGCCTGGAGTCAGGAACAAACAAACAGCTTAAGGCCTACAACCCGTTTCACTTGTCCTTTACCTTTTGATCAGGTGCTTCTGCTGTCCCAAGACTACGGCAAACATTTGTTGGGAGTTGAAGACCTGCTGCAGAAACATGCTCTGGTGGAGGCTGACATTGCCATCCAGGCTGAGAGAGTGAGAGGGGTCAATGCCTCTGCTCAGAAGTTTGCTACTGATGGAGAAGGTAACCAGCACCACACGGCCTTCTGTGTGTTAATTACCTGTGGGATTAGCTGCAAGGCTCATTAGTCCTGCAGGGTAGGTTAGGTGAAATTCCCCACCGGAATCAGAGAATCCAGCTCCAGTAGTTCCTTCTGTACTCCCTGTGTCAATGATTCATTGGCCCAGGAGCTGAGTGAGGCCTGGTGCTTTGCACAGCACGTCACTGTCCTCAGCAGCAGCTGCCCTGGCTTTGCAGAGGTCACCGTAGTTCCCCTCCTGTGTTCCTGGTGCAGACAACACAGGCTGTGGGGCCCAGTCTGATAGTGTCCCACTTCATGCCAAAAGGAAGCAATTCCCTGGGAATTGTCACTGGCTAGAGGAAATGACGTCCATTTTGTGCAGCTGTGTATGAAGCTGGTATAAATCTGAACTCGGTCAATTTTGGTCTGGGTTTTTTGTCTTTAGGCAAAGAATAGTGTTTTCTGACCTGTCCTGTTGTGTGGTGGAGCTTGAGCAGCTCACACTTCCTTTCAGGAGACTAACCGTGGGTTCTTTGGCCTAAACTCCGTAGCTGGAACAAGCAGGAATTGCGGAGTCGGCCTGTGCCCCGGCTGTGGGTCTGGCAGTGAGCGAGCCCGGGCTGTAACGTGTGCTCTCTGTCCGAGCAGGGTACAAGCCGTGTGACCCGCAGGTGATCCGGGACCGCGTGGCCCACATGGAGTTCTGCTACCAGGAGCTGTGCCAGCTCGCGGCCGAGCGCCGGGCACGCCTCGAGGAGTCCCGGCGCCTCTGGAAGTTCTTCTGGGAAATGGCTGAGGAGGAGGGTTGGATCAGGGAGAAGGAGCAGATCCTGTCGTCCGATGACTACGGGAAGGATCTCACCAGCGTGGTCCGACTCCTGAGCAAACATAAGGCGTTTGAGGACGAGATGAGTGGCCGCAGTGGCCACTTCCAGCAGGCGATAAAAGAAGGTGAAGACATGATCGCGGAAGAGCACTTTGGGTCTGAGAAGATCAGGGAAAGAATTAAGGATATCCGGGAGCAGTGGGCCAACCTGGAGCAGTTATCTGCCATTAGGAAGAAGCGCCTGGAGGAAGCCTCGCAGCTTCACCAGTTCCAGGCTGACGCTGATGATATCGATGCGTGGATGTTGGACATCCTCAAAATTGTGTCCAGCAACGACGTTGGCCACGACGAGTACTCCACTCAGTCCTTGGTCAAGAAGCACAAGGATGTGGCTGAGGAGATCGCCAGCTACCGGCCCACCATCGACTCGCTGCACGAGCAGGCCAAGGCCCTGCCGCAGGAACACGCCGGATCCCCAGATGTGCAGGGAAGGTTGACTGGAATCGAGGAGAGGTACAAAGAGGTCGCTGAGCTCACTCGGCTGCGCAAGCAGGCCCTGCAGGACACCCTGGCTCTTTATAAGATGTTCAGTGAGGCAGATGCTTGTGAGCTTTGGATTGACGAGAAGGAGAAGTGGCTGAATAACATGCAGATTCCAGAGAAGCTGGAGGACCTGGAAGTGATCCAGCACAGGTGAGAGTGCCTTCACCAGGAAGTTAGGGAAATATGGGGGGAATTTTTTTTCCAGCAGCTCGCCTGTGGCTCAGTTCCGTAATGGCTGTGGGATGTTTTGTTTGTTTGTTTTCCCCGACTCCAGGTTTGAGAGCTTGGAACCAGAGATGAACAACCAGGCGTCCCGCGTGGCCGTCGTGAACCAGATCGCCAGGCAGCTGATGCACAGCGGCCACCCCAGCGAGAAGATCAAAGCACAGCAAGATAAACTCAACACCAGGTGAGCCAAGGCCTCGTGCTCAGGGACATGGCACTGCCTGGAACGAGTACGGTGGCGTCATTTGGGTTTCTAACGCATGTTTTATAAGATATTCTGATCCTGGTACCTGGAGTGTCTTCAAGGTAGGCCTTTAATGCTTCAAAAGGAAAGAGCTGTGTCTTTCAAACATTTCATTAACAGATAGGGTTTTGCTCTTGACTTAATCAGGCCCTGAGTGTGTCAGTGCCTTGATTTGACAGCTGGAATGATTATTATGAAAAGAAAAGAAACCAATATAGTTTTGTGTAAACTCACTCGGTTTTTCACTTCAGAGTAAACCAAAAGAGTACGTTTAGTGTGAAAAATCAATGTAACTGGCAATTTTTCACTTCAGGAGAAATGATACTCAGTGTGCTGCTACTTGTCACATTCTAATATTCACTATAGCTTGGTTAAGGGTTGCTTTGCTAAAAATACTGATGGTGTGGGAAGGACTGGGGAAACCAGGAGTAGCTGGGTTACTCCATAGCTTACCAAGCTGAGGGGAGCAACTGCTCACTCAGCAACGTTGCCACAGCCTTTCCACACAAGTCTCAGTTTCTCTGCTCTTCTCTCCTCACATGTTTCAGGTGGAGCCAGTTCAGAGAGCTGGTGGATAGGAAGAAGGATGCTCTGCTCTCTGCTCTGAGCATCCAGAACTACCATCTTGAATGTAATGAAACCAAATCCTGGATCAGGGAAAAGACCAAAGTGATCGAGTCCACCCAAGACCTGGGTAACGACCTGGCAGGAGTGATGGCCCTGCAGAGGAAGCTGACGGGCATGGAGCGGGACCTGGTGGCCATCGAGGCCAAGCTCAGCGACCTGCAGAAGGAGGCGGAGAAGCTGGAGTCTGAGCACCCTGACCAGGCACAGGCCATCCTCTCACGGCTGGCAGAAATCAATGATGTGTGGGAGGAGATGAAGACCACCCTGAAGAACCGGGAGGAGTCCCTGGGAGAGGCGAGCAAGCTGCAGCAGTTCCTGAGGGACCTGGATGACTTCCAGTCGTGGCTCTCCAGGACGCAGACCGCCATCGCGTCCGAAGACATGCCCAACACCCTGACGGAGGCTGAGAAACTGCTCACCCAGCACGAGAACATTAAGAATGAGATCAACAACTACGAGGAAGATTATCAGAAGATGAGGGACATGGGGGAGATGGTGACGCAGGGGCAAACCGACGCTCAGTACATGTTCCTACGCCAGCGCCTGCAAGCCTTGGACACTGGATGGAACGAGCTCCACAAGATGTGGGAGAACAGGCAGAATCTCCTTTCCCAGTCTCATGCCTACCAGCTGTTTCTCAGAGACACCAAGCAAGCAGAAGCCTTTCTTAATAACCAGGCAAGTGGTCAAGATATACCTGTCTTAATTTCTGTAAAATTCTGTAAACTTGCACTGTATGCTGTAAGCAATTAGCAGACAAAATCATTTGGCAGGAGAGCCACAAATAGATAAATTGCCTTTTTTTAACTGCATTTTACTTGGAATGGTTCTTGGGAGATGTTTGCTGGGAGATGAGTGGTGAGTCTGTTGTTGGAAGAGCAGCATAGCCTGGGTGTAACCCTTTTCCCTCTGTGATCTCTGCTGCAATCCCAGGAGTACGTTCTGGCACACACAGAGATGCCCACCACCTTGGAAGGAGCAGAGGCTGCCATTAAAAAGCAGGAGGATTTCATGACCACGATGGATGCCAATGAGGAGAAGATCAATGCAGTTGTGGAGACTGGCAGGAGGCTCGTTAGCGATGGGAACATTAACTCTGATAAAATCCAGGAGAAAGTGGACTCTATTGATGACAGGTAAGGTCAGAATGATGGCACAATGCAGCTGTTGGTAACTGAATTCTGTTCTCTGGGAGATGCCCTTTTACCAGGATCCAAAGGCAAAGGAAGAGCTTAGAAAATGTCTGTTGCAGACTGTTTCCTTTGTCCTGTGCAAAAATGGGAACTGCCGTGTTTCAAAAACGCGCCAGCTCGTCTTAATTAAATAATACCTCTCCCACTTCCTAGAGGCTTGCTAGGTAATGAGCTCCTGCCCAGGATTTGGCTGTTTGAGGGGTGCCATGTAATGCTGGAGTAAGAGCAGACTTGGTGCTGTGGTGGGAGCTGCAGCCATAACTGTGTCTGGTTCCACAAGCCTTGGTTTCCTCTGCTCCCTCCTGGCTGGTTTCACTGTAATAACGTGTTCCTGTCCTTCCTCTGAAGGAGGAATGTGGCTCTTCAGGAGTGGAATTGGCACTGCATCCACCCCACCCTCAGCTTTGATCGCCTCTTCCAGCTTGTCTGGCCCCTCTGCAATCAGATTAGGCAGCGCTGGTACAAATGTGCCTTTCATCCTGGAACAAGTCCTGTGCCTTCTCTCTCTGGCTGTGGCACGGGTGCTGTAGAACATTAAGAGTTGCTTTGTCTTTGAAACCCAAATGCTGAGTTTCCATGGCTGTGATTCATGTTCTTTCTGCTTTTGGGTTGGATAAAAGTGCAGTCTTTCAAGGCACTTCTCAGTTGTGAGTGTCAGAACACAGCTGTGAACTGGCCAGTGTTAGTGATGACCCTTCCTTTGAGCCCTCTGACAGCCCAACCCCAAGGATACCCCACATTCCCGTTGTCCAACCAGCTTGACTCCAGACCCCAGGGAGCATCTGCAAAGGCCATCAGGAGGAGATTATATGAAAGCAGTCAAGGGGACAGCTAGGACAGTAATTATCCTTATTTACCCTCTCTGACTTTCATTGTCCTCTGTTCTAAGTTTTCCCATCCACTTGTGAAACCAGGAGAGCTCTATCCCAGCCTTCTGATCAGGTGTCTTCTTTCTGCAGCTTTTGGAATACTAAAAGGTGGAATCCAAGGATGTCACAGCAAAAGATCAGCTGCTTCTTGCAGCCCTGTCAGGGGTGGCTGGGGTGGCACACAGGCCTCTGCAGGGAGGTTCCTGCCCCTGTTACTGTCCTCCCAGTGCAGCTGCTCCCCTGTGTCCCCATTGTCCTGAGGCAGCCCTGTGGGATGGACTGGAGTTCCTCCTTGGAATGGCCGGCAAGTCCTGGAGACTGCATTCCTTTGAGCCCCCTTTTTCCAAAGCGTTTCCTCAATCCCAAGGCTGTTTATGCCGAGCACTGCAAAAACCATCCGGTGGCTGCTCTTCAGGAAATCCGTGGGATTGCTCCCGAGTCTGTCAGGCTGATAAGCCTGGAGAACAAAGCCTTGGGGCTGGGTGCAGTGGGAGTGGTGGCAAAGGAAGCCTCTTTGCTTTTACAAAAAGTGGCTCTCCCGACCCAGCTCCTCCTGGATGTACAACAAAGGACCAAAACAAACACGTCCAAGTATGTGCAGTGGCTCCACACTTCCCACATGGAGCCCTTTGTACTTTTCAGTATTGTTCAGTGGTTTTTACAGTCGGGCTTTCAAACTGTACCCGAGGAGACCCCACTGTCCCGTGGTGCAGCACAGAGACCCTGTCCTGGAATGGTTCCCATGGAAATAGGGATGGTACCAGGGAGAGGAGAGTACAACAGGGGAGAAACATTTCAGCTTCACTGCAGCTCACAGGGAAGAAGAAATGGGAATAAGGACGTGGAGGAAGGGTGTGGGAAGGAGCAGATGGGTTTGAATCAAGCTTTTGCTAGCTTTTCCAGCTGGGAAAGAAGCTGGTCTTCCTCTGCAGCTGCCCCTGCTCTGGGCACTTCTGCTGCTCTGGAGTGTTTTCTCCTGTTTTCTCATGGAAGAGTGCTGGGGAACTGCCCCAGCCATGTGCCTGTGGCCTCTCTCACTCTGCTAGGGAGGTTTAGCTTAAAGACAGCAGCAGATCTGGCACAAGTTGTGATCTGGGCCTGTTTGACATCAACTTTTGTATTTGTGCAGCTTTCTGCTCAAGGGAGAACAGAAGTAATTTTTGTTCTTGCCCATTGAGAAGGGAGAGGGCCCCTTGTTTGCTGGGACAGCCAGGGGAGCTGAAACTGCCTTGCATATATCTCAGTATTCCGAGCAGGCAGCTGCATTCACATCCACACCACGTGGAAGATTTATTAGTTCTGCACAGGCTTTGAAACCCACAAAGCTTTTACAGTTAAACCACAAGTGGGTTTGTCAGTTTTCAGCACCATCAGCATTCTCAGGGGCCTCTGGGAGTCAGCATGGGGACACTGGGACAAATTGTGGTGCTCTGCTCTCAGAATAATTTGTGTCAGATCTTACACTGAGGGTGTAAGTCATGTGTGTGATATAGGCAGGAGAATTCCAAGTCATTCTAAATAATTGGGAGCCTGAAGAGCTAACTTCTCTGCAAGTGTGGGATCTTCTTCCACAGACTGTTGTAACAAATTCGTGAGAAGCAGTCAGTGACAACCTTAAGTGTGAATTCTTTTTAAGAATTTGGGGATATTTGAGCAAGCAGTTAATCATATTTAGATGTAGGCAGTCTGGAGCAGGAGAACATAAAAAATGTCAGTGATGAAAACACAGGAATTCCCATATGTTCCAGCAGTGTCCATTCTCAAGATGCTTCTCCCTTGTTACAGCTCAGCTCTGTTCTTCAGAGAACTCTCCTTGTCCAGTCTCACTCCAGGTCATCTTGGGCAACAAAACAACCATTTACAGTAAAATCACTCTAAGCACCACAGTTCATATTTGTTGTGGTACGTCATCCTCTGTTTGATATCCCTGCATGGTTTCCTTCAAAGTCCTTGGAATTAGTATTTCCAACACTCTGTGGGAGATAATTTTATTAGTTTTTTAAACTCAAGGTTTCTCAACATAACAACCTCTCTACTTAGTCTTAATTCAAATAAGTGTCATGAAAGTTCTCCTTCTAACTTCATCTCTTGTGTCCTCTCCAGAGCACAAGAGTCTGTAATGTAATCTAGCCTTAGATCTATGAAGTCATCATGATAAAATCACCCCAGCAGTTCTTTGCTTCATTTTAGCCACCTGACTAATGCATTGGGTTTGCCCAGGCATGGAAAATGCAGCCAGGAAGGAGTGGGATGGACCCCAGGGTTGTTTGCTGCCTTGGAGAGGTTTCTCCTAAGGCACAGTTTACGTGTCTTTTCCTTTGTGCTCTGTCAAAACTTCAGGCTCCCCTGGGCTTGGACTCCAGGCTCTTGCTTTGATGGTTACTTGTGTCTTCCCTGCCATCCAAGCTGTAAATCCATTTTCCTGACCTACAGCTACAGAGACCTGCTCTCCTGGTTATTCACAGGCAGCTCTTGAGACCAAAGAGAAGCAAATTGTAATCCTGCAAAGGATCTTCTCCTATTGCTCTGCCTACAGACCTTTGGCTTTTATAGCAAGTGTATCCCTAAGTGTTCCTTGTGTTTCTGAAGTCACTAAATCCGTGCCACGGAGCTGGCTCTGGTGACTTACTGTGGATCAGGGAAAGTGCTATCATAATCCAGCTGTTGTCATCACCATGTAATTTATAGTCCTCTGGAACATCTGGAGTCTCTGGAGATCTCCACTAACACGGATTTATTTAGCTCTTGCCAGCATGTGCTGAGCTCATCTTATAAATTGCCACCCTCTAAAATAATTTCCAACTCTCACTACCTATTTATCTTATTACAAATGGCAGCAATATTTCACGTGAAACCCCTGCACAGCACAACAGGAACAAATAAAAATTACCTTCTTTACTCTGTCTCTTCCATGTAAATCACCTCATAAATAATGAAAGGACAAGGATAACTACTCCAGATTAAGCAGTTTTTCAAAACCATGCCCAGAGGTACCTCGAGATCAGCTCTTCAGGCCCCATTCCATTTGAAGAACCCACCAAGACCTTTGGGATTATCAGCGTGACTCATCCTTCGAGTGATGAATGGAAACCAGGGCTTCTAGACTAGCCTTCTGTTTGACTCTGTCTGCTCTCTAACACTGTGTCCCAAGGTGCACAGAGCTGCTGGGTGCAGAAAGCCCCCGGGGTGCTGCCCGTGCTGTTGGTCAGACACAGCGCTGGGAAGGCTCTGTAGCCCCCCCGCCTTGTGCAGGACAAGGAGGTGCTGGAGGTGTTTCTGAAGGCCATTTCAGCAGGTCCTCCCTCTGCAAGGGCCACCCGACCTGATCTCATTGCTGTAATTTGCAAACAGTTTTCGTGTGGGTTTTGGCAAACAGGCTGCAATGATCTGGCCCAATTCTGTCTGTAACAACCGGTGAGACCCTGCTGACTTCAAAACTTTCTCTGTGCATTTAATTGGTCACAAAAACAAAGAGATGCTGAACTTCCTTAAGCCCATTAAATAACACACAGACCTGAGCCTCCAAAATGCCCTGCTTTGAAAGGCAGCAAAGGACACACCCCACAAAATTCCCCGGCACCTGGCTCCCAAAGAGGCTCCAGAAACCATCAGTGTTCCATGAAATGCCTGTTTCAAGTTCTTCTCTCTGTTGTTTTTTGTGTCACCAGACATAGGAAGAACCGTGAAGCAGCCAGTGAACTTCTGATGAGACTGAAGGACAACAGGGACCTCCAGAAATTTCTTCAGGATTGTCAGGAGGTAAATCATGTCCTTTCACTTTTATTGCTCAAAGCTGCACCCCACAGAAGGGCATTCACTCCATGTTTTATGAGGACTGGAAGGCTCAGCATTTCGCAGTCAAGTCATCCAGTAGTATTTAGTGTGAAGACAAAAACCCTGCAAAAATAAGTGCTTGGTTCCTCTTATGAACTGCGTTTCTTTTGTCATGTGACCTAAGGGCATAGAAAACTGCCAAAAGCAATGAAGATTTTCTGCTGTGGTATAAATTACAGTCAGTGGAGTGTGGTGGGATTAGCACTGCAGTTAATAAGAATTTTGTCTACAGCTGTATGTGGCCTGGTGAAGGAGGTTCCAAGTGATTTCTCCCAAACATTAGTCAGACGAATGGGAGGTTAGGAATAAGAGGGGAGCAGGATTAAGCTGGGTCGTTTATAATGTGTGATTTACCTGATAGTTTTCATGTGCTTAAACGGTCAAGTATTATAACATTTGGGAAAAGAAACCGTATCGATGATTAGTATGGACTCTTTACATTGAAGACAACATTTTAAGGTTCAGAATACCCTTGTCCTAGCACGAGGAATGAGTCAAGTGATGTTCAGGTTATCTCCTGCAGTGCTGGCAGATGTTAAAGAGCCTCTCCTGGGAGGTTTTGCTCCTGCTCTGGGGAGTGGTGTTGTGGATGGCTGCCTGGGCACAGTCTGTGTCCCTGCATTGCGTAAGCCAGCCATGAGCTTGCCCTCAGCTCCTTCCTTGGTAGGAAAAACATGACAGATTAGCAAAAATGCTGCTGTTATTAGCAGCAGCTTCTTCCTTCCTGTGTGCCATCTCTGGCACAAAGATCCCCCTGGCTCCTGGAGCTCTCCTGGAGCCTCCCAGTCCGTGTGGATGTGTTCCCCAGGAGCTGGTTTTGCCCCTCTGTCACTGAAAGGAAAAGGGAAACGTGAAAGCTGCAGTACTGGCTGCCTGAATGCCTTTCCTCTCCAGCCACTCAAGCATGGCTGTCTGGACTGCACAGTTCACAGGCAAACTCACAATTACCCAAATGTCACCGCTGTCTCCACTCCTCTTGGAGAGGGCACTGGTGCTGGCGATGATGGAAGGGCTGTTTCCTGAGAAGGCTGAGCTGTGATGACACTCAGGATTTACAGCAGCGTGGTTACAAAGTGCTGCTGACGCCTCCCTGGGCGTGCTGGAGCAGCACTGTCCTGTGGGCTGGAAGGGAGCCATGGGAACACCTGCCCTGGGCTTTTTGGTCAGCCCTGCCTGAGGGGCTGAGAACTGTCAGGGAACAGCTCTGAGCCAGTCCCTGCGTGACCTGGCAGTGATCCTCTGGCCTTCCTGCCCTGAGGGACAGTGTCCATCCGTCTGTAACCCGAGGAAAGGAAGAGTGTTCTCTGCAGAGTGTTCCTTCCCAGGGCAGCCACTTTCCTCCCCGTGCTGGGTGTTGTTATAAGAGTGGCCTCCTGCCCCTCGTCCTTCCTGCTGCTGCTCCGGGCCAGGCCCTGAGCAGGGTCAGTGGGGCTCAGGAGTGGCAGGATAATGCTCCTGCCAGCAGCTCAGCAGTGATAAACCTTCCCTGTGGGGTCACAGGCAGGGGAAACAGCAGACTGTGTTGTTAGGAGTCACATTCACTGTCACAGGTTAATCCTGGGGCGCTGCTTCTCTGGCTGCACGTTGCAGTGTCAATATGAACGTGTTAAAGAAAAGAAATTTGTGAGTGAGTGGAAGAGTGACAGCAGGAAATCCTGAGAGGAGGAGGCCTGACAAATGTTGCCATTTAGCTTTCTTTGTCTTCCTGCTCTTTCTCAGCTCACCTTGGAAGAGTTTCCAGCTGCCCTTCCCTCTGAGTGCTGAGAAGTCCCAGCGCTGTCTGGGCTCCTTTCCCTGGGTATGCCCGTGAAGGGCCTGGGGAGGCTCCGCGCTCGGAGGGCTTTTCCCGGAGCGTGCTGGCAGCTTTTGCCATGGGAGCCTGTCCCGGCAGGATGGGCTGTGTCAGCCTGGCTCTGCGCAGGGTCTGAGAAGGGCAGCAGCACTCGGGGCCCTTTCCCCTGCCCTTGTTGCTCTGCCGGGTTCAGGAGGGGTTTGTCTGCAGGCCTGGCTGGCACTGCAGGGTGTCACAGTCCGGGGGAGCTGGAGCAGGAACAGGGCTGTGGGACAGCTGCAAAGGATGGCAGGAAGCCTCATGCTCTGCTGGCCTTGACAGCTGACTTAGGGGTGTCTGGAGAAATAAAGGCTCCAAGTGTCAATCTCAGACAATCTAGGGAATTGTATTACTTTCTAAAAATCTACCTTTGATGGAAGGTACTGACTTGCCGTGCCTGTAGTGATTGCAAAATCCTGATTTTAATTGTGAGCCCTTAAGTACTGTCTCTGCATTTCTGTGCCCTCGGAAGGAGCAGAATAACACTGTGAGAGGCAGAGAGGAGGGGTTTATCCTCCCCCCAGCTGGTCACAGAACAATGCTGCCTCTCCTTGGGAAGCACTTTGAAATCCCCGGGAGCCCTAAAGCTGTGGCTGAGTAAAAGCAAACAGTGAAAGCCAAGCAGTGCAATTTGCAGGGCAGAGCAGCTGTCTGCTCCCCAGAAAGGCAGGAGCAAAACCACTAATTCCGGGTTATCTCCTAATCTCCACATAGCCTTGGACTGGTCCCTAGCCTGTTCTAACACCAAACCCTGCCTACAGAGGTCTTCATTAACATGAGCTCTTTTCTACTGAGACGGGATGGGAAGGCCCAGTGAGGAGTTTCTCTGTTTTCTCTGATAAGTTTTCCCTTTTTGTGGAACTTATGGTGCTTTTAAGGGACAATTGAAAACAGGGTTGTGAGTGCTCAGTGGAATTTGGTGCCCTGTGTCCTGAGCACACAGTGGAGGCCAGGGCTCTATTTTTGGGCTGCTTGCTCTCCCAAGTGGTGTTCTAGAAAGCAAGCTGAGATTTGTTTTGACATTTTCCACTTGGGTAGGTCGCTCTAAATATGCAGAAAATGAACCTTTTCAGATTCTTTGAACATTCCTGTGAATGTGGTTTTTATCCACACCTAAGGGGCAGATGAAGCAGAGTCGCCCTGGAGGAAATGTGATGTTGGCTGCTAGGATCATTTCCACATTCCATTTGCCCTTGGCACATCAACTGACTCTTAAAGTATTGGTTTGCTCTAGGGGTGATATGGAAATTGTTCCCAGTGCCTTTGTATTTCCAGAAAGAAAACCCATCTTGCATTTATATAATGGGGAAAGAAAAGTCTCCAATACCAAAACTCTACTGGAGATTGGACAAATAAACAGATTATGTATATAAACATAAATAGAGAAAGGACTGTGGGGAAAAGGTACACATGTGGTGTGAATTAGTGGTACAAAACCAGCTCTACTTTTGATATGAGTAGAAATAGGGGATTTGTCATTCAGAGCGTCCATGGAAAGCTGGAAGTCCTTGGGGCTCTGGTCAGTTCTGGAGCTGCCACCCCATCCAGGTGTGTGTCTGCTGTGTCCTCAGGGAGCTGGGAAGGCTCCACAGGGTGTGGTGGGACACTCCTGTCCCTGAGTCACACACTGAGTAATGCTGAGAGGAAAGAGTGATCTGAAAGCACCCTGGGACCGAGCAGTGGGACACGTGTCCCTTTGCTGTGCTGGTGCACTGGGTGAGACCTGTGTGTTTGATTGTGCTTGTCACGGCGCCGATTCCTGTCTGCTGCAGCCAGGGCTTATTTGTGCACTGGAGATGGGTGTTTATGTTCAACTGTTAGAGGCAGACCCTTGACTGAACCTTGGGGCAAACCCTGAGTAGAAGCAGTCTCTGAATCTCACACAACTCTTCTCTAGAGGCATCTCTTTATCCTTGACCCGGAGGCATTTTGATACTTTGCATTATTTCACACTAGGAGTGTTTCCACAAACCCCCATGTATTTTCCTTTCCAGCTCTCCCTCTGGATCAATGAAAAGATGCTTACAGCCCAGGACATGTCCTATGATGAGGCAAGGAACCTGCACAGCAAATGGCTGAAGCACCAGGCATTTATGGCAGAGCTTGCATCCAACAAAGAGTGGCTGGAGAAGATCGAAAAGGTAAGTAAAGAGCAGCTGGGAAATGCCCTCATCTTTGTCCAAGATGGTTGTGCACAGAGATGGGACCTGCTCCTCTGCAGCACTGGCTCTTGAGTCATCCCCCAGGGAAGGCTAAAGGAGATTTCTGCTGCACTGTGTCTCCAGCTGACCCACTTTATTCCTCTCTGATGTTAAATGGTTTCCATCCACGCCATCCTCACAGACTCACATTGGACAAGGTGCCAGTTTAATTTGTCTGGGCTTTCCTGTCTGTCAGGAGGAGGCACAGCCTGGTTTTCATCCCCCAAGGGTGAACGGGGCACATGTGGGGATTTGAGCTAGCAGAGTAGAAGTGCTTCCCGGGAAAGAATGGAGTGGAGGGGAATAGCTGAGTTTGGTCTCCCGTTCTTGTTCATTCAGGACTAAACCAGGCTTCTTTCCCCTTGCAAAATTAGTGCATGAGGTAAAGTACAGCCAGTTTTGTGATTAATTAAGATTCACAGCTCTGTATCAAGTTACTTTGAAGCTTTAATAGGCTGTGATGAGCTGTACTTCCCCCCCAGCAGCTCTGGAACACTGAGGAGGTCTCCTCTTTGCTCTGACAGTGGGTTTCTGTTCAGTGTAAGTTAGCTTAATTGCTCATTTCCTCTCCCACTTTGGCACTCCATATCCCATTAGAGGCTTTTCTGTGATCTACAAATGGCAATACCCTTTAATGGTGTAATTAGGAGGCTGCTCTTAGTACTGAAAGTTCTTTTTTAGTGATGCTAATACAACCTCCCCCTTTGCCTCTGAAAAATCAGATTGCAGCAAAGGACCGGAGTTGTGACAATCTCTGAATTAACATTCACACAGAATGTGCTGGGTTGGGAACAGCGTTCCAGGTGCAGAGATAGAGGGAGAGTTAGAATAAAGAAAATATTTCCAAAACGAGTGCAATTTTGTGCAGGCCAAAAGGCGTCCAAGTGCCCTGCTGGTGCTGGGCACAGGGCTGCAGCTTCCCGAGGAATGTGGCTTAGCCCCCTGGTGGTTGCTGTAACCCGCTGGCACAGCCCTCCTCGGTGGCACAGCTCCGTTTTGGGGCCATCAGCTCCCTGTCCCAGTGTTACCCCGGGCCCTGTGGCTCTCCCCAGAAGCTGGACACGCAGTGTGTGCAGCTCCTGCTCCATTCCCCCCGAGCTGTGTCCCCAGGAGCTCCCACCAGGGAACATGTGCAGCAGGCAAGAGAAAGGAGGCATTGCTTGACCTTCCCAGCGCCCAGAAACCTCTGCCAGGCAACAGGGGCCTGGGGGCTGATGCTCTGGAAGGAGTCACTGGATAATTGGAGATAGGAAATGAGCGGCTGATGCTGCCAGCAGATGAGGGATCCGGAGTGCTCCCTAATCAGGATAATTGTCCTGACGGGCTGTGAGTGCTCTGAGGAGGTACCATTTGGCGCTCTTTGCTTTGCAGGAGGGGATGCAGCTCATTGCAGAGAAACCAGAGACCGAGGCCGTGGTGAAGGAGAAGCTGACGGGTCTCCATCAGATGTGGGACGAGCTGGAATCCACGACCCAGACCAAGGCCCAGCGTCTGTTCGACGCAAACAAGGCCGAGCTCTTCACCCAGAGCTGTGCTGACCTGGACAAGTGGCTCAATGGCCTGGAGAGCCAAATTCAGTCGGACGACTACGGGAAAGATCTCACCAGTGTCAACATCCTGCTGAAGAAGCAGCAGGTAAACAGAGCACGGGGGGCAGAGAGGGCAGACAGCAGATGCTGCAGTCGAAGGAACAGGAGGGGGAGCCTTTCAGTTTAGAACAGAATTTATTTGCTTGTCTTTCTTCCTGTTGTTTCACCTGTCTTTCAGAAGAACCAGAAATAAACATAGAAACAAGTAAGATGCAAATTTCTTGATGCCCTCCTGCACATGGCTGTGATTCAGACTTATCCGTGGTTCCCTGCTGTAAAGGCAGCCAGGAGCAGCAGGGCCAGCGGGGAGCAGTTAGCTGAGTGTGCTCCCCAGTGTTTCAGGGTACCCTGACCCATAGAAGATCTGTGTCGTTGCCAAATTGAGCATTTACCCAGCAGGCAGAGCTGAGGGGATCAGTGCGTGCTCCCAGTTGTGGATCTCTGTTTAAGCCTCAGTCCTTGCAATGTGAATGCTGCAGTAATTACTAACGTGGTGAATCCTCACTGGCCAGCATCTGTTCTTCCTTCTGAGGAAGCTGTTGATGGGCCCTAATTGTACCAACTGCTTTTAGCCTGGTTTTCAGGAGGTTTTTGCCGTGTTTGTGTTTAGATGCTGGAGAATCAAATGGATGTCCGTAAGAAGGAGATCGAGGAGCTGCAGAGCCAGGCCAGGGCTTTGAGCCAGGAGGGCAAGAGCACAGATGAAGTCGATGGTAAACGCCTTATTGTAGAAAAGAAATTCTTGGAGCTGCTGGAGCCTCTGAATGAGAGAAAAGCAAACCTGCTGGCCTCCAAAGAGATCCACCAGTTCAACAGGGACGTGGAAGATGAGATTGTGAGTATGGAGGAAATCCTGTTCCCCACCCAGTAGGAACACGTCACACCTATCACAGAGCTATCCCAGGAGGAAGCCTCTTGGCTGGGTCTCTCCATAGCATGTTGGAGTGCTGCTGCTGCTTTGTGCAGCCTCCCTCTGCTGCCCTCCCTGTCCCTGGGCTGGTGTGAACTCACATGTGCTGCTCTTCTCTCCCTTGCAGTTGTGGGTCGGAGAGAGGATGCCCATAGCTACATCTACGGATCATGGACACAACCTCCAGACTGTGCAGCTACTAATAAAGAAAAACCAGGTAAGTCGGTGCTGTTACAGCTCCACACCTGCTGGTTCTCCTTCGTGCTGGCTAATTTGGGAAGGAAGGGTTGGAGTAAAGCAGTGGGTGCTGTGGAGTGCCCACGGGTGGTGGCACAGCCCCACGTGGGCTGATGGTGAGTGTTTTGCTGCCCCTCTGGAGTTAAGACCCCTGACTTGCGTTTCCTTTCTGTTGGTGCGTTGTCTCATCGGTGAACTTCTCTCCCTTGTAGACCCTTCAGAAAGAAATCCAAGGCCATCAGCCTCGGATCGATGACATTTTTGAGAGGAGTCAGAACATCATCACAGAGAGCAGCCCCAATGCTGAAGTGATCCAGCAGAGACTGGCAGACCTGAAGCAGCTGTGGAACCTCCTCATCGAGGAGACGGAGAAGCGCCACAAGCGCCTGGAGGAGTCTCACAGGGCTCAGCAGTACTACTTCGATGCGGCCGAGGCCGAGGCCTGGATGAGTGAGCAGGAGCTCTACATGATGTCAGAAGAGAAGGCCAAGGTGAGCAGCTGCACAGCAACACCGCTCTGGGTTCAATTGCTTTGCAGAGGCAGGAAGGTGGCATAATTTAACATGGCACTAGGGATGTAATGGCAGCAGAAACATTGATTCCTGGTGAAACCTCGAGTGATTGTCGCTTCTGTTACACATCAGACAGTGTGGAGGGGAGGCCTGGCTGTACAGAGCATGGCCACTCTGTGCCTGCCTTGGCTGTGAGGTGGGAGTGTGGCCCAGCCAGGTCCAGTTCAGTGTAAGTTCTGCAGGCCAGCACAGTGTGCCTGGCCGTGAAACAGGGCCTGGTTCCACTGTCACCAGCTTTGACTGCCAGCGACAGGAGACCAGCACAACATCACACCATACCCAACTCCTGCTTTCCAAGGAGGTGTTAGTGCTGGATCTTATTTGTGTTGGCATAAATGCACTCTGTTCACTGCCCTGATAAAATAAAGCTCAGCTGTGTGTCAGTGTAACACATTCTGTGGGTGTTCAGTCTCCAGTTAAAAAGGGCTTGTTTTCTTTTCTCCATCTAAGCAATGCAAATAAGGAGTATTAATGCAAATAGTTCATTATGCAAAATATTCTAATGAAAAGACTTATTGACAATACCAGTTAACACTGAGAGTTGGAGGTTGTTTTTCTTAGTCATAACAGTGAAGTTACGGTTGGTTTTGGTTGGAACTTCTCCAGGCACTTTGGTGGAGAATCCATTGGCATGGGCTCCACAGGATTTCTTTTCTTTACCTGGGAAACCTGCAAGTGATGTGCCTAAAACTCTTCCATGTTTCTGAGCCCTGCTCAGTCACCAGTGCTGTGGAAACACAAAAGAGCTTCAGAGAAGAGGAAACTCCACATGCTCAGTGCACAGCTGAGGTCATTTTGTTCTGCATCCCAGAGGGGCTGCTGCATTTTCTCTTTCACTGTTATTTTGCTGTCTGTGGGTACCATTTGCTGTGACAACTGTTATGTACTTGTCTTCAGGCTGTGCTTGGGAGCAGGTCCTTATAGTTCTCCCTGGCTACCACTGTTTGCTCCCACCCCAGCTGAATCTGCTGTGTGGTGTCATTCTGTGGAGTGGGGGCCTGACTGTCCCTTGCTGTCCCCTCACAGGATGAACAGAGTGCCGTGTCCATGCTGAAGAAACACCAGATTTTGGAACAAGCTGTAGAAGACTATGCTGAAACTGTGCACCAGCTTTCAAAGACCAGCAGAACTCTGGTGGCAGACAACCACCCAGAAAGGTATTAACTGCCGTTTTCAATTGGATCATGAATTCTTCCAGTAGTTCAGTCCCTTCTCTAGGTTGTTCTGACCCACAAAGACCACAGCACAGAGTAAGTAGCTCAGAAGAGGAAGAGGAGTTCAGCCTCACTCAGTTCAAGGTGCAAGTTGGACCACTTGGCCAGAGACAGGGTCAGTAGGTGCAGCTGCTGATTTACCCTCAGCCAGTGTGTGTGGTGCCCCTGTGCAGGCTGCTGAACCTCTGGAGGTGTAGCAGTGCTGAGGGACAAGGTCCAGACTGGCCCTTCCAACCAGCTGTCATGTCCAGCCCCTGAGGTCACAGGGGCTTCCTGCAGTGCTCCCCAAAATCTACCTCCTGTCCTTGAGATTCCAGCAGAACCAGAGCCTGGAGTCAGATGCTTTAAACATGGGCACATTAACATCTTGCTTTTGGTAAATTGATCTCAGCTTTCATAAAGGAGTTTCCCTGGGGGAGAATCCAGGAAGCTTTAGAACTGTTTTGCTGTAGGAGCTGCAGCTCAGCACACAGAATTCTCCACTGGCTTCAGCTGCAATGCTGACTCCACTCTGAGGCTGATGGATGTAACTGCTCTGCCTTTGCTGGGACTGGCTTGGGACAGACACCCTCTGCCTCTGGTGGAAGGTTGTTACTGAACTCAAAAGCACTCTCTTGTGGTCGTGATCATTTCTGATGAGAGTGGATTTCCTGGCTGAGCTGCCTGAGTACTGGAATAACATCATCAACTTTACAATGCAGAGGGGAGGCACTCTGACAGGGCTGTATGGCTCAGACAAATGTAGGCAAAAGAGATAGCAAGTAGAAATATTAATGCTGTGTGGAAATACTGAGCTTTAGGGCGTGAGAAACCCATGAGTGCTGCTGAACCTGGAAGCAGTGTTTAAATGAGAATTAACTGCCCCTGCCTCAGCAGCCCAGGTCCTAACTGTAGTTTTGGGAGAAGGCTGGTGTGGTCTGTGGCCAGCCAAATGGAGAGCTTGGCTCCAAGCTCTTCTGTCTCTAAAGCCAGAGGGTTTTGGTACAGGACAGACAGGTTTTCCAGCTACTGCAGTCACCTCTGCCAGCAGAGGGTTGGTGCGGCGTGTCCAGTCAAACCCCTGTGTGAGCAGAGGCGCGTTCTGCGGGTGAATCCCCCGGGGGTTTCACCCCGAGCGGTGTCCCCCGTGGCGGGGCTGTGGGGCCGGTGCAGACCGAGGGCTCGTTGTGTTGCAGCGAGCGCATCAGCATGCGGCAGTCCAAGGTGGACAAGCTGTACGCCGGCCTCAAGGACCTGGCCGAGGAGAGGAGGGGCAAGCTGGACGAGAGACACCGCCTGTTCCAGCTCAACCGCGAGGTGGATGACCTGGAGCAGTGGATTGCGGAGAGGGAGGTGGTGGCGGGATCCCACGAGCTGGGCCAAGACTACGAGCACGTCACGGTGAGTTCCTGGAGCTGCCGCGGCCGGCCTGCCCTCCCCGTCGCGTGCCGGGGCTGCCTTGGCTCGCCTGGGTCGCTCTGTAAGCGCAGCACTGTTGCTCTGCCCTCCAGATGCTGCAGGAGCGGTTCCGGGAGTTCGCCCGAGACACCGGGAACATTGGCCAGGAGCGTGTAGACACTGTGAACCACATGGCAGATGAACTCATCAACTCTGGACACTCAGATGCTGCCACGATTGCAGAGTGGAAGGACGGACTCAATGAGGCCTGGGCTGACCTCCTGGAGCTCATTGACACGAGAACACAAATCCTTGCAGCCTCTTACGAACTGCACAAATTTTACCACGATGCCAAGGAGATCTTAGGGCGTATTCAAGACAAACACAAGAAACTGCCTGAGGAGCTTGGCAGAGACCAAAACACAGTGGAAACACTACAGAGAATGCACACGACGTTCGAGCACGATATCCAGGCCCTGGGCACCCAGGTGCGTGACAGGGGAACGGGAGGTGGGAACCTGAGTGGGGCAGTTCTGCTGCTGCCCTTGGCCCCTGCGTGCTGGGGACACAGAGTGCTGCCAGCTGCTTCCCGAGTGGATTGCTGTGGGAATAACTGCACCTGCATCCTTTTCTTATCTGCCTGTCTGCTTCTCTGTCAGTGCCTTAGGTTGGTTATCTGAAATAACCATCTGTAAGTACACAGGTTTCTGAACATGGCAGCAATTGTTTGACATTGTTCCATTTCCTGCCCTTGGGTGAGGAAGAAATGACAAAGGCAGAAAGCTTCTGTATTGACCTAAAGTACAAGTATGAAGGAATGTGTAAGCCTGGTTGGTTTGTTGGGGTTTGGGGTTTTCTGGCTGGTTGATTGGGTTGGTTTTTTTTGTTTTAAAAAACACCAGAAAGCCCCAACCAAACCCTCTTGTGCCAGGCACTGTTTATCTTTCCTTTCTGAGAGGCAAAGGAAGCCTAAAGATCTGCACAGAGGCTTTCTGACTTGATTTAAATATGGCCTTTCTTGGTGCTTCCTAGAGGCAGTCTGGAGAGATTTAAAGTCCGCAGTCCAGGCTAAGATTTTTAAAAGCACCCAAACTTGATCTAATTCTGAATCTTTTGAAGTCGAGGTATGTTAAGTGCAAGGCAGCAGCTGCTCATACAGCACATGGGGGATTCTAAACCAAAATACAATGGTCAGCTGCCAGAATGAGAATTTGGGAAGGGAATGAGTTGCTTAAGGAATGGAGGAATTACAACTGACTGCATTTATCCCAGTAGGTCAGGAAAGAGCTCTTATGGCCAAGCTGCCAGCCAATTCTAGGTTATGCTGCAATTTGCACTAGAATAAAGGGGAGAGAGCAAGTATGTGATTTTCCAAGTGTTTTACTTTCAGAAGCTGTAGATTTTATACAGAAAATGGGAGACATTCACAAAACATCAATCCCAGTCTCTCAAAAAGGTAATTATAATCAAGCCCTAAATGGAGGAATATGTAATCATAGCACAGAGCTGCTGGGAAACCACTTAGGGCAATTTTTGGCTGGAACAGCCAGAGCACTGAGATGGATCATTATGAGAGGCATGATCTCTGTGCCTGTAGCTAGAAGGCAGTTTGTTTTGATGTTAAAAAAACCCAATTATTAGACAAGAGCTAATAGAATGTTTCCTGGCTTGAAAAATAGGTGAAACAGTCAAGAATTAGCATTTGATGTCCCAAGACAGTGTTTGAAAGGAAAAGAGATTTCTAATAGTAGTAGGATCTTAAAATTTCCAATTTTTCTTTTCTTTGAAGTCATTATCTGCACTTTTCAAAAATCTCCTCTGTCAGCTGGAGTAGTGGTTTGGATACAGAGATCCTGAGTGCCTTTGCCACTTGCGTGAGGGGAAGGAGATGTGGTGAAGAAATTGGCCCCCACTTGCCGTGACATTTAACAGTCACTTTGTCTTGGCACCACGTTTTCCAGCAGGTTTAGGCAGTGGCAAGTCTTTGCTGTTTTGGGAGTCCCTTGACCCACCAGTCTCGTCTAAAATGTTCTCTGAGGGATTTATTGACTTATCAACAGAAGAGCCCTTTTAGTGCTGACAGAGCAAATGCATTTCCAGTGCCTAGGGAGCCACTGCAGCGGTGAGTGAGCAGCTGAGGTGTCCCCGTGTGTGCCTCAGGAGCGTGGCCCCTGAGCGATGTGTCTCTCCCGCCCCAGGTGAGGCAGCTGCAGGAGGATGCCGCACGTCTGCAGGCCGCCTACGCCGGGGACAAGGCCGATGACATCCAGAAGAGGGAGAACGAGGTGCTGGAGGCGTGGAAGGCGCTGCTGGACGCCTGCGAGGGCCGCAGGGTGCGGCTGGTGGACACGGGAGACAAGTTCCGCTTCTTCAGCATGGTTCGGGACCTCATGCTCTGGATGGAGGACGTCATCCGGCAGATAGAGGCCCAGGAGAAGCCAAGGTAACGTGAGGCATCTTCTCCATGGCAACATAAGGCTCAGGTTGCTGAGGAACAGCTGTCAGAGCTGGTGTCACTGCTGGGGGGGCAGCAACTTGTTCTGGGTGGGACTGGGGCTGCTGGAATCATTGCAGTGCAAAATGTGCCCAAAGAGATTCAGTCTCTGGTTATCCTCTAATTCAGGTGGTTATCCAGTCTCTCATTCAGGTGGTTATCCAATTTCTGATTCAGGAGGTTATCCAGTCTCTCATTCAGGAGGTTATCCAGCTTCTGATTCAGGAGGTTATCCAGTCTCTCATTCAGGAGGTTATCCAGTTTCTGATTCTGATTCAGGAGGTTATCCAGTCTCTCATTCAGGAGGTTATCCAGTCTCTCATTCAGGTGGTTGCCCAGTCTCTCGTTCAGGTGGTTGCCCAGTCTCTGATTCGGGTCAGAACGGTGCTGCTCCTGAGGAAAGGCTTCCCGATCTGCGAAGACAATCCAGGAATCAATTCTTCTGTCGTTCAGTTTGAAAATGTAACTTGTTTGCAGATGTAGCAGCCGTTGACTCCAGCGTACGTGGTTTTGGTGCTTTGTAGGGATGTGTCGTCCGTGGAGCTGCTCATGAACAATCACCAGGGTATCAAGGCGGAGATCGATGCGCGGAACGACAGCTTCACCACCTGCATCGAGCTGGGCAAGTCTCTGCTGGCCAGGAAACACTACGCCTCCGAGGAGGTACTGTGCTCCTGGGGGCCTGGGCTGGTCCAGGGGGACAAACTGGCCCTGTGTCATCTACACAGGCGTGATCTGCGTGTTCACAGGGACTTGTGTTACCTCAGGGTGGGAAATCGGTGTATAATCTCACCCTGTGAGCTCATGTTGGGGAGCAGAGGTTTAAAGGGTCATTTTCAGCCCAGGGAATGCAGAATTCCTCTCTACATTCTGTTCTGCAGAGAGGGGGCTCTGGGAGGGAAAGGTGGCTTCCTTGAGCGTGGGCAGCTGTGAGACAGCCTGGACCGTACAGGGGAACTGGAATGCTGTGGAGAGGCCTGCGAGGGGGAGGAGCAGGAGAAAGTTTGTCTTGCAGGGAGTAAATCTGGCGAATATTAAGAGAAAACCATATCCAACTGCTTAAGGCCTTGATTTGTTTTAACCTGTGTGTCTCCTGCCTCCCTTTGGGGGAGGGAGGAAAACTAAACACTGGGAGCCACTGCCCGCTCAGGGAGGGGAGGGGTTGTGGAACAGCCCTGAGCAGCAGTTCTGCACTGTTTGCTGTAAAAAAGGGCAGAAGATACAGTCCAGAACTGCACTGTTTACATCTGTTTTTCCTTTGCACCCTTTTAATCAAATGCTCTTGGTGCTGTAGTTTTTAACAGACAGTGAGTGCTTATGCAAATGTGATATTTTAATGCAAATGTCATATTTATTTATACTTGGAAGAGAAAACCAGCTGTTGTTTCCCTGTTGAAGTCACTTCCTGACCAACTCCCAGAGTGTCTGTCGGTGCCATTGGCTGCAGTGTGTGGGG
>JAYRBT010000114.1:4114114-4138556 GCA_036023395.1 Myiotriccus ornatus | reverse complement strand
ATATCGGGGCTCTTGGCAGGCTCAGATCCATGGATATCGGGGCTCTTGGCAGGCTCAGATCCATGGATAGTGGGGCTCTTGGCAGGCTCGGATCCATGGATATCGGGGCTCTTGGCAGGCTCGGATCCATGGATATTGGGGCTCTTGGCAGGCTCAGATCCATGGATATCGGGGTTCTTGCAAAGCAAACACGGGTCTCAGCCCAGGGCTCTGGAGGAAATGCCTTTCAGCACCAGTTTATCTTTCCAACAGCCATCCCAGTGAGGCCTGAGTCTGCACACAGACTCTGCCAGCGCTCCAGGGAACTCAGCAGTTCAACCTTCCTCTTTCTGAACACAAAGCCTTTTGGGTCATCTTCAATATTCAATTACAATGTGAGCTATTGTGCATTCTAATGTTTATACATTCTGTACAGTTGTGGCAGGGAATGTGAGGGACCTGCAAGCAATTCCCAGATCATCATCTTGCTGGTTACCACAGCCTTATACATCACCTGTTTGGTTCTTTTTAAATTTTATTTTATTTTATTGCCACGATACATAATGCGTTTCCACGTTCATCTTTGCCGTCTTCGGTCTTTCATGAGGATTTTTTAGCTCGGTTTGTTGAGTCCTGTGTTGCAATAGCTCAGGTGTACCCAGCTGTGTCAGTCCTGATGTGAGGCACCAGATCTGCTGCTGTTGATCAGACTTTTGGCTCTGCCGAGTGGCTGAGCAGTGCAGCTGGATTGTTCTGGATGGGCTGAGCCTGTGACGTGAGAACGGGCATTGAGAGGATGTGCTTCAGTAACTGTCCTTTTGTCCTTCCACTTCATGATGCGTGTTTTCTTTCTTTTGTCAGGATAACAACATATAGCTTCTTAATTCTTTTAGAAGTTCCCTCTGACTGTGTGGGCACACTCTGGTGGCTCCCACAGCAGTGCTGCTCTCTGTGCCTGTAAGGTGGTGCCAGCTCTCAGGGCAGGACAGCTGGAGCTTCAGACTCCACCATCCACGGAGCCTTCACGTGTACTCTGGCTGAAAATGAGTGTGTAGGAGTAATTTAGAGAGAGAGACTCTTCTGTTTGTATTAGTGCAGTTATATAAAAATTCCATTTTTATGATGAAGAAAAATTATTGCTGTCATAGATTAAGGTCATCATTTTAGGCACTAGAAGTGTAAGATTTCACCTGTTTGTTACAGCCTGTGGGACTGGCTTAATGCATTAGAGAGGTCCTTTTGCCAGAACAACCTGTCATCTGTTTGCATCTGGAACAGGCAAATCCATCTCTGTTTTTTAAGCTGTGCTACAGAGCCTTGAGTTGATGAACTGAATATAATGTTGCTTCAAGCACTGTGAAAACCAAAGGGGTGTCTCCTGTCGTTGTCACCAACTGTCCTGTTGCATGTCACAGTCCTGCTTTCAGTATCTCCAGAGTAGCCACTAAAGCACCTCCCACTAACCCTCAGTCCCTTTGAGAGCCCTGTCTCGTGTCCCTGAGCCCTGCTGTGCTGTTAAGTGTTTGCTGTTGGTTTGTCCCACGGCGCTGTCTCCGCATGTCCCACGCATGTTTCCACTGACGTTTGTTCAGCTCCTGTTTCCATGTTGGTGACACATCCTTGGCAGAGCTGTTCATGATTCCCATTTATTTTGCTTGTTTTCTGTTAATTGTAGATAACACGTGACAAGGAAGTAAAACCTGAGAGAGCAGCAGGAAGGCTTTTCCTAGCCCTTTCCCAAGCAGTAGAACTGGACGTAGAAGTCGCAGGTCTGATGGTGTGATGGAAGCTGGCAGTTGTCACTTAAAGCCACAGGGCTGCAGATTGCAACTGAATTCCATGTTATTTCCCAGAAAACACCTTAAGCAGCTGTGCAGTGGCTGCTGGTGTGTTTTCCCTCGGATTAGTGGTTGCAGGTATCCCCAGGGCAGTCACATTTTCACATCTTGCTGGAATCGCCCCAGCAAACGCTGCGCTCTCGGTGTCGGGGCAGGGGACAGGTAGTTCTGGGGAGTTTATCTCATCGTGGAGACGAGTTACTGTGATCTGTGTAATTCCTCAGAGGCCTCAGGTCCCTCAGACAGGGCTGCAGAAGAGTTTGAGGGGCAGGAAGTGTCACTGGACAGAAAGATGTGCCGAGGGCACTCCTTGTTCCTGAAGGTGATCCGTTGGCTGTGGGTGACCCCTGGTTAGTTGAGGTTCCAGGGGCATCTCGCTGGGTGTTCATCCCAATACCCGTGTTCTGGCAGAGTTCAGATAATCTTCAGCCTCATCTATTGACCCTCTCTCCCGCTTCAATCCAACATTTTTGTTATATGTTGAGATTTGGATACCAGTAGTGAGGTTTGGTGGCTTAGATCGATCCTAATTGTGAAGGAGCAGCACAAGGCTCCACGTGTGTATGCAGAGAGCAAAGCAGACCTGACTGCAGTGCAGTGTGAGCTGGGATCCTCTCCCTGTTCCAGGGGGTAGTGTCTGGGTTGCTGAAAGGCAGTTAACCAATCCTTCCCACATTCAGAGCAAGCTGACACTCAGATCTTCCCGGGTCCGTGCGTGAGGGACGGGTTGTGAGGGCCAGTGACAGATACTGGGCAGGTGTAAGGAGTTGTAGCAAATGGTAGCAAAATTGAGTTTGTTGCATAATAATTCGGCTGCTTTTGATTTGTCCAGGCCATGTGCAGAAGTGGGAATGTCTAATTATTGTGCCATTCACAAAAACCTGCTTGTCTGCATAAAAACAGTCCAGAATGTTTGTAATCTACTAGAGCATTAGCAGCGCTGAGCTTTAGTAACTTGCTAATAATAATACTACACACTGGTTGTGTAACTCCTGAGCTGCTACCAACAGCTCTATGTGTCAAAGTAATGGTACAGGAAAAAAAAACACTGGGACCAAGCTGCATTTCAAAAGCTTATGGCCATTAGGATTCCAATTTAAATGATTTTTGGATGAATGGCTCCTGAAGACGTCGACAGCTTGAGCAGTGAGAGCTGCTGGAGTCACGGCTGCTCTCTGGGTATCGCTCCCAGTGCGACAGGCAACGCGACCAACAAAGCAAGTGATGGGCAAGGCCTTGGTTCTGTCTTTGTTTGGGGGTAAATAGCTGTGTGATGCTGTGTGACTGTGGTGGTTTTCAGTTCCTTTAACCAAAATCCAACCCACCTAATAACGCCAGTCTGAACAGACCTCGATAATTGACTCGTGACCTCATTTCCCTTGTCTTTACGATCCAATATCCTAACTGGGATGGTGGAGATGAAATGCATGGTGTAATCTCTCTAATTTCTGCATGTTTTGATTTTGTTGTGTCACTAGGGGAACGGGGAAAGTGGGAAAGGAGCTTTTACAGAAACAAATGAATTGCACACATTTTTGTAAATGCTCCTGGGCGATTGTGACATCTTTCTCTGCTGACTCATAGTTAATACCTTTTATGGACTTTTAATACCCCAGTAATGCCATAAATGTATTTAAGGTGGCTGATGTGTATAACTTCTACTGTTCCTCTGGGTCTGCAGAAAGTGTGATTGTTACTGTTCAAACACTGGAGTACTTAGCAACAGAATCAAATGCTCTCATTTTAGGATAACAATATGTTAAAGAATATGAATTGACCAGCAGAGCAGAGCACAGTAAAATTCACACTGACGTTCAGTTGCTCTTATTTTCCCTTCTCTCCACCTATAAAATGGGTACTAATCCATTCCTACCTTCTAATTTCCTTGGCCTCCTGTGTCTCCATGGAGTGCGAGAGAGAACTTATTGGCCTGTGTCATTTTCCAGGCAAAGTTTATACACAGCCACGTTGTGCAGGGAGACAGGTTAACTGCAGGACAGCCCAGCGCTGGGAGCTGCAGGCTGAACGTGCTCTCCACTGTTCCCAGGTGGCAGAAACTGCAGACACAAACGAGATGGTCAATGGAGCTGCAGAGCAGAGGACGAGTTCCAAAGAGTCCAGTCCAGTTCCTTCCCCCACGTCAGACCGCAAAGCCAAGACCGCTGTTCAGGCCCAGACTGCTGCTACCCTTCCAGCCAAAACCCAGGAGATCCCTTCAGCTCAGATGGAGGGCTTCCTACACCGCAAGCACGAGTGGGAGACACACAGCAAGAAAGCCTCCAGCAGGTAACGTGCCAGTGCAGGCCACGGCGGCCGAGGTGGCTGACCCAGGTGGCACACAGTTCACTGCAGCCCTGCTGCCACTGGCTCCTCACAGCTCCCAGAGGCCTGCCCGGCTCACACTCCTGCTGCTGCTCAGCTGCAGGGCTGAGCAGTGTATGGGGGGAAGTCTAAAGATACTTGGTAGGAAAGGCAGCGTTAGCCATATTTGGCAGGTGGAAAACTGAGGCACAGAGATAGCACGACTTCCCCACTGCACAGGATGGATTTGTGGCAGCAGTGGGATTTGATTCCACATCTCTCAAGTTGTACCTTACTACAAGAAAAGAAAACCACGTAGGTGTGAGACTAGAAATGTTCGTATTCTTCTGACATTTTGTGTTTGCACATTACCACTTCCCACCTACTCTGTGATCTGTTCAGCATGAGCAGGAGATGATTGGTGTGCCATAGTCGATTCCATTCCCAAGGACCAAGCCTGCAGGTCTCAAACAGGCAGAGCTTGACATTTGTCTGTGCTGGAAAAGCGGAGTGGGGTCCTTCGTGAGCCGAGAGAGCTCTTGGAACCCCATTTGTGACTTGGCCGACAAGGAAATTGTTCACGGCAAGAGCTGAGCTACAGCAACGTCTGGGGGGTTTGGTAGGAGCAGAAACCCTTGGCAGAGCTGAGATCACACATGAGTACAGAACTCCAGGATTTGTATTCCACTGGGGTTGTTCACACCAGAGAGTGCCTTGGAGGCAGTGACAGCCACCAGTGCCACTCTCTGGGTGCTCTTATTTCCAGTAATCGTTAATTTTCACAGCTCTGTTAGAGAATGAGACACATGATTTGTGTCAGTCAAGGATTTCACACGCAGTCCATTCATCAGTTTGCAGCACAGTGAGAACAGAGCTTTGCCTTAAAAGGTCAGTTGGTTTCTCTCCCAAGAATGCAAAGTGCCCACTGTGCCTGAGTCCTCCCACGGTGAGCACAGGCTGATGTGCTGTCACAGGGAAGTCTCTGTTGCATTTGGCTCAGTGGCAGTGCTTTTGGCTCAGAGCTGTGCTTCCATGAGAGAATTCCCTGTGTATGGCTTATGGGACAGCGTAGGCTGTATCCACATCCTCACACTGAACTAATCTCCATTATCTTACAGAAATAATGGGGTTTGGTTCCCCACTTCTGCCAGTAAGAGCATTAGATTTATAACTGCCCTTGTTGTTTCCCCTGTCCCCCAGGTCATGGCATAACGTGTACTGTGTCATAAACAACCAAGAGATGGGCTTCTACAAGGACTCCAAAGCTGCTGCCTCCGGCATCCCCTACCACAACGAGATCCCCGTGAGCCTGAAGGACGCGGTCTGTGAAGTGGCGGTCGACTACAAGAAGAAGAAGCATGTGTTCAAGCTCAGGTAAGCCTGGGCAGCAGTTTGCCCTGAGGAAATGCTGTGGTGGGTGTGCTCACTGTGTGAATCCAGCCGAGGAACTCGGCTTTTCTGAGCAAGCTCTTCCCAGCACTGACACAGGGGCTGTTTCTCAAAGGGAGCACAGCACACCGTCACAATCAGCAGTGCACTTGATGTTTGGGGCCAGACCAGAGGAGGGTGCCTGAAGTTAGGAGCCTGAATTTCACAGTGCCTCTCACAGCTCTTCAGCTGCTCCCTCTGAACTGGTTGAGAAAACGTTCATGGTTCTGCTCTTTTCAAAATCAGGCCTCTTGTTTAATGTTTTCTGTATGAATTTAGGAGACTACTGAAGACATCTATCATGTTTTCAGGCCCAGGACATGTAGTGACAGACCATTTCACTCTGAACTATGTGAAGGACCTGTTGCTCAAAGGTTAAAAAAAAAGGCTTTTCCTTGTGAAACTGTGTATTTTACTAAACAACCTTCAGTTAAATATATCTTCAAAATATTTTATCTTTACACAACTACTAGGTAATCCTGTCAGAGGACCCTGACTTTATGAACTGATCAGGTCATGTATTCCAAGACAGAGGTGTTTGGGTTTGTTTTTTTGGGGGAAGAGTATAATTTTATATTGGTACAGGAATCCTCTAAAGATGTTAGAATCCATATCCAGGGAAAATTTGCTTTATAGAAAATACATAGGGAAATAGATAGCAAATATTTAGGGAAATGTAGCTTTCTTGAAGACAGGCCTGCAGCTACGTGATTCATCCTGTAGATTATTTTAAACCCCTGTGAATTGCTAATGTAAGGATGTGCTGTTCCAAATGCAAAGTTAGGCAGAAGAGCCAGCTGCCCTTTTTTCCCAGTGCCCCGTCACGTGTGCCAGGCCCCTCGGGTACTTGCAGGTAGATCTTTTCTTTACTCAGTCATGGTTATTTTACTGTTTAATACTCAATTTCATTTCATAAAGAGATGTTAAAATGCTCGGGTTTTGTGTGGAAAGATGGGGAAGGCTGCAACACAGCTCCTGCTGCCCCTGCCTCCTGCCTGTTCAGGTGCCTGGCCTGGTGTTATTCCCTTGTTTTTTAATGAATATGTATCTTCACATACACTGTTAATGGTATCCCAGTTAAACTGTTTGAGTCCAGTCAGCAGAGGAATCCAGCAGAAGGCAGACCCTGGCCTTCCCCGTGAGGAGAGGCAGCTACTCGTTTGCCACCCAGTGCAGTGCCTCGAGCCAGCCCGGCAGTGAAGAGCAGAGCAGCTGCAGGGCTCTGCTGGCGTTTGCGAGAGCCGGGAAAACTCTGCCTGTTGTTTCCTTTGCAGATTGACCGATGGCAATGAATACCTCTTCCAAGCCAAAGACGATGTAAGTTTGCTTTTCTCGTGGTTTGTTTCTGCTGTGACGTGTGTGCTGTTGTACAGAGGGAACGAACAGCTGCTGAGAGCTCGGGCCCCGTACGGGCCGTCCCCTGCAGGGCTGGACCCCGTGGGCCTCGCGGGTCCCTCCCAGCTCAGTGTCCCGGGGTCTGTGATCCCGGTGTGCTTTAATTCCGTGGTCTGCAGGGGGTGTGGGTGATGTGCAGGTTCAGAGCTGCTCAGGTACAGCCCTGGTAGCCACCTCTGCAGGAGCACAGCCAGAGGAGAGCCAGGCCGTGACTTAGGGCCGGATTGCTCCCGTTTCCCACCTGTGTCGGTTCCCCCTCCGCAAGGCGGGTCAGAGCAGGCTGTGGGTTGTAACGGCTCTCTGCCTTTGGGGCTTCTTGAAGGAGGAGATGAACACGTGGATCCAGGCCATCACATCAGCCATCTCGTCGGACAAGATCGAGGTGTCCCCGACCACGCAGAGCACTCCAGCCTCCAGCCGTGCCCAGACCCTGCCCGCCAGTGTCACAATAACCAGCGAGTCCAGCCCTGGCAAGCGGGAGAAGGACAAGGAGAAAGACAAAGAGAAAAGATTCAGCCTTTTTGGTAAAAAGAAGTGAACTCCATCTCCACACACTGCACTTCTCTGACCGTTCCAGTGGAATTCCAGCATGCGAGCTCAGAACCAATACGTTACTCTCTGTGCCTCATGTTCCTCAATGTGATTGACATTTTTTTATTTATAGAGCATTTTAAAACAAAAAAAAGCCAACAAAAAAAAAAAAAAGAATCTAAAGTTACAAACGTATGAGGTGCATTGGGCAGCTTCTGTAGGAGAGGGAGGACCAGGTTTTGGGGGTTTGTTTTTGTTTTGGTTATTTTTTTTTTTAAATGAAGTTAATGTAGATTAGATCTTAATATTTAAACTGTTCCTCAATTTTGTGAGGCTGTCTTGGAAAATAACCCACTCCTAGTGCTATTGGTATGCAAGGCAGCGGTGCTTTCGAATCTACTGTGCACGTGAGAAACCAGTGTCCGGGCTCGGAGCGTTCCCTCAGCTGAGGGTGCGACAGAGTCCTGCCTAGCGGAGCCTCCCTTGCAGTTCTAACACTTACTGAGGGGCAGTGTGTTCTCTTTGCTGTAACAGAGTGCAGGGATGTTGACTCACACCCCACGCTGGTTATTAACGCGGCCCGAGGCGGTTCTGCATCGAGTACGACACGTAAGAATGTCGGTGTTCCAGACGGATGAACAGGCTGAGACAGTTTCAAATAAGCTGTAATTTCAAATTGGGTTTGTTTTGTTTTCGTTTTTGTTTCTTTTTTTTTTTGCCGAAATACATTATATTGTATGTTTCAGATAATTCTAGTACAAAGTATAATAAGACTAGATGTATAATAAACCCTTTAAAATCATCGATAAGTGTAAAAGTGGAACTGAAGCATTTACTGGAAAAGTAATGTTACTCAAATGGTTACTTGCTTGTCAGCTGCAGCACTGTGTGTTATAATTTTGCTACATTACCTTGCTCTTTGATACATAGTGTGCATTTCTGTCACTGTAACTATTGTAATGAAAACTTTTCATCTTACTGCACAATCAAAAATTACATTTAATAGGAATGAACTTTCAATGACTGGGCCTGTAGTCAAGAGTAGTACTGGAACTGGCTTTCAGTTGTATCGAACTGTACCTCTAGACTTTTACCCTATCTGTTAAATATATGCGATGTCATTAAATGCTTTTAAAACTAAATATGCTGGGTAAGTTTCTTATTTCATTTCTGACGATGTTAAATCATAATTTTGAAAGAGGATCAAAAATAAAGTTATTTTAAAATGTCATCTCTCCTGTGCACTGAAACTGATGTCTCCAAATGTAATTCCATTCTCTTGTGCTAAAGTTCCTTCTGAAATAGCTTTCTCTCTTCCCACTTTTCTTTCTCCTCACTTCCCACCTGCCCTCCCTTTTACCCTGCTCCCCAAATTAAGTGCCAAAAAAGGAATTAAATCAGTATTTGATACAATATTTGGACATAGATCCCGTTTGTGAGAAGTAAACCCAGCAGAATGGCTGGATAAAGCATAAGCAGAGGCTGGGGCGGTGGAGTTACCTGGGCATTTACCCGACTGAGGTAAAGCTCCGTGTAAGAGTTGGCAGCCAAAGCCCATCATTTGGAGTAAGTGCCACTCTCCAGTTTTTTACCCACCTTTTGCTCAAGTGCTCAAGTGCTCCCCTTACCTTGGAGGCTGCCTAGGGAAGCATCCAAGGGAAATAGCTCTGAGAAGCTCCAGTATGTTCTAAAATCAGGGAAATGTACAGAACCTGGTTTTTAATGTATTGTAATTATTGAAATACACTCAAATATGACTTCAGGTGGAAAGTAGACGAACTGCAAACAAACGTGTTTCCAAGCAACAGTTTCCTGAACATGTGACCGATATACAGTGTCTGAATTCTTTCCTTGGAGTGTACAGTGTTCTCTGGGTTCTTCTTGTTTTCCAAAGTTTTGGGTTGTTAAACAGCGGAATATTCGTGCACATGGATTTTTACTCTGTAATGTTACATTGTTCCAGTCTAATTATTAGTGCAATGTAGGCTAACACTGCTAGTATTGTAAATGTAAATTTTAACATAGTAGAAAAAGATGAGGTTTAACATTATTAGAGGCTATGAAACAATGTTCTTAGTTGATTAAAGTGCACAGAGATGTGGATGCCTTAAGTACGTGTCACTTAATTGAGCTGGTACACTGAGCAGCGACAGATCCATGTTGATGGCCTGTGGTGTGTGATTCTGGGGTGACTGAGGCGAACATGTTTCCTTCTTTGTCTTGCTTCTCACTGAAAGTTGTTCCCAAAACTGACTTGAACAAAACTGCTTTGTGCTTAGGAGCTGCCTGGAGGTTGGTGAGGACCAGGAGTGAGCCCTAGTAAGCCCTGGAGCGTAAGGGAGCAGCTCCCTGCAGAGAGCTGGTGGGTCAGGAGCAGCCTCCGCACACAGCCAGGCCAGAGCAGGCAGGTCAGTGGGCACAGCCAGGCCAGGGAGCAGGACTGCGGGAATCTCTTGGACCAGGCGAAGGGAGGGACTGCTGGAAAATTGCAGGGGGAGAAGAAAGGCTGTAAATGTAGGTACTGGAAAGGGGACTGAAATGGGAGCAGCTGCCGTTGCCACCAGCGGTACCTGTTGACAGGTGGCCGTGTCACTTCCCAGACTGCCCCGGTCACCGTGGCCAGACTCCCAGCACAGTTACTCACTGAAGAGGGAGGGGTTGTAGCATAGTTTGTATCCTGAAGGGTCCTTCCCATATCCTGGCAAACTGAGTGCAGTGTGGGGGGAAAACCAGAACTCCTTAGCCATTGGAATTGAGCATGTGTTGGTGGGAGGGCTTTCTTTTAGACTGATGCAAATAATCTAATGCAGATTAATCCATCTGTTCTGCACAGAGAATATGTTCTGTGGTAGGGCTCTCCTCTGCACAAGGAAGATTAATGGTAATGGTAAAGAAAGGAATGATTAATCTCTGTCCTGGTAAAATAATGGTTTAGATGGCTTTTCCCTTCACCATGGTCTCCTCTTTTATCCTTGAGTCCACAGAGTATGGACTTCAAATGTGTAGGGTCTTTAAGACTATACTATTGTCATGAATAGCTTGCAGGTATGATGTAGTTTTGCTATTTTTGGTGGCTGTTTTGGTTTTTGCTACCTTAACCAATCACAGGTAGCTGAAAAACACAGAAGCTTAAATAACTATGAGTTGGAACAGACATTAGACCTTTTCATTAAAAAAAAAAAAAATCAGAAGAACAGGCTGTGCTAAATGAGTGATTAATGTTAAGAATTAAATCACTGAAGAAGTGGAATCCAGCTCTCTGACCCCACAGCTCTGTCCATGGACTGACCAGTGGAGGCCTCGTCCTGTGAGCAGGAGGGACGGGAGCGCTGGGCCAGCACAAGTGGAGCAAGGATTCAGCTGCCTTTCTGTGTCCTGGCACTACAGCACATTGTGAGGCCAAGCAGAACAGGTCAGGTAAGAAAGCGCCGTGTTCCCAGTGGGTGTCCCCACGGTGGTGGGTGTGCAGGGCCTAGCTGGGGAGTCAGCATTCAGCTTGAGGCTCTAATTTATTTCCATCCTTACTGCTCAGTGTAATTTATCTCCTGTCAAGCATTTTTCTCTAGCCTTGTGACAGCAATCGATAGATATTCTGGTTCTGGTGGATTATCAGGGTTTTCTTCCAAGGATTTTAAACAAGATCAAAGTACAGGTGAGGCGTGAGCCAGCCCGGGGGGAATGAAGGGAAATGTACCACAGCGCAGAGCAATGCAGCACGAAAAGCCCGGGACTGGGGGTTTGCTGTGGTTCAGCAGGTAGCCCTGGGTGCCTGTGCGTGTGCTGGTGCCAGGGAAGGCAGCGCAGACATTGTGTGTGCTGTCAGCTGACGTCCCTGGGAGCAGCAGCAGCGGAGCCCACGTGGGCGCATCCGCAGTGTGTCATAATGCAGCACGGCCCGCCCGAGCGCGCGGCCCAGCCGGGGCTGGGCACACCTGCAGGGCAGCCCGGCACGGCCAGGGCAGCAAACTGGCCCTAAATACCCAGCTACGGTGGGAGGGAGAAGGGAAGGATTCCGTGTGTCAGCACACGCGGATCCGCCCCTGCTCCCCGAGCCCAGCGCGCTGCTCAGCCTGGTGGGGAACACCCCGGCTGCAGCACAGCGGGAATGCACCTGGTTCATGAACACCACAGCCTCAGCACGGGGTGGATACACGTTGTGTCCCCAGATAATGCATTTCACAGAATACTCTTTCACTGTTAGATGGGACGCTGTGGTGGCTCATCATATTTTCACTGTAAAATTACCTGGGCCTAACGTGAATTTTGTTATGAGTCTCCAATTGCTACTTCTTTTCTTTTCCTCCCACGCCCAGTGAGACACAGCTGCCCTGCTCACTGAGTGCCAGCATCGTCCATGAGAGGTCACTGTGTCCAGGGAGATGCTGAGCTGCAGCGGCGCCGCTCTCACTGGAACACCACACCGAGTGTTATCTGAGCACTCGAGAGAACTGAGAGCTTGGGTGAAAGTTCTCTTCACTCAGAAAGGCAGATTGCTAAAGAGTTACGTAAACTCGAGGCGAGATTTAAACACGTCTCAGATGCATCACCGTGGGAGGGAAGTTGAGTCGAGTATGGCAGCCAGGATATGGGAAGGTGAGGAACACCACCATCCCTGCTGGGGCAGAGGAAAGGAGGGCAGCTCCCTGGGGAGATCAAGCTTTCTGCAGTGATGGTCATAATTTTAAACTGGTCACTGACATTCCATGAAAAGATGGCGGAAGGGCAGCCCCCATCAAGGTCTGGATGAAGGCAAGCAGTGCCCCAGTAGAGATGGGCTCTGGGAGACCAATGTCTGGCCTCTCAGAAATGGGCTTGAGGATGGAAAATGCTCCATTTTCCCTCTTCTCTGTTTCCCCCCTAATGCTATTTCTGGCCACATCGGAGCATTTCATTAATGCAAATCAGTGTTCCTGCCCACAAGGAATAAGAGCTTAGAGCCAATTCCCCTGTTATGATTTTGTAGTTAAATCGTAAAGTCACTGAGAGGCATCAATCAGGATTGGATTAGTGTAATGCCAGGCAACAAACAAACAGAACCAGATCACAGCTCCTGCTTCTGATCCCTCCCCCCAAGGTCTTAGGGATTTTATAGAATTTTAAAAAGCATTTACAGCTCGAGTAAGAGGTACCAATTTTGAAATACCAATTAATATGGCATCTCTGTGCATCTGCTGTACATTCATCCATAAAAAAAGGAGTTATAAAGGCTATTTTGTGGAGCAGAGATCTAGGACATAACACAGATGTTTCTGGGAGGGAAAACCTCCGTGTTCATTGTTAATCACAGCTCTTGGATATGTACAGAGTGGGCAGGCTGTATCACAGAGGATTGGAGTTCATTTGAGATGTGGTGCTTTTTGGCATCTTCTAAACAAGGCTTGCTATAAACAAGCAAATAAAACCAAAAAACCAAACCCAAAGCCCTCAAAAAACCCAACAGCAGGGAATGGTCCCTTGGGCAGAGAGCAGTGACTGTCATTCAGGTGCTACTCATACAAGACACCACATTAGCTGGTTTTCACATTTAATACAAGAAAAAAAGCAGTAAAATCCTGGGATATGTGTTCCAGGCTAATGGGCTCCTTGCCACAGGTAGGAGGGAAAGTGCTGCTGCTATTGCAAATTTTTATGTGTCTTTTAATTAAGTTCTTCAATATATTTTAAAGTGTTAATTTTTACAAGAGTTACACTGGAAATGCATTCAGATGACTCTTTTTTTGAACAGAAATGCCCCTTTTTTAGTAAGATTCACGCTCAGTCTTGGCTTGTGTTTTTCCTCCCCAGCCTTCCTTGCATTTGTGATGCTGAGGGCTCCAAAATCCAGTATTAATACCCAAAAACCCCATGAGAGCATGAGGGATATTTACGTTGTGCTGACAGTGAACAGCAGGTTGCAGCACTAAGGAACATTTTCAGCAACATGACAGCTCCTGATAGGAGAGTAAATAGTGCATTTTTTTAAATTGAAAGAATGAACCCAGCCCACAAACCCCTCACCATTAAATTAATTAATTGAATTAATTAATTATTCCGTTAGCAGCATATAATTCACTGTATTCTTAAGGGTACAGATTACAGATAAACGCTTTCCGAAGCATTCAAATCGGCGCAGACCCGGCAGTAACATGAGTCAGTGAGGGTGTTGGAAGCGTTTGGCAGCGCATTCCTGGGGGAGTGCTGGAACAGCGTGGGTCTCGTACAGGTGCACCTGCACGAAAGGTACAGCCAGGGCATGTTCTGTCCCGGAGAGCCGGCGCGTTGCACAGGGAAGTTAATTCCGGACAAGGGACCGGTCCCAGCGGGATTTAAAGCGCTGAGAGCCACGCGCGGGTGACCAGCGGCAGGACTCAAGGAATCAGCGGGAGCTGAGTCAGGGGAGGTTCGGGTGGGAGACCAGGAGGAGGTTTTACACCCGGAGGGTAGTCGAGCGCTGCCAGAGCTCAAGGAGCATTCGGACAGCGCTCTCGGGGGGACAGGGTGGCATTGTTGGGGTGTCCTGTGCAGGGCCAGGAGTGGGACTCGATGATCCCTGTGGGTCCCTTCCAACCAAGGATGTTCTTAGGATAAAACAAAGTGTTTTGCTGGTGAGGTAGTTAAAAAAAAAAAAAAAAAAAAGTGACTGCGAATTTGGCTGTATTTTGTGAGACTTCTGGAGACTACCGTAAACAAGGGAAGCGGAAAGCCGGTTTTTATTGCCCAGATCCGTGTGTCCGCGGCGGGGCAGCGCTGTGGGGACCGCGGCCCCCCCCACGGGCCCCGGAAAGGCGGGAAGCGCTCGCGCCCCCCCAAGGGCGGGAAGGGCTCGCGCCCCCCCAAGGGCGGGAAGCGCTCGCGCCCCCCCAAAGGGCGGGAAGGGCTCGCGCCCCCCCAAGGGCGGGAAGGGCTCGCGCCCCGTGAGGCGCCGCGCGCCCCCCAAAGGGCGGGAAGGGCTCGCGCCCCGTGAGGCGCCGCGCGCGCCGGCCCCGCCCCAGGGCGGGCGCCGTGAGGGCTCCCTGGGGGCTCCGCCCGCCCGGGGCGGCACCGTGAGGGCTCCGCCCGCCCGCCGGGGGCCGGGCTCCCGCTGGAGGCTGGTCCGCAGGCCGCGAGGTTCGCCTCGGGCGACCAGCGGCATCCGTGCGGGCGGGAGTCCCGCCGCCGTGTCCCGGAGTGCTGCCGGCGCTGTGACCCCGGGTGTGAGCGGTGCCAACGCGCACATCGGTGTGAGGCGTGTTGTGTGGGAAAAGGTACAGGGGTTGTTGTCAGCCTTGGGTTTAATTCCCTCTTCCCGTCCATCTGGCGCTGTGCCCTCTGAATGTTTGGTTCTCTGATTCCAACATCCTCTTCCCTGCGGTTGCGGCCGAGTTTCTGGAGGGCTGGGTCTGGGCTCCTGTGGAGTGATACTATAAAGCGGTGGATGTCTTATCACCAACGACGTGCAGCAGCCACGCTCTGCTGATAATGACAATACAAATTCTGCTTTAGGAAAAGCAGAACACAAGCGAGGAAATGTGTTTCTTGGAATATCATTCCAAAGGATACAAAAAAAAAAAAAAAAAAAAAAAAAAAAAAAAAAGCCACCAGCCCCCCACTACCTCGTGGTGAACTGGACTGAAAATGGGAAACTTAAAATTGTTTTAATTACATGGTTGCTGTAGAATCCCAAAGGAGGAAGTTTTGGGTTGCTGGGGGATAAGGAAAGATGGGTTATATTCCTATATTTATGCTGGCTGTTGTGTAAGAGATGGTATTGAAAGGGAGGATTCCCGTGAGGACTGAGAGCGTTGGATCGTGCTGAAAGGGCTCAGAAGCACCCAGACCACCCACAGCACCCATCCCAGCAGAGCTCCCCTCATCCAAACAGTCCCCCCCGTCCAGGCAGAGCTCCCCCATCCCAGCAGTCCCTTTGCATTTTAAACACACGTGCCCTCTGCAGTTCAAACCCACGGGGCTTGTGTTTTCTTCCCTTTCAGCTCTGGCCCCGAGGGTAACTATGCTCAGAAGAGGAGCACCCAGGACGCTTTGTGCAGGAAGCCAAGAAGGTGCCGCACGGGAGACGCAGCGGGGAGCCTTTGGCAGGTGGTGCTGGTGACGCGCAGAAGTTACTTTGCCTTCGGAAAGACAAAAGGCGCGGTGTGCTGCCCATGTAGGTGTGCTGGTGTGCCCCCGAGAAGTTGGCTGGTGGCGCGGCGGCGGAGCGGCGGCGGCGGCTCGTCCTGGGCAGCGGCGGCGGCAGATGATGGTGGCGGCGCGGCGGTGAGCGGCGGCATCCCGGCTCCGCCGATGCGCCTGCCGGCCCCATCCCCGCTCGGAAGGGCCACCTGAGGCTCCGGCAGCTGGGCAGGCATCGCCAACGCCGGCAAGGGGAACGCGTGCCGGGGGCAGGCGGGTCAGCGCTCGGCTGTGTGCGGGTGGGCAGGGGGTTGGTTATCATGGCGGATCGGACGGCTCCGCGCTGCCAGCTCCGGCTGGAGTGGGTGTACGGCTACCGGGGCCACCAGTGCCGCAACAACCTGTACTACACGGCAGGGAAAGAGGTCGTGTACTTCGTGGCCGGAGTCGGCGTGGTTTACAACACCCGGGAGCACAGCCAGAAATTCTTCCTCGGGCACAACGATGATATTATCAGGTAAGGGGGCTGACTTCTCTGGTGGTGGGGTGGGGTGGGGTTTAAAGGGAAGGGAGGAGAATGTAGGGCTGGCTGAATACCCCCTCCTTGCTTCTCACAGCTCGGCTTGCACCTGCCCTTTTCAAGCAGCCCAGATTTGTTAGCGGCAGCCTGTGTGAAAGCTCGATTTCTAGATACTATCGGTTATCATTATTTTGTAGCAAAGCTTCAAAATGTTGCAATAATAAGAGAGGGATGGTAAGTTTTTCTCTTGCACTGCACCAAAAGCAAGGCACTTGGTTTCAGCACTGGGAAGATCTTAGTGCAACAGTGCTGCAAAGCCGTGGCTCCAGCACGGTGATCTTCCCAGAGCTGGGACCCCAGCTCATCAGTTCTGACATCGCACAGAAGGCAGGTGTAGCTCTCCTTGCCCTCAGCAAATCCCAGCACGAGAGTCCATAAATCTGACACATTGCTCAAACTAAGCTGCTTTTAATAGCATCCGGAAAATTTAAATCAAAATCAACTTCAGCTGTTTGCACTCCAGGCAAAAAAATCCCAAGCATGCTGGTGCAAGATGGCTACAGAAGCACAGGTCTGGCTCCTCATCTGTCCAATTTATTGCCTCTTTCTCTCAAATTCTGCCCGAGAAGTGGATTTAATTGATGTTCTTGTCCTACGGAATGCTGATTTGTACTGCAGCTCGCAAAATAGCACAGTAAAAACGTGGTTAAAGAGTTCGAGGTACCCCCCCCCCAAGAATCTGCCCAAAATACAGAAAATTACATTGGTAAAATAGAAAATTATGTTGTAGCTACTACTGTGTGACAGAAATGTGAGCCTAGAATATCCCCATGAAGGATGTTGCCTGGTGATGACACTCCTCTGAGCACAGCTATGTGCTGCCCTCCCTGTTCACCCAATTCAGCATGAATGAAGTGTTTTGTTGATGATGTGGAACCAGAGCAGTCCCAGGTGACTCATGGTGCGGGAGTGCTGTGGAAACATCTGCTGAAGGCAGAGTCCTGACGCTCCCTAACCACCTCACCCAACTGTCCCATAAGCCCTGGTTATGGAAACCAGCCACTTGTCCTGGGAAGAGCTTTTGGCTGCTGTATGTCCTCGGTAGCATCCTTCTCTCCAGGATGTGTTACAGCGCCTTGTCAAGTCCTGTGGATGTGCATAGAGGTTCATGCTGGTTTCAAAGGTATTACAGCTCCAAAGGCTGTTTAAATGCACACTGGGCTGCCCAGAGAACAGGCAGATATTTTAGATGCGTCTGCAGTATCATGACATTAAAAGTTTTGCTTGTTATATGGACATAAATTTCAATACTCTGTGGAATAGGAAGTGTAATCCAGGTTGAGAGTTGTATATTTCTGAGGTTATGCTTGAATTCTTATTAAGTACTAGAAATATAGTTTGTTAAAACACAGCTACATAACTACAGATCTCCACTGAGTTTGGGTTGGACAGTGATGGTTTGGTTCTCTCTTTCTTTTTTAATATTCAATCAGCTGAGGAAAACATGTTCCAAATATTATACTTGTACTTTTAAGTAGGTAATTCCGTGTGTGGTCATCACTGATATGACTCATAAATGCAGGAATTTAAATTCTCACATTTTAGGCTTCACAGCTCTCATCCAATTGAGATGAATGGGATGAATGTACTTATCCAATTTTTGTGGTTTTGTTGGGATTTACTTGCCTGAGACCAGCTCCTAAACAGCAGTGTATGCATTTGCAATCCAACAGGTTGTGATTTCTAAAGAGGTTTGAAACACCATTTAAAAAAAGAGAAAACTTGCGTATTTTGGAAAATACTGCAAATCACTGAGACCAGAAGACCTTGAAGCGGGAAGATCATCTGCTTCCAAGGACTGCTGTTATCTCCTTTTGTGTTGAAAGGTTTTTGTGGATGCTGTTCTGTGGCAAAAAAAATCGATGCCGCCGTGATTCTCAGAGTTGATCCCATGTATTACCTGGGAGTGTTTGTTGAAGTCATGAAGGGGGATATTTGTCCTTGGTGGAAAGGTCAGGTGTGGATGTTTAATGTGTTCTCACAAGATTAATAGTTCTGCCTCTTGTTTTGTGTCAAAATAATGCAGTTGGACATAATTTAGTTTGGGCTCAAGCAGACCAGAGTGTATTGGATTAATGGAGAAATGCCATTTTTCCCGAGATCCATATTTAAAGGCGAGTCTGTCTGTACAAGGAACGGGATGTACTGCACTTGGCTGGTGAGGTCGATGTTCTGAGTGCTCAAGTGAGCTCAGAATGTCCTGTTTTCTGAGCAAAGCCCCCACCAGGTGCTGTGCTTCCCAGCTCTTCCTCCTTGAGCTTCAGCATGAGATGAGCTCCTGAACCATCTGATTTATCCTCCAAGTGAGCCCTGCTTTGGAGAGGGGGTTGTGGGTACCCTCCAGAGCTTCCCTGCTTACCTGAAGTGTCCTGAGGTTCCTTTGTTACTCTACTCAGTCAGTCACATAGCACAGTTCTTCTTGCATGTTACTCGGTTGTGGGGTGGCTCACACTACTGATTAGCAAGCCCTGTCATTAGAGAAGAGGATCACCACATGGCTGGAGTGAATCAGCATTAGTTCTGGTCTCTGAAGGATCTGGGTCGTTTCTGTTTGTCATTGGTGAAGTTGGTTTTATAATCCAAGAGCATGAAATAGACCCTATTCCTTGCCCTCCCTCCCGAGGATGTGAATCACAGTCCCTGAACACTGGACTGGAGAAGTGTCCTGGAACTGCTTGTCACTGAAGGCAGTCGTTTCTGCGAGGCAGGATTCGGGTTCACATGCTGATGTGAACACGCGGGGGTTGTTTTCCTTCTGGAGTAATTTAAAAGTGGGCTTTTGCAGCAGCTCATTGTAACGGCAGTGACTTTGTGTGGGAGTGGGAATGTTGCAATTCATGCAGCGTCACCGCCTTCCACAGGAGCCCTGCGAGTGTGGGATCCGTGTGTAGCAGAACCACCCGCAAGGCTGGCTCGTTGCTCCTGACACCAATGGAACACTTTCAGGAGAGCAAAAGGTTTTCTTACTTTATGTTGTGCCTTACTTGTAGAACAGTGATCAATTAGATCAATCCTTGATTTTCCCTTAATTAAGTGTTGAGTGGAGGTAGCTCTTTCCTATAACTGTCCTGCAATTTTTGCATATGTGAAAGCCACAGGAAACAGTAAAAAAATAACCAATTGAGATACTTCTTATCATTTAAAAATACAGTTGATTTTATTTCTTTTTACAGAATTCACTTGTAAACAGGGATTGATTCCTAACCTTGAGGAATTTTTCTGCTGGTAGAATAGTGAAGTTATGCCTCCTTGTTCTTGAGTTCCAAGAGTTTCTGCAGCACTAAACGCTTTTCCTGAATATGGCAAAGCTTACAGGGGAACCCCTTTGACAGGATATTGCAGACTTCACCTGCACGTTCTACACGCCCCAGTTCTTTGTGGTATCTGGTATTTTGTGTACTGTGCAGGTCTCCTGTGAGGCACTGTGCCTCAGGCCTGCTCCTCTGCCAGGTCTCTGTGCTGCCTGGCAGTGGTCCCTGCAAAGCCCCCTGTTATCCCTGGATTGCAGGGCACGTTGTTTATGTAAGGCAGTGTGGGATTTATCAGAATATTGCTGTAAGTGTGTGTATGTGAGTGCCACTGTGCTGACAGATTGGGATTAAACCACGGCTGTGCCAGTGGGATGAGATTTACTGCTGACATACACACTGGAGGCCTGGTTTGTTCCCAGGAGGGTTGTTTCAGGAGACAGGATGTGTATTGGAATATGACTGTACGTTTTCTTGTCCTTCTGCCATTGGGAAAAAAGGAATAGGAGGCCTGAAGCAACGCTGTGTGTTGCTGGCTGTAGTAAATGTAATTTCAGAATGAGTAAATTGATGGCAGAGCTAGGCAAATCAAAACCCCAGAGACAGAAGATATAACTGTACTTTTATATTTTTTTTTAACAGTATGTATCATAATATTTCTGCTTATAGGGTGGTGCTTATTTGAAGAGATCTGAATACTTTGTTTACTTGCCACCATTTGGATGGTGACAGCAGATTCTGTAGAGTGGTGGTCAAGTTACTGTGGATGCTGGGTGTGTTTTGGGAACTGTTTTGAGACAGTAAGTTGTTACACATGTTTCATATGAAAGAAATTAATGCCCCCGGAAAACTCACCAACTTTATTGCTTCCTTTGCTTTCAATCTCAGAAAACCTGGGGAAATTGCAGTTTGTTCCATGAAGTTCTGGTGGCCTCTTTTGCCTGCTCTTGGTTGCTGTGCTGCATTTAGGTTTGAAGTCTTGCCCAGGGTTGTTATAAGCTGCTATAAATTTGTGTTTTAAATATCCATGTAATTGCATCAGGCACGTTGGAATATGTAGTTGCAGTATCTTGTTGAATGTGAGTTTAGAAATATAGGGATCAGTTCAAAGTGGGGAGAAACTCAGCAGGCATTTGTCACAATATATCAATGAGAATAGTCTTTATTTAGCTCCAGTATTCAACCAGAGCAGCCTATCCTTCATTTTTTAATATTTTTTTTTTAATTTTCTCTGCATTAACTCTCTGCACCTTTTTAACTTGTTTTATTTCAATTTGATTTGAGATGACCAGGAGTCATCAGGTAGTTGTGTGTAATCACTCTTTACTAGGATGAAAACTCAAAGGAAATACTTTGATATAAGTAAGCTTAATTTCAAATTTTCCTCTTAGTTTGAATGATGGGGAGTAGCTGATGGCACAGTTTTGTGTTAGTGTTTTGTGTTATCAAACTCCCAGCAAAAGTATATATACAAATTGTGGTCTTTACAGATGTTTATAAACGGCATCTTGCAGGGGAGAAGAGATCAGCCTCCATGAACTATCACTGCTCTCTTTCTTCCTGACGAAATGCATGTCAGATAGATTTATGCAGGCAATTTCCAGATACTTTTTTTTTTTTTTCCTTCCAAGCCTTGATTAGGTTTCTGCAGCAAGATGAGATGCATTTCTGCCCCAAGAACATTTAGTTGTCTGGCTTTTCTGTCCAGCAGACAAGTTGAATTTAAATTCTCCTTTAGAAGTGGTATTTTTAACAGACTGGGAACGAGACCTCCAGAGCTTTAGGGAGCCCTGATCTTAAGGCCACGTATATGTTTATGTCAGATTCCTTCAAACATTCCAACAGCACAATGAACTTTGGTGCTCTGCATCTTACTGCTGGAACTCGTGTTGGAGTCAGTTCTTTCTTCTCTGACAGACGGATTGAAATACTCTGTGATGGTAATAAAACCAGAACATGAAATAAAGGTTACTCTCAGAGGGATATAGCAACCCTGCTATTTTGGTTGCCTAACTTTCCGTGTTACAGAAGATTTCATTGGGGATTTTTTACCAGGAATTTTGAGTTCCTTCATTACATTAGCAGAGTGGAATGTTGAAGGCATAATCCTGCTGCCTAGTACTACAGTTTATCTGTAGTCACACTAATATTGATGCCTGCACACCAAAATTAGGCATCCATTCATGCCAAACATCTGCTTCCTCACCTTCAGAAATTCTTCCATATGCAGAGTTAAATACTGCAAGTGTCATTCAATCATTAGTTGCAAATATTAATTGCACAATGCCAGTATTTATAACAGTGAATGTAACAGTAAATAACTAGTAGTAGGCAGTAGTATTAAAAAAAGGAGTAGTTAAAAAAGACAGTAAAACAATCCCTCTAGGATTCTGAGGGATTCTCATCTGTTTAGAAATTTATTTTTTCTCAAAAGCTGTTGAAATGCTGTTCAATTGAACTACTCAGTTAGTGTCTGTAAAACAAGTTTCTGATATACAGTCATGTTCCCAATCCGAGGCCTTGTGCAGCTACAGTGATTGTTACATGTGGTCTGGCCTCCTACTTCCATAGTGGGTTTATTTGGGGTTTTTTTGAACATGTGGTATCAGGAGGTGGCCTCAGATGTCTCAAATGACATGTACTGAGTGCTCGTGTAAGCTGTCTGTAGTCACAAGAGCCGTTTCAAAGCTTTGCTTGTCAGACGGGAGCGGTTTGTCTGGTTCTGTCTGGGAATTAGATCAAACCATGTCAGTTTGACAGGCTGCTCTAGGATGGGCAGCTCTGTGCTCGTTCCTTACAGTGCAGTCCCTGCTTCCCAGGAGGGGAATGGTGTCAATGCCTGTTCCCAGAGAGCTCCTCTTGCAGTTTGGTTGGTGTCTGGAGGGGGCCTTGCAGCAAACTGTCCCTCTGTTTGCTCTATAAATGTGCGGCTTGGTACACATGAGGGTCCAACCCACAGTTACTGATGTCAGACAAAGCAGCGTTTCTGCCTGTAGTGGCCCTTTTGGTGGTGAACCAGGCTGTCGAGGGTTGCTGCGGGCTCTGGGGTTGCAGAAATCCCGGGGAGGACTCTTGCTGTCTCCTCCCAGCCGCACGCTGGGTTAGCGGCACAGGGCCCGTGTGGCGGGTGAGTGAGTGACTGGGTAACCGAGCCCTAGCTCGTTGAACACGCGGGAAAGGAGCACCCCAGAGAGCCCCGTTACCTTCCTGGGGCACACACAGGTCCCTGCAGGGCTCTACAGAACGCAGCCAGGGCTGCCAGTGCAGGGAACCTGCTGGCTGCACCTGCTGGGCTCCGGCAGGGGCCACACGCGGCTTCCCACAGACCAGAGTGGGGTGGGGAAAGGGCAAATAAAGGCCTGGCTGTTTCCAGGAGACTGAGATTATTTGACACGGGCTCAGGGAACTAAATCTGCTCTTTGAGACTGGATCAGATCTCTGACTCTTTAATGATGTTAAATAGTGGTGTTCAAGAAACACCACTGTCCTTTCATTCTCTTTTGGGATGGCACTGCTCTCCTCTATTTATTTCCCACACTGCATCATTTAATCAACTGGGTTCTGTACCACACATCGTGGCATTCAGAATGTAATTAGAATTTTGGGGAGCTTCTTTTGCATATTCAACTCCTTTGAATACAGGATTTGTGATAGAAACTGTATCACAGAACTGAAATATTTCACAGTAATTTCGAGTGAAAATTTGATACGTTGTGTTATGACATAAAATTTTGACAAAGAATAAATTAAGAGGGCTAATTCCCTTTTTTTCTTTCCTATTAAGTGGAGGGAGAACACCTTTTTAAAGGAATCTGCATATCCATTTTAGACTCATCTCGTCCCTCTTATCTCTCCTCTCTGATAAGAACAGCTCAGGTTATTAAAAATTATTCTTTTATCCTTTTAAATTATCCTTATATCCTTTCAAAAATTACTTTTCATAATTTCAGGTCCTTCATGGCCAAACACTAATAATTCTATGAAAACAGCAATTTTATAAATAATTGCCATCTTAAGAAAATAATTTCTTCCTTTGAGATTAAACTAGCCAAGAATTTAAGAGTTTCAAGGGTTTTGCATGTTTTGTTCCTTTCTTCATGTAACAAGATAAGATAGAAGTTGCTAACTGTTGGTAGTTTTTAAGGCTCTTATCAGAATACGACCTATTGTTTTATTGTCTGCTCGGGAGCTGTAGAGGAGAATGCTGGAATAATCTTCAAAAGCACATATGGCAAATCCTACAGTCTTCAACTCTTGCACCAAATCTCTTATGTCAGTGTATATGTTAACAATTTCTGTTGCAGTACAGGTTAATGCATTACCAGAGAAATTAGAAATAAGAATATCAGAAAATGTATGGCTTGAATTGACAATGAGTGCCAGGAATGAGATGAAGTTTTCGGAGAGCTTGTGCACTGTGATTTTTACCTTAGGTTAGTAGTGATTATTAGGGGTGATACGTGTTTTTGCCATAGGTCTCTAGTGTGGATAAGTTGAATATGAATTTCCTCAACTTCCTTCTGGAGAGAGAATATTTTGCTCAGGAAACCTTTAAGGGAATAGAAGAGCAAGCAGATGCCTGACCTGCGTACAGGGACACGTGAAATCTTCTTTAGCAGCTTGTGCTTTTGCAAGCTCTGAAACACACGAATGCCTCAAATCGATGCTGCCGAGACCTGTTTCTCCGTCCCCGCACACGGCGTGCGTTGCTGTTCGCTCTCCTGGCTGGCTGCCACGCTGTGCTGAAATCTGGAGTCTGCCCAGCCGAGCTGAATGCACTTGATTAGCTGATTGTGCCGGAACAGCACTGCCCTCATCTTACACGGGCTCTGGCTCCGGAGGCTGCTTGGCTGTAGCTCCGGTGCCAGGGGAGCGCAGCAGAGCCCGCTTGCTCTGGGCAGGGGGGCTGCACTGCCCCGTGTGCTCAGGCACAGGGGACAGGGCGGCTGGGCTGCCCGGGGACACACGTCAGTGTCTTCATCAGCCTGGCAGCTGCGGTGGAAGCTGCTTCCTCTGCTCCTGGCAAGTGGAAGGCAACCCCCCTGCAACATCCA
>JAYRBT010000114.1:4100682-4114014 GCA_036023395.1 Myiotriccus ornatus | reverse complement strand
TGGCTGCCACGCTGTGCTGAAATCTGGAGTCTGCCCAGCCGAGCTGAATGCACTTGATTAGCTGATTGTGCCGGAACCGCACTGCCCTCATCTTACACGGGCTCTGGCTCCGGAGGCTGCTCGGCTGTAGCTCCGGTGCCAGGGGAGCGCAGCAGAGCCCGCTTGCTCTGGGCAGGGGGCTGCGCTGCCCCGTGTGCTCAGGCACAGGGGACAGGGCGGCTGGGCTGCCCGGGGACACACGTCAGTGTCCTCATCAGCCTGGCAGCTGCGGTGGAAGCTGCTTCCTCTGCTCCTGGCAAGTGGAAGGCAACCCCCCTGCAACATCCATGATATACCATAAGCTAGAGAAAAACCCGAAGTATTAGCAAATGACAAGCAGTAAACCAGATTATAAGTGCCTGAGGCTACACGCTGCCAGGCAGTTACATAATGGCACAAAATTCTTCAGCCTCCACTGCAGCACCGAACCTGAAACACAGCACAAAGGTCTCCCGGGAGCCCAGCTCTCAGATTTCATAGAAGGCACAACCCCAGGTTCCCCATCTCTGCTCTCAAGAGTTGCCTGAGGAGTCAAGAGAAAAAGAGAAATAAGAATAGGCGAGAAAATGAGTTGTAGTGCTTACATAAAAACATAAAGAGTCGTAATTCCATGTTTGTTTATATAACTCCTGGTATTAGTCTCACAAAACTGAAGTTTGAAAGGCATTCTTTGGATCACCCTAATCCCCCTCAAGTACAGCGTGTCAGGGATTTTGGGAGTGTCAGAACTTCGCACCTGCTCCTTCCTGTTCATGTCTGCCACTGGCTGCACATCCATTAAAACACAGGGAGCATTAAGAACTGTTTGGATCATTAATAACTGTATGTTGCGTTAGAAGGCATGTTTTGGATAACTGGGGGGTTCTGTATTGTGAGGGTGCCTAATGCAGCTGGTCCTAGGGAAGAGAAGTGGGGCTGAATATCTTTTCCAAATGTCTGATCCATCGCTCACCGCAACAGGAGGGTTAGTGAGCACTTCCAGGGACACTCCAGCTTCTCAGGGATTTAATACTGAAAATTTGCTTGTGTAAAACATTCATTGGACTATGTGGCATTGCTCTGTATTTGAAACTTGCTGTATTTACCTTCTGTTACAGTTCATTTCTAAGTGACTGTAGGGCACTCTCATAAACATCACTTAAGGTAAGTTGCTGTGCAGTTGGGTTTGCGTGTGGTTTGTGGGCTTCGAACAGCGGGGCAGGTGTCGGTGGAGTTCCTTTCCCTTGTCTGGCTGTGGTGCTACTTGACATCCCAAAGGCAGGAGCCTGAGCTTGCTGGGTGTGCCAAGGCAGGTCACCTCAAACCTCTACCAAGTCTGTCTCCTAAAGTAACAGTAAGCAAGGATTCTGAACCATTTCCCTTCACATGTTTTTTCCCAACTATCCATTTTGTAACCAGCACGGAAGGGAAGTTACTTGATTTAAAGAACATGCTAAATCCCCAAACTCTGTCTTTCCTTTCTGCTATTTCTCTTCTCTTTCTGTAGAGTTTCTACAGACATGATTTGCTTTTTAGCTCTGTGGGCACTGCCTTATGTGCGAACATATGAATTGCTCTGTTACACAGATGGATCATTTGAAAAGTTTGGAAGTAAATTCATCTTCCATGTCTAAAATTTCTAGAAAATACTCGAATTTCCAGGGCTCATTTGCACGCTCTGAGGAGAACTAGGATGCAGATCTTTAGCTTTGCAGAGCCTGGTGAATACGTGAGTGTGCCTGGGCATGTGAGGAAATCCTGGATGTGCATGGGAGATGGGTGACAGCTCTTTATTTTTGTAAACGTCTATGTAAAGAATATTGTACATCCGAACAGAGAGTCCTGTTCTCTGAGAGCTGCCTTGTGTGAGATAGAACATCGGTTTTTGTAAGAGAGCAGCCATTTATCTGAGCCAGGAATGTTTTGGCCCTTGTGCCTATGTCAGTATAACTTCACAGTTGTATTTTGGTTACCAGTTAGACCCGGTGCTGGGTGAGGAGATAATTTAAATTAGGAACAACCAGCGTATTTTGTGTTTCAGCAGGGGACAGATTAAATGAAGTATGAATACCCTGCTCTTGGATAAGACAGCTCTTTGGACTGCCCTGTTTCCTGCTGTATTAAAGAGTTATTTGATGGAATTATTGTGATTGTGCTCGGTACACTGTGTTGCGCTTCACATTTTCCTCGTGGTATCCGTAATGTTTCATTTGTAATCCCTGGGACTCCCCACTGCCTGGAGGTAAATGCTCTTTTACTTTGTCATTTAGTTTGGTGGGAATTACTTTATATGTGGTGACAGTTAAGTGCACTGCACACTTTTTTCCCCTGCCTTCTCCGTCCTTATCATATACAACCATTTCATGAGCCCAAACTCCTCCAAACTGAGCATGTTCCACAGCTGTCACTGGTTGGTTAGATGTCCCCAGGATTACCCCTTTAACTTCTAGACACCTGGGAGGTAACAGTAAGGAGTGATTCTGTCCCTGCATTCCATTTTTGAATGTACTGAACTTACACCTGGAATTGCTAAGCAGTTGGGACTAAATAGAGATATTCAGTATCGGCAAATCTGAACTTTATCTGAGTTGTCACAGAATTTTAGGCTGCTAGGAAATGTTACCAGTAAAAAAAAAAAAAGCTCTTGCTTGTGACAAGAGGGGTTTTGTGTCACTGGTATGTGATAGAAATTTGAAAAAAAAAAAGGAAATGGTAATAGTCTCCAAAAGGCCGTGATAGCCACAGCCATGGCTTGGCTCTGGGGCTCGGGCTGGGCCTTTAACAGCACGGCCCAGTGTGTTTGATGGCAGCAGCAGAGCTGGGAATGCCAACCAGCAGTTTGCCTGCTGTCAGCACGGATGTGAGGCCTGAGCGAGGCCTGAGCGTGAGCCACCCCGCTCTGCCCAGAGATCCCGGCGGTGCTGAGCCAGTCCCGGCGGCGCTGAGCCGGCCCCGGCCGTGCTGAGCCAGTCCCGGCGGTGCTGAGCCGCTGTCTGTGTGTGCAGACAGAGCACGGCACTGCACGTGTCACTGCCAGTCATGTCGTGCGGGGACTGCTGCTCTGGGGATGGGAGCAGACTGTTCCTAACACGCTGGGCTGCAGCTTTGCCCCTGGCTCCCTCCAGTCACTGGGCTGGAAGGAGTCTCCCGGTACCTTCGGCACCCACCACCTCGAGTGGAAAAGCTTTGCTGAAGCTGGAGTAGGTCGATCTCCTGTTTTCTTCTTGGGTTGCTCACGGATGTGGGATTTCCCAGCCTTGGTTGTTCATACACATTTTCCCTGTCTTATTTGGAAAATTTTAGCATGTCTTTGATCAGCTGTTCCATTAAACAGTAAAAATCCCTGAGGAATTTGGTTCATAGGAAAAGTTGGCAGCATATCATCCATTTTGAACATAGTTTTCTTGTTAGACATTTAATTTTCCCTGATTAGAATTTTCGTATTTCAAAGTACGCTTCTTTTGATTTAATAATTTTTGGGGGTTTTCTCAAATTTATTATATTTATACTTCTTGCATTGTTGTCACAAGAAGGCGGAGCTGCCAGTGAATAGAGGAGTGCTTCTCACTGGCCTTGGGGGAGATGAGCTTAGAGTTGTTAATTAAACTGCCACACAGCTGCAGGAGCCTGCTCTGCATGAGCCCCAGAGTGCCCCCCTAAAGGCTGCCTCGGGGTCTCTAACTCGGAGGCATTCTTGGAATGCTATGGGGGAAGTTTCCTTGCTGTCCTGTTTTCTCTTAATTCTTTCTTGCTTGTTCCATCCTCACTGGTGGCTGAAGTGCCATGTCCAGACTGTAGAGAAATAATGGAACATCTTCCCTGTTTGCTTATATTTGAATTGTCTGTGGTCTCGTGAAGGTTCAGTGTGTGTTGCCTGTAGCCAGTTGTGCATCAGGAACTGGTGAAATGTTTACAGCAGAGGAGTTTATGTGAAGAAAGGCCTGGATTGTTCCCAAAATACTCACCTGAAACCTAGAGAGCTCATCTTTAGGTGTGACGGGCTGTTCCACCTTCCTGGGAGGAGCCGTGACTGCAGCGTGTGTGATGTGTGAGGAGATTCACTGGCAGTGTGGGGAGGCTCCTCTGCCCAAACCTACTGTCTGTGAGGGCAGCTTTACCATGAGGAGTTCTGGGGAAACAGGTGCCAATCTTCAGGCTTTAGGGGGGTTTTTGGAACTGTACCCAAAGGTGTATTTAGGTTTGTTCTTAATGCATGTTAAATATCAGAATATATAGATTTATTCCGTTGGAGCTCTTTTCCAAAGTAAAAATGCAAACATTCCTAAATGTATTTATGGCTTCATTATAAGAGCATAAAAGCCAAAGCATGTAATTTTACTATTTTAATATTTAAACAATGACTATGGAGTAAAGCCTTGGCTTTCACAATTTTTTTTAAATTCTGAGATGATTACAGATCTTTTTTAACTTATTCCAGCTGCCTGCAGGATACAAAAATAAAATGTATGCAAAATGCATTGCACAAATTAACATGCATTAAAATTCTGGTTATTTCTCAGCTACTCTGATATTTTTGCAAGAGAGAGCAGAATGTGGATTATGTGTCACACATCAGTCATCTCTATTAATATTTTGCTTTCAAAAATACAAATATAATCAGAAAATATTGATGGCTGTATTTTCAGCTGAGTTGCAGCTCTATTAGTACTGCAGACTATAAGAGAGACATTTTTAACCAGCAGCCTTAGGTACCCCTGCCATGGGACTCCAAAAGGGTAAACTTCTCCTCAGTTTTACTCTTCCTTCCGTGGCAAATGTGGGAATTCCTCCAGTGCACTGTCCCCTAACTGCAGTCCCTGGGCTTTCTCACCTGTCTGCTGTGTGCTGTATCCTCACGCTGTGTGTACCTTACAGCTTCTCATCTGAAAGCACTGCTCACACCCCTGTGAGTCTGAAAAAAATACATTTTTGGAGCTTGTACAGCCTTTATGAGATTCCAGAAAGCAAAAGCAGAGGAAGATTTTACTTTGGCTTGTGTAATGATTATTAACATTTCCACTTGAAGCTGCTTCTTTCTTCTGCTTTGTGAAATTGTGGGTTGATGGAATAATATAATGGACTTTCTAATGGACTTTCTAACTCCTCAGGCAGCTTTGATGTGGCCCACCCTGCTGGGGTGAGCTCTCTGTTCTGAGTAACTAATAAAGCCAGTTCCTTCTTTTCTCCTTAGTTTAATTCCTTTTTTCTGTCATAAAAGCATAAGAAGTGCTTACATAACATGACTCAGAGGCAATAGTCAGTAGTATCCCAGGAAAACACACCTGCCATCCAGGAGGTGTGTAGTGTAACACCTGTGTCTTAGGCACTGGAGATTCCACTGGGAAGAGGCCCTGGCTGGAGAAGGAATTTTGTGGTATCAAGTTGATGTGGGCTGCAGTATGAGCTTGTTTTTCCTGCTAACAAGCAGCTGTGTCCTGTGAGGAGCTCGTGTTGTGTGACACCTGCTGAGCACAGATTGTTCTCAGGTGAGGGTTCCCCTTCTGTTTAACCCGCTGAGCTCGGAACTACAACAGCTTGGGCAGTGAAAATACCTGCAGCTGGGGCTGGCAGGGGCCTCGTCTGGGGCAAACCTGGGGCAGCTGGGGCGGGGAGGGGAGGGGAGGGAGCTGGGGGCAGATCCACAGCTCAGTTACTCAGCTGCACCCCAGGAGCTGCCCAGGACACCTGGTAAGCACTTCCTTTGCTTATTCAGGCTTTTTTAAACAAAAAAAATCCCCAAACCCCTGAACTGCCCAAGCCTGTGGTAGAAAGGAGAGAAGGGTAAAGTGGAAGATTCTGTTCAGCATTAAATCTGTTTCTGTGGTTCTTTAGCACTTGCCTTTCCAGATTTTATGTTCAGAGCATTGATATGTTACTGGTGGATCGTTTGGTGGTTTTATCGTGATGCTGCATAACTTCATCTCAGGAGGATAGCAGAGTACAGAGAAACCAAGGGGTTGGTTTTCATCCTTAATTGTTTTCTATTTTGGCTTTAAAAAGCAGTGATACTTGGCTACCTTTTAATAATAAGCTATGGCTGGGTGACATGTCTTTACATGTCCTCTGCATCTGGGAAACCAGATTAATTCTGTTGTCTGGGAAGTTTAACAGGGTTTTTGTGTAATCTGTTCCACACAAAAGAGACACTTGATACTTAAAAATCTTTAGGTTGTGTCAGAAAATGTAGAAGCCAGATAACAGCCATCACATTTATTTTAGCAGGTGTACTTCTCAGAAAAATGAAATTGTTTTGTGGATAGTAATCCACATAGAAACCTTTCTTGTTTGAATTGTTAGAGAAAAGGGAAAATGGATTTATTAGTATGTACTTGTTTAAAACCATCTTTGAATTTTTAGGCATAGTGTTTGTGTTCTCCACAATTAACTGGCAAAGCTGAATTTCTGAAGCCTGGCAAGGGTGCTCAGACACCTGAGATTCCTTCACTTTGCCACGGATCCACTGGAAGTGGAAGCTCAGAGTCCAGTTCCATTCTAATGTTCTGCAGTGGTTCCACGTCCCCCATGTACTGTGCATCATACCCTGAGGCCTGACAGCTCACCGAGCTGTTCTCATTCAGAAAGTACAGAAGATCTAATCCCTTCTCCACAGGAAGATTGTTTTCTCTCCCCCAGTGCGGTCTGATGATCCTCCGGTGTACAACACCACCTTTTTTAAAAGGAACAGGATTGTTGGCCTTGGCTTTGCTTTGCTGGGGGATGATGAGAAGTGTCAGCTGGCAGCGTTCTGAGGGGAGAGCAAAGCATGCTTAGTAGCACTGCACACTCCCCATGTTCTGAGGTGTCTAAAAAGGAATGTTTTTCTTCAGCCACGTTTGATATTGCCACATTTATCATTTCTGTAGACCTCCTGTGTACAAAGAACCATCATTTGCTTCTGACCCATGAAATGCCCCTTGGTGTGCATTTATTTGATATATTAATGAACCAGGCTCTTACTCTTCTCTGCTTCTTTCCATTAAAGTGCTTAACCTTAAAATATGGTGGGACAGGATTGTTACCAGAAGAATGCCCATGTAGGATGCAGCTGTCACACTCTGCAATTATCATGAAATAGGAACACTTTCCCTGCGCTTAAAATCCCTATTTCTGATCAGCACTGAGAGCCAAACCTGTGCAAACAGTGTCATTATCCCAGTGTGGATTTTTTAAGGAGGGGCTGTGAGTTTTGTCAGACCACACCATTTGTCATAAGTGTGAATAGACCCGGGGATTTCCAACTGGAAGAGACGAAACTGCTTAAACTGAAAATTAAAGTGGGAGTGGTCCAGGGAAGTGATGGCAATGGCTGGGGTTTTAACTTGTTCTTGGTAATATTTCCCATTTCTCCTTGACTGTTCTCTGGGTTTTTTGGTTATTTTTATCACATTTTCTGTATCATACTCAGTTTGCAGCTCCCTCTTGATTCCTCTTTTTTTCAGCTCTCTCTTCTGCCTGTCCTGTTTCCAAGATTTTCTTCCCATGTCCCTTGGTGGTTCCCATGTGATTGACATCACCATGCTGTGGGCAATTAATTAGTGCTCAGGATTTGCTGCTCACTGTGACCACCAGTCTGGGAGCTCTTGCCTTGATCTGAATTATCATCACATCTCTGCTCTTCGGAGAAAAGGCACGGCTACATTCAGGCCATTTTTAGTTGTCTCAGCCCTGGAATGTGATAAATGGGAAAAAGAAAGGGTTTGATTCCCAGTGGCCATGCTCAGTTTGTGTGTCTGTTTGGCTCTGTTATTTCTGCAGTCAGGCTGAAGCAGGGTGAATGTGGGCAATGAAGGAGGGAGCAACGTCTGACAGTGATTTCTCAACTTACAGCCTTTGTCTGATGTATAAATTGCATTTTCAATCACACTGTTCAGACCGGCCTTCAAATTCTTTATAGCAGATGAACATGAGAGTTTTGCTGATTTCTGTTGAGCAGTACCAATTAACAGCAGTGTGTAGTTAGTTTTCCATGTATTGGGAAATTGCTGGGTTACCCACATACCATTTAAGTTACTGCTTTTATCTCAGCATCACAGACCAGGTTTCTCTGTTTCCAGTAGAACACTTTGTCTTCCTTGAAGAAATAGTCATACCATGGCACATCCCCAGAGTTGTGGACATGCCCTGGTGATGTCATTTTGGGGGTTGTTTTCAGATATGGCAGCAGGCTGCAGTCATCCTATGAGTGCAGATGGAATTAGGCTCAGATGGACTCCGTGCATGGATGGGAAAACTGGAATGTGGCTTCTCTTTGGGGCAGTGGGGCTCATATACTGTGTATGTTCCTGAGCACTTGTTGCTCAAAAGCCACCGTTCATGAGGACATTTTGTTTCCATTTCCCTTCAGTGTCATTAAATGGGCTTTTGGAGAAAATCTCCAGGGATTCCTTTTTGCTGGGAGAAGCTCAGGGTTGCAAAATATCCCCGAGATGAACATGGATGAGAAAATCAGTCCTTCAGGAGCTGTGTGACCGTGGTGTTGGAGGAGCCCCAGTGCTGCAGGATGTGCTGCAGTGCCCTTCCCCTTTAGGAAATCTGCCCAGTTTTGCTCTCTGTGCAGATCCATGTGAGTGTAAGTCAGAGCTGGCCTTAATTAAAGACCAGAAGGGTTTTGCTCAAAGCATTACATTTTAAGGGTTTATTTTTCCTCCTGGAAAGTTGAGGAAATTTTAATCACTTGATCAAAAGCCATTTATTCTTTGAATTTGGCCTGACTCCGTGACCCCTCTGTAGCTCCTGCTGCCATGACAAATTCCACGTTCTGCCAGGCTTGTGTGGCCTTTTGGGCCTGATGTGTCAGGACTTCTAATGAACAAACCTCATTGAAACGTGGGGGAATAACTCCGTGGGCTTGAATAACAAACACTGGCAGGAGGAGCAGGTCAGCAGGAATTCCCCAAGGACAAAGAGTGGCAGGAGTGGTTATAGCTTCGTGTGCTTCTGTCACCTTTCTACCCCTGCTGAGTTCTGGAAAACAGGGATAAAATCCACGTCCCAGTGCTCCTTGGATTGCCAGGACACTCTGAGAGTACTGGAGCTCAGCAGCACCTGAGGAAGTCTGTGCTCCCAGCCGCTGTGGTGCACCCAGCCAAGCTCACCTCTGCTTCCCCGGGACTCACCTTGGGCAGGGTTTGGGGCCAGGCCTAGTACAATGATGTCAGTGGGGGCTGCGGTGCCTGCGCTCAGAGCTGGGGGTGTTTGCTTCCTCGGAGGAGCAGATGGCAGCTGTCTGAGGCAGGCCACGCAATTCCCACAGCCTGCCTGGCTTCTTGGAAGTGGGAAGCTAGTGCAGAGTGGGGAGTAAATGCTGGAACCTCAAGCTGCATCACTGCTTCCTACACAGGGAGTATGGAGGGGAAAACAACCAGTAGGACAGTTAGTGAGAACTTGGACCTAAATGATCTTAAAAAAGCACGATTCTGTACACATATCTTGTTTTATGTTATATGTAAACAAGGTATTACCATATAAAATCCAAGCCAGTAAATTAAAATTCTGCCATTGCAGTGTTTCCATCAACATTTATATTCTTTTTTGTCAGGATAAATATGTTCTGTACTGGAGTTGTTTGCAAGTGTGTGGCAATATTTAGTGTATTTAAAAGCGTTGTTACAGCTATATGTTCAGCTGTGGAACCAGCAGTTCAGCTGGCTGAGTGTGTGCATTGACTGCACTGCACTGAATAAATGTGCACACAGAGGCTCTGTGTGCCTTGGGGCTACCACCACCCCTGGGGTCAGCCTGCATCTGCCTCCCTTTGCTGCTGCTACTGCTCTGTCTGTGCAGGGAGTTCCCTTCGACCCCACAACCGAGAGGAGAGACCCCTTTTGTCCTGGGAAATGAGGAATTGCTGAGTAGGGAGCGTGTTCTTCGCCGAGCAGAGCATGGCCCTGTGCTCGGCTCTGTGGGCTGAGAGGATCCCTGCTGTTCAGACATCCCTGCTGGGCTGCCAGGATCCTGGGAATGCCGCTCCTTGCTCTCAGAACTGGCACCGTGGAGCAGGAGGAGGCAACAACGGAGAAGACACCTGCTGGCACATAGTGGTTATGTTGGGGCAGGATTGGAGCCTCTGGGAGTTATTTTTTCTTCAGAGATATTTTTTGTTACAGAGTAAAAGTCTTAAGAAAAATGGTTGTCATCTTATTTATCTGTCTGGTGTTGGAGCACAGCAGTCTGTGCCCGAGTACTTCACAAATTTGACCTAAATTCTGAGCGAGACCTGCTGTGTTCTCTGTTCTGCTAAACTGGAGGGTTTGTAGCTGATTTTGAACAAGAAACATAAAGTCTTTCATGGATATCTGAAGAGAATTAATCATACAGACAGCGTCTGCCTGTCCCCAAGTCTCCCTGAACAGAAAGCACAGTTCTGTAGAGATGTATCTAAACATGAACGTTATTCCAAATTTAAAACAGGATGGATTTGAAGCAGAGATGAGTTGATCTACCTGTCTGGAGTTAGTTTAGGTTAACATCACATCTGCACACTGATTTAAAGTGCAAAACATCCCAGCACAGGGACTGAATTACACTGTCAGGAGCTGGAGGACAAGTCCACCTGACCCGGGGATTTCAGCCAGCGGGCAGTGACTTCACTCTCAGCTCTGGGTGTTTGTTTCCTCTTTCAAAAAGCAATTGGTTTTTTGTCAGGTTGGATGTTCTGGAAACGAGTTGGAGTTTGCATGAACAAAGAATAGTTAATAGGATGGTTATAAAAAGATCCAATTTAATGTGGCATCCAAATTAGAAAACATAAAATATTATGCACCAAAACTATAAAAGCAAATGTTCAGCCTTTGGCTGCTGCAGTGACGAAGTGTTTTGTCTCCCTGATAAATAGGGTAGTGCAGTGATAGATTTAAAAGGCCCAGAGTGGTGAGTTCTAAACCTCTGTCTCTCAGCTGATACACCCGTTTCAAGATCTCCATCAATTCCCTAGGCCTGTATTAAAGATAACAGAAATTGCTTTTTGCAGCATCAGGGGGCAATTATCTAATGCAGGGAAACTGCTGTGAGCCAAAATGCATTTTTACTCTGATTACTTTAGACTTTGCTGATGTATTTCAGTTTTTGGAACCATTTGGAGTCTGGTTTGGAAGGGGCCTCTGGAACTCATCCAGTCCAACGTTCTGTGGTGAGCACGGCCTTAGATCAGGTTATCCAGGGTCCTGTCAAGTGAGTCCTGAACCACTTCTGCCTAGGTTCTCTAGGCAACCCATCCCCATCGTTAGTTTTTAGGATGAGGAATGTTTTCCTTGTATCCGGATAATATTTCCCACAAAGCAGCTCGTGTCTCTTGCTTTTGGTCCTCTCCCTGTGCATCCTTGTGAAAAGAGCACCCCCACTTTCTGTGTAACTACTTTTGAGGTTTGAAAAGACTATCATTAAACCTCCTCTGAGCTTTCTCTTCTCTCCTTGGAACTTCCTCAACCATCAATTCCCTCATGCCCTTTTTGTTCTTCCCACTCATCCATTCTTTCTAGCATCTCTAATTCTCTGGTTCCTCAACTGTGTGCTTTATGAGAGAAAAATTGTTTTATCTGCAGTTTGGGAACAATTTAAATACAGAAATTACAGTTTAACATTTGATTCAATCAAACGATTGAATATTCAGCTACTTGGAACAGTTTGCATTCCATGTCTAAACTTTTCTGTTTAGTTCTGCCGTAGTTTTAAACTTCAGCCCTGTGCTGTCTGTTTATAAGTGTATGGAACCTGTTACAGAAAACCAGTATGGACTGAAACACAATGTAGACAAGAAACAAATACTTTCTGTCTCTTGGAATTCTGATGTGGTTCTCAAAGAAAAAGAAACTCTTGGAGCAGGATATTGCTGCAACAGAAACTGTGGAGGTAGGAAGAGTTTACCATCTGGCAAGGCCCCCAGACCAGATGGATCCACTAATGACTTTTATAAAGCATTTCATCAGACCTGCTGGAACACGTGTCTGGCATCTCTAATTATCCTGAATTACCAGGCTTTCAGCCTTGGATGCTACATCCAGGACTGCTGATCTTGAAAGGGAAGGAAAAGGAAGTGCCCCCTGAAAGCTCTTCTTCCTCACAGACCTTTTTATTAATGAGGTGGAATGTTAAAGGTTACCTCAGGTTATTGCTTCATCCTAGATGGATTGTTTGCATTGAAGAGGGCCCTGTGGAGGCACGTGGATCTAAGAGGTTGTTTGCAGACACATCTTTTGGAATCTGTGCAGGGGCATCCAGGAGCTCAGGAGAGCAGCCTGCCAGGAATCCCCTGGCTCTGCCGCCCCTGGCAGGGAGGGACGGGCCCTTCTGCCTCTGTGCTGTGTGTGCAGCTCCTGCACAGAAACAAGGCCAGCCCTGGGGGGAAGGGGCTTTGAGCCCCTCTGTTTCCACCCCAGCCCTTTTGCAAGAGGGAATTCATGGCCTTTTCCCTCAAACCTGCAAAACAGGGTGAAACTCTCTTGTGAAATTTCTTCTGCCCACCCTGCTTAGGTCTTGTTCTCCCTGTAGAAGGAATAGGAATTAATCCCCTCATAATGTTTTCTGTACAATACATTGCTGTTTGAATACCTTCTCTATTCCAATCGTATTTTCCTATAAATACAATATAATAGTATTTCAGTATTTTCCAGTGGCACAAAGAGGCATGTGGTATCACTGTAAATGGTCTAATTACTTACAAAAGTTGCATAAATGCACCTTAACAGTTCAAAACACAAGCAGTGAAGTTTATCCTCCTTTAGGAAGGCAGGGAGGGTCAGGCAGCCTGTGCCAGCAGGAAATCTTTCCCCCTGAGGACAGCACACGACCCACCCAGCAGAGATGTTGTATAGTGCACTTGGAGTTTGTATAGTTGAACACCCATGGCACGTGTAAGTCACACCCAGGTATCAGACAGTCCCAGGAGCTGCTCTGGAAATGGGCTCTGTTTCCTTCCTGTAACCCACTGTTCTGCCTGCCGAAAATAAGCCCTTGGTTACCCAAGAGCCAGACTGAGCGTGGGCAGGCGGAGAGCGCTGGGAAGGCTGGTGGGGAGATGAGTGTCCTCAGGGGGCTGGGAAATCGCACTGCTCATTGGGGGCCAAGAATTGAGTGTGCTCCCTAATTTTAGCCCCCCACTGGGTGATGTCATGCGTCAAACGGGGTCAGACAAACACCACAAACACTCAGCACAGACACCTTTGTGTTTGTTCCTCACAGAATGCAGCAGGGGAGGGTCTGCTGTGCGAGAGCTGCTCTGTGCTGAAGGGTAGCAGAGGTAATTAAGTTCTGTTCTAGCAGGGAGAGATTAGCCCAATTAATCTTTTCCTCTGGTTCTTACCATTGAAGAAAAGTGTT
>JAYRBT010000114.1:4087473-4100582 GCA_036023395.1 Myiotriccus ornatus | reverse complement strand
ATTAAGTTCTGTTCTAGCAGGGAGAGATTAGCCCAATTAATCTTTTCCTCTGGTTCTTACCATTGAAGAAAAGTGTTCTAACTTAATTACAGGTATCACACCTGAAGTGTGAGGCATCCCCCTTCGTTCCCCTCAGAGCTTTAGGACTGGGGAGAACTCGTTGACACAGTCTGATGTACAACCCAAGCCTGGGGGAGATAAAACAATTCAGCTGGGCTAAAATGGTTCTTTTCCCAGGAATTGTTCTTTAACATGAAGAAATTGAATGCATATGTTGATGAAATTCTTGAAGGTTTTTGATTAAAATTGAATATGTATGTCTGGGAAACTTCCTTATGTTTTTAGGTTAATTCTTCTTAATAATTAGTGTTACCTCTTCCTGGGGTAGCAGAACTCTTCAGCTCTCCATGGCCATCTGTTGAGTGCCAGTTTATTAATAGGATGTTTCTCCTTATTCCATCTGTAGCTCACACACTCACCCATTTGTTTCCTGGATAACTGCAAAATTCTCTTTGTATTCGTTTGACTTTACGGAGGGGGTTTATTATTATTATTATTTTTGTATCTGAAGAGTTGTGAACGGAATTATGGCTTGATTCTGGTGAAACAATTTATTGCTGTGTCTCTTCTGAGATTGCTGTCTTTAAACATTTAAAGATGAGACGATTTCTTGTGAAAAATACTCATTGTTCAGCCTCTGACCCTTATTTCAGAACATTTGAGCTGAAGGGCAAAAGAGGAATACATTGTAGAAAATCATCCACTGACTTCATAAAGCTGTGAAAGACTAAGCTACAGGTCTGTGTTCAATCAGTTTATCAACCAGAAGTATTAAAAAACACTGCTCATGTTTTTGCTTAATTTTTCTATTTAAAGTATTATTACAGGATAAATTGTATTCTACACTCATGTTGTGTCAGCAAAACGTTACTGAAAGTAAACAAGGGAACAGGGTGAGTTTTGAAGACAGTTGTTACATCGTTCCGGTAACTCAAAAGGAGCTGATGGGTTTGGAACTATAAAACCCAAGTGATTTTTACTGTCATTTTTCCCCTGTGTGCCGCTGTCGTGACTCCAAGGTGTATTTACTGTGCCTCCCTGTGTGTTGTGCCGCAGCCTCGCCGTGCACCCCGACAGGACGCTGGTGGCCACGGGGCAGGTGGGCAAGGAGCCCTACATCTGCGTCTGGGACTCGTTGCGGCTGCACACGGTGTCGGTGCTCAAGGACGCGCACACGCACGGCGTCGCCTGCCTGGCCTTCGACTCCGACGGCCAGGTGGGTGCCCTGCCCCGCTGGGCTTCGGCGCTGCTTCCCGGGGCGTGCTCGGGGCTCGCTCTCTGCAGGGCTGGGGTGCTGTGGTCGCAGTGCCAGCTCGAGGCCTCGGCTTCTGTCATCGTTACCGTGGCACAGCTGCACACACGGCTCCTGCTGAAGGGTTTGGAGGGGAACACCAAACCCGGCATCACGCTCCGGTGGAGGCTCTGGGTGTTGGGCAAATACCCAGGGCAGAAATGCCCCTCTGTGGTTTGACTGGGATGGCTTCACCTCCTCCTTGTCACCTGCTGTTCCGAGAAATGGGCTCCTGGCAAAGCCCTGCCAGCCCTGCAGCTTTTCTGGCAGCAGAACTGCACTGATCTCACTGCTGGGAGAGGCTCCTGGGCTGGGGTGCCCTGGCAGTTTAACTGAGTAACGGGGTCAGGACTGAGCGTGGCTGTGCACAATGGCATTGGTTAGGGGGATATTCTGAGGCAAAATTTCAGATGTAAGGAAATGGTGGGCTGCTCACAGCTGGGCTTGTCACAGCTAAACACATTTCCCCTGGAGGTGAGCTATTAAAAGCTTTCAGTTGGGAATGAAGTAGGAGGAAAAGAGATCTAAAATTCACCTACCTCAGAAATACTTCACAGAGCTTTATAAATATCTGTGTGTGCAGTCTGTCATTACTGGTGTCCTGATGAGTCTCCAGGTGTAACACTTCACAGCTGGTTGCTGAAGTGTTCTTAGGGATGCTTAGATGAGCTGCCACCTGGATTGTTGCACGGATCCTTCCTGGGTTTGTATGTCCTGGACCTCAAAGTTGCATCCCAACAGAGCAGAACTATGGGATGTCCTGGCCTTTCAAAGGTTTTCTTAAAATCGTGTCCTAGATGGGTTGCTGACTATTGAAGTGCTTTATTGTCTTGTACTTTGCTACTCTCCCACTGACCACACAGTGCTTTATTAGTAGTATTAGTATAATTAAATGGTTAGTATTTATTCTTTATTTATTTATTCTGAGCTCTGTGTCAGCTCAGAACTGGCCTTCAAGGCATCAAATGCATTCTCACATGAAACAAAAGTACTTTTTATTGGGCCTTAGCTTATGTGTATTCTGCTTGGAGTCTGAAATGAAGGACATCAGCATGAGCAGTTGCCTTTAACATGGTTAAAAAGCACTGGGTAACTTGAGTTCTAAACACCACGACAGATTACATCTCCCCATTAAAAATTGGAACTAGCTTTCTATTTTAAGGCTAGTTTTCAGTGATGTTCCTCCAATTTTCTTAAGGTAAAGCCATTTCCTCTAAAATCTCCTGTGCCAATGCTAATTAATGAAAAATGTGGTCCTTGGAGTTGTGGAATAAAACTCTCACATGAGAAAGCTCCCAGATCAACAGAACAAAATTTCCAGAGCTGTAATATTTTTAAGGTATCATTCCTTCAGAACTACATGTTCTTCATTTATCCCCCTCATTTTTAACTTCCTAGGACTGGTGGATGCACTTTTTTTTTAGACCTTTGTGAAGGTCATGCTGGGGCCTGGCTGTCATTAACCCCCCAACTCAGTGCTGGGCTGCCCCTGCAGAACAGGGACAGTTCTGTTCCTGGAGGGGCTGCAAAAGTGCAGTTTATTCTGGAAATAAAGATTTGCATTGAGTGCTTCTCTGTCTGGAGGAAGAGCAGTGCTGGAACACATAAATATGGATGATGCACCTTGGCTTTCTGCTGCTCTGTCTGGCTGCGCAGGAGCAGCTGCTGTGCTGAGCCCCGGCTAAAGGGCAGGGTAGGAAGCTCTGGCTGGTTGGAATTCAGAGCTGCAGCAGTGCTGGTTCGTTCGGTCAGCATTGCCAGGGGAGCTGGAGTCTGTGATGGGCCAAAACAGGCTGTGCACACACTGCCTGCACCTTGTGATGCAGACCTTGCCTCCTCTGACCCCCAGGGGCTGCCACAGCCAGGCAGGGTTTGGGGATCAGCCCCAGAGCACAGATGGGTTCAGCAGGGCAGTCACAGCCGTGCCCTTCCCTCCGGTAACTCTGCCAGCTCCACGGCCCAAAGCAAAGAGCCCAGGTGGTTCTGCTGCACCCCCTCCATGGATCCCCATGGAGGCAGCTGGGATTCCTCCAAAATGGCCTGCTTTGTGTGTTTGCTGTGAGTGATGCTGGAGTTTAAAGTTTAAAGTGCAGGATTTTAGTTTGGGCTGCTTCTGTCTGAGCAGCAGATGCCATTTGGCAGGAGGGGAACTGCATTTGGTTCAGATGTTTAATGAGGAGCTGTCAGTTTGCCTGTAATTAAAAATGTCATTTGTTAAATCAAGAATTAACTATAATTTCTCCCTAGAAGTGCCAGCAGCTCCCCTTCACAGAATTACCTATAATGCAGGTGCCTTATATGAAATATTTTGTAAATACTGCACAGTTCAGTTTCTACTCTGTTTTAGACGAACCCTTTCTGTGTGCTTTGTAAAGACACTTATTTTTAGTGGAGTGAGGGGGGCACTGCCATAATACATACATATATTTCTAAGTTTTTCATTAGGTAGCACTAGGCTTCTTTAGCCAGATCTTCTAAATCTGTGTAGATTTAAAAATAATTGTTAATTATGTGCATAAACTACTTGGCAGATACTTTCTTTTGGTAGTTCTGTGAATTCTCTGAATAGAATTCTGTCAAATGCTCTTCCAGGAGGAGGACTAGAAGTGTAAGTATTCCTGGCAAAAGGGAAATTCAGCATTTCTCACTTTCCTGCCAGCAGGAGCCCTTCCTCAGCAGACCACTTTAAAAGAAAACAGCAAATATTTCTTAGCTTCTGTAGTACTTTCAGTGCCCATCTACCCCAGGGGTGGATTCCTGACTGGGAGTTGCAGTTCAGCTCTGAGGTTGGTCACAGCACGGATCTAAGAGATGCTGGAAGTGCTGCCGTGGTTTCCGTGGTGAGAAAAAGTTGAAATCAGTGCAGGTGCCATGAAAAATAGGTTGTGTTTTGATCAGTACAGCCAGACCCCTGGCAGGTGTAGGTTGCTAAGGGCAAATAAAATGCACTCTGCCTTTTCCCTTCCAGGTTTTCCCTTCTGTTTTATTCTGTTCTTTTTATTTCTTGTATTTTTGAGATTGAAAAGTATTAAAATTATTTTAATTGATTATCAATAGAACTTTGATTTAGCTTGGTTACTAATTACTAATTTTAGTTATTTTAACTGGTGATTTGATACACTAAGCTCTGTAAAAGACAATTACTAAAAGTACATCCAGTTCTGATTCTAAAGCCCAACAAAATGAACATAATGAACAAAATGGGAGCTGGAAATATTGAGAGCCTTTATTTCCTGTTCGCTTTTATTTTCAGATTAATAATCAAAGTGCACCTGAAACAAGCCCCTCAAACCCTTCATGGTCAGAATTTCCCTGGAAACGTTGTACATGAGCTCAATAAGCTTTTCGAAAAGGGAGGCATTTCGGTGCTCTCCCAGTGAGTAAATGCTGAGTGTGACTGTCTTTGCCTGTGCCAGGGAGTTCAAACGCGGGTCACACGAGGGGAAATCCACTTGGGCAACAATCCTGGGCCCTGCAGCGTGGTGGTTTGGAGCTGCTTTTCCTCTGACTGCATCCCCTGCTTTCTCCGCAGCGTTTGGCTTCCGTGGGGCTGGACGCCAAGAACACCGTGTGCGTGTGGGACTGGAAGAGGGGGAAGCTGCTGGCCACGGCCACGGGCCACTCGGACAGGGTACGGTGGGAGGGGCTCCGGGCGGGGCTTTGGTCGGGTTCGTGCAGAGGGACTCGTGGGCTTTCACCGGGCTTTGAAATGCTGCGCAAGGTGTTTACTGCTCCTCCTCGGGCCAGCCCCAGCGCAGAGCACTGTCAGTGAGCCTGGCAGGGAAACCCTCTGTCCCCACACACCGAGCAGGGTGAGCTGCCGCTCCTCGGGTGAGATGAGGAACGGGAGCTCAGGGGGCACAGATCATCTTTTCTCTCAGGATGTCAAAAAGACAGACTGAATTATTTCCCTTTTCATTTTGCTTAAGGCAGTCACCTGTAGAAGCAACCCCGTTAGGGTAAATACTCATTTTCTATCTGTTAAGCTCAGTTAAAGGCTCGTAACTTCAACAAAGGTGAGAACTGAGCAGGTTTGAGTTCTGAACGTTACTCAGGATTAGGAAATGTTTTACCAGGTTTAACACAGGCAAAAGACCTCCTTGACACACATAAGCACATGGATGCATGCATTAAAATAAATTATGGGCACAGTCTGACAACTGTTCTTGTATCTGTGTTACGGTATTATACCCTGTTTTAATGTTATAATATTGGGGTATTAGTGTTTTACTACACATACTGCATGCAAAGCAGCAGACTGAGCCCTTCCCTACAGCTGATGTGACATACAGTCTGTCTGCATCCTGTGTGTCAGCTGAATAATCTGGTAGTTCATTTTTGCTTGCAGTGTTCCCAACACAACAGCATCTCAGTCCTTTTTGAATTTCTCTTTCAGAACTGATTCACTTCCCAGTTACATCAGTGGAAGTTTTGCTACTGACCTCAGTAGGTACAAGATCAGGTTCTGAATTAGCAGAAGACTCCAGGACAGGCAAGAAGTACTAAAATCTTAGTCCCAGTAGACTTTCACACTCTGAAAAAGGAGGGAGTGGGAAAGAATGCCTATCTAAATATTGTTTATTCACTAACACCTTGCAGCTGGAATGGATTGGTAGTGTGGAGCCAGGGATGAGGTGTGTTCTCAGAACTGTGTGAGGAGCCCTCCATGTTTGCCTTAACCTTTGATTACAGAGTTCCAGATTTACCTCAAGAGTGTTCTTTCATTTTTATTAATATGTTCCAACAGAAATGATGGCTAAGCACTGGTAAAAGCAAACTGAACCTACATGCAATTACTGTGTAATTTAAAATACCAGCTTAATGTACTTCTTAACAGATATTTGATATTTCCTGGGATCAGTATCAGCCAAACAGAATCGTCAGCTGTGGAGTGAAACACATAAAGGTAAAGAGCTCTTATTGTTTACTTGCAAAAAGTGCTTGCACAAACAAAATCTGTGCTCTTACATGATGAGGACTTTAAATACAAGACAATTTATGCTCTTCCTTCGTTACTCTGTGAACATTTTGGCAAAACTTTTTGTTTGAAGCCAGTTCAGACATTCAGCAGTAACTGAGGTGCAGGTCCCCTGAACAAGCAAGGTGGGAAAATCATCATTATATCTTTGTAATTTTGGGTTTCTCTGCCCTCTCCATTTCACCTACATTGTCTGAGCCTTTAGGGGTTTCTCTCCTCAAGCATCACAGCGTGACTGAGCAGATGTAGGATGAACTAAGTTAAAATGTGAATGAAGTGACCTCTCTTTGGCCTCTCGTTGCCAGCATTGGTAGGAACACCTGCAGAGATGAGAACTCCAGCGCCCCACTATTTGCTCCCTCTAAGTCACCTTCTCTGGAAATGTTTTAAATACAGACCCAGATATCTCCTAGATGTTTAGGGGAAAACATCCTCGTGCCTGTGGAAGCTTAGAAAGGAATCCTTGTTTGCCAGTATTCCCTTCAGGTTTCTATTTTTCTCCTGTCTCATCAAAAACATCCTAACAGATGGCAATTATTTCACATGACTGGGGTGGGAAGAGCTTTAACTAGAAGTTTAGGAAACCAGTTAATATCTCTAGTTCTGGTTCCTCGTGCCCTTAAAACCACCACTGCTTTCAAACTGTGGGTGGTTTTGGCAGCAGCGATACCATCTGTTGTATTCTGCAAGCTGTTTGCCAAAACCTGTCTTTGTTTGGCACCTGTCTCCTGGTTAAAACGGCCATAATTACCCTGAACACACATATTACCAGCACTGTAAATACATGGAGATGAAGACATGCCAAAAAAGAACAAAAAAGGAAGCGTGGAGGGGAAATGACTCCGTGTTCCCCCCAGTGGGGCTCCCACAGCAGCCTGAGCTTGCTGTTCAGTGCGAGGCTGTGGCAGTGTGGTAATGACAGCTCTAGAGCAATGCTGTCACTGGGAGAACTGGGACTGAGGCTGGGAATGGCACCAGTTATTGCTTTGGCACGGCAGGGCTGTTGGCTTATTTGGCTGAGCAGGTACGAGGAGCTGTGGAAAGCCTTGGAGCCAAGGAATCTTCACTGGGCTCGGGATCCTCCCTCCACCTGTCACCTTTTCCTGTCACCGCTGCCTGCCCTCCCACCCTTCCTCTGCTGAGCAGCAGTGAGGAGAGTTTAGCTTTTACTCCCCGGGGGCAGGAGTCCCTCTGCCTTCTAAATTGGCTCATGTTGAGAGGCAAAGGGAAAATTAATTGAATTAGAAATAGAGAAGGATCTGAAGTAAAAAAAACCTCACTCCAAGGATTTTCTGGATTTCAGCTTTATAGGAATTTTTTGGCACATTTTATAAGTATGAAGAAAAATACCTAAAAATTCAGCGGGCATATGAAGTGGGGATGAGATGGACAGTATACACTCTGGTTCAAAAAGAAATATTATATTTCTTAGCACTAAGGACAACCTTCTAAGACAAACTTTCAGTTCTCTCTTTTTCTCTTCCCCAGTCTTAGACTCTTTTTTGCAGAATGTTAATGCCTTGTAGAAGCCAAGCAGGTCCCCATTCTACACTTGGGGAACCTGTTACTCTCAGTCACAGAGTTGTTTCACGTTGGAGTGTTTCAGTCTCCCTGGAACAGATGGTTTCTCAGTAACTGTAATATTTTGAGGGCCACATCTCCCTCAGTGCTCTGGAGAAGGGCAGAACTGTCTGCTCCAGCACACAAGTTGTGTAAGATAAAGTGCTTTGGCACTTCAACTGTGTTTTAAGGTTTGCAGACAAGAAAAATGGGACGTTCCTGGCTTTAAAAACATGCACCTGTATGGACAGCTTTTGCCAGCAAAACCTGATCAAGGCGAGTGGGAGAAGGGAAGGGGTCGTGTGGCAATAGTGAGGCAGCTTTGTGCCTCGCCTCCTCAACAGCTGCATGGTTTCTTTTGGCTTTGGTGTCAGCTCTGTCAGGCTGTACATCTGAGAGCTGCACACTGATGTGGAAACCAGAAATCCTGCAGGGCCTTTTCCTAACGTGCCATTTGCATGTGACAGTTTTGGACGCTGTGTGGAAACGCCCTGACTGCAAAGAGGGGAATCTTCGGTAAAACGGGAGATCTGCAAACCATCCTGTGTCTGGCGTGTGCTAAAGAAGATGTCACCTACTCCGGGGCTCTGAACGGCGACATCTACGTCTGGAAGGGGCTGAACCTGGTGCGCACCATCCAAGGAGCACACAGTGTGAGTGGGGTTCTCGTGTCCTTCTGAAGGGGGTGGTCCTGGAGCTGCAGAGCTCCCTGAGGCTTAGCCCCAGGATCTCCCTCTGTCTCGGGTCAGGGCAATGGCTGAGGCTGCTCATCAGTTAAGAACTCAGATGTGATGTTGCACTTGGTTGACATGTTGCCAACAGATGCTGAGCTGATAGAACTGCTGGTATTTATAGCCTTGATCTAATCAAGCAAACTAAAGAAAAGTTTCTAAATCTAAAGTTCCACAGATTGAGAAGCTTCAGTTACAGCCAGTTTACTTACTGGTAGTTGGTAAGCAGATTACCTGGTTTTAAATAGAATTTTACCACTACAATTCCCAGCACTGGGGACTGACTCTTCATAAGAGCTGCAGTGTGGAATAAACCTGTTGAATCTGGGAATTTGCATTCACGCCGTATTCCAAAGGCAGTTTGGTCCAACTGGCTTCATAACACACACCCCCAGTTTGGAGGTCTCATAGAACAGAGTGAAAGGGGAATGTAGAGGATGGTGTTAGATTTCTAACCAGTCTAATATAATAAATTTACCTCTCTGTTGTTGCTGCAGTGAAGGCACAGTGGGACTGTCTTGTCTTATTTCAAATGTATTTGAGAACAGCTCCTATTTGCAGTGTGACTGTGGTTAATGGCACTCTGCTGTGGTTTTTTGAACTAAAGGAAATAAGACTGTTTTCCTTAGAAGAGTGATATGAAATCCAGCACTTGTCACTATGGTGACCTTTTTAGAAAGAGCATTGCAAACAATGTTTTTTTCCTGACCTCCCAAAATTGTTGATGTTGCCCCTTTGCCAGGATTCAGAGCAGCTCTTCAAGTGACATCTAAGTGTGATGGTTGTTTATAGAAGTAACCCCTAATTTATGAAAGCAGTGAGGGGTGATGGGTCTCAGTGTCAGTGGGACATCTTAGCTGAGGAACTTCTGTGAAATTCCACGTTTTGTGCAGCTGCAATAACACAGAAATGTCTTTGGCAAACAATAATACCCTGTAGGAGATGTGCAGAATTTTATTTAGATCCATTAGAATGATTAAATACAATCTCTTTGGATATAGTGTGATAAATTATGGGATTTGCCATGGCTAATATGCATTCTCCTGCCCAGTTTCTAATCTCTATGTAATTAATAACTAGAAATATTACTTCATTAAGAAATTGCACAAGGCCACTTGGAATACTGAGCTCTTCTCTCTGCTGTATTAATCTTTGTGCAGTTCAACTTGTCTCTTAAGTGAGAGGTTTTCCTGACAAAATCCTGGCTCAGCAGGCACTCCCTGAGCTATTCCAAGGTAGTCCAGCACAGTCAGCAGTCACAAGGCATTTTCAAAAATGAAGAAGAAATTCAAAGTGTGATAGAAACTTGTTTTCAACCAAGAGCATGAATTGACACTTTGAGTTCCTGTCAGGTTCCCAACGATGTCTGAACTGAGCTCATGAGAGAATGTCTCAGTCACCTGTGCTCCTGTAAGAACACCTGTACTGCTCGTTTGCTTGGTTTGCTTTATTCTGGGGAACTCGTTATTTTAAGTGTTCCACTTTTTATTTCATTTTCCTTGGCATAGTATTAACTACACCCAAGCTGGAGTTCTGCAAACAGGCCATGGCACTGCTCCTGGCACAGAGCTTTCTACAGAAACCACTGAAGTGGAGCACTTGAAATAAAAGCTGTGTGTGCTGGTGTGCTGTGGGGACGGACAACACCCTGCTGCCCAGCAGCTCCTGGCCTTTAACAAGAGTCTGCTCCAAAATAATTGCTCTGTGTGTTTCAGTGGGTTGTAAAGGCCTTTAAAACTTGTTATCCCTCGGTTGACAGGCTGGAATTTTTAGTATGTATGCTTGTGAGGAAGGCTTTGCCACCGGAGGGAGAGACGGGTGCATTCGGCTGTGGGACACTGAGTTCAAACCAATTACCAAAATTGATCTCAGGGAGACTGAGCAAGGATACAAAGGTAATGAGCTGTTCCTTTAATAGCTTTTACACATCTGGTTAATGGATTATGACACATTGAATGTGAAGCATAAATGTCTCTGCATGCTGCTGATTTTTTTGCCCAATGACTGTGTGTGTTTTTGGATCTGTGTCCCCCTTTGTCTCTGACAACGCTGTACCCTGAGGAGTTTTGCGTGGTTCGTGGTATAAACAGAGGGATGCTCCCCACCATGCAAACGCAAGAAGATAAGGAAAAGCTAATTAAACACCTAAAGATAAGAGAATGGAGTTAGGTAACCCTTGATTAATTAATTAATTGCAATTCATTTGACTAATTGAGATTTCTGGAACCCGACTCTCGAAGATGCTGACTGACCATCTGAACACTCCCTTAGTGCATTTGGAATGGTAGCACTTGGCAGATTTGTGAGAATGTTATTAAATCGGTGATCATCGTATTTGTTGAGTGTAATGCTGCTCCCTGTGAGCTCAGTCATCAGTCTGTGAGCAGGCTCCCAGAGCACTCCCAGCCTCCAGGGATCACAGGGAACTTTGCCTCACTGCAGTGCTCACCCATGGAACTGAACCTCACAGAGGTGTCCATCACACCCACCCAGGAGCCCCTTTGCTCTGCAGTCCTGGCTTTATGTGGCTTTTTGCAGCCAAAGCAATAATGTTTACCATGAATCTTCTAGAAACCAGTGGCAGTTCCTTATGACCCTTTACAGCAGCTTTGTAATTCTTCCTAAAATTTGTGGAGAAATAATTGACTGTAGTTCTACTGACGGTGAATCCTCGTCAGACGTGCCGTGGAGTCATTCTGACTTGATGTCCTGATTTCTGCCATCTCCCGAATGCTCCAGGGCACAGAACATGTTGAGGAGAGGAGCTGAGCAGAACCAGGCACTGCAGCAGCACCTGTAGGGCTGAGACAGGCAGGAGAGGTTTTTCCCATCTGGCAAAAGCAATAACAATTTTCATTTGTGGAAATTGAATTGAGCTGCCCTTTGGATTTATATATAAATTAGAACAGTTTTTAAAAATTGAGAAGTTAATTGATTTCTAAAAACTCAAACTAGAATACTGTTTTTACAGCATTAAAATTCTTCAGGTTGATGTTTGTCCTTAAAAAAAGCCCAGCATTACAACAGTGCCTGCTTTAATGGTGCAAGAAACTGCCTTAAGCAAGACTGCAGAATTTTGTCCAAGCTTAGCCAAAGATGATGTGCCCATGGGGATAATCACTGGCACTAAGGAAAAGGACATCTGTGAAAAATGTGGTGGGGCTACTGCTCTGACTGCAGCTATAAAAAATGAGGACCTTGGGGGTGACTGCAGGTCATGAAATCCAAGCATGACTTACACCCTGTCACCATCATTTGAAGGAAGCCCTTTTTTACCCCCTGGATTTGCTATTCCTCTGTCATCCTGCACTGAAGGGCACTGAACACTTCTAAATGAGATGCATCAGCAGCAGCAATCTGATCACAGGCTTGGCTTTGTCTTGAAATGTAGAGGTGTATTAGTAACAAACCCTGATAACAGCTAATCTCTGTGTGCACTGTGTCCCAGAGGACATTGCCTTTCCCACATCCAAAGGTGTGCTTTGTGTTCTCAAGCTTATCAATCGTTTTCCATTTATTGTCTGGATTCCATGCCTTGTGTGCTCACTTCTGTGTATCAAAGATGGGAGTCAGAACTGGATGAGTTTAGCTAGGTCACACAGTGATATTATCAAAATTAAAAGCTGCTGGAGATGGACAAGAAAATAAATTAAGATTAATTTGACCTTCTTGGGAGATGAAAATATTTTATTTATGTGGCCAGTAGGTAATTGTATTAAGTATTTGGTTCCAAAAGTATGTTAAAATGATGGTGTGGCTGACCTTGAGTACATGACAAATGGATTTTTTTTATTCATTCCCATCTCACAACATCTAGGCCCATTACCCAAACTCGAGTTTTCATGTGCTGGAACAGAAAACACAAGCACTGCAAGCAGTTGGCCAGACAATGCCACCAAATGGCTCAGGCTGCTGGTGGTTACTGAAATTCCAGCTGCAGAGTCGGGGTCAGATTTGTGCAATGAGATCCAGCTCTCTGAAAGTTATGCAAAGCGAAATTCTCTTGGTTGGAGTTTGGGAGGGAGGATGTTTTGTTTGTTTGTAATAATCCCTTGTGACTAAAGTAGGTAAGTGTAACCACAGCCCGCGTCCCGGCAGGTCTGTCCATCCGCAGCGTGTGCTGGAAGGCTGACAGGCTGCTGGCAGGCACTCAGGACAGCGAGATCTTTGAGGTGCTGGTGAGAGAGAGAGACAAGCCCATGCTGATCATGCAGGGGCACTGTGAGGGGGAGCTCTGGGCCCTGGCAGTGCACCCCAAGAAGCCCTTGGCAGTCACGGGCAGCGATGACCGATCCGTACGGTAAGGATGGAGTTCTTTATTTCTTATCATTCGTGTGCACAGTCATTTGTAGTTGATTTATTTTCTGCTCTTCTATTAAGAAAAATTTTTTTCCCCTATATTTTTCTTAGCACCTTTGCTTATTTTCTTCAGCCTTCATATTTGGGCTCCACACATCATGTAAAAATAATCAGAATTTGTGTTCAAAAC
>JAYRBT010000114.1:4048009-4087373 GCA_036023395.1 Myiotriccus ornatus | reverse complement strand
CCTTTGCTTATTTTCTTCAGCCTTCATATTTGGGCTCCACACATCATGTAAAAATAATCAGAATTTGTGTTCAAAACATGCTGAGTTTCTCTACTCTGCTGGAAGTGCTGATGCATTGCTGTTGGTACAGCGGGTGTGGGGATCTAAATGGAGAATGATCCCTTTGTATTTCTCTTCTGGTAATGATATGTAACAAGCCCAAAGCCTAACACCTTGGTGGTTCCTCCTGACCCTGCTATCCTAATTTCCAGCTCCTCCATCAGGTGTCTCTCCAGACCCTTTACCGGATGGATGGTCACTGCTTTTTGTCTTCTGCAGATGATTTGATTGCAGATATTTAAATCAAGCCCAGGCAGTTACCAAAGAGATGTTCAGTTTTTGTGGACTACCAGTCAACTTGTTTCAGAAACATCCATGTGGGTTCTACCCTTTGGCCGTATTTCAGTGGCAAAACTCAGTCTCTTACCATGCATCCTCTCCTCAATCATGCCCCTTCAGATTCCACGTGATCTCTCGCCTGGGCCTCGAGGCTGCTGCTCAGCTGGCATTGCTTTCCCTTTCTTTTCTATCTTTTCACTTGTACTGGTTTCCCATTCCTGCCATCCCCTATCACTTTCTCACCACAACTGAAATCCGAAGTGTGAGACTGAAGAACTGCCAGTTGTTCACTGCAGTCACGTTTCTGCCTGGTTCCCACACAAGTGCTGTTTCTCTCAGTGTCTGAAGTGCATACCTAGTCCCCTGTGCCTGTGGGTGTGTGCCCAGTGTCACAGCCAGGCCCAAGTCCAGCCTGGCAGGGTGCAGGCCCGCTCTGAGGGAACAGCAGCAAAGCTGGGATTAGGATTGTACTGCCCTCAAGCCAATAAGCCACCCTAAGACTGGATTTCTTGTCTTGGCTCATCTCGTGGTGAGCAGAGGAATTCAGCCCTGGCCTGGAGCTGCAGAAGGCGCTGCTGACTCAGAGCAGGCCTGACCCATCTCCTGCCCCTCCAGGAAGCACTGCAGGATCTCTCTGTGCACATCAAACCTTAATTAGTGCTGCTCTTATGGCTCTGATCACTGGGATGGCAGTTATGATACCCCAGGTGCCTTTGGACATTGCCATTCCCTCAAACACGCAGGGATTTTCCTGCCCTTTGAGCTGTTCAGCCACTGCAGAATGTGGGATTTGGATCCCGGTTCAGGCAGTGGGAGTTTTTTAAATACTATATCTTCACTGAGGAATTCCAGTGAAATATGCAAATAAAAATGTACACAAAAGGATTTGCTTCCAATTTTCTTTTCAATACTAAAATTGCATTGACAGGAGTGTTTCTGTATTGCTTTCACTGGGTAATTTTTCTTAGTATTTGATTATCACATCATTTTGAGAAGAGTGAGTGTATAATATAAATCTAAATTGTTGTAGAAAGTATTTAGTGAGTCAGGTGGTATTTTCATGTCTGAGATGTCCTATTGAGAAAGGGTTACTGTAGATTTTCCCAGCCCAGCTGAGAGAAGGCTCTAGCCATATACAGGTTTCCAACATTGTAAACTTCCAAAGCAAAGCATTTTGAGTAGGAAAGCTGCCTGCTTCCTGTCTGGTATCACAGGAACAGGGAAAAAACACCATTGTCTGAAGGCACCCAGAACTATTAATTCCATTTACTCAAAGCACCTCACACTTGTCTTGGTGTGACAGAGAACGTCTGGCTGTATGTGTACAAAAGGCTCTTCTTTGCTGTTATAAAAGCAAAAAGCTCCTATTTGAAATTCTATTAATTCAAAAAGTTGTAGTATTTTTTAGAGAAAATTGAATTATCCTGCTTGCATTGCCATACATTGCAATTACTCTTCTAGTGTATTGGGCAAAGTGATTTCTGTGAAAGCAACAGTTTGGAGGCAGATTTTCTCCTGGTGTTTCCTTCAGAATCTTTCCTGCAGCATTGGTTGCCCCCCTGCAGCTTTGCCTTGCTCTGGTGCAGGTTGTGGAGCCTGGCTGACCACGCCTTGATAGCTCGCTGCAACATGGAGGAGGCCGTGAGGAGCGTGTCCTTCAGCCCTGACGGGTCCCAGCTCGCACTTGGAATGAAGGATGGCTCCTTCATTGTCCTTAGAGTGAGGTGAGAGGGGAGAGCCACTGGGGGAAAAGGGACACAAGCTGGGAGAACACCGTGTGGAGAGGGGTCTCCTGGATCATACGGGTCACTCCCTGCCGGACACCTTCCAGGCAAAACAGTTGGGAATTCAAAGGCTTTTTTAAGCATTTTCAAGATACGTATGAATAGAGTGAAATAGCCAAACCCCCAGATGTCAAAACACATAGCTTGCTTTAACTGATACTTGGAGGAGTTTCCCCCTTTCCTTACCATCACTCCATGTGTTTGTTAAGCACATATTTAATATAATAAAAATACTTGGAAATACTGGCTGATAGGAGGGAAAATCCTATGCAAACCCCTGTAATGCTCTGCTTTAACAACTCTAACAATAAACTCAAGTGGGCTGTTTGCATCAATTTAACAGCCTTCCCAACCACTGGGATTTTTCTGAAGCAGTTAGTCTCTGTCTCCCAGTAATCTTGGCTTTGCTGATTTTCCTGATGCCCCCTAGAAATCTCTGTGTTGGGTGGGGAAGGATTGTCCTTTAAGGGCTCTGCCAGGGTTTCAAAGGTCTCCTGGGTTCCCATGCCCACGGTGCTCGCAGGGACATGACGGAGGTGGTTCACATCAAGGACAGGAAGGAGGTGATCCACGAGATGAAGTTCTCCCCGGACGGCTCCTACCTGGCCGTGGGCTCCAACGACGGCCCCGTCGACATCTACGCCGTGGCACAGAGATACAAAAAAATCGGGGAGTGCAACAAGTCCTGCAGCTTCATCACCCACCTCGACTGGTCTGTGGACAGCAAGTTCCTGCAGACCAACGACGGGGCCGGAGAGAGGCTCTTCTACAAGATGCCGTGTGAGTGTGGGGGGCTCGTGGGGCGGACGGGTGGAACTGAGGGGGGATTGGAAGAGAACACCCCAAATCCGAGGTAAATAATGCACCTGCAAGCAGAGCTGTTGGGCTGGAGCTCATGGAAATACCTGCTGCTCGTTTTCCAGAGCGGCAGCCACAGGACAAACCCACCTTCAGCTCCAAGGGAACGCTGTGTCTGCATTTCCTGCTGTAGCAGTTCTGTGGTTTGGCATGGGAACTGTGAGAGGTTGGCTCACTTTTGGGTGACCACCAAAGCACCTCCGTCCCTCTTGGGCTTCCTTCAAGTGATGGACTATTCCTGTGTTAGTGATTAGAATGTTTTTAAGAGTGCAATAATTAAAAACAGGAGAACTGTTTGAGTTCTCAGTGTTACAGCTTGTTAGTAGAAACAATGCTGATAAATAATGGATTTATTCTTACTCTTACTTAAGAATGCTTTCTAATGTTTAGAAGAAACTGTTGCAGAACAGAGAAGAGCTTTAGGAATAAGATTTGGGCTAGTTTGGCAGCCTTCAGTCAACTATAAAACAGCCTCTGTAAATGAAAAGTACCATGGAATGACTGACTGACCAAATACTCGGATTTCAGGGGCTCGAGATGATCGGGGCAGCAGTTTCCTACAAACACATGTGGCATGATTTACAAATTCGTTATTAATCTTCTAGCACTTGGAAATGTCCTAGAGAGTCGTGTTACATATGTGTACTTTCTACTGAAGATGTTTCTTTGTTAGAAGTGATGTGGAATTATTAAGTTTTTCCACTTTTCTAGGTTTTTAACGTTCTGATTCCAATTAGCATATAATTCTCAGTAGTATGGTAATTAATTCTGATACAGCTGCATTAGAACTCCTAAGGTTTGTGATGGCCTCAAACACCACAAATGTGAGATTATAGTAATTTAAAGAAGATGGTGAATCTTTTTAATTGAGGTTAAAAATTCATCCCAGTCAGAATACATAGATAAATTTGGTGAAAAGAAACAGAGCTTACTGAAAAGCAAATTACTCACTTGCACATTTTCAGCTGGGAAGCATCTCACCAGCAAAGATGAGATCAAGGGAATCCACTGGGCCTCGTGGACCTGTGTGATGGGATCTGAAGTGAGTGGGATTTGGCCAAAGTACACAAATGTTACGGATATCAACTCTGTGGATGGAAATTACAGCAGCTCGGTGCTGGTGACTGGAGATGATTTTGGCCTGGTGAAGTTATTCAGATTTCCGTGCCTGAAAAAAGGTAGGACGGTGTTCTGTGTGGCTGACAAATACACTGATATGTTTTGAAGGTCAATATTGCATTTTCTAGTGGTGGCTTTTCATTCTTGTCTGTAATTCAAGTGAGCGTGTGCACCATGTGTGTCATTATTAATGGATATGAAGGTGAGACTTGAACCTCTCAGTCTGTAGCAATTTCCTGCCCATACAGGGTGTGTACCTGGTTTTAGACCTGTTGGGAAGGTGGCTGTTTCCTCAGGGTTTGCACTGCACCAAGCATAAAGCCAACAATCAATAAAACAACCTTTTGGCTTTCTGTCATCTTCAATGTTTCATTTAACATCACATCAGTGGATTTTCAAAACTTCTGCTTATAGGACAAGATGTAACATGTGTAGAGCTCACACTGGCAGTCATGGCAACAAAGGGGGAGATTAAACCCTGTGTGTTTTTAATTCCTGCCAAGACCTAAGAACTGTCTGAAAACAGAAGATATTGTTCATATAATTTTATGTCACTTATTTTTACATTACAATTACTTTTGTAGCAGAATATCAAATGAGGCATTTGGGTATTGTTTTTCAGTTCTCACAAGTGTCTTTAGACTGTGCTTCCCTTAGAAACCCAACTTTATTAGTTACGTTAATTCTTTTCTTCTTCCATGCCAACAGTTCTCTTGTTGTTTTTCAGGAGCTAAATTCAGGAAGTACGTTGGCCACTCAGCACATGTCACCAATGTCCGCTGGTCCCATGATTTCCAGTGGGTTTTGAGCACAGGGGGTGCTGATCACTCTGTTTTCCAGTGGCGCTTTGTTCCAGAAGGGATAACAAATGGCATCCTGGAAACCTCTCCACAAGGTAAACGTGGGCTCTGCTCAAGTGTTTATCACACAAAATCAGCACAGAATGCAGCACTGTGGAAAAGCTTTTACTGAATCAACAGAAAATATTTTGGCTGTAATTCTCTGGTGTTGCAGATGCTCAGGATGTTTGGGCACTGGACTTTTCAAAGGCAATTGTTGATTTGAGGCAAGGGACATTAAAAACTGCTGCAGTTAAAAGCACACAGTATTGCATGTGTAGGGATACACAAGTAGTATTCATCAGAGTATGGAAAAGAGAACATTTAAAGGGAGCAGATAATTAAATTTCCAAGCTTAACCATGTAACTTGCATTCAAAACTCTGGCTACCTGTGTTGAATCATCCCATTTGATTTTGCAGTGCAATCTCACATATTTATGTGGTAGCTGTACTTTAGATTTTTTTCTTGTTATATTCTTGATACTTACAAACTTCCAAAGCCATATGAACTACATAGTGACAGTTGCTAAAATCTGGACTCCCTGCAGCAAAAAGACAAAGTTTCACTCCATAAATGCACAATTTGGTAAAATACCCTGTTACAGCAGTTATTTCAAACACAAGGAGCGATCACTGCGAGCTTTTGTTTGCCATTTCTGTATGACTGCACTCCAAAGCCTGTTAAGAAAGCAGAATTCTCTCACACTGGAGCTGTACCAGTAACTACTCCGTGACTGTACTTGCCTCTGCCTCCTTCCTGCCCCAGGCAGGGAAACAGGAGGGACAGGGATGAAAGCCGGCACTTCCAGGCAGCCCCTGTGATTTTAACGAGCTGCCTCAGCCTCCCAAGCTCCTGAGTGGTGCTTTGCCCAGAGTGAAAGTGCTATCCAAACACCTCGTCCCGTTTCCTTGGCATTCCATGTGTTCAGTGTGGTGCTTTTGGTCTTGAAGCAGAGGGTGGTGTGGATTCCTACAGCGAGGAGTCGGACTCGGATTTATCCGACGTGCCGGAGCTGGATTCCGACATCGAGCAGGAAGCTCAGATCAACTACGATCGCCAGGTGGGTGTGAAGGAACACGCTCTGCACTCACCTGGCACTTGTACTGACTGTTCACTAGAGTTTACTGCTAAGTCATCCCACCAGTGTGGGTGGTGCTCAGCAGGTTGTGCAGCCAATATACATAAACCCACAGCTCACTTCAGCTGGGAGGAGAATTTAAAAGGCTTTGCAGGGAAGAATTGCAGAGGGTTTTGGGATTGGAACTAGATGATCTTTAAGGTCCCTTCCAACCCAAACCATTCTGTGACTTGGCCTCTCTTTGCAATTCATTGGAACCTGATTTTGAGGAGCTGTTGTCATGGTGAATCAGACATCCCCTGTCCCCTTGTGCTGTCACCCATGAGCTGCAGTGGTGAAAGGTCAGGAATTCCTCAGAGCAGGACTGGGGCCTTGTAAGAAATAAAATGCAAACTAAGCTTGGTTCAGGTTGGTTTGAGGGACTGAGTGGCTGACATGGGGCTGCTCTCTAGAATATGGAAAATTCACCCATAATGTGCTGTGCTTTAACCAAAGGCACCCTTTGTCTTGTCACTTCCCTTTCTGGGTTCTGCAATAAATTACACAGGCCCTCCTGCCAACTGCTTCTTTAGCCTCTTTATTACAGAGATCAATCACATTTGGCAAATGAAACAGAGGCTTTTGTCACAGTTTCTCCTTCCCCTCTCCTTTCCCCCCCAAGTCTCACTGCAGTGCTTGTCCCATCCTCCTCCTCCCCTCCTCCTTCTCCTGGCTTTTCCATCTGTATTCAAATCAAACGGCGTCCTCCTCCACGCTGTCTGTGTGTCAAGAAGGACGTCTGGGTTTCAAAACTAAAAGTGAAAAGATAGTTGTAGGCAGTTAAACAGCAACATTCCAGGCAGGTTAATGCATGGAAAAGCCAGAAGCAACTTAAAATAGCACCTATAGGAAGTGTGAAACAGCCCCGAGCAGAAGCTGCACTTGGCATTTTGGTAAAGGAAATAATTGACGTGGAAACAAGCCCATTAATCTTATGTTGAGAATTGGGGTTTGGGTCGGGTGTTTTTAGTGTTGTGGCTGAAGCACATAGAGGATTCTAGATTTCAAGATGCATCAGGAAACGATGCTCCTGTTTTGTGTTGCACTGAGGAGCAAGAGTAGATGGGTGAGAACGTTCCAGACAAAATACATACAGTGTGCTCAGGCTCTGTGTGCCTGCCGTTTGGAAAGCTTGGTTTGCTCTATGAACACCTTCCAAAAATCCCATGTTCCATGTTGGCATTCAGGTAGATTTCTGTGGGAATGGCAATTTCCTTGTCCACTTGTCCAAGAAACACAGACAACAAACAATAATGCTGCGTTTCAGTGTTTTAATGGATTTTGTTTGGGAACACGGCTCTGATGATTCTTCAAGCATCTTCAGCAGCTCCCCAGAGTTTCAGCATTTCTGAAATGTTTCAATGGAAAGTATTTTGTGTCTTTAGAGTATTTATAGAGCTGTAATTGTACTTTGGCGTTCTGGAGATGTTGGCAAATCACCGTTTGGTTCCTGTATATGTCACCCTAATCCCTCCAGGGAGTCCGTTCTTTGTCCTCAGCTGTGAGCATATGAAGCACATATGAATTGAAGACATTTTAAGACTTCCACTCAATATTTACATTCCTTTTTACTAACTGACATGGGAATCTTCTAGAAAAAATGCCTTCCTGCTGTTCTGGGCCCCTCAGGTCAGGGGAGTTCAGCATCCAGGAGAAGGGTGGGAGCAGTAGTTGGCTCAGTGTTGTAACTGCTGAACAGCACAGCAGCACATACTGAATCTCATACTTGAAACAAAGGGCCCTTCACTCATATGTACAAACAGTTAGAAAAGCAGAGCCGTGCAGTTACCCTGAACTCTTCTCCAGGTTTACAAAGAAGACCTACCTCAGCTGAAACAGCAGAGTAAGGAGAAGAACCACGCCGTGCCCTTCCTCAAGCGAGAGCGAGCGCCCGAGGACAGCCTAAAGCTGCAGTTTATCCACGGGTAGGGGGATACTGGGTAATGTGTTCAGGGCTGAGGGGTTCAGGGTGCTGAGATGCTTTAACAAGTCACATCAGAGCACTAGCCAAGCATTTTCTGGTGCTTACCTACACTAATTTGTTTGTCGTTATTACTGAGGTAGTTTTTAGGATATCAGACGTGCATTTTCTTTTCTCAACTGTATTTCAGAGCCAGGCTGGACGGGGCTCTGAGCAACCTGGGCTCGTGGGAGGTGTCCCTGCCCGTGGCAGGGGTGCGACTGGGTAGGCTTTGAGGTCCCTTCCAATCCAAACCATTCTATGATCCCATTTGTTAAGCAGCAAGGGAAGGTTACAGTACTGTAGCCGTATGATAAATGAGACATCAGTGTTGCATTTTGTAACATTACATTTTGCACTGCCTGTTCTCTACACCTGATGTCTCCTGGAGCAAAGTTAAGTTGCTCATGATAGCTGTGACTTGTTAAAATGCCTGATAGATTTCTGTTTGAATCCCATTCCCTGTAAAGCTTACCTGGACACAATTCTATGTGCTTTTGTGAAATCAGTGCTAATTTAGGAGTTAGGTGCAAAATAAACTGTGAGAAGCCTCAAGAATGGAAGAGGACTATTCTGTGGGGAATAGTGTGTGGTGGTTTTGAGCTGAAGTTGACCCCGCAGGACTCCTGTGCTGTCAACGCACGAACGACTGGCAGAGTTTGTTCCCCGAATGACCGGGGTTTAACTGCTGTGTGCTGGCTGCAGTTACAGGGGCTATGACTGCAGGAACAACCTGTTCTACACGCAGACAGGGGAGGTGGTTTATCACATCGCCGCCGTGGCCGTCGTGTACAACCGGCAGCAGCACTCGCAGAGGCTCTACCTGGGCCACGACGACGACATCCTCAGCCTCAGCATCCACCCCGTCAAGGACTACGTGGCCACGGGGCAGGTGGGGCTTGCAATACAGAAATAATACGTTTATTATTAGGAAAAATGGTTGCTTCTCTGTTTCCTGAAGTCTGCTGTTTCCTCCTGTGTGTGTTTCCTGTACCCCTGCCGGGCAGAAAATGGTCTGTGCCTGAGCAGGGTTCGGACTTTCATTAGTCACTCACAGTATTTTTGTCCTGTAGTGGCTTTCAAAAGCTCACAGAAAAGCTGCTCTGTGTTGGACACTACTGATATCTGGTACTGAATATGATATATTCAGTGTGCTCATATACATTTATACATCAGGATCATTTATCCCATGAATGTGATGCTGAATAATGTCATTTTAGAAACCACCCACTGATATTTCTTTGAAAGAGAAAACAGATCTTGAAAAAGATAAAACAGGGCAAGTGGGAAAGTAGTTACCTCAGGAGTGCTTTGAAGATATGATAGAGCTCCTTACCTGTGTGGGCAGATGTTCCAATGAACCCTCTGATTTAGGTTGGAAGGGATGCTGCTATCCATGTTTGGGACACCCAGACACTGAAATGTTTGTCCCTGCTCAAAGGCCAGCACCAGAGAGGAGTGTGTGCACTGGATTTTTCAGGTGAGCCACAACCCACATTTATCTAAATGATGAATTAAAGAGCAACCCTTTAGATGAAATGTTAATTCAGATAGCTGTAAAATGACATCCAGTACCAGCTTCACATGGAAGTTGCTGTCTGTTTGGATAGAAATAGTGTATGTGGTAAAGTCAGTCTGTCAATAATTGATTTTGGTGGTGCCTAATAGATAATACCAAGTTTACAGCTGGAATTATGGTGACTGTCTACACAGTGGTGTAAGAATTTAAAAGCGGGCAGGATGGTGACTCAAAGTGTATCAACAAGTTGGAAATGTCATCTTTGGGCTCATACAACTCTTCACATTTGCTAACAATTCCCACATTTTTCAGTGGGTTTACAGAAGAAGTGTGACAAACAGAAATATGAAAGCTCTTTTGAATGTAGTGACCACTCAACTTGCAGTGTTGCTTTGGGAGCTGATCCCAAGAGTAATGCACAGACTGCATTCCTGGCTGGCTGTGGTTTGTGTTCTTGGCACAGACAGGAGGGACAGTTGTGCAGATATGCACCTCTCTGTGGGCTCACGGGGCTACCCTGCTCTTCTGCAGGGAGTTTTCACCGTGTTAATAACAGATATTTCAAAATTAGATCCAAGTCACACTCCTTGAAGCTTAAAGAAAGCAGCCCAGGCTCCCCCCTTGTCCGGCTGTGGCTGCAGTGGCAGCTGGCTCTGTGCCCCCTTGTCGCTGCCCTCTGCCCTTCTAAACACCCCCGCGGCCAGTGCTGGGGGCAGGGCACAGCCCCTCCTGTGGGACCCTCCCGGGGCAGTGGCATTCCAAGAGAGCGTCATTCCTGCCGCGTTTGGCTGTGCCCTCTGGTGGCTGCTTCAGTCTCCACGCCCTGGGATGTTGATGGGGGTGTGCAGTCCATACGAGTGCATAAACCCTCCTGCTCTGAGCACAGAACGTTTCAGTTGTTGTGCTCTTTGGGTTTGCTTTTGGAATAAGCTCAGTTTTGGTTTCCTGCCCTGTTTTTCGACTTCGTTCCTTCCTGCCTGCTTCACTGCTTTGTCTGGGCTTGTTTCATTCACCTGTGAATTCTCTTCCTTGTTCTGAAATTCCCCTTCTTGGCTTCTGTGAGAAGCATCATTCCCAAATCAGTGCTCTCCTTCAGCCGTGGAGCCTCTGCCCAGCTCTGCTCCCTCCAGCTTTAACTTTTTAACTTTCCTTTTAATTAATTTATTAATTAAATAACTAAGCAAATAATCAGCTGCTGCTGCATCCTGTAAAGTTCAGTTGTCTTGTCACGTACTGCAACAATTGCAGCTTAGTTTTTTTAATTTGCCAGACTTTCAGGACAGAAGTTTGTCTCTAAAAGTTTGGCAACAGTGGTGGTGTTTATTGTTATTTCATGCCTGGGTACTGTTGAATTATGTATTTTTCTTCCTCTCATTATCAGTAGTGCTGTGTCTTTCCTTCAGTGAAAGAGAAGAGCCAGCAGTTATTTTTAGCCTTCAAATTTTCTATCGTATTTATAGTTTCATCACATTGCCTATGAAAATTTAACCACTCGTTTCATACTCCGGTAATTCTTTTCACCATTTCGAGCAAAAGAAAAGAAGCATCATCCGATCAGAAATATTTCCTTTAAATGTCATGTGAATTTAGAGTACTTGGGCTTTATGAACTTGACTGGCATTGTCTTGTTTGATCCTTCCTACCTCCCTTGTGCTGACACAAGGAATGGTTTGTGTCAGCTTTTGGGAAAGATCAATGGTTTCCTAAGGAATATGTCAGGGAATCTGAACTGCAGTCCCTCCAACTATTAGTGCTGGGGGTTTTGCTTTATGGTACATCACTAGAAATTCAGTTTGCAGTGTCATGGTGTTCACTGCCTGCTCCATTCCCAGCTGGAGCCTCAGCACCTTTAACACGAGTATTGCTTCTGTGCAGCTGATGGGAAGTGTTTGGCCTCTGTTGGGCTGGATGACAATCATGCCATTGTGTTCTGGGATTGGAAGAAAGGGGAGAAGCTGGCAACAACCAGGTGAGAATACACAGGGTATAAATGTCCCCTCTGCCTCCTTTCTTCTGAGTGGCATCATTCACATCTTTCCTGTAAACAAAGGAATAAACCACAAGTCCCTCTGCAAACAGAATGGTCCTTCAGAGCAACACCCCAGTTAAAACCCTTGGGATCTGCAGCTCCCTGTTTGGAAATCCTGGGAACCAGTTCTGTCAGGAGTTCCCTGGCCTTTCTGTTAGGATAGCCACGTTGGTATGGAGCTCATTTAAGGACTTGTAAGTGAAGTTATGTTTTGTAATATTTTATGTTATATTTCCTCCCAGTTTTATGTCCTGACTCAGGGCAGAGGTCATCAGAGGTGTCACTTCCTTTATGCATTGGATGACATGCTGGGGTCCACCAGTGTACACAACCAGATCACTTCTCTAAAGACAAAAAGCATTGCCTCTAATAGAGATTTTTCAAGGACTACTGATCCTGCCTTTCCTCTGAGTCAGCTTTTCGTGAGCTGTTTGCTCTTTGCAGTTGCTCACTGAAAGCTCAGCCAATGACCCTGCAACGAAGAATCATTTGCAATTCCTTGGAAGGACCAGTGTTGGGAAGAGAATTGGATTAAAGCTTGCATGTTTGCTTTTTTATTCTCAACTATTGAATTGCAACAGTAGTATTAGGTTGTAGAGGAGTGAAACTGTTTGAGAACCTGGTTTCTGTCTTACCCTTGCACAAAGCAAAGGTCCCTTGGAGGTCAGGGGCCAGAACTGAGCAGAGTTCCTGTAAGGGTGGACACATGTGCCAGAGAGGCAAGGAGTTGATTCCATTTGCTGTGTGCAACCACGTAACACGTAGCATTGCTCAGTAGAAATTACTGGTATAACTGCAGAAGAGTGCCTGTGAAAGGCACTTGTTGTTATTTTTTCGATGGTGTGGGGGCACGGTGCAGCAGAAGGCAGGTTTTTCCCTGGGAGCGCTGCAGGTACCTGTGTGACTGTGTGTGTGTCCCACAAGCCCTGTCAGCCACCCAGTTTGGTGTCACACGTGCAGTTCATCAGGCAGGCAGGTTTGAAACCCTGCTTCCAGTCTGTGCTGGAGGGCTTGCTTAGCAACAGCCTTGCCTGTGCTGCCACACACGACATTTCCACTGGCTCTGCAGTCCCAGGGTCGCTGTCTGCAGACAGGCCGTGCCTGATGTGCAGGCAGGCAAACAGCTTCTGTGTTCCCAGGCTGACCTTTAAGCTTTCCAAACCGGGGTAACCATGAGCTGTGTCTCTGTCTGGCTCGTGGGGCTCTCAGGACAGAGCACTCAGGTTCTTCTCAGCACAGACTGCTGGGTGCACCCGATGGACCTACTGGTATTGCTAAGCTGGTGGTTGGGAAATAGGCAGAGACCTCACAAAGAGCAGGAAAAATCAGTTTAGAAATATGTACCTCAACAAGCATGACTTTGAGTACTAGAGAACAAATCTGAAGGTGTCTGTGCTGCTGAATGAACTGTTTCCTAAATTATGATTTTATAATCCGTTATTTTATTTTTCAGCTTGAAGCACAGTACATTAAACACTCCCTCATTTTTCTTGTCAGAGTATTTTTTTGTATTTATTAGTTGAGTTCTCATCCATTTAAATATTTATGTTGACCTTTAAGCCTTCTCCTAATTGCCTTGCCCTTTGTTTCCTGCTTCTTCATTATGACTTAAATGAACGGAAATCCAGTGGGAGACAATTTTTATTCCCCACGTTTCTGGGCTCTAATTCCCCTGTGGTTTATGGTCAAATTCATCCTGCCACCTCTGCGGGGCAACATTGCAGGGCTAAACCCTTGCAGATTACAAATATGGCTCTGCTTTTTGTTGGATGGAGAAATGATTTACGTTAATGATTTAATTAGTTGGAAATGTTAAGTCATCCCTTGCCATGTTTTTTCTAATTTTTATCTTTATTACAGGGGCCATAAGGATAAAATCTTTGTGGTGAAGTGTAATCCACATCATGTCGACAAACTAGTCACCGTCGGGATGAAGCACATCAAGTTTTGGCAGCAAACAGGTGCTGCTTTGGGTATTTTATATATAATTTATATTGGAATGTGTATAATTTTAATGCAGGAACGCCATGGTCTCACTTTGACACTTTGTTTGTGAAGCAATTTTCCAGTTACCAAAATCTTGAAGGGGTGAAAAGGATTTCCAGGTAATTGTGTTTAAAGTCTAATCACACTATTAGGGAGTTCTCCTGAGCAAAGCATCCTTGGCTCCCTGAAAACTTGCACCCCTGTAACTTGGACACATGATGGCCCTCACTGGGAAAACTTGGTAGAACTTGTATTTTATCCAGGAGGCTAAAAATCATGACATGGTATCACAAGAATCAAGATATCAAGGTGATATATTCCTTGTACAACACAGGAGTTTTCTGAATAATGTAAAATGGAAATATATTTTCCAGTATTTAAAACCAGGATAAGATTCTGCAAACTACTAAGGGAAATATTCAGGCTGTTCTGTCAGAGTGAGAAAGGCCACAAGGTTGAGTTCTGACTGAGGGTATTTTTAATTCAGGGCTGGATTTTTCTTTCTTCATTAGGAGTTTTTCACACTTTTAATTGTGCACACATGGCACAAGTACTTGGTATAAAGATCTCGGGGAGCATCTTCTGTGTGTCAAACTCAGCACAAGGGCAGCTGAAAATAGAACTCCAGAGAGCTCCAAAGGAGAGAGTTTCGCCAACTCCCTACACTTGTACCATGCTTCAAGCATTCCAGTGGCTCGGGTGCTCTCCCATTAAAAATGAAAACATTTGAAGTGCAGGTTATTTTTGAGGTAATTAGGTAGACTTGCATTGCTGTGTGCCAGGTCCCGTGGCAGGAATGTGCACTAAGCAGTATCTCACTCCAGGAATAGTCTGTCTGCAATCCAAGTGTGTGTTTGGAGTGGAGATTTCTCGGTGCAGTGGGGGCTCGGTCTGGTGTGAGCTGTGAAGGGCACGTGACACCCGGCCACCACTGCAGAAGGGATGTGATTGGATGTGTGGTTTTGGCAAAAAATATTCTACCAGCCATTGTATTAGTTCTTTTTGCATCATTCCTCCCCAAATTTATCACTTGCTTGGAAAGACAATCTGAAGACTGGAGTGTGTGCTGCTGGAGAGCTGTCATTACTGGGCTGACTCTGACCGTGCTTTTGCCTTGTGATTTCAGTGTTTCCCTTATCTGCTGTGCCTCAGGCAGCCACAGGAGATGATGGGGGGAGATTTGTCCCTTGCCAACCCAAGCAGAGAGAGCCTTTTGTGTGTGTTGCAGGTGGAGGTTTTACCTCCAAACGAGGCACGTTCGGCACTGCTGGGAAGTTGGAAACGATGATGAGCGTCTCCTACGGGAGAATAGAGGACCTGGTTTTCTCTGGAGCTGCCACTGGAGACATTTACATCTGGAAGGAGACCCTGCTGCTGAGGACAGTGAAAGCCCACGATGGGCCTGTGTTTGCCATGCATGCACTGGATAAGGTATGTGCTGTATCCCTCCAGCTGCATCAGGACATCTTCCAAAGAAACAATGGCAAAATGTCCTATTGGCATCACACAAATGAGTTCAGGACCAAGTTTTGCCACTGGCAATTTGCAGATGTTGCTAAGGGAATATCCTTTCTGAGACTATAGTTTCCACTGTAGAAGTACAGCATGAGGAAAATGTTAGCTATTAATATTTTTATACATCAGGGTCAATTAAGATCCCTGTGGCTCAATCCTTTCTGGCCCTAATTGATTGTTCCTAGCTTTTCCATCAATTTTTCCCTTTGATCTTAGCACTGAACATCCTCTTCACTTACTTTTGTGTTGGTTAGTTATTTGTGCTGTTTTACATTCACTTGGCACAGACAACCTACCAAGGGAGTTAATCAAAGAATTGGTCCCTACTGCATTATTAGAGCTCAGGTTGAGACATCTATTAAGTCCCTGGAATTGGGAATAACTTGAGAACCAATTATTCCAGCTACTGCCTCTTCTAAGGATAAACCCCATATTTTCCATAGTTTATCTCCACGTGCAGACAAACATCAAGGTCCAGCATTACTGCTTACAACAGTATGTACTCTGTGTGCCTTTAAATCTTTATAACCTAGAAAAGCAGCTCGAAATCTTGCCCCCCTGTATTTTTTTCCCTGCTAGGTACAGACTCCAGTATTTTCAGTTTCACACATGAATAAAATGCAGGGGAGACTTTCCTCTGCCTTTGGACATGTTTTTAAATCTCACCACACGAGTGCTGACATTTGTATGTGCTTTGCCTCTGATTGCACAGGGCTTTGTGACTGGTGGAAAAGACGGGATCGTGGCCCTTTGGGATGATATGTTTGAGAGGTGTCTGAAGACATATGCTATTAAAAGGGCAGCACTGTCTGCCAGTTCCAAAGGTACGGTTTGTTCAGTGTGCTTTAAGGAGGGTTTCAGCAGTTTGATCAGCACCTCATCTGTCATGATGTTGAACAGATGTAACTGTGTATAAACCGTAGATGATGCGAGGCTCTCTTTGATTTCCCAGTAAACACATGACAGGAATATCTTTGCACTGTTCAGGTTTACTTTTGGAGGACAACCCCTCGATCCGAGCCATCAGCCTGGGACACGGGCACATCCTGGTGGGAACCAAAAATGGAGAGATCCTGGAAATTGATAAAAGTGGGCCCATGACTCTGCTTGTGCAGGTACTGTGGGGATCTCCCATATCAAACTGTTTCCTGGGGAAATACAACACATGGTGACATTTTCCCAGTCATTTTCTGTCTGTTTTCATTAACCCTCTTGACCACCATTCCTTTCCTTGCTGAGGCTGAACTTGGTGCTTTCTTGTGTAAATGACTTTGAGATTCACTGTGGATTATGGAATTCTGAAGGCAAAAACAACAGTCCCTTGAGTTCAAAGGCTGATGAGACTCTCTGTGGATTTTTTAGACACTTAAGTTTAGGACTCAACATAAACATGAGAAATGAAGGGTTCAACTAACACAGTTTATTTTATTTTGACAGTGTGGTTCCATTTATTTCCTTTTACAGTATATTGTGAAGGATCCTGTGAAAAATGGTGGAGTGATGACAGCTTTCTACAGTGACACACAGTTGTCACTGCAGGTGTTGCAAAGCATAAAGGGCCTTTTTTTTTTTTGAAAAAATAGTATTTTTCACAGTTTGGTTAAAAAGTTTTCATGTATATGTCTGCTGATGTGTTTGGTGCTGCTTTGGTTCAGTGTCTTTCATAACTCCACTGTCTGTATGTAGACAATTATATAGAACAGTTACTGAGTTGTAATTTATTGAGCTTTTACCTTTTGTTTTCTGTAACTAACGTTGTTTTTTACAAAAATACTGTTTCTTTGGTATTTTCTCAATTAGTTCTGATCACATGGGGTAATCCTTCAGATTTGCCTTGCCTGCATCCTTACTAACAGAGATGTGTGAAGCTGTTTTCTATAAATAATTGAACTCACTCACTAATCCAGACTGAGAGCAGTAAGAAACGATTTAACCTTGATGCAGTGCCAGAAGCTGTGTGCAAGCTGAAGGAAATCTGGGAAAAAAAGCAGGGAGAGTGATTAACAAGTTGGAAAACTGAGAATGTGGGGAAAGGTTAAAAGAGCTAAGTATGTCTGTTTTGGGCAAACAAGCTCTCCAGGGTGTTAGAAATGACGTAAACCTTGGAGACAGATTAGCCCATGTACGTTTTCAGGGTCCTGGTTGGCACATAACTATTTCATGGTCATTTCAAGTGTGGAAAAGAGAATATTGGAAGAATAGGAATTACAGCCGAGACTGTGGCAGAGCATCTTGGGTAGTTGTCACAGAAACAGAGCAGACATTCAGGTCTTCTTGAACATGGAAAGCTTTGGAGAGGAGGTGGTGCAAACCTTGTTGCCCGGGACTCGTCAGATGAGGCAGGGCAGGTATTAGAGCACATCACACGACCCCAGATGCATTCCTTTGTCTTGTGTGGACTGACTTCCTGCAGGGCCACATGGAAGGAGAAGTGTGGGGGCTGGCAGCTCACCCTCTGCTGCCTGTGTGTGCCACGGTGAGCGACGACAAGACGCTGCGCATCTGGGAGCTGTCGGCGCAGCACCGCATGCTGGCCGTCAGGAAGCTCAAAAAAGGTAACTGGCCCCTGCCGTGGCAGGACACGGCCTGGCACAGCTCCCCTGGGCTCCCAGGGCATCACAGCCGTGAGCCACGCAGGGAAAGGGCACGGTCATTAGGGAGTTGGAAGGGCAGGAAAGAAATTGTCTCTGGCATGTGTCAAGTCAGTGAAAAGGGCAGGAAGGAAAAGGACTGTAATCTATTGTAATGAACAGTAGTAAAATAGATGAACTTTAGTCTGTTCTCCTCCAGTTTCAAGGGGAATGAGTTGACCCCAGAATCCTTTTCCTTCCCAGGAATACCCGAGGCCAGCATGTTTGTTGCTGACACCTGTAAAGATTCCTTATAAAGACAAATATGCAGTGTCCTGCATGCTGGGCACAGTCAGCCTTCGGTGGCAATATGAGCTTTACATCTTACAACAACTTCCCTGAAAATTAACAGCTTTCCTGCCCTCTCCTCTGTATGGAATGAGATGAGCTGTGTTGAAATGCTGCTTTCTCTTATTTTGTTTCCTCACTGATATTCTTCAGGGAATTTTGTATTGTTCATTTTCAGTGACAGATCTGGAGCATGGGAACTCTCACTGGCTGAGAGTCAGATGGTTTGAGGGGTGAGGATAGTTGTAGGAAAGAGTATGGCCAGAAATAATGCTGGGGCAAAAAATAGCTGGAGTAGTTTAAATGTGCTCTGCTGAAAGGAACCATTATTAAGTCATATAATAAAAAAGTTTTCAGTGTGGTATCCCTGAAAGATGTGTAGTTACACTGCTCTGAATGAGTTTGAGTTTTCCATCGGGATTTCCTTTCTGTGTGTGTTTTGGGGGTTTATTTTGCTTTAGTTCTGTCCCTGGTGTGTTTAGAACGTAGCTGGGAGGGGGTATCTGCACATAAACCGTTCCAAGGTGGATCCACTCAGCACTGTGAGCTCAGGACCCCCCTGTACAGAGGGCTCGTTCCCACGTAACGGGGCATTAATCGTAGCCCTGTGTAACGTGTTTGCTGTGATCAATAACAAATCCCTTAGAACTGCCCGGTGATGCAGAGGCCTCGCAGTGCTGGTTGCTGTGCTCAGGGCCGGGCTGGGACGCTGACGGGCCCTTTGCCCTGGCAGGGGGTCGCTGCTGTGCCTTCTCTCCCGACGGCAAGGCCCTGGCCGTGGGGCTCAACGACGGCAGCTTCCTGGTGGTGAACGCCGACACCGTGGAGGACATGGTCTCCTTCCACCACAGGAAGGAGATGATCTCGGATATCAAGTTCTCACGAGGTATAACCGTGGCATAAGGTGGGAGGGGGGTGTTTGTCCTGGAGTGTGTTCTTCTCTAGGCAGGACTGAGTGTTCCAAAGGGAGACTGACTGGCTTTCCGTGTGCTCCGTGCATTAAATACTTCCCGATTCCACGGGGTCGTGTGCAGCCTGCTATGATGGACACACTCCTGTCTGCTGGATCTGGCTGCACTGCAGCACTGTAAACGCATAACAGTATTAATTAGAAGATGTAATAGGATTTTAATAACCTCAGTGTCTCCTCTTTACAGAATCAGGAAAGTACCTGGCTGTGGCCTCCCATGATAACTTTGTAGACATCTACAATGTACTGACCAGCAAAAGGGTTGGCATTTGCAAAGGTGCCTCCAGCTACATCACCCACATCGACTGGGACTCCAGAGGTAACGTGTTTGGCCACAGGTACTGCTGGAAATGCCCACACAATGGGAAATCAGGGACTGTTCCCCTGCCAGTGACCGAGATCAGCTGTAACCACCAGTGCCTGTGCCTTCTGCCCACGGAGCACCGTCTGGGGCCAGTGCAGTTCCAGCTGGTGGTGTCCAGTTCCCTCTCCTTGCTGGGCACTGCCTGGCAATCACTGGGACGTGACTGTCACCGAGCCTCATTGTCACAGCTGATTAAGTCCAGCAGGATCATTAATGATCTCATGCTGATAAGCCTTCCCAGAGCTAATGAGATTCCACACAGGACCACCTGTGTGTCTGGGCCCTGCTGCCCTGTGGTGTGGGATCACTGACAGCACCACCACAGCTTGTATGGGCATGGAAACCCCCCTCCCCAGGGCAGATTGGTGTCAGTGGCTGTGCCAGTGGGCAGTGAAAAGAGACAGGAACTGACAATGTTTTCTCTTTTGGCAAAGCTGTCTTGTAACATTTCAGTGAAAATTAACAGCACACACATTTATTTTTCCTTCCATTAGTGTGAGGATGAAACACAAGCAGAGTATTTTCTGTCAGCAGAAGCTGGTTTGCTGCACGATGGTAGCTTTTAAGGACATTGGATGGGATTTAAAATATTACTTATTCAGTGAACCAGGAGTAAAGGATCCTTAGCAGACTGATTTTCAGCATCTCTTTTACTTGTGCTATGAATAATTCTCTGGAGGATAATTTTTTAACTTAAGCCCAGAAATCTCTTCACTCAATCAAAAGAAAGTACATAATAGTCATAATAATTAATAAGATTCACAATAATCTCTCATTTCATATCCAGGAAAGTTATTGCAAGTCAATTCTGGTGCCAAAGAACAACTATTTTTTGAAGCACCGAGGGGGAAAAGACACATCATAAGAATTGCTGAGGTACAAATTACATTTACTGGACTTTTTTTTCTTTGAAAGTTAATTTTAAGAATTGTCTTTAAATGGTACTTTGTCCTTTTATGATACCATATTTGCAGTGGTTAGAATTAGAATGATTTGCTCATTCCACAGTGTCTTTCCTAGCGTTTGTAAATGGTAGAACGTGCAGGTTTCTGTTTATATCTCTGAATTTATTGTTGTTTGTTTATTAGCAGCCATTTGCCATAATCCCCTTTCCTGAAGTCACCTGTTTTGTGTGTAACCAGTCGCATTCAGGCTATAAACCATCTTCAAACAGCCTGAGCTGGCTTTTCCTGATGCTGATTATTTGTGACAAGTAATTCTGCTACAAAATTGCCCGTGTTTAACACCTCGGGAAACCTTTAGGGAGATTTGTATCCGTGCTCTGTCTTGGGAAAGTGGGAGCGTTTAAACCTTTTGAAGATGAATCAACACACAGTATCTGTATAAACACAGGTAGCTGTAAATGCAAATGCACAGTGGACAGTTTCTTAAAAGCTAAAAAAAATAAAGGTAATATCAAGCACAGGAAGATAAACACATGGAATTGGTATGTATTGAAATGGCTTCTCTGGGGGCAATTCCGCTTGCAGATAGAGAAGATTGAATGGGACACGTGGACGTGCGTTCTTGGGCCCACCTGTGAGGGGATCTGGCCCATGCACAGCGATGTCACCGTGGTCAATGCAGCCAGCCTGACAAAGGACAGGACCCTCCTGGCGACGGGAGATGACTTCGGGTTTGTGAAGCTTTTCTCGTACCCGGTGAAGGTAAACAGCGAACGCATTCCTGTGGTGAGGAAGGCACTGCTCCCAGGCTGGGGCACTGCTGACTGGGGCACTCTCTGTGCTGCAGGGCCAGCACGCCAAGTTCAAGAAGTACGTGGGGCACAGTGCCCAGGTGACCAACGTGCAGTGGCTGCACAACGACTCCGTGCTGCTCACCGTGGGGGGGGCCGACACCGCCCTCATGATCTGGACCAGGGAGTTCCTGGGCATCCAGGAGAGCAAGCTGGTGGATAGTGAGGAGTCAGACACAGATGCAGAAGAAGATGGAGGTAAAAAGGACTTAATTTAGTCCTCGTTCCAGAGAGGCTCTCACCGGGGTTTAACTTGAAGTGGGCAAGAAGCTTTGCTGAGCTAAGTTTCAGGGTGAGGAGAGCTTGGTAGGACTCGCTGCCTTCCTTTGGTTGGTGCAGATCTTGCTCTCTACTCTCCCCCTGTGAAACAAGCGCAGTTTGTTTTATTTTCTGTTTTATTTTTCCAAGGTTATGATAGTGATGTGGCCAGAGAAAAAGCCATTGACTACACCACGAAGATCTATGCAGTGAGCATCCGGGAGATGGAAGGCACAAAGCCCCACCAGCAGCTCAAGGAAGTTTCAGTAGAAGAGAGGTATGTCCCTGTGTGAAAATGAGAAATAAAATGTTACAGCCCTTTTTTAATCCCAAAGTGTTAACAATAACATGCTGCAGGAGGATTAATGGTTTTTTTCATTACAATGTTGAGCTGTAACATTTCCTTCTCCCCTTCTTTTAAGAATATCTCCTTCCATTTTCTCTTTTCCTCATATAAAGAATTTGTTCCTGCATTTTCCTGTAAAAAGGCATAGTGTATGCTCTAGTAAATACGAATATTTGAAGTTTGAGTTAAAAAAGGGAAAAAAGTATTTTATTCTGAGTGAATATTGCTATATTGTTACTACGCATGAAATAATGATTGCCAATGGTGCAGTGGGCAGATGTTTTACACCAGAAACTCTGGCACCTTCCAGCTTCTCTATTCTGCTTTGATGATGCAAAAGCAACTCTAAAACTGAGTTTAACTGTCCAGTTTAGCTGGGCTTTACTCATGAATTACCAACAATATGAGCATCAGTCTCTTCTGCAGCTTTTCAGCACTGTTTTCAGTCCAGGAGTGAAATCACCCCTCAGGTCCCTGCAAAGCTTCACTTCCCTGGATCCTGGCCACGGGTGTGCTGTGGGGTGGCAGACAGTCCCTCCTGTCCACATGCTCAGCCCCACTCAGGGAAAATGTGCTGTGTTCTGTCCAGCACTACAAAACCCCACTGGAGCTGGGGGCTCCTCCAGTGCTTCCACACCTCCCCTCTGGGGAGAACTGGGCCTGGTGAAATGGGGAGACTCCTCCTCTGCACTGGGGTTGCCTCTCACTTCCACAGTAGTCTCTTCATAATGACTGTACACAAGAACAGCATCTCATATTGTATCCCCAGGGTCTGGACTGAAGAGAGTAAAAAGCAAGGGTTTACCGTTCTCTGTATCTTTTCTCTTCTTACTGTCTCTGTGTAATCAAGTTTTTGTACTTCATTCAAAACACAGGTTAAAAATACACCCTTGTAACTTGTCCTCTCCATCTTTTCTGCTCAAGAGTCGCAGCTATTGTGCACCTTTTTATGTGTCCTTTTTCAATTACAGCTATTTCAGAATGATCACACCTTTGGTGTTTGGAATTCACTGTTTTGATACATTTGTCAACAGATCCCATAATTTCCCTGCGTTACTTCTTAGGCAAAGATGACTTGACTTGTCTTTCTTCATGGCATTGATATAAATAGCAAGAATTTATAGTGAAGTAATCAGAAGCAGCAATTTTATGGTGAAATGTCAGCAGAACTGTGGCTTCTGAGGGTGTTGTGCTGGGTTTGGGTTGTAGTAAGGTGACATTAATGTGTTGGCTACTGCAGTTGTTGGCCCCAGTTGTACAGTGTGTGCACAGCTCATGCAGGATCTTGGCACTCCCAGTCCTGAGTGCTTCAGGGTAAGCTGACTCCCCTCATAAGACCTATGAATTATGAGGGAAACTTTGTAGCTGGGCCAGATTCCATCTTTTCTGAGAACACAAAAGGATGTAGCAGCTAGAAAAGGGTTTGTCTGACCACGACAGGCTTCCTGACATCACTGGGCTGGCTTCTCCTTGCCCTCCCAAAGATCCAACGTGACAGTCGATCAAGGGTGAAATGGAAAGTCTCCAAGTCCTCCGCTGTCACTGCTCAGGGAAATCTGAGCCCTAAGTCAGCAGGTCGTGAGGATGTGGAGTCTGGAAATCCCTGTGCACAGGGCTCAGTGAAATATCAAAGCCACTTCCCAAAGCTTTAGATTTTCTGCCAAAGGCAGACTCTCCCAGTCCCTTCAGACCTGGAGAAGGGACCCAAGGGGATGTGTTCCACTCTTTGTCGGGAGGGTATGTGGAAAAACCTGGTAGGCTTTGGAGGAGGAAGATTTCCTGGAGGAAACGTTCCCAGTCCTTCCTCTGTATAACTGTGCCATATGTCTGTATGAAGAGCCCAGTGATTGTGCACTGATGGCATCTGTGCACTGTGAATACTCTGACATTGGAAACTTACTGTCTGTGCTTGGAAAACTCTGGGAAAAGCTGGAAGGGCACTTAGGACAGAAACAAGGAGTTAATTGTAAGACCTGAACAACTGCTGATCCACTGCAACATGCAGTGAGGGGCTCAGGAGTGTCCCCCTTACTGCATTTCCATTGTGGGTCTGAGAAAGGAAAAGCTGTGAATTATTCAGAGGTGTAGTGGGAAGAAACTCAGGATTAAATGAGTTTAAATTAGGAAAAGGGGAAAAAAAAGAGATAAAAGCAAGCTTCTGTCTCAAGCAAGAGACAGGAATAGCCGGGGCTGCCACCCCGAGCTGCTCCCTGGGGGCAAGGGCTTGGAGCTCACTGTGTTTGCTTCTTTTAATGGTAATATTTAGCAGGTGAACTGTTGCTGAAGAAGTTATTTGCCTGCTTATATAATGCAAACACGCTTCAAAGGCGCTATGTGGCACCTCAGAGACAGTTCCATCTGCCTCACCTTTCTGTTTGCTAGAATAAGCTTGCAGGACTCTGTGCGTCTCTAATATCGAGAGAGGTGGATCTGAAAAGCTCAAGGTACAATATCTCTCTAGAAATAACAACTCACTGTACAGTTCAGGAAGAGTTTGATCTCAGGAGAAGCTTAGATGTGACAAACTTGGGACAGTTAATAAGGTTTTCCCTTGGAAAAGAAGATGAAAGCCCTTCATGAAAGTTGTTTTTGCTGTCTGATTTGAACATAATGGAAATAACCGTGATTCTGTGAAATACCTTGGAGGAGCATAGAAGGTACATGATAGCTTTTATGAAATCATGGCCTGGTATCCTGGGTATTTAATGTCTCCGTCAGCAGTTTTAGCTTTAGGATGGGGAAACAGCAGGAGAGATGAGGCTGAGGAGCAGTTCTGACATGTCTCGTGGTTGTATGATTGCGTTCGGTGAAGATCATTAATCGATTCTTGTTTCTCTCTCCTCTCCCCAACCTTCTTCTTTCTTCTTCCCCCTTTCCCTGTGCCCCTCTCCTCCCCTGTGCCCTCCCCGCGGTGGTGGCCCCGCTGTGCTGTGCCGGTGGCGCAGGCGGGGGGTGTCCCCCGGAGGGGCTGCAGGCGCCGTGCCGCGGGGGGGGCGCTCCCGGAGCGGTCCCGCACCCCGGCACCCCTTGGGCACTGCTGGGACTGGCCCAGACAACCCAGGACAATTGTAAGCCATGCTTGTGTCACGTAGCAGTTGTGCTGTGTTTCGGGAAAGGGCCGGCTATTGGCCAGGACCGTTTCCACCGGCCTAGAGTGGATATGATAAGGAGTAACCCGAGCTTGGTGCCAGCTGCATTTCTGTTACTAATACAGGGGGCAAAGACCTGTTTGCATCTGGCCTTTTACTAACCCCTAACACTTGCCCTGTGTTTGCAGCTTCCATTGAGTTCGACCTGCATGACCCTACATAAACTCTTGTAAGAGACCTGGAGATGGAAACCCCTTTAAAGCAGGTTGAATGTGTAGAAAACAAAAAGCAGCATTAGCATGTTGGTCTGGTTTTCTGTTTTCTGAACATCCTGGCTTGCCTCACTCTCCACGAGTTACCTCAGAGCCTGCTCTCCATCGTGCTGTTTGCAGCATGTGTAATCATATGTTCTCATGAAGGTAAAAAAAGGTGGGAAAAGTTGCATTTCCCCTCTTTGAATCTTATTCTTTTGATTATTGGTTTCTTTAAAACAGCATGAGATGAATTATATAAGCTTTCCAAATAGCCCCCACAAGGCTTTGTGAACTGAATTATTAGACATATGGTTACAAAATTGGTTCCTGCACTTTTACACACACACATTCTGTGGGTGCAGTGTAAAAGCTTTGAATTGAATCTGTGTTGTATTTATGTGTAGGTGGGAACTATTCGAAATGTATCTGGAAAAACACGTCTTTGGGGTGGAGAAAATAACTCTGGGCTTATTTCAGCAGAAATCTACTGTTTGAGAATGAGGAGCATCCTTCAGAATATTCACTTTTACTTTCTCAACAGAATTATGTCAAGTTAATGCAACCTAAATATATCTGCTGGTTTCATCCCAGTTGTCCCCAAGGCTTGAACACATTGTGACTGGTATTTGTCAGTCCCTGCCAAGCAGTGAACTCAATCTCCCTTCTCCCCCAGCTCAGCACAAAGCTGGCCCTTTCTGGTCTGGGTGCCACTTGAGGGGTGTGGAACTGAGGGGACCCAACACTGCCACGTGTTACCAGCATTTCTGTCTCTGCACTGAGGTTGATGTGACGTGTTCAGCTTTTCTGAGGGTTATTGTGCGGGCTGTAGTCCAGGACTGATGGGAAAAGCCTGTTTCTGATGTTGTGCTGTGCAGAAGGAGGATGGGCCTGTAAAACTGCCATATACTGTTGGTTGAATGTTCGTACTTACACAATTAGCACAGTTGGAAAACACGTCAGAGTTTATGTAAGGAATAGCAAAACAGAGGGAGAAGGCTCTGTTCCTCTCACACATGATCCAAAACCCCGAGAGAAGCCTCAGGAAAGAGAGACACCTTCCAGACTCTGCTAAAGCTGGGCGGATTCTGCTGCAGGTAGCACCTGCAGACAGCTCTCCCCAAGTCTCCTTATTTGAGGGATTCAGAAGTTTTTAGCTCAAAGGCAGAAATTCAGGTTGGGCCTAAAGCATCTTACAGTGTGTTCTGGGAAGCTGATTTGGGCAGGCAAGGCTGAGGGAATTCCCAGAGAGCCGTGGGGGCCCAGGTGTGAGGGACGGCAGGTTTGGGGTGAGGGAGGGCAGGTGTGAGGTGAGGGACGGCAGGTCCCGGCAGATCCTAGTGTGTCCATGTGTGAGGGACGGCAGGTCTGGGGTGTGAGGGACGACAGGTTTGGGGTGTGAGGGAGGGCAGGTCTGGGGTGTGAGGGACGGCAGGTTTGGGGTGAGGGAGGGCAGGTCTGGGGTGAGGGACGGCAGGTTTGGGGTGAGGGAGGGCAGGTCTGGGGTGTGAGGGAGGGCAGGTTTGGGGTGAGGGACGGCAGGTTTGGGGTGAGGGACGGCAGGTTTGGGGTGAGGGACGGCAGGTCCCGGCAGATCCCAGTGTGTCCATGTGTGAGGGATGGCGGGTCCTGGTGCAGCAGGACTGGCCTGGGCTGGGTACAGGAGCTGTTTAGGGAACATCTTCCCAAGGTGTTCAGAACAATGATCTTGTTAAAAAGTAACAGCCCTCAGATTCCATTCCCAAGTGATTACCCTCCTTATTAATCCCTTGTTTCCCATCTGGACCCTGTGCTGGAATGACATGGGAATGCAATGACTGCTGCCCTGACAGGGCCTGGCTGGCCCCACCATACGTCCTGCAGTACTTTCGGATTATTTTTGACTTCTTTTTTTTAAAGAGTGCATCAGCATACATGTGAAATTATAAGTATTATAGTCCTGGTAAGGCTTTTCCACTGCTGCATTTTTGAAAAATAATTTATATTGCTGTAATGTTTCCCTCTAGTTCTGTTTCAGCTTTGCTTGGATCCACTGTGTTTGGGAGCAGGGTATTTTCATGGTGAATCCTATTTTTGTCTGTTAAGTTAGCTAAAAAGTGGTAAGAAGTAACAGCAGGAAAAGTTGGATGTAAAACTCCTGTGTGTGTTGGGATGGGAAAATCCAAGGGTTTAGAATTCACAAAATCTTGAATTCCTTCCTACAATTCTAGGAGTTCTGCAGCAGTCTGGGGGCACTGGGGAGTCCCCTCCTGTGAAGGGCACTTTTAAAAGCTGCCTGTGCATTTTGTCTGAAATGAACAGTATATTTTTTTAGGTGCTGGATTTTTGTTCTGTTGTCACACCAATCCTCCGTCTGACCTCTCTTTGAACCTCTCTTTCTCTTCTCAGGAGCAGTCCTGCCCATGTCTGTGTAGCATCCAAGTGTGTTCCCTCTGCAGTTCCCAGCCATGTGAATCCCCATGTTTGTCTCCTTTTGGACTCTACAGCTTTTCCCTGCCCATTCCTGCTGGCTCAGCCCCTCACCTAAAAGTCAGGACACTTATCCATCTGTTCCTGCTCCAGATCTCCTTGTTGGTCCCTTTCATGTGACACTGTTTCTGAAGCTCCAGTTCTGTTTCCACTGGTCTCAGAGCAGAATATCTGTGAGTTTGCCGTGGTATTCCTGCTGCTGATGGCATCTCCAGGCAGGCAGCAGTTACGTCCTGTGCTGTGGAAACAGGAGTTGGTTATGTCCCCCTCCCACAGAATTCATCCTAATGGTTTTTGATCTGCTTTTTCTCTCTTGTATTTTCCATCTAAACTGATCTAATTTCCCCCCCCTTAGCTTGGCCCTGTTCTCTAAGGTCACGTCCCCTTGCTGCCTCAGGGTGCCTCACTCTTCCAAGCCCCCTTCCCTCTCCCCCAGCCCAGCTGTCGGTGCGTCTGCCCGTTCTCCTGTGTCCTGGTGCTGCCTGTTCACCCCAGCCCTGCTGCAGGCTGCTCTCCCTCCAGGGCCATTCCAGGTGGTGTCCCTGCCTCGCTGCGGGCACCTGATCACACTTCTGCGTGAAGGTGGTGGCTGAGAGTTTGTCCAGTGGAATGGGAGTTCTCTCACTGGCACAGCCGTGTGTGCTCGTGTGAGAATATCCTGGAGACTGTCATGAGTAACAGGAACTTTGTTTGCTGTATTCGCAGTACCTAAAGGACAGAAAGCCCCCTAATGTCTGACTGTGTCTTATCTTTCCTGAAACTCACCCATCCCATGGCGTAATGACACACGTTTCTTTTAAATTGCTGGAAAGAAACCGTTAATGCTTGTGTTATGTTTTGACTTGCTTTCCTTTGGAGGCAGGGAATTGTCAAGTAAGTACTGACACGGAGCCCTGGAAAAGCCCAGCTCGCTGGGAATGTGCCCTGCAGGCTGCACAGGTCCAAAAGGGCAAAGGGATGTCATGTGCTGCAGTGCAAAATTTCTTGTCTTGACAGTGTCATCTTCGGTCTCAAAACAAATTAGGTCTAGTTGTAGGCTTGTTAAAAATGAAATGACTCTTAAAATGTTCAAAATGCGCTGCTTTCCGTTTGTTGTATTGAGATGGTGGTAAGGCAGTGACTGCACACGTGTGTATATATACATGTCATGTATATATGAATGCACACGACATCTGTGTTCGTGGGGATGTAGGTATCTCTCACAGTATCTGTGTGTGTGTGTGTGTGTGTCCAGATTAAACCTCATGCTTACAATCAGGTGACTATCAAGCATGTGACAGTGGTAGTGTTCTCTTGCTTTCCTAAAAATTTTGGCTTGCTCTTGTCGTAAACATTGATATTTGTAGGTGAAGAAATGTGTAAACGATCTGTTCTGAAGTTACACTAAAACAGAAAAAAGAGCAGGAACCCCATGAGAAAGTGATTCTTTTCCTAAGTGCTGGGCCAGAGGCCTCGTAAACCTGGGCTGGAATGGATTAGTCCCTTTATTCTGTAAGAGAATTGGGTTCTGCAGGAGGTTCCTGTGCCCTTCCCTGGCGGTGCTGGCACTGCTGCCCGGGCCCGTCCCACCCAGGGTTGTGTGAGGGGACTCCAGTGGCCGCTCTCACAGAAATAAAGGTACTTGTTCCCTGTGCACAAAGCAGGACAGGCTGTCCTGGGAGGGACTTGGCCAACCCACGATTATGGACCAGATTGCAGCCTGAACTGGGATAGGGAACAAGCACCCATTGTGTGGGATCTCCACAGCGCTCAGGAGACTGACAGCTTCCTACCAGCTTCCATCCGCGTCAGGCACCTGAAAACAAACAGCAGTGGAGTCCCGTGCTCCTGCAGTACAAAGAGTGCAGGAAGCAGGGGTGTTCCTTCCTTCTCCCCTCTGTCCCCCACCATCGGTAGCTCAGTGTGCCCAGGGGGGCCAGGGTGCGGTGTTTGCCATCTCTAGACTGGTGCACTCTTTAATTTCTGTTTTAGTTCTTGCTGGCATGCTTGGATAGCACGTGTTGTGCCGCAGGGAATGACTGCTCGGCTCTCAAAGTGCTTGTGCATGAGTAACTGCTCAGAAGTAACACCTAAACTCTATTAAGTTTCTTGCTTGGCTTTGTTTGCTGCTTACAAGGGGATCAAGGTAACTCTTTCACTCTTCTAACATCTCGAGGTCACCTGCTAATGTAGCTGTTGGTCCTTAGTGAGTGTGCTTTGTTCTGTCGATGGTAGAGCTCAGCTTTTCATGCTGTTCCTCCTGCAGTCGGTATTTTTGCTGTGCAGCAGTAGCTGTTCCAGCTGTGGGGTTTGTCACTTGTTGCCTGTAATCCCTCCCATAAAAACCCAGCTCCAGAAAAAGCAGCTCCCTGTAAGCCAAAGGGCTTTCATTCTTCTGCAGTTTTAATTTCTGGTAGTTGCAGTCTAAGGGCAAGAGCAAATTTCACAGCATGTGGGACAGGTAGCAAGGATGCACCGTTTGGAAATCCCAGTCTGTGGGAATGCTTTCCACAGGCTCCCCTTAGCCTCGTGCCTCTTTTTCCTTGCCAGGATCAGTAGCAGCACCAGAGATGATCTGGCCTTAAAGACCTTTTGCACACATCAGATTTTGTCTCAGCCTTTGTAGCTACTTTTAGCAACTGTAATTATATAGAAAAGCTTTGCTGGCCTTGGTCTCTTAAATTCACATAGATGAATGACCTGTACATTTAAATGCAATCCTCTTTAATAAAATCTTCTCAAAATCATATTAAAGCCCTGTCAAGGTTTTGGGATGGGGTTTCTCAGAAGAAGCAGGGTTGGGCAGAGGTCAGCTGTAGAAAATCTGTTAGATCACTTCTGAAAGCACCAATTTGCTATCATTTCACAGTCAAGGTCTTTTCCATGGATTTATGTCGTTGTGTTTTGGGGGTTTTTTAAGTGGTGTCAGGTGATCTGTTGTGCCGCTCATCCGCAAAATCTGCATCAATGTCATTTCTGTGCTTTCCATCCAAAAGAGGGGGATTTTAGTCAGTGTATTGTACTACTAAAACTGGCATGGAGCTAATGCAGGGCCAACTGGCCATTTCCTACCCTCACACAACACGTGTGCTGCGGGTTTGGAGGTTTTATTTTACTCTCAGACATATTGATTGTCTTCTTCCTTTCAGGCCACCAGTCAGCAGAGCTGCTCCTCAGCCCGAAAAACTGCAAAAGAACAATGTCCACAAAAAAAAGAAACTGGTTGAGGTCAGGCTTAAAACTTGTTCTTTTGCTTTAGAAGTGACATGTGCTGGGTGAAATCCATCCCTGTGCTGTGAACAATCTGCAACCCTTGCTTGGTCTGTGGCTCCCGTTCACATCGTTCCAAGGGAGCTGGAGTTGTGTCTGGGACAATCATTAAATCCGTTCTCAGGGCTGGAATGCAGCTTTACCTACAATCCATTAACCATCCCCGTGTTTCTGCAGGACATTTCCTTGGGAACTGCTTGTTGTAAGATGCAATTCCACCTCTGAGTGATGTTTGAAGTACAGAGTTACTTAGAGCCTGCTTTGGCCTCCTTTAAGGACTTCAGGGCCAGAATTTGGGCTGTTGAAATTTGGTAGTTTATGAGAATGATTTTTGAAAACTGTGCAGATATCTTTACTTCTTTAAAATATCTGATACCCTATATATCCATGTAATCTATAGATATTAAACTGTGATGGGAAGAGTAATGAAATCAGTTCTGTAACAATTTTGAAGGGAAAGTCACAGAATCAAAACATTTACAGCTGGATGCATTATTAAAGAAACAATAATATCAATGCAGTGCCTTAGTTGACCAATTAAAGTGTTGTAGACGGTCTATGAGAATGTCATGCCTCAATAAATGAGCAGAACTGGGATAAGAACTATTGTTTAATTATTCCATTGCCTCTACAAGGTGTCTGTATCTCGTGTAATTTAGAATTGTGCTTATGTGATCCCGACTCTGAAATCTCCTTGTTTCTTCATTCCTTTCACTCCTCCTCTGTGTTTTCCCTGCCCAGGAGCTGGCTCTGGACCATGTTTTTGGATACAGAGGGTTTGACTGTCGCAACAACCTGCACTACCTGAACGACGGTGCCGACATCATTTTCCACACGGCCGCGGCCGGCATCGTCCAGAACCTCTCCACCGGTAATTCCACTGCGCACACCCCTTGGACACCCAGCATGCTGGACGGGGGAAATACTTCTGATTGAGAGTCTTAACGTTTTAATGTTCCTGTGACTGTCCCATGTTTTGCATCTTGACAAATAGTGCACAGTCTGTGGATGGCTGGTGGATCAGACTGACAGTTTTTCCTGCTCAGCTCATCCTGTAGTGAAGACGCAGGAATGGTTTTCTCTCCCAGGAGGAGATTGTGGGGTGGGAAATGACCAGTACCCCCAGAAATATTAGGAGCTGTAACATGCGTTGTTTCATTCTGAGTTGTTACAGCAGAGTCACGCTACAACAGCTTTTTTTGGTGCAGTGCAGCCTGGGCAAATTGTTCTTTGGAAGGGGTATAAATTCCCTGTGTTTTGAGTAATGTAAAGGAGGAAAAATACCAAAAATGTGTCTGGCCCTAAGTTGTAGCACCAACATCTCCATACTTTTCATGTCTCTCAAGAAAAAGAGAGGAGTTAAAGGAATTGTGACTTGGCTTTATTCCCAAATGGTCCCAGCTCTGCTACCAAGGAGGGGCACAGGGAGGACACCTGTCACATCTGGTGGCCCTGGGGACTCCAGTCCTGCTTGTGCCTCTGACCTGTGGCCCTGGGAACACGGGTGGCCCTGGGAAGCATGGATGGCCCTGGGAACACGGGTGGCCCTGGGAAGCATGGGTGGCCCTGGGAACACGGGTGGCCCTGGGAAGCATGGATGGCCCTGGGAACACGGGTGGCCCTGGGAAGCATGGATGGCCCTGGGAACACGGGTGGCCTTGGGAAGCATGGGTGGTCCCATCTATTCTTTCTGGGCCCGTTCCCTTGGGAGGGTTTTGTCTCCACTTTGCTTCCTGCTGACCGCCTGGTTTTCCTGGGATTTTCCTGGGAAACCTGGGCCTTTCACGTGGCAGTTTTGCTGTTTGTGGCAGTTACAGGTGGCTGTGGCTGATCCTCGGGCTGAGTGCCTGGGTACCGCTAGCTCACCAAGTACTGCTGTTATGTGTGTGTGTGTCAGTGGTGACGCTCCCAGTGCAGCTGGGAGGGTGCCTGGGGATGAGGGGGGAGCAGCCACGGACACCGTTACTGCCCTGCCCCATCCCCTGCACAGCCAGCGGCTCAGAGGCTGCTCCTGTGGCTCTGTGGTGGCTGCTCAGGGCAATAAAGCCGTGTTTGGGTTTTCCCAGGCAGCCAGAGCTTCTACCTGGAGCACACTGACGACATTCTGTGCCTGACGGTGAACCAGCACCCCAAGTACAAGAACATCGTGGCCACCAGCCAGATCGGTACGTGAGCCGCACACCGAGGGCCGCCCCACGCCGCGGGGGCACCGCTGCTTCGGGGCCTCTCGAGTGGCACTGGTGCCACTGTTGCTGTCCTTTGGAAGGGGCAGCTTCGGGCTTTGCTTGTGATTTCAGTTCCCTCTCTGATCGTGAGGCGGTGGAGTTTGGAGTTAACTGTAGGATAATCGTGTTTCACAAGGCAAGATTTGATAAACTGCCTGAATCATGGCATTAGTGTGATTTACAGAATGTCCTCTTTCCTTCCTGTGTCCAAGGCACTGTTTAGCAGTGAGGATACTCTAAGGACCATTTCCTGTGCAGGAAAGGAGAGAAACAGAGGGAAATCTCAGCAGAAGACACGTGTCAGGGGCCTATTGAAAAACCATCTGGGTTTATGTGTTTATTATTCACATGGAGAGTCCCGTTAGATTCCCTGGGACCTTTGGCAGGAGTAAACATTGTATGGGGAATGTAGGATGACTTAGGAGGATCTGCTGCCTTTCAGCTTCGTGCTGTAATAATTAACTTGATGAAGAACAGGACCAGAACTCCTAACTCAGACCATTCTGGAAGGAGACTCAAGTCCAGAACTTCAGGACAGAAGTAACTTAGGGGGGCAGGAAAATGGTATCAGTGAGCACTATGACAAACCATCTGCTGCCTCTTCTGAGCACTGCCATTCAGTTTGAGTGGCCACCTGCATGTGGTGCCAGGGCTGTTCAAAATGCTGATTTCTGGAAAAGGTGACTGTTAAAGGCCCTTTTCTTAGGGCCCATGAGGTCAGTTTGGTTGATACTTCTTTGTGTAACTACAGATTCATTTCACTTTTAAATGGAGTAACTTTTAAAACCTGCATGTCTTTAGCCTTTCTTTTAAATACCACTTTTAAAGCTCCAAAGTACTAAATATTGTTGCGATATTTGTGTATAAAACCCAATATACCCAAAAAAGTTCAACAATATTGCTGCTTATTTGTTTTGTTGATTTAATCCATATCCATTTTTCAAGTTTTTAATTTTTTTTTCCTTCTGGTGCTGATGCTGGCACTTGAGCATGAGAAACACGACTTATTTCACCTATTGTTTTCCCTTGGTGCTTCCTCATTTGCCATTGCTCTCACAATGCAGGTGACATGACAGAATTCCCAGGTAAGGCTGACTCCTTTGTGAATTGTAGCAGAGTCCTGTACAAGTTTCATGTTGCCTCGTTGTATCTGAATCCCAGATACAAGTGAAACATCTACAACTTCCTTTGCATGAGGCTCTTCATGAATGTTATGTTGTTCTTTTAGAAGTTGTCTGATTTCATGGACTGCAATGATTCCCCCTGTGTTTTGCAACTCTTATGATTTCTCTCTGTGTGCCAGTAGTGTTACTCTTCAAACAAAACCAAACCCCCGACTTCTGTCTGTTCAGGTTACATGTTCTTGACAAATGCCTGGTTTGCACTGAAGCTTTCCAGAATTAACCCTCTTTAAACCACCTCTTTGCCCCCAGGCACAACTCCCACAATCCACATCTGGGATGCCATGAGCAAGCAAACCATCTCGATGCTGCGGTGCTTCCACACCAAAGGGGTCAACTACGTGAACTTCAGCGCCACTGGCAAACTGCTGGTGTCGGTGGGAGTGGACCCAGAGCACACCATCACCGTGTGGAGGTGGCAGGAAGGTAAGGGCCGTGGGAAGCCACCTCCCTGCAGCCCAGCACAGCTTGCACAGCCACTGCTCACCTGGCCTTTCAAGCCTTTACACTGCATTTATGTTCTTACTGAGCATCACAGTCCCAAGATCAGTGGGGGGAGGTGACAGAGGGCTAGAAAATAGGGATAGGAGGAGAAATGTTATACATCTATTGTAAGCAGAAGGTAAGGAAAGAACAATGCCTAATACAGGATTACATGAAATTAAGGAAAGCAATTTCTTTTCCTTCCTAAACTCCCTGAAATTCTGTGCTGTAGGCAGGCCTTTGGGAAGTCACTTCCAGGAAAGAATTATCTTTGGGAAAGGTGGAGGGGAGAGGAAAAGTGGCTCAGCTCATTGCTGTGTCCCTGTGCCTTTCACTGGATGGGAACTCACTGGTGATATCCTGCATTTCTGTGTTATGTCACTGAGCCAGGAGGCAGACTGTGCTGAGGGCCTTCAATCTGCATTTCCTGGGACTGTGGGCTGCAGTGGGGTAACCAGGGACCTTATGGCTTGAATGCATTAGGATTGAGACACTAAATAGTGTCGGGCTTTGCAGCTTTCAGCATCTGGGATACAGATCCCTAATCCAGTACCAGCCCAGTTTAGTTTATCAAATCGTATCAGTGCTTAATTTTACAGCTAAATTTAACTTCATCACTTCAAACAGGGGCTAAAGTTGCCAGCAGGGGAGGACACCTGGAGAGGATCTTTGTTGTAGAATTCCGGCCGGACTCCGACACCCAGTTTGTGTCGGTTGGGGTGAAGCACATGAAGTTCTGGACGTTGGCTGGCAGTGCTCTGCTCTACAAGAAAGGAGTCATTGGCTCCATGGAAGATGCCAAAATGCAGACCATGCTTTCTGTTGCCTTTGGAGCAGTGAGTTCAAATTCCTTGCTATGGAATTTTGTATTACAGTTTTATTAAAACTGCCGTTTTCTGGGTTGAAATCCAGCCCAGGGGGGATGGTGCTTGTTAGTGAAATGTGGATTTAACACCTGCACACCTTGAGACGTTTACCTTTGTAAGCACAACCGGGTGTCTGTTGGTGCATGGTTTGTATCAGTGTCTGTGCACACCTACTGCCTGGCCTTTATTTTTTTTTACTTCCCTGGTTATTTAGCACTTCACTGTTAAAAAAACTGTAATATTGTTATTTTGTGGATAGGCTCTGCAACCTTTTTCTCTGCTAATGGTATGTGGTGTGGCGGTGATACAACCAATGGTGACAGCACAGACAGCTGTCCGGAGCGGTGGAGAAGGAGTTGTGAGTTTGATGGGAGGGATTTCAGTTGGAGCTGGCAGAAGGGCAGGGGTGTCTCGTACATGCGGGGCTGCTGCTGTTTGTTGCAGAACAACCTGACGTTCACGGGTGCCATCAACGGAGACGTGTACGTGTGGAAGGACCATTTCCTGGTGAGACTGGTGGCCAAGGCCCACACGGGCCCCGTGTTCACCATGTACACCACTCTGCGGGACGGACTCATCGTGACCGGGGGCAAGGAGAGGCCGTAAGACACATCCCCCTCCTCCAGTGCACTCTGGGGGTTGTTGTTTGTTCACCCACCGCCCCAGAGATAAACGGGCTCTGTGCTGCAGCAGTGTCACTCTGCATTTGGCACAACCTGCCCAGGTGTCTCAGTAAGTCAAGGACTAAAGGAGGACACCTCCAGGGTCGCAGTGACACACCAGGGACACACTGAACCTCTTAGGGATTGATCTGAACACCTGGATAAGCTCCTTGTTGCCTGAACTCCTGCCATAAGTGGGATTTTTTAATTTTTTAATTCTGTCAAACTCCAGCCAACCTCTCCCAACAGAGAGTCTCTAAGGCCTTCAATTTACCAGAAGTACCATTTGGCAAGTGACAGAGATTTGAGATTAAGGGACAAGAGAACAATTGGGTTTGGGGGTTTCTTTGAACAAGAGAACAAATTATGATGCTGTTGAAAACATGAAGTGTGAAAGCATTTAATTTTTGATTTCCTTTCCATAGCACAGTAGGGAGGAGTCTTTCCACAGTGCAGGGATGAGTCAGTGTGTGCTCTGTGCAGAAAACCACGGCTGGGATTTGCAGTGGGATTTGTGGGGGAGGGGACACCCGGCTAACACAAGCCCCTTCCTTGCAGCACCAAGGAGGGGGGAGCAGTGAAGCTCTGGGACCAGGAGATGAAGCGGTGCCGGGCCTTCCAGCTGGAGACAGGGCAGCTCATCGAGTGCGTGCGCTCCGTGTGCCGGGGGAAGGTGAGGGGCCCGCACCGCCTCACCGGGGGGCGGGCACGGGGGAGGAGGCTTTGGCTGCCTCCCTGCTGCTCTTCCCTCTTCCCATCCTCCTGAGCTCAGGGCTGGGCTTTACACTGCGTTTGTGCTGCTCAGTGCCGGCCTCTCCTCCAGGGTGAGCAGGGGGAGGGCACGGCTTGGCAGGCCCCGAGGGGCAGTGCTGAGTGCGGGGACACAGTTCATCACATAGCCCTTACCTCCTGATTGTCTTTTCAAACAGCAAAAGGAATTTGGGTACCTGCAAGGTTTGCTTCCCGTGAAATGCAGGCACAGCTCAGGTGCTTCTCTGGGACACAGTGGATCACAGCTTCTGTGTTTTTTGAAGTCAGAAAAACCCCAGGTTGCCACTGAGAATTACTGAGAAACTTTGATTTTGGTAAAGTGGAAAACAGTAGAAATAAGAGAGTAATTTGACTTGCTGAAGTCCCTGTTGCCCATGCTTAAGTTGTGCTTGTAAATGCTCCATGAAGGGAGCGTGAGATGCTGCACGTCAGTGACTGTCCCTGAGCTGTTTCACTGGGCATACCGAGGACCAGGAGTTTGCCGTGCTCTGATAACGCCACCACTGGGGAATGCTGGTTTGTACTTCCAATCAAGGAGCCACTAACCAATTCCAAACTGTATCTCTGCTTTTTCCAGGTGTTTGCCAGGGAAGCTCTTGTAGTGTAGACCATGAGAGGATGTTCCTGTTACACTGACAACCTCTCTCCATTCTTTTCTTCTGCTACAAACAGGGAAAAATCTTAGTGGGAACAAAAGATGGAGAAATCCTTGAAGTAGGAGAAAAAAACGCTGCTTCAAACTTGTTGATTGACTGTCACATGGAAGGGGAGATCTGGGGCTTGGCAACTCACCCCTCCAAAGACATATTTATCTCTGCAAGTAATGATGGAACAGCGAGGATCTGGGACCTGGCGGACAAAGTGAGTATCCCCCCGTGGGAAAGCACGTGATTAAACGGGAATGTTTTATAGAACCCATCACGTTGCTTCAGGGCTTTTTCCCAAGACAAATTGAGTAACAGCAACCATTTTTAAAACCAACAGATAAATACAACATTTTAAAAAATAGCAGAAAGGTTTCTGCTCATGCTGGGTGACATCAGTCTTTTCAAAAGGTCCTTAGCTGAGCTAACAGGGATGGTTTTTAATAAGGAGAATGAAGATGTTATAAACACAATCAGCAAAGAGAAAATGCTACCCAGTTGCAGCAGATATTAAAGTCACAGATCAGGAAATTGATTTTTCAGCTTTTTTGCTAAACAGTCGTTTTTCTGATGTGAAACTGGATGTCACCCTGCAAACTAGATGCGAGCATGAACCCCCCCTGTGAACCGCACGCACATTCTGAGCCTGCTCTGCTCCATATGGCTGGGGGTGGAACTGCAGGTTTACGTTTGGAGCAGAGCGGCGCTGTTGGGGCCGAGGCGGGGGTGACGCTGTGCTCGGCGCTGTCCCCGCGGGGGAGGTGTCAGCCTGTCGCTGTGTCCCCACAGAAGCTGGTGAACAAGGTGTCCCTGGGGCACCCGGCGCGCTGTGCCGCCTACAGCCCCGATGGGGAGATGGTGGCCATCGGCATGAGGAACGGGGAGTTCGTCGTCCTGCTGGTCAACAGCCTCAAGGTCTGGGGCAAAAAGCGGGACAGGAAGTCGGCAATCCAGGACATCAGGTAGGAAATCCGCCTCAGGTGCTCTGAATACACTGTCCTGGCTCCGGGAAACAGCCAGCAAGCTCCACGTTTCCAAAGGTTTCATAACTCCCTATTGAAACCTGTGTGAGATGGTGAAGGGCACTCACATACCTAAGGCTTGTCTTTACATTTACCTGAAGCTTAAATATCTTGGACACCACACTCTTGTTTTTCCCTGTGATTAGTTCAGTTACAGCCACACTGCAGAGCTGGGATTATGGGAGGTAATATGACAATACTTTCCAAATTGCAAGTCCTGTTGTGTATCCCAGAGAATTAGAGTTACTCTGCACTTGGCAAGTGCAATGTTAACATCAGTTAACTACAAAGAATATAGAGAAAAATCACAGAACGCTTTGGGTTGGAAGGGACCTTGAAGCCCATCCAGTCCCACCCCCTGCCACGGGCAGGGACACCTTCCACCAGCCCAGGTTGCTCCGAGCCCTGTCCAACCTGGCCTTGGACACTTCCAGGGATTGGGCAGCCACAGCTTCTCTGGGCAACCTGTGCCAGGGCCACCCACCCTCACAGGGAGGAATTTCTTCCCAATATCCCATCTAACCCTGCCCTCTGGCAGAGATATCCTCAGTCTTCTTGGTTTAGGTTCACTCTTGCTGTGGATAGAATTTTTTTCTTGTTTTTCAGTAAAAACAATTACAATTGTGTTGTCATGAGAAACAAAGGCAAATCTTGCCTAGGAACAGCCAGTGACATCCCCATTCCGTGTTTTCTTGTGTAGGATCAGCCCAGATAACAGGTTTTTGGCAGTGGGG
>JAYRBT010000114.1:4021982-4036538 GCA_036023395.1 Myiotriccus ornatus | reverse complement strand
ACCTGAAACACCTCCAAATGCCTACAGCTTGAAGAGAAGACAAACAAAGGAGCAGAAGCCCAGGATGGACCTACAGAGCTGCTCTGTCCTTGCCACGTGCAGGGGGGGATTGCCCAGGGCTCTCCACCCGAGCTCAGCCTCACCCTTCCAGTGACGTGTACACCAGTAAAGCCCCTCCAGCTGATGGACTGACTCCAGCTTTGCCAGCCCCAACTGGCAAATCCAGAACTGCCCCTATGACCCTTTTCCACCCCAGAATACTGCAGGCCCAGCCCAGAGCTCTGACTCTCAGGCCCTCAGCTGTGCCGGTGCCAGCACCGCTCCCGCTGCGCTGAGCGCTCCTCACCGGGACAAATTGCACCTTCTCCTGGGACTCTGGCAAGGGCTCCTCTGGAATTACTCCTCAAGAGCTGTGAGGGATTTCTCCTTGTGCTACATAAATATTTAGAGTCCATTTTCAGACTTCCCTGACTGAAGCATTGTTTAATAAAGAAGAAAAAAATCTTCACGAGACAGATTTTACAGCCGCAATTATTACACACAATAAACCGACCTGCAGACGTTTTCTACATTACAGCTCTGCAGCTTGAATTACACACAAACAGGTGGTTTCCTACAGTGAAGATGTTTAAAGTACATGAGCCAAGACATTTTTATTTATTTTAAAACAGGGCCATTATATTACATAAGAGCCCAGAATCCCAGCGTTCTCCTCCAGCACAGACTCTTCAAAATCAGTAACTTGTGCTGGTGAACTGTCCTGACATTCACTGGCTTCATATAAAGGGTTGTTCCCAACTACCATAAATTAGACTAATTAACCTACATAAAACATCTCAAATGTCAGAAGGAGAGAGGGGAAACGAATTAGTTCAGCTGAATAAACATGTCTTTCCTATGTACTGTAGTATTTTAAAAGTGATTAGAGTGCCTTGAAGTCATTCTGGCTGGAATTAATTCTCATTCTAACATAATTCCTCCACGAGGCCTCATTTCTAAAGCAGTGCTCACTGAAGAGCACTTGGCTGCTCGCTCCTCCTTGACTACCAGGGGTTGGGATCTCTCCAGGAATGGTGTGAGAACTCTCCCAACCCAGAGCAAGGACCGTACCACAAAGGGCTTAATCCCAAACACGAGTGACCTTGGGATTGAGTCTTGCTGTGCTGTTCTTTAATCAGACCCAAACACGACTTAAACAGAACTGGCCGTGTCCACAAAAATGACCAGAAAAGAACAACTCAACCAGCTCCCCCCAAGCTGCACAAGGAACCCTCTCCCAACCCCAAAACAATGCAAAGCACTTCACAAAGCACTAAGTGAGGGATTTACTGCAGGGTAAATGCAAGTTTTCTTCAAGAAGATTGAGCAAACTGAAAAAGAAGTGGACAACACACTGCACTTGGTAAAGGAAACACCCTTTTGAAAAACAGAGGAAGGTGACTAAAGCCTGAAAGGTGAGAATATAATTCTCTCAAAACAAAACTGAAGGGTTTTCAGCCAATTCTTTTCTTTCGGGGATTTGTTTTCTTGTGTTTTGGGTTTTTTCCCCTTCTCTTTGTTTCGTTTTGACTGTTTATTATTCTTCTTCTCTGTCAGTTTTGCTGTGCTGCCCTCAGTAAATCCCATTAAATCCCACCTGGATGTACTCGAGCTGTCAGACCGCACTGCACACTTCAGGTGGGGTAACTGCAAACCCCAGGGCAGGAATTCACTAAAAGCAGCAGCTCTTCACTCCCAAACGCAGGGGCTGGAACGAGTGTCCACCTTCCCAGTAGCTCAAGGGGATCACTCAGGAAGTGGACACTGCCCAGGCAGGGAGCTGTGCACTAACCACGAACAGAAATCCCGAACACTGCGGCAATGCAGCCCCAAACCAGGTTTTCCACATTAGTGGCACAGCCTGAACGCACATATTGGACCTGTGGCTTGTTTCCTTACCAGATTCCTGCTGGGAAGCACCAGTGAGGAGCTGGGATTTTATCCCACTGTCCAAGTGCAGATGAAGTCATCCACCCCGATATACCCAACTCCGCGCCTCAGGTACCTCCACAGCCAACTAAACGTGGTTATTTACTTAAGCAGAGCCACTGTTTGCAGGGAGCAGGGGTGTTTGCACGCCTGGCTCAGCAGCCTCTCCTCAGGCAGGGCAGGCAGCACTCACCTTCAGGGAATCCACCAGGTCATCGACGAGGAAGAGGCGCCTCAGCTCCCGCACGGTGCCGTTGACGTGGCCCAGCACCACGTTGCTGTACTTGTGGATGAGCTCCTCGGACACGGCCACATCACACTCCAGGTAGGCCCTGCAGGGAGAGCAGAGTGACTCCCTGCAGCAGAGCTGCCAAACAGCACCTCACAGCTCCCCTCTGTGCTACGGACAGAGAGCTCACCCTGGGAGGAACCCTGGCAGGACACAACGCAACTACCCCAGTCAGTCACTCTCAGCCAACCTCAATAAACTCAAAATACCCCACAATCTCTCAGCAGAAAAGAAAACCATCTATTTCTTACTGCTGTTTACTCAGTCACACACAGGCCTACCTGCACCATGTAAAAAAGGTGGGCAGGCTAATACACATATCTGGGACAGACAGGAAGAAAAAATCCCACCAAAGCAACATATCCATTTACGCCCCTGGAAGGCACCTGTGGAGCTGCCAGTAAGCTGCAACAAATCTACTAAGGCACGGGAAAATGAGCTAAATTTTTTATCATTTGCTAAAAAAAAAACAAAAAAGCCCAAAAAAACTTTCTTACAGTTAGTGACAGTTCTTTTACATAAAGATATAAACCCCTATCTGGTAATGTCTCCTTCCACTCCACTGCCACTTTTATCTGTAGCTGCAGTGGCTGTGGCCACAATTTTGGTCTTTGAACAAGGTATAATTTATTTATCTAATGTGCTGGAGGAGGCAGAAGGAGCAATGCAGCACATCTGTAGCAGGGAACTTATTTTACAGTTGTAAACTTTTACTTTTGGTTGGGAGGATTCTGCTTTGGGGTGGGTTGTTTTTTTTTTTAATAAAAAATGCACAGCGGAGGCTCCTGTGTATGTCACTTAAGGCCAAGCTAAACACGACCTTGTGGCAAATCCAAGACAAATTGAAGTGCTTTAAATGGTAACTGCAGCAGCCATTTCAGGGCTGTATTTTGCAATCACCCTTGGCTTCCATCTGCTCACCCTTCTCAGCTCATCCACGAGATATTCAGCACCTGCATCAAAAATTCAATTATCTCGTGGGATGTTACAAGTTAAAACATCCTTCTTGTAGTTGAAGCTATATAGGAAAAAAGTAACCAAACAAGTATGTTGGACAAGAATATCTGGAGGCTACTTGGGAATATCAGCATTTTTAGGAACAAACTGCAAAAATAGGTAGAACAAGGTAAAGGAGCCACTGCACGTGGTCTGGGAGGAAGGCAGGGAAACCACAGCTGAGTGGGACAGGGCTGGCACGGACACAGGGAACATGCACTCTGGGGAACAGGAAACAATTCCTCCAACACAGCAGGAAGTGCTTATTTCTTTTAAGATGCAGCTTTGCAACAACAGGCACCTGCAATTTGTCTCTGCCCAGGCAGCCTGGGAGCTCAGAACAAACCACACATCTTAGAAGTGTTCTTAAGGGTTCCAAACAGATCAAAGTAGCCCCTTGTCACAGTTTAACCCCCATTATATTTATTCTGATTTTTGCTAAACAAATTGTATTGAAAGTGCTGGGTGTCTTTTAAATCCTGTCCCTGGCTCATATTCTAAAGGCTACACCATTCTGAAACGCACACAGTATCCCACTGGACTGAAGAGGTTTATTTGTTTAATGCATTCCCAGGGAAATCAACACCCCTGTACCAAATCCTCAGTCCATTTCTGTATTTCCTGTGGGGCCACTGATCCAAACAAACTGTGGGGAACACGTTTTTCAGCGCAGGGACCATTTACGTTATTACTCAACGTGTTACAGCACACGCCACCCTCTGCTCCCACAGCACCGACCGCGGAGAGCTGCTGCTCCCCACAACAACACAAGGGAAGGGGAAATCCCACCTGAAGGGGTGGCCTTCATCAGACTTCTGGATGGCCTGGATGACTCCCTTGTATATCCTAAAGCTGATGGTGACAGAGAGCAGGGCCAGGGCGATGTAGGCTGTGACGCTGACGATGCTGAACACTGTTAATGAGAGCAGCAGGAACAGGCTGGCACCGAACACCACTCCCGTCTTCTTGATGTCTCGCCAGTAAAGCAGGTCAACAACTAGGATTTAAACAAGGGAAGAAATTAGAACAAGGTACCTTTGGCATCCCCATGAACACAGGAAAACATCAGTGTTCACTTTGCTGCTGAGAGTCACCAGGAACAGAAGTCGTCAAAGCAGAGCTGGAATCCCAGCTCGGAATAGGTTAGTGCTGGTTCTGCACTGGACTCCAGATCACTGGGATTACTGCTCTCAGGATTACTTCACATGCAGTTGCTAAAACTTAAGGACAATTCTGCCCTTAAGCAATGCCAGAATCAATCTCTTCAGCTCCTGTGCTCTGTTCTGCACCAGAACCACAGCACTTTGTGCTTCAGTTCACCCCATTGTGGCGCGTTTTGTGGAGGTCACTCCCCAAAGAGATTGATTCCAATTCCCTGTTAGGACAGATGACAGGACACCAACTTGTCTCTAAACCATTCCATCTTTCCAAGTCTGGTGGAGCAAAGGCCCTGCTCAAAGACTCATTAACGGTTCACTTTGTTTTCTTTGGATGGAAGCATTCCCAGGGGAGTTGATAATGTTGATTGTGGGTGACAGACTGAGCCATCAGGAGGGAATAATCTCACTGAGATGTCAATCCAGGCTGAGTCTGCTGTGTTCCAATGCAAAAGACTTCATTTGCAAACCAAGTTTAGTTTTCCTTAAGCGACCCCCATTAGGGAACAGTGTGCTAGGCCATTTTTAGCATCACTGCCCAGAGTAAACTACACCCTTACAAGCCTTAGGTAATGGCTTAAGGCTCCCAGGGCAGATCTGCTTGCTTGCATTAGATACAGAGTTCAAGATAAACTATAGAAAAATTATTACTATGGCACTGCACTTTAGCAATCCCATCTCCTCCTAAAAATCACCAAAATTAACTGCAGGATAATGTACCAGCGTTCAGGACAGATTCTTTGTCTGAATGACTGTAAAAAAAAAATTAAAAAAATAAAATGTGACTATCATTTCTTGCAGGATGAAAACCTGGTAATGCACCAACACTCAATACTTGGCAGCCTCTGTAGGGCAGTCTGTGTAACCCCCTGTAGCTACAACATGCCAAAGCCACCAGGGCTGTGGTGTGTTTTCACACAAGTCCTTCCCAATTATTCCCACGGGGAAACTGTACTAAACTGCAGGAAAGATGAAAATCAGGGTCAGAAAATTAAAGCCACCATTTCATACTGCAAACTATTGTATCGGAATACTCAGCGCCACGTTTCAGTAGAAAGTTCCTGCAGCCCTCCAGAGGCAGGTCGGAGCTGCATGAACCCCTCGATGTTTGGCAAAGCAGAGCAACCCCCCTCCAGCACCATCCACGCTCTGCTTCCCCCAGCCCGGCCCTCCCTGCTGGGCCAAAGCCACCGCAGCGCCAGAGCCACATCAGGCCGTGCAGCGGCCACCATGTGACACAGGCACAAACATATGGGGGGAGAGATAGACCCTGCAGCGCCATCCAAGTCCTCCTCCAGCTCCAGCCCAGCCCAGCCACATTTGCTCTGCCCTGGCTTCTGGCACAGAGGTGTCCAGCAGTGCCTCTGTACACCCTGCACTGAGCAAGGCGAGCTGGAAAAGGAGCTTATAAAAATAAATAAATAAATAAATAGGAGATCGACCTAAAGGTCGTTGTAACCTGTAAACCTACACGGAGCTGCAGGCAGCCCCCTGGTGAGATCCTCAAACCAGGCTTGCAAAAAACGCTTGGTGGATTTTGTGCTCCTAAATAATGCAAGAAACTCGCTTCTTTCCAAGCATCTGCTGCAAATACCGCAACTGTGCTTATTTTTAAATGCTGCAATTTGAGCATCCATACATTTGAATTTGGGAGCTGCCCCTGTATCGGGTGACAGCGAGTGCGAGCCCTGCTCCACTTGCAGCAGCACAAGAGAGACTGCCTCCTCTTCACAGCCTCTCCACTGACAGCGGCTCTTTGCTCCACAGAAAATCACTTATTCCATGCATTAATGCATTAGAGCAGTTATAAGGAACGCAAGGAGAGCAATTCATCCCAGTGACAGCTTCCAGGAGAGAGAAACAAAGGTAGGCTGCTGGAATTAAAGCACAAAGTAAATGCCAAATGGCATTTAGCGACCCATCAAGTCCTTTGTTCTCGGTAATCAATAAAAAAAATCCCCAAGCCGGGAACAACCAGACCAAAGCTGCACATGGAGCATTTTTCCTCATTCCACCTCCACTCCATTGCTCCAGAAGGAGCAAATGAGCCTCAGTTTAATGACATATGGATCTGGTTTCATTGTAAATTCCTCAAAGGACACTCAGTGGTTTATAATTCTGCAGTCCAAGAAAGCACACAGTGTCAGTAATTTATATTCTATTGATGAGAAACAGGTACTTGCATTTATTTCTAAAGGAAAAGATTCAAAGCATTACTCGAAGCAGCTTTCTGGCTTAAACATACACGCAAGATATTCACAGCAGATGAAAAGAAAAAAGGAAAAAAAAACAGAATAAACCCAAAGCAATTCTGAGGAACAGCCCAGCATCTTCCCTTATGGTAACCGTTTCAAGCTTTCTTTTCTACAATCCGAAGAATAATCTCACGCATGTAATGCCCGTAGCCCAGGCCTATTCCGACCCAAGAACAGCTGCCTACATTTGGTAAGCACGAACTGGCACTTGGCACGTCTAAAAATAGTGCAGCTCCATCCGTGCCTTACATGCACAACTCATCCAGTTACATTTTGCTTTTAAAGCAAGTGCTAACGAAGCTTTCTCGCCGCGTTTTTAAAAGCCTTTTTCTTTCCGATTTTTAAGTTAAACCCCAACAATTAATACCGGTTTCGACGACAAAAACAAGCGGTCTGATATATTTAGCGCGCTAATCCTCTTTAAAAAGCCAGCCCCCGAGGCGAGCGTGTTTCCCCAGAAGGAGCGACGAGGTGCGAGCGGAAGGCAGGAGAAGAGCAAAGCAAGGAGAAGCACTGACCCATTCTGGCGTCCATGTCGAGCGCGCCGCCCCCCGCGCTGTGGCAGCGCTCGGCCCGCCGCTTTCCTCTTCCTGCCGGGGCGCTGCGGGGTCGCAGCTACGCAAGCTCCGCCGGCCATCCCACAGCGGGGCCGGGCGCCAGGGCCGCGCCGCAGCTGTGCGGGGCTGCCCGCCACCGGCAGCTCCCTCCCGTCCGCGCACAAGCACGCCTTCACCGCCGCTCAAAGGCCGCTTGTGTCCCGGCGCGGGGCACGGGCGGCACCGCAGGGTGTACAGACCGTGCACTGGCACCTTTCTGAGCCTTTATGTGCCCGGGATAACAGTGCACCGGCACAGGGCAGAGCCTTTGGGGAGCAGCTGAGCAACAGCCAGGGTGGTTGTCCCAGAAACCGGGCAGCTTTCAGTGCACAGTCACATCTGTCACCAAGCACACTTGGCTGGGGGGAAAACCCCCAGCAGGCCCCAGAACACGACCCCAAAGGGGTGTAGTTCCTGTTCAGAGAAGCCTTTTCCATAAACTCCACATCCACACGCGATGTGCTCTTCAGGGCTCCCTCTGAGCAGAACACCGAGTCCTGACCCCGCAGCTCCACATTCCAAGCCCAACCCTGAGGAGAAGCCACCAACCATCAGGTGGTCACTGTGTCCAGCACCAGCACTCCTGGGTTTGACGCTTTCAGGGCTTCCTGCCTCACAAAGATTATTTACAATTCCTGTTCGTGTCCTAAAAGGAGCAGAGACCGGGCCACAAAACTGAAGGCTCCGTTCACCCTTCCCAGGCACATCAGGAGCCAGTTTGGTCCTGGAGCGTCTCCTCGCAAGTCAGAAACAACCAAACAAGCCCAGGCTGGTGGGACTGGGGGTTACACATGACTGCACGTGGGGCCAAGCAAGCCCAACAGAGCCTGGCCTGTCCCAGGGACAGACATCCCCACGGAGCAGCACGTCCAGCGGGATGCATCCCAAAGGTCACCAAACAAGGCTGCATCACGCACGCTCCAGACCCGGCACATCGGCCCCAAATCCCCAACAAGAAAATACAGATTTCACAGTCCAGCACTCCCAGATTCTCAAAAAGCAACCCCAAGTATTATCTAACCATTGCTAACAAGCCAAAGAGGCACTTTTCTTCCATTTTTTCTTAACCACATACTCATGTGCGTGGGCACAAAGTACCAATTGGGACAATCAGTCCAAAGCCCGGATTATTCATGGGAAAAAATAAAAATATCCAGGGCTGCACAAGCCTATGAAACCTCTGCCATCATTTAACTGACCTGAAGCAGAATTCAGACAGATTTTCAGCACGTTACTTAAAAAATATGAATCCTGGGGTAGTCTGGAAGTACAGCTGTGGTGTTCATCCTACCATGAGGAATATTCAGCCAATAAAACCTGACGATTCATTGAAATAATTAAAAAATAAATAAATAAATGCTATGTTTTAGTGCCAATTACTCCATAGGGCCTGTCTTTAAAAGGGCTAAAAATAAAAGTCATGCCACCCCCAGGGTACACCTATTTCATGTTGCCTATCAAGATGATCAATACCACAGGTATTAATCAATACCACAGGTTGTACCACTTGCACTATGCTGGCTCCTCAACTACAGCACACCAATCACTTCTAAATTTAGGATTATGTTCGTTAGAAAGTCGTGCTTCAGCGGCAAAGTCCAACTGTGAACCCCAGTTTTCGCTCTTCCCTGGTTTTAGATTTAATTATTTTTTCAAGTCATTTTTTAGCACGGCAAGGAACGTGTTGCAATATTTGCTTCTATATTTATTTTGGGGCACCACAAATAGTGCAATCCGTCCCTGAACTTTACCCATCATTTTTCATGCCATTGGAGCCTGACCAAGGAAGAAGGAACACGAAACACAGCGTCTTCATCTTGTTCTGAACAAAACAACACACTAAGCCAGGCTTTAGCAGCTGCAGCAGCACAGGAACCAGGCTCTTCTCCTTCCCCCAAACCCCTCCTCTCTGCTTCCATTTTCCTTCAGGCCTCATCTGTACAAGTTAAATCAGAATTAAACCTCAGCGCTGCGGGGGCTTCCTCGGAGGGAGAACCAGGCACGAAAGCAGCTTCCTCCACCTAAGGGGACGTGAAAACAAGGAGGGGGGTTTCAAAAGAATCCTGACAGCTGAAAATTGGGCCTCAGCACCCAAAAGGAACCTGCCTTTCGATTTCTACACAAACCTTCTGACCTCACCCCTTTCGTTTCTTTCCTTCCCAGCCCCAAGACTTTCAGGCCTGATGGATGAAACATTCAACTTAAACTACGTACACACAACACATATTATCGAACAGAATATTTTTTCATAATATTTTACAGCCCTTTAATGAAAGGTGAAATTTTGAGCAGCTTATTTTGCAGAGGGAAAGTGTTTTCACCTGCAGGGCTTTTTTTTGCTACGTATTTAGGTACTGCTCGAGCATTCTATGGATTCCAGCCGGAATTTTTGTCCAAGTGGGAAAACCCCCAGATTTTGAACAATAGTTATAAAAAAAGACAAGTTCATAAGCACCAAGCACGACAGGTCCCTTTAAAAAGATATTTAAGGATCCAGAGATGATTATATTTTTTTTAAGCTTGTCCTGTTGATAAAGTATGAAGATTATGTATTCAAATAAGGCTTAAACTCTAACACACTGAGCACTAATGTAATGATCCACAGAGATTTACACTGGAGATCTCCCATTGGTGCTTACAGGAACAAAGGTCAGCACCACACTAATTTAAGGTTAGCTACTTATTTACCTCAAACAATTCGATATTAGGGCTGTAAATCCAGACAAATCAGGCACAGTCTTACCTAGAATTCAACAGACTTATGAAAAATCCAAAGCAGACATGATTAAGGGTAGATTTCAAATGCAGTATCTCGAACAGACCCCCCCCCCCCCCCAGTCTGCAGGCAATTTCTCCTCGCAAAAAAAATTAAAACATGACCTGCAGACACTGTGTTTTTTTCAGTTAATGGCTGGTATCGATACATTATTAATAATCTAGAAATTTCCAAGGCACAGGCACTAAAGTCAGACTGTGCCGGTGTTTGTGCCACACGCTCCCAAACAAGCTGTTCATTAATATGCTCTGTGGGGCTGGAAAAGATCTGCAGTGTCACACGAGCTGCTTCACCTACATAAATTATTGATTCTTCTGCACCGCTCATTTTTACCCGTTTTAACCCGCAGCTTTTGCAATTCCAAACATAAAGCACTGAGATCTCCCATCTTTGATCCACTGCACAATCCAGTGCGTGCTACAAACCCCCTCTGCTACAAACAACCCGGAAAATCGGGGAAAAAAAAAGGGGAAAGAATAAATACCCTTATCCTTCCAGCTGCTCGGCTGACTGTCCATCTCTCCACGCTCGCGATGTGCCCTCCAGCTGGGGTTATCAATTATGCATTCCAAGGGCAGAGCTGCGGGAGAAGGAACCTCCAGGCAGGGTGGGACTCATGGGCTTCCCCCGGCAGTCTGCAGTGGTGCTGCACTGGTGCTGCAGGAGCGGGTCAGCTGACGGGGTGTGGAGCTGACGCAGTGCTGGCAGCGGCTGCCACGGCCCCAGCGCCGCCCCGGCCGGGCGCTGCTGCCGCCGGCACAGGAGCTCCGGAGCATGGCAGTGCCGGCCAGCGGGCTCGCCCGGCCCCAGCAAAGCCCAAGCGCCCTAAGCGGCTTTGGCAGCGCGGCTAAAAGGAGGCACCAGACGGGCTTTAAATAGCTCGCTTTCCAAACAGCGCGCAAGGCGTTTACAAACCCCCCAGATGTATGGCTTCCCCTCGCTGCTTTAAACAAAGGGCTGCCAGCCGGCGGGCAGCACACAGCCCTCACACCTCTGCCTTCACACCGGCAGCTGCCAGGGCAACCCGACAGCAAAGGCAAGAGGCTCACACGGGACACAGTCAGTCTGTTTGCCGGTGTCTTCAGGCCTTATGAACCGCTCAGCCGTGTTTGTTCATCTTAATGGAGGCTGGAGAAGAAGTTAACCAGCCCTTAACCTAATTCCTACAAGCAAACACCTTCCCTTTTTTCTTTTGCATCAGCATTCCCTGTTGGCAGGTGCTGACCTGACTATTCAACGTTAAGAACAGGAACCTGAAAGTTTACACTCACAGCATATAGAAAGTAACATATTGCACGGGCACAAGAATGGACTAGAAACCCCATGTCTGAAAGAGAAGAGCTGTGAGAATCGTGCTATCATTTTGTTTCCACCCCTGCTGAAAAAAACAATTTGGAGACTCTTCTTAAGATCTGGGGCTGACAGCAAAATGCAAAACCTCCCCAGCACTGCTCCAAAACCTCTCGAAAATTTGATACACCATTTTCCAAAGAACTGGAAAAGGGCATTCCCACATTTCCAGAAAAATACTGCAGACCAGGTGGGCCAAAGATCCTAATTCAGACCTTAAACAGCCAGTTTTACTTTTCATTAGAAAATCTTACACTAAGATCACTACAAATTTACTCCAAAGCCCTGTTTTTTACTTCAACAGCTACGTAAACTTAAGGTCTCCTTTGACAGCAAGACCAGTTACATCTACTTTTAACTTCTGCAAAGATGTGCATTTCAGTCACAGTCTCAACAGGTAAATCCAAACGTGCTACAGGAGGGACCTGGGGAGTTTACATTCAACCATCACAGTGCAGGCAAATGGGAGAAGATGCACTGCACAAAGAAAAGGACAAAACAGGTCTGAAAATCTGCTTGTCTTGGAGCTGAACTGGAAACCACTAAAATCTGGGGGTCTCCTTCTGCACTTGCACTGTCACTAAATTAGACACAAATATGATGCTTTCAAAGGTCTTCTCGCTAATGGTGAAATTTGCAAGGATACACAGCTAAAGCCTCTTAACTTCCTATTCTTTCTACCATAGACTTCAAATAGTGCAATTATGCAATACTGCCAAGCAGACATTTTGTGGTGGCCACAGCAGAGCGGCAGCAGGCGGAGCAGGGACACCATTCCCGTTCCTCCCAGCTGCAGTGATCCACTCGCTCCCCCACAGGAACCCTCCCTGCCTCCAGATCCTCCTCTCAGTGTTCACCCTCAGCACTCCAGGCAAGCAATCCCCCAAGGCAAGTCCACATCCCCCTGCCCTCACAGCTCTATTTTGGGCAGGATGTGACCCTGTTCTACACATGAACTGGGCACCGGCACCGCCAAACTGCAGGAGGAATGGTAATGCTCCAGCAGGGAAACTCCATGCCATTTACACAAAAATCTGCCCAACTACCAGGCTGCTTTACCTTTAAGAGGTGCTTTTATCAGCTCAGCCAGACATCTCAGACACAATCAACTCTGAACACGTTCCAGGGAACAGCCCTTGTTCCAAGGGGCAGCTCGAGGCAGGGTGAGTACTGGACTCACTCCTCGCCCAGACACTGAATCACCCTCGGCAGGGGGACTGACCCCAGCATTTCTGCCTCCCCAGGGAGGGGCAGTTGGGATCCCACCTCCCTGTGCTCCCACTCCGTGCTGCTGTCTCTGGGCAACGGGACACTTACCCCAGGCACTTCATTTTGTCCATAATGCCTCTGTGCAGGGAACTCCCCAGGCCTTGCTCTGCCAGCAGCCTCAGCTCCACAAGGCTTTGCCTCTCAACAGGGGCCCTGACAGCTCTAAGTCTACTTCTCTCCTTCAGAAAAACTTCTCTCATGCCTTTGTTTTTCCTCATTCCTCCCACTCTGGAAGTTCACCCTGGAATGGAAGCCTCCACTTACTATTATTTAGCTGGTTGCATAAAAGACAACCTGAATAAGCAAAGAATCAAAGAATACAATGACATTAAATTAAATCAAAACTTTACACTGAATTAAATGGCATTTTACCAATCTTCTTCTGGAAGAAACTCCAGGCATTCCAAGGTATTTTTCCTCCAGCAGAAAACAACAAAAAACCCCAAACAAAACACTTCCCATCCGCTGAGTGGCTCCATTTAAGTCACCACAAACACAAAGTAACAGAAATGACCCAAATGTGCTTGTGTCAGGCAGAATTCCTAATGTCCTTTATGCTTCACACAACTGCAATGACCTGGTTTGCTGTTCCAGCATCACAGGAAATAGTTTAATTCTGCCCCAATGTTTTGGGAGCAAAAAGGAAAGATACAGTGTTGGAAACACCCCCTCAAAGCACATTTCCCATTTGGATTTCACCTTTGCATTTGCCCCCTCAGGAAAATGCAGGAAATGGAAAATATTAGTGAGTAGCTGCATTCCGGAGTGCCTGTAAGGAAAGCAAATAAATCAGATTTAATGGGAAAGGAATGCCTGATGGTCAAACCCGCCCTGAAACACAGGTGTCCTGGCAAACCAAGTGCCGTGAGAGCAAAGATCTCCCCATTATTTCCAAATATTACTGTCATCTCAACAAGAACATACTGAGAGATACAAACTGCCAATCTACATTTTAGAACGCAGCTTTGTTATGGTCAGAGGTTTAGAGTCTGTAATCCAATAATATAAATATCAATACTATAAAGTCTTCCACATCCCCTCAGTCAAAACCAGGTCTTTGGAAAGCCTCTTTGGGATAATGAATGCTCTCTATCAGAGATTAAAGTCGGGGCAACAGAAGGGCTGGGATATGTAACGTGTATATTCAGTTTCCCAGTCTCAGACTGTGCAGCTCATTTCAGGAGCTGAGTTTCCACCCGGGGATGGATTCCCTGTGTCCAGGGGACGCCGGGCGCTCGGGCTCCGGCTCAGTGACAAACGCTAGGTGGCATTACAGCCCTCTCCCAGGAGCTGGGCTGACCCGGGACTGCTCAGTCCCCGCCCTGTCCCGCTCTCACACCAACACAGCTGAAGAACCAACAGAACACCCGCTCTCCAGTCACTCCTGAACCCCTGTCAGTGGGGCTCAGAAAGGGCCAGTTTGAGCTCTGGGGAGGGACACAGGGAAGCAGCTCAGAGCCAACTACAGCAGGTCCTGAGAAATACAAGTTTGAAAAAAGTATCACTGTATCCAGGACTGCAGGAATTGCTGGGGTTGCAGGGGGGTGTTTGCCCTTGGAAGTGTTACAGTTGTTACAAGGAGAGGAGTTTCTTTATAGTTAACTACAGTTCTGAATTTATTGGGCTTTTCTGGTTTTGTTTGTTCCTTAAACCTCTGAAGTACCAGGTCCCCGTGGTCACACCCCATAGAACAGGTTACCCAAGGGTGTGCCAGGCAGCACTCAACAAACCTCCTTCTACCAGAGGCTCTTCAAAGCTTTACACTTGCTTTACTGGAATGGTCAAGTTTATAAAGTACCTGCAGCCTTTTCAGAGTCCTGTTAGCTGCCTGCAGTCCCCTGGGGCTGTGGGAACTCACAGCACACTGGCATTTAGGTTAGTTTCCAAAAAAATAGCACTG
>JAYRBT010000114.1:3995100-4015888 GCA_036023395.1 Myiotriccus ornatus | reverse complement strand
CGTGCCAGAGGGTCTCCAGCACCCACCCTCTGCTGTGAGAGCAGCAGCCCCCCGAGGCTGAACCAAGAACTGTGCCGAGGTCCCATCACTGAATAAGCCTTGCAAGTCCCCACCACCAGAGCCCTCACAGACGTGCCCACACTGGGCAAACTGGGAACACCAAGTGACTATTTGCTTGACACCTTTCTTTTTCTTGTCTTATAACACAGGCAAGCACTATTTTTAAAACCTTCTTTGGTGTGATCCAAGGAGCCAGCCTGGCTTTGCTGAGTTCGTTTTAAGCCTAATACCTCACAAGGCAAAGCCAGCTCTCCAATTTCCACTCCAAGCAGCAATACCAGCCCTGAGGAACCAGGCAAAGCAAAACCAGACCTCTGCATTTCTGCATCAGCAGCAGTATTTTCTCCACATCCATCATGGCCTGGTGGCTCTACATTAATGTAAAAATAGTAACATTTACGTAAATATATTTGGTTCTGAAAAGTGCATAAAGTTTCCAAATCAAGGCAGAAGGCAAAGTTATATCAAAGCATTTAAAACAAGATTTTTAATTTTCAGTACAGTTTTGCTACTTGCCTGGATAAAATCAAGTACTGGAAAAGATGGTTTTCTCGGTTGTTTGTTTGTTTTTAATTAAAAGCAAACAAAAATAGAAGTAACTGATTTCACAAGATGAAAGGCAAGAAGCAGAGATATGGCAGAGGCAGCAGCACATTCACACTGACCCTGTGAGGCAAGGCTTTAAGCTAAGCTGTAGTCTGGCACTGAACCACAGCTTTGAGCAGCAGCAATGCCACTTGCAGACACACTCATGACCTGCCTGGCTTACTCAAGTTAATCCCACCAGTAGTTTTCCAAAACCCAAGTGCCCTCAGACCTGCATTTCCTGTCACAATATACAGTTGGCTGGTTTGGTTTAGCAAAATATTTATATCTTGCCGTGTCTTGTGGATTATAAACCTCACTGGAAGATAACAGAATGCAGGGCTTCGTGTTTAGAAGCTCCCTCAACTCCTGCTGGGCCAAAGGGATTTCTGTTCAGCTTTCTAAAAATGACGCTTTTCCACTGAGGAGCACACGGAGAGAAACCTCAATTCCAAATTTAGAGCACAGCAAAGCAGTGCCACAGCTCCGGGGTGGCAAAAGCTTGGAAGGACAAAAGCCACACTGGAGGACGAGGGATCAATCTGTGACACCAAGAACTGCAAGGCTCAGCCCTGCAGGGCCAAGTGCCCCCACGGGCCCTTGGAGAGCCCAGCAGGAAAGGGTCCAGGGGAACCAAGGATAAATCACTGCAGAGGAGGTGTTGAAAGTGTTCAAAGAAAACAAGGGCAAAGGAACACAACAGAGTCCTCTGGGGTAAGGAGGAGAAGAGGAAAATGCACAAGTCCCTGAAGGTGCAGTTCCCTTCCTGCCCAAAGGCCAACTGCAATCTTGACCAAAAATTCTACGTGTGAAATCTTTTGAAGACTTGGCAGGCCCAGAGAGAGGCTATGGTTTCTGGTGAGGAGCACTGGTTTCAGGAGCACGGGCTGTCATTTCTCAGGGCTGCACTGAGCACAGTGCACAAAGTCCTCCTCAGCTCTGGCTTCCATTTGCTCAACACAAGCACACAATGGCTCTGCCAGTCCCTGAATTCCCAGGGTCTCCCAGTGGCAGGATATTACGTCCACACCCAACCTTTATTTTCCACCCGAGCCGGAGTGTGAAGAGAGATTACATAAAAGCAGTATTTCCTAAGCAGCCAAGGAGAACCACCCACTCTCCCTCCACCCACCTCAGAATGGCATTTTTCCTGCTGGGAGGAAAGAGATACAAGGGCTTTTTCCTGCTGTGGTCCTGTGTAACACCTCCAGGCAAGCAGGGAAAGCGGGGCAGGACAACTCCCGCCCCAGCACGGACACGAACTGACCCATCAGTCCCTCCAGGCTGTAACTCAAGTGACTGGTGGAAGGGATGGCAGCGACACGAGCACTGAAGAATCCTCCCCTCCCGAGCTGGAGGCAGAGGCCTTGCAGCAACACACCCCTGTGGGCAGAGAGGACACAGCCAGGACACACCACTGATGGTGGTTTTCCTGTTTGCATCTCAGTGGCAGCAACTGGGTGACCAAAACACAAGAGAGTAGCACACTACTACAAGAATCAGGTAAAAAAAACCCTTCACAACACAGCAAGCTCCAAGCAAGGTGATTTCAAGCAAAGGTGGCTATTTAAAACACTTTAATTGATCTGCAAGGTGAGCTGTCTCTACAGCAAAGTTCCACCCAAAGATATACAGAAATCGGGGTAATCTGCAGTTTTTACAAATTATAACTCAAAGTCTCCTTCAGGAAGAGGAACTGCTCAATTAATGCTTCCTCAGAAGACAGATTTGTTTCATGAAATACAGAAGAAGGAGAGCTCCAAATGAACACAATCTCCAGCAAAAAAAGTCTTTACTCCCAATTTTATCTGCCAAAAATCCCTAATGATGCAGGTCAGTAAAGTACTTTCAGCACTGCAGTGAAGGCTGACCTCTTGTTTATGAGTGGTATCACTTCGTATTAGTGACTGAGCACTCCAATCAATGGCTTTTATAGAGAACTTCACACTCCACCTGGCTGACTGCATTCCTATTTTTAACCAGAAACATTCTGCAAATTAAATATTCCCCCCAAAAAGCCACCCACAAATAACCCCGCAGCTTCTTCTTTCATTAACATGAACCCTCATAACTTCAGAACTCTCTGTTCTGTCAGCTAAAACACAAGGTTCCCCAGTCAGAATCAGATTTCAGTTTTGTTTAAAAATAAAAAAACCCTGACACCAGCATGACAAAGGAGTGTGATTTTAAATCTAATTTTAATTTTTGCTGAATGTCCACTAACATTACGATGCTGACATTACCAGCATAAAACTTTACAAATATCAAAGTTTCAGATTAAAAGTAGAGAAATAAATGGAGGCAGATTCCCCAGATAACAAATTAAGTGAAAGTTTGCTGCAAAGATTTCCAGAGAAAAAGAGAAGAACGTTTAAACATTCAGAAGTAGTAAACTGACAATTCCAAGAAAAGCAATTTATGAGAAAACAGCCTTTTTTTCTTCCTTCCCACAAAACACATTTGCCAAAGGAAAGCAGGACTTGAGTCTAGAAATCAGAACTTCAATCAGAACCAAGAAGTCAGGCAGGGATTTCCACCCTCCTCAGCGGATCTGGGGAAGGGGAGCTCCCTTCCAGCCCCCAGCAGCAGGACGGGGCTGCAGCGTCTGTTCTGCTGCTCTCCTGGAACCGACCACAGCGGGACACCGATTGCAACAGAAAGATTTAACAACAAAAGAAAGCAGGGTCAATTAATACTCCAAGGAACGGCATCTGTGACACCACTGACAGGTTGTGTGCGAGTTCCCTTTGCAGCAACCCCTCCGGGCAGATACCAAAGACAAACTGTTTCTTGGCCCAGCGCACCGTGTTGTTCCTGTGTCAGCACTTCTAATCTCACGCTGTTTGCAACACACTCAAAGGGACCACTAAAAAGTTAAACTGAATTATTATTTCAAGTCCTTGGCTGCCTGATTTCCCACTGCAGTACAAAACAAGGGCACACAACTTCACAAGAATTCCCCGAGAAGAGCAGCTGCCTACACAAACTCCATTTAAATCATCTGTTATGATGCCACTGTTCTAAATATGGGATTTCACCAAATATTGAAGCCATTCAAGATTAAGGACATTAATAGCATGTTTTCACATCATTAGATCAGGCTGCAGAGCCACAGCAAATAATTAGTTTTTCTCATTTGGCCCTTAGTTAAAGGTGTAAGTTTATAAAGACAAGTTTCCAGGGTAGGAAACTCCAACTGCAAAACATTGGAAATCTTGGAGCAAAGTGTACAAGCTGCTACAGAAAATGGAGATTTTGTTGAAGATTTAAGGGGAGAAAGGAGCTCCATTTTGAACATCTTGAGGGTGTCACAGCTGGGATCACTAAAGGATCCAAGGCTTTGATTAGTAACAAGAGCAGCTGCAGGTCCTTGCAGGCCTTTGTGGAAATTACTGCGAGTGGAATGACCTGCACTGCACAGGAGCTCTCTCATTTCATGTTAACTGAAACAATGAAGCAAAGTTCAAACCAAGCATTTTGCCCAAAGCTGGCTGCTTTAAACAGTCTGGTTGTGCAGGCACAGGGCTCCAGCACGACGTGCTTTCCTGATGTCTAAGCACAAATCTATAACCAAACTGCTTTAGGCAAGGGGGAGTTTTTTTATATCATTTTTTCGTGGTACAATTTGCAGCTGCAAAAACCTCCACTTGAGGCAAACTGCCAGCAATGCAGAGCTGGAAAGCAGTGGCAGAGGTAAGGCTGAGCCACTTCTTCTCCTTTTGATCAGCTATTCAGGGAAAAGAAAGGCAGCCCCACTGCCCTGCAATCCCCAGGTGCCAACGCAAGCAGGAACAGATGGACAAGCAAGAGAAGGTAACTCTGCTCTGTCACAGCTCACAGCACTCTCCACTACACTTCCCACAGTGCCAAGCCAGGCCCCACTACAGGGGGCTTTTTACAAGGCCATTAAACCCTTCAGACACAAGTGCCAGTCTCACCTCAGCCTTGCACCACTCCGCTCACTAACACCCTGGACAGGACCCAAAGAGCATTCCAGAGGATGGGTCCATAAAGCCACTTCCTACTAAAAGCTCCTCACCCCCGGGGAGTGTCACAGCCCCTCCTCAGAGCAGGGACAGCCTTTTCTCTGGCACGCTGTGTTACTCAAGCCAAAGAACAAAGGCTCACAGTCCTGCTCCACACAAACTGTTCTCACACCAAGGGTACACGAAAATTCCCCAAACCAAGAAGCACATACCTATCCCAACCCAGCCATCCACAGGGGCACCAGCAGGGGAGTTCCATCCTCTGAGGAACCAAGAGGAACCCTTCGGCTTCTGAGCACAGTGCCGGCCCAGGAGGAGTGAGGGGCACAGCCCTCACCTTCCCCAAGGAGCAGATCCACTGGCCAATCACCACTCCTGCTTCATCACCCCAACTGCCATCAGCTGCTCCAAAGCCTCCCTTCATTCCACTCAGGTGGCCACAGTGAACTCCAAAAGCCTCAAACACCCCCTTCACCACCACAGCTGGATCTCAAATCCAAATCAAACATGCTCCCTCGCAAGGCTTAACATGAACTGAGAGCTCTCTCCACTAGGAGCTGCCCACATTCAGCATTTCCAGTCACCAATTTCCACTATTCCAATCTATTTGATTAACAAGAAGCAGAACGGAGCAGTGTAGCCAACTGCAAACACGTGTCCAGCCAGACACAGCTTTACAGCCAAGTGTTCAGTCTCTGGCAGTATCTGAAACCAAAAAAAATACTAGATGATTCCTCTACAAACTAAATAACTCTTAAGACCCAGACTCTTTACCACACATTGAAGTAACAAACAGCAATTTGGGTTCTGGCAGTGCCACAAAGCAGAAAAATATAATAATTACATCAGAACTTATTCAAAGGGAGGAGGTCTAAAGAGCCATGCAAATCCTATCATTATGCAGACATGATCCAATTTAATTTTAGAGATTATACCAATCACAAGATTCCCTTTCACTGATTTGTACAGATGGAATTTTTCCCTGCTTTCCCCACAATTAAACAAATTAAGCAGTATTTAGATTAGCAACCTTATCATTGCAGAAGAATGTGTTTATTAGTTAAATTAATCTTGGAAGAATGGAGAAGAGATGCCACTGATTTCTTTTGGCATCTCTTCCCAACACATTACCTTGTGTGACAAGATTCTGACACGAGCGCTTACAGTCTGCAAAACAGAAACAAATTGGTGCATAAGACATCTTCTCAAAGAAAAAAAAAAGATAAGAACATTATAGCCATTATTATCTGTAGAATATTTTTAATAAAGCAGTGTGAAGATTCTCTGGGACCAACCAGCACTGCAATGGATGGGGATCAATACAGGTCTTGCCAGTCCACCTGTGTGTCATTTAAGACACAATACACGTACAGGGAAAAAGTGATTTTCTTCCCAGCCGGTGTGATCCTTTCAAGACAACTTGGGTCTAAAACGCACTAAACTCCCCCCTTTGGCCAGGCTGAAGGCCACGAAAAGCCACCTCCCTGCCACCACTGCCATTTTCTCCTTGCTCCTTCCTCTCTGCTCTGCAGCTCCAAGCTGCTCCTGAAGGCCTCACCCCTGCTCTTTCATCTGCTTCCCTCGGCACTGCCTTCCCTATCCCACACAGGCACTGAGGAATTTTATCTGCTGTCAGGAAAGAGCCGACAGCAGAGGTCAAGAAAACTGTCACAAACCAGGGGTAACTGGGAAAAGCAGGACTTTGACAGACTGACAACAGTTTGAACTGGCAACAGCAAAGTTTATATTTATCTCAGTCTCGTGTCTTATTAAAGACATGTTAATTAACATTCTGCCTAGCTGATGAAGTTGATGACATGATTGCCCTGTTCATTAACAAGCTGCAAGCTGAAGTTGACAGCGTTTCCTCAGACACAAGATCCCAGCAAAGCCAGGGAGGGTCAGGCTGGTATTCCCAACACCTCTACACGAGTGGGGGGGAACACAACTAAAAGTATTCTCTCTATAGACATCAGAAAGCAACAAGTGGAGACAAACACATTAAAATCATGGGGGAAAGCAGTCATTTAAAACTTTAAAATCCAATCTGATTTAAAATCTTCCTATTCTGACAGCTGCAGTTGGCAGCAGATTGATTATTTCCATTAGAAAGATAAAAACCTTCTACTGAGACAATTTGGTTTTTCCAGACTTTGTGAATATTAATCAGGCCATTATTTCATTGCTACTGTAGATGGAAGGGCCAGCTAAAGCTCCCCACAAACGTGTGCCATCCAGCTGGAGCTCAGGGGTCTCAGGGCTGGCTGTGCTGCCCTAAAAACTGACCCTGGAGAATAAGCAGAAGACACTATGCAGGGATTCCAAGGCATCAGAGCAGTCATTTCTATTTTAGATCATAACCCAAGAAATAACAAAGAAATAAAACCTTCAAGAAAACACTCTGTGTTCTACTGAGGCCTCACAGTTCACTATTTTTACTCGGCAATAAAAGCTTTTTTTCTCTTTCATTTCTAATGCAGATTGATAGTCACACAATTTTCCTCCTACTTCATGCATAAGCAATCCTGAACACCTCAAGACAATTCACCTGTGAGCTATATGTTGCTTTACATTTCCTAGCCAACAAAAGACCAAGAACTATTTCCTTGCTCCCAAACTGTCTGGAAGCCAAAGGACATTTTCAGATGCCTGCATGCCTCCTGCTGCAGCCAGGCTCCCATCCTGAGCACTCCCCAAAAGCCCCAGGACACTGCAGGCAGAGGGAGGAAAAGGGAAAACACCATCCACTTGCCCAGAACTTTGCACCAGTCAGCGAGGGAAAACCACTGAGTGGGAAGCCTGAATGGCCTCCCTGACTTCCAGGAGTGCTGTGTGTGGTTATCTGAGAGATCAGAGACACGTTCCACGGTCACCAGCGGGTTCAGCCAGGGGACAAGAGTCCAGCAAGGGGGACCTGACTGTGGGGTCACTCCACAGCCACGCTCCAAACTTCCCTAAGTACAGACCGGGAGGAAGGGCATGAGGGGCAAACAATCAGTGGGTCCTCATTGTCTCCTAACTTGTGGTTTGCAGGATTTCATCTCCAAGGGGAAAGCTCCCAGTGCAATTGCCCACTTCCCTGAGGGCTGTACCATTCCAGGGGAGGTGGAAGCCGTGTGGTTTTATGCTGGAGAGCAAGTCAAGGGCTAAGCACACAGAGCAAACGTACCATGAACTTGGCAGTGCTATCCCTGCACACACTCCTGCTTAACAGGAGCGTTTGGCTTCTGAAACTCTTACAGCAGCTCCACTACAAACACAGGCCCAGTCCTGGACACTGCACAGGACACCAAATAAAACTGAATAAACAACTTGATCCCTTGTTGAACTCACCTAGATGGGAACATGGCTTTACTATACCAGGCAAATAGCTGATTGTTCTCCTCCTAATATATATACATTCCAAAAAATCACATTCTATTTAAGATAACTCAGCTGGTGACCACCTCCCTTAGAGCTTTAATGGGTAGATGTGGGAAGAGAAAGGGTCTCGCACCTCACAGAAACACTGAAGTTCGGTGGGAATGTATTTTAATCAATGAAGGGTGCAGATAAAAGTCACCAGTGGTAGTAATCAAGGACAGCTATGGATTTTTTCCAAGTCATGCTGCATCATGTCCTTAAAATCCACACACTCCTCTGTACAAGTCCATGCACACAGAGCAGCACGAAAACCCGAGGAGTGAATATGCTGCTTGAGAATTCGGATAAAATGCAAAGGACGGGACGTGCAGGGGAAAACGGTCAGCGTGTGGGGTGAGCAGAGGCAGGGATAGATCCCTGCATTTCATCAGCACCTCCTGCAGCTCAGCTTGGCCAGGGCACAGCACAGCTCCAGGCAGCTCTGCTGACCCGCGTTTGACACTGTCTGGCAGTAAGCACACCCCTCCTGAAACCTCTCCTCAGCATGGGAGGAATTAAAGAAAAACCCCTACAGAATCCAATGGAAACCCGAGACTAATGAACAGACTGGCCCTTCACAACATTTGCATATGTATTTACCCGAGGTCGGCGCAGGCAAGTGAGACACAAGGAAACATCTTTATTCTCTCTGCATGCTGGCCCCGGGCCAGGCTGGTGGCTTCTGTATACAGCTTCTTGTAAGTGCAGTTTAACTTCCAAACACAACAGTCTCTTCCAGGAAAGTGATGTATGACCTCCCTTAAAAAGCAGGATTTACTGCTGCAGGATCTAGAAGGGAAGTGGTATCTACTCATCACAGTATATTGGTTACTCTTACTTTGGGCAGCAAGCCAGAAAAAAAAGGGGGGCACTGCTCTGACCACGTACAACTACCTCAGACTGACTTTCCTTTGCCTGTCTGTAAATTCAAGTAATCAAAAGATTTAAGTAGCAATATCTCTAGAAGGACTGGAGGCTTTGGTACCCCCAAAACAATGAGTACCAAAGAACCAGAAAGCATCCAGGACAGCCCAGGTCTGACCGCAGTGCTGCTGCTTGTTTTCCTCTCCTGCAAATATTTATATTAGCCCTTCTGAAGGGAGGCTGCTGTTACCCTGCCAGGGACTTGCATCACATATAATTACGTCCCAGTCTCTTATAACAACGATACCGAATCCTCCTAAGTGTGTAACTGATAGCAATTACAAAGGTTTTCTTTTTCAAAACACCCCCGTGTATATACAAAATACATTTGAATGGGCCATCAACCAGGCAATTCACTTTTGCTGTTGTTACACTGACAAAAAGCAGCAGCACAGCCAATTGTTGCAGATCAAAGCAGCCCTCCTATTCTCAAAGCTCAAAGTAAATGAAACCATAACTCTGCAGAGGGAACCAGCCCAGCCACGTGGCTGTCCCTGCCACAGTCACCCTGCCACCAGTTGCAGGCACAAAATTCATTTTGCCCATTTCCCAATATGACTCAAAGGGGTTGAAGCCAAGCCAAATATTTTGCCCCAGACCATTTTAACAGCAACTGCTAAATGCAAAACTAACAAATACCCAGTATTTAAATGGACACTCCTGCATCTGAGAGGGCCAAAGCGTTCAGGAGATAACCTGGCAATGCTCTCATCTAGGAGTTTCAGGTGCACAGCCTCTAATATTTCATCTCATCATTAGAGACGCATTGTGTTACAACACCTTGTCTATGGAAACCAGGCCTCCCCCAGATGCCAGTCCTCACTTCAGCCCTAAATTAATCATCACTGACACATTAAAGTAACTCTTTGATACCACTCAGCTCCACTACGCAGTTCTCACAGTCAGGTCTCCTCTATTCTAACCAAGAGCTATTTCCAGAATTACTGTGCTCTTTTTTCCTTATCCTTCAGGGGTCAGAGAGCAGAAAAACAAATCACCTCCAGAAAACACACTTTTCCCCCTACTTTTCAAAGCAACATGACATGGCTGATCTTATTTCTTCCCTTCAGTTCCGTTTAAACCACCCAGAGCTTCACTCAAGGAACACGCCTAGAAAAAAATTCTGTTCGCTCGTCATACAGAATCCCTCCTCTTCAGTCTGTTGCAAGCTTTTGTCATCATCTGTCCTCCAAACGGTGGAAACAAACAAAAAAAATTAATCTCCTCAGCGTATTGCTACACTGAGAGCTTCCAGAGGAACAAAAAAACCAGGCTTCATGAAAGACAACAGCACAACTAGCCATGAAATCCTGTCACACATGCAAATAAAATGCATTGTGAAACTCACCCTGGCAAAACTGAATTCAGGTCTAACAGGCCTTTTTTTTTATCATTGTTTCAGATGCTTTTCTTGATTAGATCTTGAGCATCATGCCCCCTCACGCTGCGATGCTAAGTCATTATTGAAACCCTGCATCTTTACGACACAGCACTGCCAGGACAGCAGTGAAGGTAAGCACACACCATTGTGGTCACGAGGCACTTCGATTTGTTCCTTCTCACTGTTTTAATGGCCCCGAATCAGCTCTTGCACTTGAATTAAGCAGAAGCAGAGCCAAAGCACACTCGCAATCCGCATGCAAGGCATTAGTCATGCGGGTCAGCTCCTGGATTAGACCTTGCCAGGAGAGCTCTGGCGTTCCAGCAGCACTAGGAATTGTTGGGGGGCGGCACCCCCGCAGCTACACAGCTCTGAAGTCCCCCACATTAGGGGGCGACGCCTTGGAGAAGCCCCAGGTGAGAGCCGTGGCCATCCAGGGCGCGGGGTTGACATTCTCCAGGGCTGCCACACCTACACCAGCGAGCAGCCTGAGCGCCTTTTGTGCTGCCACACATTCCTCACCAGTTTACGAGTTCCCTCTCCGGGGTTCAGCCCCACAGTCCGCGGCCGGGGCGCGGCGTCCCCACGCGGGCTGCGGCCGCGGGGCCGTGCCGGGCAGGTGGAGGGCAGGCGGCCGCTCCGCAGTCCCCCGCCTCGCCCCTCCCTGCGGGCGCTGCATTCACCATGAGTAAGATTACAAGTATCCGCGCTCCCCTCCTCCCCCGCGCTCCCACGCCCGCAGTGCCGGGCCGGCCGGGGGAACCGTGCCCGGGACAATGCGGCGCGGGAGGGGCGGGCTGCGCGCCGGGCAGAGCAGCCGGAGCCGCGCGGACCCCGCGCCCGGTCCCCTCGGGGCTCGGCCGGTACCGGCGGGTTCCGCAGTGCCTCGGGCTCGGCCGGTACCCCCGGGCTCGCCCCCCGCTCCCCCCGCGACGCGGCCGTTACCAGGCGGCGGCGGCGGCCTCGCCCCCGGGCGGCCCATGTGCGAGGCGGCGGCCGGGGCGGCGCTTCCCCCTCCCGCCATTAGCATAACACAGACGGGAGGAGGAGGGAAAGAGAAGAAATTACAATAAAAATAAAAAAAAAGAAAAGAAAGAAAGGGGAGGGGGAGCTCTTTTTCCCGCATGAGCTGCGGCGGGGCCGCGGGGAGCGGGGCCGCGCCCGAGCGCGGAGGGGAGGGAGCGATGCCGCAGGAGGCGGCCGAGGGCCGGCAGACAAAGGGAACCTCCCGGCGGGGCAGCGGGGCTCGGGAACCGGAGAGGCTCGGGCGGAGGCTTCCCAGCCCGGCCGCCGCCCTCCCCGGGGCGGGGGCACTCACCAGCCGAGCCGGACGAAGACCCTCTTCTGCGGGGGGCGGCGGCGGGCTCGGGCTTGGGCGGCTGGGGCTGCGCGGGCCGGACGGGGGCCGAGGGCTGCTCCTGCGCGGGGGACGGCGTGGTGTCGGAGGAGGACGAGGAGGACACGACTCCCCGGGGACTCCAGTCGGGCTGCGGCGGCTCCGGAGCGGTGGGGCGGGGCGGCTCGGCGGGACCGCCGAGGTCCAACAGCTGCGGCGGCCGTTCCTGCGGGGCTGCGGCGGGAGCCGCGACGGGCTTCCTCTCCATCACCTCCAGCTGCTCGTCGAAGTCTTCGTCCTCGTCTTCCTCTTCCTCCTCTTCTTCCTCCTCCTCCTTCTCGTCGTCGAGCACAAACTGGTAGTTAAACTGTGGCTGCTGCGGCCGGGCTGGCCCGGAGGAGGAGGAGACCAGGGGCGACTGGTCCAGCTCGTCCATGGTGCCTGGAGCGGGCGGAACAATGAGCGGCGCGGTGGGGGAGGCGCGGGCTGCGCTGCCGCCGCCGCTGCGGGACCCGCACTCCGCCCTGTGAGTCACCGCGGGCGCGGCCGCCCCGCCCCCCGCGCCGACCGACGGCGGCGCCGCCCAATGGGAGCGGCGGGGGCAGCGCGGCCGCCAATGGGGAGCGGCCCCTCATGAATATGCATCGGGCGTGGCCGCCCCACTCGGGAAAGTTGGGCGCGGGCGGGGCGGGGGCGCGGCCCGAGGGGTCCCACCGGCCCGCGGGGCGGGGCGGGCACCGCGCCCTCCGCCCGCAACGGCGCCGCTGTCGCTCCTTCTGCTGTCTCGGAACGGCGGCCAGGAGCACCCGGAGCCGTCAGAAAGGGGAGAGGATGGCCGGGCTCTGGGGACGGACGCTGCGGGGCCCCGAGCCGCGCTGGTTCGCTCACCCTGCATGTGACCGAAGGCGTCCCGGGCGTCTCCGCACTGCGGGGCCGAGGGAGGGGAAGGCGCCGTTCCCATCCCGATCCCGCTGCTCGGGCGTCGCACCGATCACCGAGGGCAGGAACGACCCCTGGGGTGGGAGGGCAGTGGGAGTTTAACCAAAACATGATGCAAAAATCTTCCCGAGTCTGAAAAAACACGAGAGGAGACACTGTCAGAAGAGACTAAGTTGTTGAACCACCCGTGTTAGTGTAGGTCCTCCCCCGAGCAGATCTCATCATCTCTTAAAGTCTGCATTTAAATTGTGCAACTTCTGTGGGAAAGAATGGAAGGGAAAGAAAAAAGGAAAGGGAAGCAGAAAAGAAAGGAGAGGAAAGAGGAAAGACAGAAGGAAAAGAGGAACTGAAAGGAAAATGGAAAGAGGAATGAAAAAAGGAAAGAGGAGAAAAGGAAAGAGGAACTGAAAGGAACAATGAAAGAGGAATGGAATAAGGAAAGAGCAATGGAAAGAGGAGAGGGAGAGAAGAAGAAAACTTGTCTCCTGCCAAGTTGGCTCCTGTCACACTGGTGTGGTCTCCAGCTTTCTGCTCAGAGATGGAACATTGGCCAAAGCCCTGAGGGTAACACTTAATTTAACTAAAATAGTATCTCTTTGGGTGCAGTTTCCACCCACGCAGCTGCCATGATAAGACCAAAAGGCCTTATAATGCTATATTTAACACTACTCCAACATTATTACGGGTTTTAACCCACAGATGATTTATTCTCCCACATATGCCTGTATAAAGAGATTAGTTCATGGAAACATTCAGAGCAAGCAGCTGCATGTTCAGTGAGACACGAGAAGTGAAGGAAAAGCAGCTCTCCCATCACTTCCCCTCTGACATGAAGGATGCAAAAGATGCAGGGATGGGAAGAGACTGGCATGGAATTGGGGGTCAATCTACAGTATTGGGAAGGCCCTTTTAAAATTCCTCACCTTATAAAGAACTAGAGACCTCCTTCCAACTTCCAGTCATAATTTGCTCAAGGCCGATGTCCATCCCCTTACCCCTTCTCCCGTTCAGCTAAACTGTTCTTTTCTCTCAATTTTCATTTCTAAGAATACACTCTGTGCAGCCCTTGCTGTCCTAAGCCAAGGCTGGAGAAGCTGTGCTGCCACCCTTCCCCTTGCTCCTCCAACCGCCTTTCCCTGCACCCAATCCACTCTCAGTTCAGGCACAGGAAATTCCAGATGAGATTTTTTTTTCCCCAGGAATGTACAAAGACATCAGTATTCCCTATCTCTACCAGCAATTACTAGAAGGAATGTGCAGAGTATCTTCATAAACACAATGATGGCAACGCCGTTATCCCTGTGGGACAAACGTTTCCCAGCAGGTGAATAAGCACTTGACAATCTGTGAGGTCTTTTTGCCCCTCAGATTTTGTATGTTCTATTGACAAATTCTCCATTTCTGGTTTCAGGTCCGCCCTTTTTACAGCGATATAAGGGATGCTACAGCAGCAGCAGGATGGATGGATGGCAAATAAAAATATTCTGATTGAATAAAGTCTTTATAATTTCACCAGCCAATCTACTTTTTGCATGTCTTGGTTAAACAAGAAAATGGATTTTTAAAATTCCATTAAAATATACCCTTAAGGCAACAAGGTACCTTTAAAAACTTGGGAAATTCTGAGCTAGACACAGCACTGAAATTGATTTTAAAATACCTAACCATGGGGATTTTTGGTCATCTACAAGCAGGTAAAGTCTATATATAATTTGGATGATTTTATCAGAAAACTTGGAAGAGTTTCTATCATCAATTAAGGACAAATGAAAGGGGTTTTATTTAGAGACAGGAAGTGACTAAAGGTCTTGGAGGGAAACAGGAAGGGAGTTCCAGATTCCCCGAGCAAGTCAAATTAACAAGGGAGAGGAAAACACACTCTCCAGCAGGGACACTACTGCAAACCCCCTTCTTTTAGCTCTTTGCAGAAGTATTTTACAGTCCTGATGCGAAAATTGTCAACAAGTAGGAGTATTTTGCAGATATTCAGCAATTTAATTTACAAGCTATTTTCCTACAGCAAAGTTGGGAAGCAAGGCACTCCACGAGTGTTTCGGAATTTCCACTGCAGTGCTGCCAAGGGCCATGTGGATTTTTTTCTGGCTGGATGTTTTTCTGTCCACTCTGACCTTCAGCTTGATCTTACACAGAAATAATATGATATCACAGCGTATTCCAGACTAGGATAATAACTGAGATGAGCCAAGCGCAGTATTATCACTTCACAGCAGGATCCAACAGAAAAAAACCCCACATTTAGTCTCAGATGGCTGTTTTAAAGGCTGGGTTAAGATTGCAAGGGTGGCTGGATTTCTGTCCCTCCTTTTAAGCTCGGAGGACAATCCCCCAGGTGTCAGGCACCTGTAAATCTCTGTTTTCAGCTCAGGCCTGTGCTGCAGAGCCTTGGGTATTGAGCATGTCTGCCTGGCAGCTTTGTCTTTGCTCGAACCCCTGCAGGACTTCTCTTCAAGAGCAGCCGTGGGATGCTGGGACCAAATCCCTTAGTTGATCACCACAGGTGCAGCATATGGATGGAAAAGGTAAAGCAACAGAATTAAGGGACTGTTCACTTACCAGTCTGGCCATACTGCTTCTCACTCCTGAGGAACAGGAGCACCACTAGCTCCCCTGGACCTCGACACAAAAATCCATTCTATAACACCTCTTGCAAACAGCTTCAGGTTGTATCAACTACTGTTTCTGACTCATGTTCTCCCCTCCTTTTTTCATTTTAAATCAATATCAAGTTTAGATGCTGGCATTCCTAAATCTATGCCCATGGACAAGCCTGAATTCAAACTTTCTTGGGGTTTAGGGGTTTATTATAGCTCTGTTCTGTGAATACTCCCACCGGAGTATTCAACAAACATCTAATGAAATGTTTGTTCCCAGTGTGCCTGGGGCTTCAGTGGAGGGAAGGAAGTCCACTGATGGTCAGGAATTTCTGGGTCCTTCTGACTGACAAATCTGTGATGTTCAGTTCCCAGGGAGTGAAGCAAGGAGGATCCACTCATTACATCCCAAATTAGAGCATGGACAGAGCAGCTGTACAATTTACAGGTGTAGGTGACTAGAACTTACACCTCCGACAGCAAGAACAAACTAGGAAATGGTGGCATTTTACCTACATTATTTTAAGAGTTTTCTTAAAACTTAGGGATTTGTTGCAGTTACAATAATTTGGAATTTAAATTGGTTTGCTTTGCAAAGGGAAAAGTGCATATAATTTAAATTAGAAATCAATTTTTGCTCTTTTTCAGCATCGATATTGACCCAGTCAGGAAAGAAACAGCCCAGCAACCAACATCCAGGGTTATTCCCTTGGCTGCCAAATGTGCCTGAGGAGAAAACAGATGGATGGCAGCAACATTTTACCATTCCTGTAGACGAGGCTGATGGCTTCACTGCTGGAGCTGTGGGACTTAAACACACAGCAAAGTGTGCACAGGGAGCAGCAGCACTGACCTGAGCTGGCTCGTGTCTGGAAGGTCCCAGCTGCCACCTTCCAGCACTTTGGGAAGCAGCAGAACTTGGTGGCTGCCCGTTCCTTTTGAAGCCAGTCTGGCATTTACCCAGCTGGCAAAAGCAAAGAGGAGGGTGAGAGGTGTGAGAACGGCTGAAGATTCTCCGGGACAGAGATGCAAACAATGTAGGACCTGAAGCTACAGGAAACCTGAATTTGCTTGTTTTACTGGTTTTGGAACTAGTTTGTGAGTGCTGTAGACAGGGATGTGCTTCAGGTGAGTCATGCCAGTGGAAATCTGCAGGCTACCGGGGTGCAAACATAGTTTTGGCAAGGGAAAAAAGGGAGATAAATCTCATAGGATGAATTCTCTCTGACATATCCTGTGAAAAGGAGCAGCAACAAAAGGGAAAGATCTTGAGAAAACAGCACATGAAAAAGAAGTCACCTAGGGCTACCTTAGTCCCCAGAGAGAATCAAAGTTCATCAGACTTCTAGGGCATAATCTTTGGCAGGTACCACTTATTCTAAACTATTTTCAAATGCATTTTTTGCAGTGCAAATACAGTTTTTACTCTTCCCATTGTAACTTGTAAAAAACTAGCATATTTCAGTAAAAACCAACTACTTGAATACCATGTAAGTCTGCTCAAATTGCTACTTCAGCACGGGCTCTTAGCTAAGATTCACTGGGTTTATTCCATCAGGTAAAAGCAGGTTGCTAAAAAGTGCAAGTTTTAATATATGAGCCGGGAAATAACTAGAACTTGACCATATCCTGGGTAGAAATGCCTGGATAAACTGGAAAAAATCCAATCAGCCTGACTTTATGGTTAATTAGCTGTGTGTTATTTGTTTCTCATCCAATTTTGCCCACATTAACTTTCAAAAATAAAACCAGATTTTTGAACTAGTAGTCTTTAAGAGTTATCCAACTAAACTGATCCAACAGAGTTCTTGTAAATGACTGCTGCTTAAAGAACTAAAATTATAGAATCATCGAATGGGTTGGGTTGAAGGGGACCTTCAAACCACCCAGTTCCACCCCCTGCCATGGGCACAGACACCTTCCGCTGGACCGGGCTGCTCCATTTCTTCTTTCCCCTTAAAACCCCTTCCTATGGCACTGCAGAATGCTGGACATGGAAAAGCCATTTCTGGATCCCACTGTGGGCTAAGAGGGAAGGCAGCTGGGGGCACACGTTCCAAACTGGGCCAGCCCTCCAGCTTGCTGACCCAGAGAGCAGAAAGATCAGCCCTGGCAACTGGCACAGCCTCAAACTCCTCACTCTGCTTCCCTCAGACTAAACCAGCCCAGGACTGGGTGACTCTTCCTGCTCCATATGGCATCCATCTAACAGCTACCAAAGAAAGATAAACACATTATTCCTAAAAATAGAGCAGCATCTCATCACTCATATTCTTCACAAACAGCAAGGGCTATTTAAACTGCTCTGACAATGAAATCAGGTGTCCCCATATAAACACACTGTATATGATCCATTGGTTCAATTTTAGATCCTATCAATATGTAACTTTTAAACACACTGCGTAAGGGAGTTTTTCTCGCTCTCTGCTTAGAAATTTCTGTTCAAATTATGGACATTCTAAGTATTTGTGCCTTTAGAGCAGGGTGTGGCATGTATTTGGATGGATAAATGCATCCCCAAACCGTGAACCAAAAAACGGCACGTATGAGAGGTGTGAGTGGCTGTTTGCCATTAACTGGGCTCAGTTGGCAGCTCAGGCCTCCCATCAAGTCTCGGTCTCAGTGTGTTGCACAACACTGGCATGTCATGAAGTCAATTCCTCCTACACACAGTTCAACAAGCACACTACAACAGGTGCACCGAAGATGGGTGGTGTAGGGGTGTTTTGGAAAACTGAGGCAACAACAAACCAAAGGGGGCAATGGAAAAAGAGCACTCAGCTTGCCACCTGCCTTTCCTGGGGAGCTGTTTGCTCCTGCAGATGTGCGGGAGTTGAAAGATCTAGAACAAGCAAGGGAAGATACACGTGCATCAAGAAAAAAAGAGTGAAAAATGAAGTTCAGCGAGTTAGGAATAACGTTCCCCAATACTAAACATAGTCTTGGGCAGTGTGTGTTGCACTAGAGCTGGTTGCACAGTGTCTGGGAGTTGTCCCCAGTTGTAAGCTCCTAAGGCAAAGCCCCTTAATCCCCGATTTCCGGAGCAGCGCAAGGAACCCTCGATGCAGCCCCTGAGGCCGGTGGGTTATAAATACCCCAGGGGCTGGCCCGGAGCTTCGTCCCTCGCACTGCTCGCAGCTCGGAGGCACTGCCCAGCCACGTGCTGGCAGCGCACCGGGCAGCTCCGAGCAGCCCTTACTGCCAGGCACAGAACGGCACGACACACCGAGCGGTTTGACTGCACCCCCCGTGCGTGTCAGCACTCCCTGAGCCTCGGCACACACACGGGCGCGGGAGAAGCGTTCGCAGCCGTGTCCCCTGGGCCAACAGCACGTGGCATTGCACAGCACAGGCGGGGCTGGCTTGGGCAATGCCTGCTAAGGATCCCACGGGATTGATGCAAGAGAGAAGGGGGGGAGCTGGGTGAGGTCTGGGGCTCCCCAGAGAGTGGGAAGGGTGGGAAGTGCACAGAGGCCGTGCTGAGAGCCGGGCAGGCCCCGGGAGGGGAGGACAAGCCAAGCACTGCCAGTCAGCAGCAGCTGGAAAGAGAGGAAAGGGGCTCAATGAAATGGCACCTGTATCCCCCCAGCTGGGGAACAAGTGGCCTGTGGCCAGATGTGAGAGGAAGAAAAGAGTGAGAGGAATCGTGAGCCCAATACACAGAAATTGTGGCAGATGAAGACAAAAGGAAAGCGCAAGAAATCCTCTCTTCCAGCCCAAGAATAGATGAGGCAGAGAAACAGTGAAACATGTAATTTCAGGTTACCTTGTTGCACTGAATGTATTAATAGTTGGATTCAGTGCTGTTATTTGAAAGCAAGGCAGAAGAAAGGAAAGGGTAGAAAGTCCTCCTTACAGGCAGAAAACCAGGGGAGGCAGAAAACAAACCAAAAAGTTCTAATTTCAAGTTCCTTCGCTGCACTGAATATCTATAGATTGACTCAGCTCTGTTATTTCAGATACACAACTAAGCCTACACATTTTCTCTACTCTCCTTTCTCATTCCAGACTTATTTCTGAGGACTAGTGTTTCAGGGATGTGCATGTCAGTGTTACTGCAATCAAATGCAGGGGTTTGTGGGTACCTGAAGGCAAGGGGACTAAAATCTGGTGCAAGATAAATCACGAAGCAGCTGTTCCAGTGCTTTTAGTGTGACCAGCACTGACTCTGTAGCCTGACCTTCCACTCTGCTTGTGCCAATTTTATGAAGATACCAAAATACGAGGGTGCTACCCTAAGTTAGACAATATTCTGAAAGAGCCATGCACTTATTTATTGAATAATAACAAATCTGAGTCTCTGCATTTATGAATATCACTCAGGCTAAACCCCTTACAGACTAAGAATTCACCCTCAAATGACTATTAAGCAAAAAACCCACCCACAGATAAAAGCTGAAAAGACATTTGAATGCATAATAATAGTAATAAGCAAACCCATTACTATGATTAAACCTTTAATGTGATTAATGTGTTTTGGAAGGATTACACCTAAAACCTAGAAAGCACCACGGGGCTGGGAAGGAAAAGCAAAAGGTGTTCAGACTTGGAAATGAGATGCAGCTGTTTAGCTCATCGTTTCTTCAGCTGAAGGGAGCATCGCTCCAGTACAGCATAAAAGGGCCCTGCAAACTCTGAAAAATCAAGCAAAGCTTTTAAAGTAACTGTTGTTTATAATTTTTTTTGGTGTTGTGCAACATGCACTTTTAATATCTGGCTTCGCTGTTACCTGTGCCTTTGAAAACAAGTGAATGTTGCCCCTCCCATTCTGAAAAAACGTATTTTTCAGAACACAGTGGGATGGGATGTGCCCCCAAAACAATCTTTAACTTGTCTCTGCAGATTTCATCTAATCTTTGTAGTTGATTCTGAGCTGTGGGTTCTCCTGGCTAAAGTCTCCATGTTTCTAAGAACAAGCAGTTCAGATATTGCTATTCTAGTTCCCACCACACCACAAGAACTGAAATAGCATCAATTAAAATTGTCATTGACCTCTGGCAGAGCACTGATATAAGGGCCATTCTCCCCTTGTCCCAGCTGCTTCTTATACAACGGGGTATTTGATTTCCTCGGAACATTGGAGAGAAAGATTAAACTGGCCAATGTTTCCAATCAAAAACAGTTTGTGTTCTACAGTGGCTTTAACCACTTCATTAAATCACTCCTTAAGTGTCTCCTCACAGCACTGTTTTCAGGTCTTTCCTTCAGTCTGTAAATTTTGTTCACTTATGGATCTAATAAAAACATCAGGAAGTTTAAGTTTCATTCATATGCCAGGTATCCCAAAGCTGTAATTAAAAATCATTCCCAGGATTCCATCTGGCACTTGTATGCTCTGTCAGAGCACCTGACTCCTCTGGAAGTGTTGAGAAGTCTGTAAATCAGAGCAGTGTGAGCAGAGCAAATGCCTGTGTCCTCCAGATCTCAGGCCCTGGGTTCCTGCTCCTGCAGGCCCTGGGGCCCAGCACACAGCCCGTGGATTGCCCGGCAGCACAGTGTCCTGCTCTGGTTTGGGAGCACTGGCAGCACAGTGTCCTGCTCTGGCTGTGGGAGCACTGGCAGC
>JAYRBT010000114.1:3982944-3995000 GCA_036023395.1 Myiotriccus ornatus | reverse complement strand
ACAGTGTCCTGCTCTGGTTTGGGAGCACTGGCAGCACAGTGTCCTGCTCTGGCTGTGGGAGCACTGGCAGCACAGTGCCCAGATAAGGGGCAACTCAACCACACCCACTGACCTTCTCCTGCAGAAGTGTCCAGCCTACTGTGAGCATCCCACTTACTCCAGATTTTTTGCCATTTTCCCCCCCAGAATACAGGTTTGCTGTCCAATGTTACACTGCAGTCCTTAACTGTTATGTAAATGCTGTACCTGGCTGTTGTAAATTCAAACACACATTGAAGTTGTCACTCCCAGTCATCCTCCCCTAAGAAAAACAACACTGAGCTTCAAGAAGCAGGTGACAATCAGACACTAACTCTGATGGCCCTTCATATCAGGGGGTGAAAGGACTAAAAACAATGAGTTCTTTTAGAGACTGTCGGCACCACTGAAAAGATTGATTAAACAATAGGCACTAAGTGTGTTCGCTAAAATAAGAACATCTCTTCTTTCTTAGTTCTCCTACAGAAAGGTTTTCATAGATACAGATGTTAAGCCTGGGTTTACAGACATTGTTTGCAGAGAAGCACGTGTGGCTGTGTTTGAATGGAGGGCACAGCCTGTGTTTTCAAACTCAGGTTATATTTAACCAAGTACTGCCACAGGCCTGCAATGCAGAGAGTTTATTCTGAGCACTAAACCCAGCATAAAACGGGCAAGCTGATACTGGCCTCTTTTTACTGGAAAGTTTGGCTCAACTCCAACCTTCCCTCAGTTTAGGGAGCAGTTAAACTACTTGTCAGCATAAGAAATCAAAATTACTCAGCCACTTTACCTTTCTGGCATCATTTTTCCCTGAGATCTGTTCCCTAGTCCTATTCCACGTGCCCGTTTTCTGTAACACTCCCAGGGAGTGTGACAAACCCACCCACGGTACCTTTGCTGCAGGTACCCTGCAATTGCTACAAATCAATCTTTTTATGGTAGTAAAAGGAGGTGTGGTTTGGTTCCTGCTTCTCAGAGGGGCTTGGAGGAGTTTTCACAACACAGAATCAACACTGCTTTTATTTTAGCAACAAGAGCTGTTCAAGTGATGGCATTTAAGGAATGAGGTCACATATTCAAGCTGTTTAGATACAACAGTGTTTGGAGATGTCAGTCAGGCTGGAAAGCAGATAAAAAGTGCCTCAGCTGATCGGGCAGACGTTGCTGGTGCATGGTATGCATAGGGAACTCCAGCCTGGCACAGAGATGCTTCAGAAGCCCTTCACTCTCTACAGGTAGCAAATACCAACGCCAAGACCTGCTGCACGGCCCTGAACGCTGCACTTCGTGGCTCCAGACAAAACACGAGTCAGGAGTTTCTCTCTATTGGGAAAGGCTGGAGTACAAAAGATGCTGCAGCAGGAAATCCTACACAACACATTTCATTCCTATATTGGTGACATTAAGCCAGCAGTGTAAAGTATGAATCCGACCTTAGAACTTCACCCAGATACATTTAATAACATGGAAAATTTGGCTCAACATTTTTGGCCAATGGCACAAAATACTGAAGTGTTTCCCTGCATCCACAGAAGGACCAAAATCTACTCCTCTGAGTGTCCCATTATGTAAAAAAACAGGTCAGTGGCTGACACGGTCTGAAAGCAACTGGTATGGCTGCAACCTCAGCAGAAATGTGCTTGATCACAACCAGACTTGAATCTGATCTTTAGTAAAAGAACAACAAATGGTTGATAGCCAAGTGGCTCCAATCTGAATTACCATCAGCAAATCAACTGAAATCCACAGGAGTGTACGCACTGAGACCAGATTTTAATGACCCACAACACTGGGCCAAATTCCTTTACAAATGAAATCACTCAAAAACATCATCTCACTTTCCCTGAACACGTGGAGCATGACAAAACAAACACGTGGACACAGACAAGATCATCTGAAAAACTTAAACTTTGTCTCCCAGAATACATAAATCCAATGTTTTTTCACTCCTCTAAATGTCTTCTCAATGGTTACTAAGTGATATGTCCTTTCTCAAAACACATTCTAGAAAGAGAAGTTGCCACTTCTGTTGTTACACATACATTTCTGATATGTGTTTAAACTATAATTTCTGTTACAGCAGTGCCAAAAATTATTTTATCAGAATGGCTACTCTGCAGAATTTCCACTGGCCAAGGCTCCACATTGAAAATATTTACATGCAGAGTTCAGCGAGAGTATTCCCATAAATAAAATAACTCGTGTATAAATGGTGCAGACTTCAGCCAAAAAGACAACAGCACTCAGCACAAACCCACTGCAATTGTCTTTAACACATGCAGGATAAACCAGGCTGTCAGGCAGGCATCTGTACTCAATTTTTATGGAACTGTTTATGCCAAATATATATCCTCTGCCTTCAAAACTGCACAATTATTTCCAGGCCTCACTTATCTACCAGATACTTGCATTAGGCTTTAGTAATTCACATCATTACAGAGATATCAACACTGGGCCCTTGCACTGGTAAACATTTCAATAAATCTTATTTTTAAGTTTCTCTGTTCCCCTGAATTGTATTTTACTGTTTGTGTGCTGAAGCAACAAGGCTGCAGCAGCAATAACAAGTATTTATGGCACACTTGGACTGGCATTGCTTCATGTCTGCACGAAGCCCAAACTGCCCAACAAGCCTCACCTGTACCTGGGGGCTGTAGCCCAGGAAATAAGCCACAGCAGCACTGGGTGCATAAACAATGAGCTCCCAAGGGAGGACCTGAATTTCAGGAACAAACCCTGAGAACCTGCTGGAATGCCTGCTCCCATTATTTCTGCACAGTCCCAAGGCAGTGCAGAATTAGCCCCAGGAATTCAAGATTACTGAGGTATAACTGGAAATTACCACAATTCCAGACTTTTCCAAATGTCATCTGACCAAATCTTTGTTATGCTGAAGAGGAACAGAAGACAGATGGGTAAAACCTTTGGGAGGAACCTGATTCATGGCAGACATGCAAATACATAAACCTGTCCAAGCATAACCAAAAATCAAGCAGCAAATTAAGCAGACAATTATTTCACTGAATCCTGACCAAAAAATGAACAATTTAGGAACTGTGCTTTCCCCCTTATAGCCCAGACAGCAACCCCCTGGCCTGTAGGACATTCAGGATTATCTCCAGAGAGAAGCAGGAGCTGTGGAAAGTCCAGCTGCAGAAGAGATCAGGGAAAGTGTGGCCATGGAAAGTGGAAGTACCCAAGGGAGCAGCCAGTGGGTAAAACTGAGACACTGAACTGAGTTTCTGTTTGAAAAGGAGTATTTTCACTGATACAATTACAGTTATTCTTGGTCAGTTCCACACTCTATCAATCATTCTTTTCTCTCTCTCTCCCAACAGTAGACAGGAGTAATTTTGTCCTTTCCTTGTTCCAAAATGAAATTAAAGCCTGCCTAAAACAGTCTGATTCTTCTCTCAGGAACTTTCATCTTGCTCCTTTGACTTCAGCACAAACTTTCTGATCAACTCCCTCATCTGTAGAGTACAATAAACACCTCAATAGGCTCCCAGAGAAAGGAAACCCATCTCAAGTTGTCCATTAAGCAATTTTCAACCGAGGTAATTTGCTTCCATTGTAACCAATTAGTGGGGTACTAAGAGCACTTTCCCACTTCATTATTTCATGTTCTCAGAATGTGGGTGATCCACCATGTGCAGATATCTCGTTTCATGGCTGAACAAAAGCTGTCACAGTCATTCTACCTGTCTGAGCCAGGAAATCTGCCATTGTCTCTTCCAGGTGCAGTTCCACCAGGCAGGAATGACTGAGCCCATCTCAGTTATTGCCCAGATATACCAGCAATTACAAGTGGTTTGAATTCTTTGTTAATTGAAGGTGCATTACACTTGTGCTACACTCTGTACTTATTTTGGCCAGATCCTCAGCTACAACAAACCAGCACATGTCAATTATATTAATTAACCTGTGTAATTTAGGCCACTGACTGGGACTGCCTTCTGGATGTGTTGATGTTTTTTAGGCTTGCCCTTGTTTCCTGTGGAGAAGCAGAATCACTCTGTGTAAGTGCAAACAGAGCCAAGGCCAGCAGAGTAAGCCTGGAGCAGCCTCTTCTAAAACTATACATCCAAATCCAACAGCTTTTTAACACAACTTCTGAGCTCACTTCAACACTCTGCCTTCATTCCCTTTGGTCCACATCATCTTCCTCTTTTCCTCTATAGTTATTTCCATCTTTCTATGCTTATTTCCTTTAAACACCCTCAAATCTTTTTATTGTTTTTAAACAAAAGCATGTTTTATTTTTTTATTTTGCAAAATACTGACAAAATCTTGGATAGTAAAGGGGACACCCAGGTTCTGGGTGACAGCAAACCTTGTCCCCCAGCCCTGGTCTCCAGATGAGCCCGAGTGCTCAGGGAATCTTTCCTCTGAGTCCCACAGACACTGAATCTCCATGGTTTGACTTCACCACGTGTCAGACACATACAGGGCACTACTCTAGACTCTGACAGGCTTTGCTGCTCTTTCTGGCTCGCCCTCAGAGTGTTAAATGTAGCGTTTCTCTCCCTGTGTTACCCAGTTAAACCAAGCCAACCTACTGTTTAGTTTAAGGCTGGATTTCCTGTTCAGTGCCAAGAGAGGACAATGCAAAGCCCTCCCGCTCTGGGCACGTGTGCAGAGCCCAGGATATCACTCAGCCCTGAGGAACACGCCATGAGAGCTTCTCCCAGATGTTTCAGATGCACCCAGCCAAGCTCTGCAGCTTGGTTTGTCCCTACATTTCCCCTGTTGCCCTTCACACGTTTTCACCCCCGAGCCAGACAGCAGTGTCCTCAGTTCACAGATCTCCCTCGTTCTTTTTCCAAGGGTCAGCAGTGAAATACTGATCCAACACACACAGTCCCTACAAACACCGGGACGTGGCACAGGCCAAGCTTTCTGCAGGCAGAGCACAGGCACAGCACAGCAGGGAGCTCCCTCCACAGTTTTCCTCGAAGCTGGAATTACTTGCTAAGCCTGAAGAATAAACTAAAATTTTACATTTCTTCATCTTACAACAAAAAAAGCTGTCTGTTGAACATACATGTGAGTATCTGGAAGCCTGAAGCCCTCTAAAAATGCAGAGGGTGGGCTGAAGCACTGCTGAAAATGCAGCCTTTTCTCTCCCATGGAGTTTACACGAGTTTGAGTGTGCAAAGATGCAGCAGAGGAGCCAGGTAGTCCCGAGAGTCGCAAGCCACAAGGTCAGACAGGTCTGGGCACTGCTATGGGCACGAACAGCACTGGGGCATTTTTTCCCCATCAACAACCCAGTAGGAATTCTGCCTTGGAGACTGAAAGGTCTCCTTGTTCCCCCTCGGTCACACACGGTGACAGTGCAGGAGCTGAGCACAAACCCCACAGATAATGACTAATACCTAAAACCACCGAGCTCCTTCTCCCAGTGAAACAGGGCAGCTACAGAAAATCCATCTACAGCCTGTCAAGGGGGGTGCAAGAAAGAAAGGCAAAGCACAAAGGAGCTAATTCTTCATCTTTTCCCCTTTCCAGTCATTAATGGAGCCCATTAAGCCCAGTTCCAAGTGCCCTATTAAGGACAGCAGACCCCCGCAGACAGAACGGGGATTGGAATGTGAGGAGCCCCCGGCCCAGCCTGTGCACTGCCATCTGCCACCTCCAGCTTCCTGGGGACAATCTTCCCTCCGGGATCTTGAATGCAGCCAGTCCACTGCTCTCAGCTTCTCTGACTAAGCAGCTTTTGGCTGAGAAAATTTCAGTTATTTCCCCACTGGGACCAAATCTTCAATTCTGAGTCTCAGCACTTCCTAGTTAGGGCTACACTTCCAAATATCCAAGGACAGGCTTGGCCCTTGGGGGGTAAATGCTGCTGAACAGCTCAGAAAGGAATCCACAACTAAGTCTCCCTTTGCATCCTGAAAGTTAACAAAGGGATGACAGGACACACAAAAATGGACAGAAAACGAACCGATAAAGACACTACAGGATCTAATTCTATTCTCAATAAAACATCAACTAGAGATACTCTGCAAGAATTTACTAAATCCAGCACTAAAACTAACCAGCTTTTAAAGGGTATGAAGAAATACTCAGAACCCCTGAGACAGGTGCTCCTGGTAAAGACTTGGTAGAATCTCACATGCTGTCATTCAATGCAATATTGATGATGCTTTGGAACATAATGTGTAACTTCATCCCAGCTTTGCATTCACTGCTTAAATTGTGGGAGTTCAGTGTGCCCAAAAACTTCCTGACACAATCTATATTAACTGCAGGCAGGTTTCCTCTCAGGGTGGGGAACCTGGTGCCAAAAAGTAACTTTCTGTGTGCACGGCAGTAAGTTGGCCAGCTTTTGTGGGCTCCTCCAGCCCCTCTCTCTTTCCATTCTGCACACACTCTGGTTTGTTTGCAGATGACAGGGTTTCTCAGCCACGTCAGAATGCCAGGCACAAACGGCATGTGTCAATAGGAACAATGCAGGAAGTCAGTCTTGCTTTCCTTTCACAATCTGGTGGTTTTCTTTCCGTGCCTCTCCCCTGCTCTGCTCTCTGCCTGCAGACTACCCAGCCATTTCAGAGCTGCCTCACGTGCAGCCCTGCTGCGCACACCGAAATCCCCCCAAACCAAAGGGGAAATAAAGGGCAAAAATGTGAATACTTGGGTGAAATGGTTCTGCTTCACATGCACCTCCACAGCACAAGTAAACACTCAAGGTCCTTTTCTACATTACTGGGGAAAATCTCAGACCTGAAGCAGTTTTAGGTCTGTTGGCAGGCAGGATTGCAGCTCCTCAGCTTAGCACTCAGATTCATCCTCCTGACATTAGGAGTGCTTCTGGACAATCATACTGGAGTCACCTGATCCAAGAGCGGACAAGGTAAACAGGGCTCTAATGACCTGTTTTAACATTCAGGACATACGCACACTACAAAGCCATTTACAGCTTTTTTCTTAATGGTTATATTTCAGAGTAGAACCATTGGTCTCTCTGGCACTTTTGACTGCAAATCCCATTCCTCAGTACTGATGACACCATATTAATCAGCTTTGCAGTGCAGCCCTGTAGCTATCACCGAGAGCTGCCTCCTCACCATCACTGAAGTGAATGATCTTTGCACCAAGCCTCAGACTGGCAGGCAGTGAGAACGACAGACACAAATGGCCCAAGGCAGCCACCCCCAAAGAGCTCTGTCATCTACACAGCCTGTCTTTGCACAGGGAGAAGCAAGAGCAGCCTTGACACACAGCACTTCTGGGGGGTCCAGCCAGCCAGGCTAAACCAGATTCACTTACCAGCTCCAGCTTTGCCAGCAGAACTTGAGATCAAGTGGAAAACAACACCAACAACTCCTCGAGGCTCTGTGCAGTTTGTCCTCTAACGGCTTATTTAGGGGAAGGCAAGAAACTTGTTGCTGGCTACCCTTGACAGAGGAGCACAAAGGAAGGCAAGAAGTCATGTCTCAATTCCCTATCCCAGCAGGCTGCTGTCCTGCAGACTGTCAATCCAGCCCTGGATATTTATATCACTGCCACTCACCAGCCTGTTCTCTCCTAGGCTGCAGCCAAAGCGACTGCTGACAGCCAAGCTGCTGCTGTTCCTCCCTGCCTTTTCCAAGGGCTCCACTTCCACATCTCTGCACAGGCAAAGATCAGGCTGAACAAGGGGAAAATTCACTCATTCTCAAGGCTCAAAACAAGAAAGCAGAGAGATTCACCCACCGTCCCAAGAAGCAAGGGCAGAAGGAGCCATCAGCTGACGTTTCGGACGAGGAGATGCATTAGGAGGCTATAGGAGTGCTATTTGGTAGCCAAGTGTGTGAAGGGGCTGGTTGGAGCATCACCACAGAGGTGACATCTGCCTGGCCCTGTGCCTGCCAGCTTGGAGGGATCAATCCCTGCCTGAGAGAGGGGATGGCTTTCAGAGCAGAACAGGAGCTGGGACTCAGCACTTCCAGCACACGGGATGTCACCCTGATGTCAGCTAACACATCCACCACGTGACTGAGGACACTGGCATGGAAATTCTTGCTGCCAGTGTCATTCCTCTCTTTTGTCATCTCTTAAATTACCATCTGACCACATGGGATAAGGGTCAAAGTTTGAAATCTGCAGCATCTGTCCCCCTCATTCTCAGCAGGATGTGGGGAATGCAGTCTTTTATTGATAACACTTACAGAAGTCATCTTGTGAAGAGAGTCCCAGACCTATTCTGTGACTTATTCCCCATACAAGGGCTAAGTCAGCCTGCTTTCAGGAGGGAGCTACAATCAGCTTCTCAGAACACTGGGGTTTTTCTTAAACCTCCCTCTAATTAAGATACTTTACTTATCCAGGATAGTTCAATTTTATTTTAATAAAGTGCCTTCTGAAATCATTATGGAATTTGCTCCTGCTCTGCAGAAGCAGGGCTCTCCTCTCCAATACCAAATACACATCTTGGGATGCCAATTTTTATTTCCCTCCCAGGCTGCCCACAGTACCTGGCAGTGGCCCAGACCCAAGGACATAATTACTCAAAGAAAATACATTTTCAGCTAAGCACATTCATATTCCTGTGGGTTAGCACGGCTCACCCACTCATGGCAGTGGCACTTGCACAGGAATGTGGCTCCAAGGTGGAGACAGGAATGCCTTCGGAAGGTGATCTTTGAACAAACAGACGTTATTATACACGCTGTTCATTGTGCCCTGGACACTGAAGAACACATTGTTCTGTTAAATCTGAGTTTCCATTATGAAGACTTCGAAATGCTTGTGCCATGTAGCTCAGAGAAGGCTTCCTGAGTTCCATCAAAAATAAAAAGGAACGAAAAGTCTGACTTCCAGTATTCTTTTGTCTCTAACTTTTTGACTTTCATCTTGTGACAGGAGGTCCAGCACTTGCTAAACTTCCTCCCCAGTCCAGGCCTAGGGTGGACTTCGGCAGCACGTGCACACACTGCCTACGAGCCATACCTCTCTAGGATATCTCAGCTATTTCTCTAGAACAATAAACAGAAAAAAAAATGTTGAGGAAAATATAAAAGGTTCTTTTCTCCTTTTTTGAAAATAAAAGCCAGTATTAAATTACCTGTGTTAAAACAGGCCCTAGGACCATGTTTAGATCAAGCAGTTATAATAAAGATTAGGAAAGGCTACCAGCCATAAAACAATTTGTGACCCCTGTTTAAAAGTGGCAAAAAGAAAAGTCTAGAATATAAACCTTAACTTTTTCCTGCTTCTGAAGCAAAAGGCAGAATGGGAAGGAGTTCAACCTACTCCAGTTACTTCTAGATGACAGATGACTTCATTCATCCAAGCTGTAGCATTCCCTGAGGTTGCCAAGACTCAGAGGAAACAAAAATTTCCTCTGCAAATTCCAGTGCAGATCTGCAGGCTTTGCAGCAGCAATGCCAGCTCTGCAGAGCCTGGAGTTCCTTCCCTTGGGAATGCTCTGGTGTGTGGGACACAGCGACTACAGACCCCCTGAAAGGCCCAGTGGGCAAAGGAGCAAAGGAAAGGAAAATGTGGGTTCAAAGAAGTACTGAAGCTTCACCGACTTTGGCCACGTGAACTTCAGCCTTGGTGGTTCCAGCCCCAGCCAGATTCCAACAGTGCTGTTTCCCAGTGTCTGCAGGGCAGCCTCAGGCCCGTGGTGTTCTCTGCAAGGGAAACCTCTGTTGCTGTGGTGCTCTGAAGCGGGGAATGGTTTGTGCAGGCCCAAGAGGAAGAAAGCTGCAGTCACATGCGGTGTCACACAGATGAAGTCATGCACTGGCAGAACACAAGCGTTGTCAGTTGTCAAAGGCCATCTGTAGCCAGCAGACTTAAACTGTCATCCTGGAAAAAGATGCAAACAAGCCTAATGGGAGATTGCATTATCCTCTCCCTGGCATTCAATCAATGAAGCTTGTTCCCTGAACAGATATAGGAAACAAAGGCCCACATTCTTTCATTTGCTTTTCTTTCTTCTTTAAAAAGAAAATCATTATTTTTTGGCGCTTGCTGCATTTTTAGAATGACAGGAAAAATAGGAAGAACCAAAGAACTCCAGAACCAAAGAGTCACTTGGCAAATGTGGCTTGTGTATAGCTGTTTGCTGCTACAGGAAGAGAGGGATTGCTCCACTGTTTGCAGAACTGACTCACAGACTTCTGATTTGAATCATTTAGGGGGTTCTACGCAAGCAATTTGACACTGTCTGTGTCTTTTCCCCGGTTTTGGGGGTGGGGGAGTTATTTTTACAGTGTCAAACACACTGTGGGAACTGCTGGAAAAGGATACTAAGTAAAAGATCCGTTCCTTGGAGCAGGAAATGGAGACACATTTGGGGATGCTGCATTAAGCTCGCTGAGGGGAAGCAGTGGTGGCTCCCAGGACACTTTGTGTCTCCTGCAGCTGGTGTCAGATTTCCAAGCCAACCTGCCCCAGAGAGCCCGGAGATGTGCGGGGAGAGGCCACATCCCACCACGTGTAGGCCCCAGGGACGCAGGGAGGGAAATATTCCGAGTCGGTGCTCTGGCAGGCAGAGAGAAATGCGCTTGTTTGGTCGGTCCTGTGCAGGCAGGGGCCGAAGAAGAGGAGCACTGAGAAGTGAAAAATGAGCCCTGGGAGCTGCGCCTGGTACTGATGCAAATGAAGGTGAAACTATACAAACAGCAACACAATCAGGCCATTCATCAGTCCTTCATTAGCAGCTTTTCTTTGCAACTCCATCACCAAAGAAAAAATCCTTCCCCATTTTTAGGAAGCAGCAAGGGGATTGAGAAGAAAGCCTAATTGGTGAGGGTGGAGCTTGCACACTGTAAGGCCATTTGTTATGCAAATAGGATGGCCCTGAATCCACAGGTGGTGTTGGTGTAATTCAATTTACACAGCCTTTGTACTACAGGAGCTTACTGAGCATGTGATATGGAATCTCAGCTTGTGGCTAAACACTGACTGCCACAACCAGAAAAGCTTCCAGCACCGCGCTCAGATACAGATCTACACTCAGATGAAATCAGAGACATGGCAGCAGCTCAGATTTACAGGAAAGGTCAGGTTTCCATAATACTTGCAAATCTAATATGCTGGCCTTGCTTATCCACAGGCACACAATCACTAGTGGTGAAAAACGATCACCTTGTTTTAAAATATTTGACGTTCCTCTAACAATACAGAAGGCTTTCATATTGTATTCCCTCGGACAGGCTGACATTCAGCTGTGCTTTCATGTGTGTGTTACACTCTGGGCTCACAAAATTCCAAACTGGGAACATTCCTGCCACTCCACATCGAAACAACCTGACTTCAGCTTCTTACAAACCTTTGTGTCAACATTTTCCACGCCACTGGCTGAAAATTCTGGAGAGCTTTTCAGCAAGAAATGATTCAGCTGTTTCCGAGAAATAAGTCAGAGAGAAAAACACACTGTCATGGTGATATTAAAGATGAAATCTTAAGAGCCTTGGGGTTTTGCACTGTTTTTTTTATCTTGAAGAACATGTAACTGGGAAGGTGTGCACCTTGTTGTCCTTGAAATAAATATACATAAATATTCCTCAGAAAAATTCTAACTCATACGTACTTTGAAGAGTTTCTTGAAGGAAGTCTCTAAATTTCTAGAGATCCCAGCATCTTTTACAACTCTGTGCTCTTGTGACATCCCCCGTGGAATATTGTGCACAGGTCTGGTGCCCCCAGCACAAGGACACGGAACTGCTGGAGCAGCCCAGAAAGGTCATGGAGTTGGTAAGAGGACTGGAGCACCTCCCCTGTGGAGACAGGCTGGGAAAGTCGGGCTGGAGAGGAGGAGGGTGTGTGGAGACCTCAGAGCAGCCTTCCAGTGTGTGGGAGGGCCTACAAGGAAGCTGGAGAGGGACTCTGTCAGGAACTGCAGCGACAGGACAAGGCGGGAATGGGTTCAAGCTGAGAGAGAGTAGGGATAGATTAGATATTAGGAAGGAATTCCTCCCTGTGAGGGTGGGAAGGCCCTGGCACACACAAGGGTGCCCAGACAAGCTGTGGCTGCCCCATCCCTGGAAGTGTCCAAGGCCAGGTTGGACAGGGCTTGGAGCAACCTGGGCTAGTGGAAG
>JAYRBT010000114.1:3965427-3979961 GCA_036023395.1 Myiotriccus ornatus | reverse complement strand
TGTGCCATGGGCTCATGTTCCCTGCTCCTGGACAGTCTGGTTCGAGCAGGCTGTGCCATGGGCTCATGTTCCCTGCTGCTGGACAGTCTGGTTCGAGCAGGCTGTGCCATGGGCTCATGTTCCCTGCTCCAGGACAGTCTGGTTCGAGCAGGCTGTGCCATGGGCTCATGTTCCCTGCTCCAGGACAGTCTGGTTCGGGGCAGGTTGGATCCCTGCAAGCTGCACTGTGATTTCAGTGCAGACACGGCCTGAGGGAGAAATGCAGCGACTGGCTAAAGCCCATCCATTCAGCCTGCAGCCATCGGGACTATCCCGGGATTGCACCACCCTTGGTTTATTTGCCCTGTTAAAAACGGTCTCTTCAGATGCTGCAGCTCAGAAACAAAGCAAAAGAACAGCAACAGAAGTACACAAGTACAGAAGTACACTGTACAGAAGTACAGGGGTTTCTTTAGAGCAGGGACACCAACAGCAGTGAGACATCAACAGTTCATCCACAACTCTGATTTCACTGATACCGCTAAAAAAAAAGTATTCTTGAACTCAGGGGCAGCACGAGATATTTCTGGAAATCAAAATATTTCCATGAATTGCAGTCCCCCATTTCCCAGGATAAGGAATAATTTACTCTATGCATGAGGCATACTCTATGTTCGTGACAAAAGCTTTTATCACACAGGGTAAATGGAGATTCCGTTAACACATAAAATGAAAGGTTTTCCATTCTGTCAAGTCTGCCAACAGACATCCAGGTGGACAAAAATCCTCCTTATTTCTAGCCTAGGGCTAACCTAGAACTGAAGTTCAGAAATTAAGCCTTCAGTGGGATTCACACAGACCTTCAAACAGCCCCCAGACGTGAGGGAAGTTAAAATCCAAATTAAAGCTTTCTTTTGGGCCCCCTCTATGCCTGAAAATATCTGCCACGCTCACACCTGGAATTAGCCTGTCCTGAAGTGTGGTAGTTCTAAAACAAGCACGAACATCTCCCAGGACCACACCCAAAGCAATCGAGTGGGTCTCCTGGTTTGGGGAAGTGAATGCAGTGCCTGCCAACACCAATCTCACAGGTACAACTGCAGCAGCTCTGGAAACTCATGCCTGTGTTCATTATACTCAACTGCTGCTGATAGTAATAATAACAACTACTGATAGTAATAATAACAGTTATATTACTTGTGACTGAAAATGAGAGTAAGCCAAATGAATAAAAAGCAGCAAATTTCAAACAATTTTCCAATTACGAGTAAAGTCTTCTAGACATTTCAAGTTAAATGACTTTAATACGGCCAACTTGTTTATGATCACGTTGTAAATTATGGAGAGACTGGAAGAGAAGAGCCCAGTATCTCTCAGTTTATTTGGAATGAACACAGGATACGTCTGTCAGTGGCTGTACCATCCCAAGGACAGCAGTGCCTGGCACCTTAGCTGGGTACTCTTGTTCTATCAGAAGAAACATTAAGTGTAATTTCCATTGGATCAACACTATCTCAGCACCAGAGAAATATTTATCCTTCCAGTTTCTTCTAAGATAGTGCAATTAGCATTGTAATTTGACACAGGGAGAATGGTAAACAGAGACAAATCAGGTCACTTAATTAGCACTCAGCAGCATCATTCCAGGTTAAAACTTTGTTCTGTAAGCAAATATATTTATCCAGCATTTATCTCTGTCTTTATCCCAGGAGCCATAAGCAGCTCAACAGGCATATTTGGGAATTGCTGCTTGTCTGTATCTGGGGCTTCAGCAAGTGCCAAGTGATGCATTCCACAGGCAAGGCAGAGCTGTGGCACTCAGGGCTTCACTGAGAGGCTGCTTTAGACAAGGACATTTCAGTCACTAGTGATGCCACCAAGTCCAGCGGGCCACACGTTTTTGTAGGTGGGCCAAGCAACATCTATATCCAGTGACTTCAGGGGGAGACACACATGGTGTCATGCCTGGGAACCAAGTTTCATTTTCTCCAGCAGCAAAGCAAGACTAGTATTTACTGCAGAGCTATTACAAGGGTTGCATAATGTTGGCAGAGTGCTGGGAGCATGAAATATGCCTCATATCCTTAAATATGTGACAGATGTACCTGCAGAGAACTCATTAATTCTAATTTCTATTCCTGTTAGTCTAGAAATATTAGCATCTAATTGTTGGTTTCTAAAATATTCTGACAAACTTTTTTTAACTGAAGAACTGTGTCAGCATTTATTTTGGAATATCAGATGGAGTCTGTTCTCTTGTGTGCCCCTCAAGTAATGTGTTACAATAACCTCAATTACCTAACAGTGGGGCCTCAGCAGGAAGGCTTCCTGCAAGCCTTTGAGGAGGAGCTGGGAAGTTTGCTCACAAACCTAAATGCAGAGGCCTTCAGTGTGACAAGGAAATTCAGGATGGACTGCTCTGGAAATGAAAGCAAAGCCAGTGCATGTGTGAGACACAGACTGTGGCAGCAGTCAGTGCTTTGAGATGTACTGCAGTGCCCACCACGGGGCAAAGGGCTGAGGGTTGGCAGCTGTAACTGCAGTCTGCACTAAAGAAATCCAAAGGCATTTGCATACCTCCTGTCCTTAAAGAGCATGCTAGCAGAAGAAACACTGAATTTCTCTCTTCTGGTGGTTTTCCCCCCCTGTAAGTCTCAAGGTCAGTTCATTCTACACAATAATCAGAGCCTGGAATTAATACCAGCCTAACTGATGGCTGTGTACAGAAGCCCTGCAAGAATCCACCCGTCTTAGTGCCAGACAGAGCTCACCCTCCCAAATGCTGCTTCCCCACTCAGGATGGCAGGACACCACATGCTGTTCTGTGCAATAGCATATGGGGACCAGGAATTTACTGTGGCTTTCCCCAGACTGCAGCTCTGGGGACAAAATCTTCTATCAGCTTAGACCTCTCAGCCTGCCTCGTTAGCATCTGGTGACTTGAAAGCCTGGCAGAGGAAAACCTCATTTTACCAGGAAGATACCAAGAAATGGATGTGCAAAGCACAGCAGTATCTCTGCAAACACCAAGTGTGTGTGAGAAACTAGACCATGAAACAGAACACAGCTTCAGCTACTTCCTAACGCTTAAAACACAGAGATTTGCACCACTTCCAACAAGAGATGGAAATCACTTACTGTCCAGTAGATCTTTGCAGGTAATAAGCTGTTTAATTATTGAATTATTGGGGGAGGCAGCTACAGAGAAGAGAAATGCTTGGAGCAATTGTGTGGGAATGTCAACATTTGCATAGTGTGGCATCACAAGTGTGGACAAGAGAAATCCCAGTGTGGGTTTGCTGAGGTGTTTCCCACAGTACCTGATCAAAGAGTATCTGATGACCCAGGGACACAGTGGGGAGGAACTGGATTTACATAGACAAATCAGGGCAGGTTCTCTCTCTGCTCACCTATTGCTGATGAGTTATTTCTTATTTAATTGTTCTATTAATCTAGAACTTAAGTCTGCCTTGCTGAGGCCGAGGGTTGGCTTTGTTCATGGAAGAACATGGTAAATACTATGCAGCAGGATTCCTCTTCCAGTGACTCCAAAAGCATCTGCTGCTCAAAGGTTTTTCTTCCAAGCGTGCACAGTGAGTAGCAACACTGCACAGGGTATGAGATGTTTTACTGCCACAGTTTTAATTGTCACTAAATATTCCCAGACTACACGTCTACCTCTGACTCCTTTATTTGTGACTAGGTTGTTGGATCGGCACAGTGGGGCATCTCACCATGAATAGGAGTTCACCCTCTGCACACTCCCACAGTACCTTGCACTCAGCAATTTCATGGGAACTCTGAACTCCAGCTGAGTAGGATGAAAGTCTTTGAGATCTGTTTCTAAGAAATAATAACTCTTAAACCTCTAATAATATTTGTATTCTGGGAAACCAAACCAAATTTGGGTTCTTGACTAGTATGAGGGGGAAAAAACAAGTGTTTTTTGTGAAACACATCGTGGTGCCTAAGCAAATATTGCATTTCTGAAGTACTGCTAAATAAGGGAGAAAACCTTATGAAAGGGTAACATGTCACTGCCTAAAGTGTAGCATGGCTCAGAAAATGTCTTGACTTGTCTGGGTGACGGATTTGGCTCAGCCTGGCACATTTCCTCTGTGCCATCCTGGACTATACTGAGCATTACAAGGAGCACTTTGAAAAGAGGACACATGGAAGGAAAGAGAAAAAGGGGTAGTAAAGGGTCACTCAGTTTGACAGAAGTCAAGGAATAAATGGAAATTATAGACCCCAATTTCATACTTTCAGTCCAGTGCAGAACTTTAGTGATATGCCATTTATCCCCATGTTAAACATACAGAGCTAGTTAGTACAACACACAGAAAATCATATATTTTAAGCAACTCCTGTTCCACGTACCCTGCCTGATTCCCTGTATAGGACTACTGAAGGGTATTCCTGCTCCTTTCCCAGGGAAGCTGTTAGTGTAAATGGGCCCGAGTGCCAGTGTCACAGGCAGCACAGTGCTAGAAGGTTTAATAGGCTGGTTGGCAGGACACAGAATGGGTTCAGCTGCTCTGATGGTGGCACTGACACTGTGCCCTTTGTTCCCCGTGTTCTTATCCCCCCCCACAGAAAAATCAGTGTTGGATGGGGCAAGATGGAAGTTTGGGGGTTTGCAGTCAGGCTGAGCTACAACGGCCCTGCTGCTCAAAGAGGAATTTATGTCCCAGGAATAGCTGTAATCTGTTGCTATTAAAGGTTTAATTAAATATAGCTTTAGGGCACTAATTAACACATAATAATTACATTCTCTGACCATCCTCCACACCCGTCATCTAGCAAATATACAAGATTAAATCAAAATCAGTGCACAAAGTATATTCATGGCATGGTCTCTCTTCCTTCCCACTGAATGCAGCAATAAAGTTCTGAAATAATCATGTAGAGAACTCTGCCTTAGAGAATGAATTGCCTAAAAGTAAAATTTTGCATCCTGACAAGCAGCATTACACGACAGGTTTTGTATTCATTTGTGGGTCACAGTTTTATTTCCAGTCTTACTGCCATTTTAAGGAACATGGGACAAATCAGGGAAAGGACACCTCAGTAGAAACATGACCCATTTGGTACCTGAAACAGTTAAAAAGAAAGATGTGGAGGGATTGGGGTATAAAAAAACCCCAGCCAAACCAAACAAACAAGCAGCAAACTGCACATCAGACAAAAGCAATATAAATACTGTGCTTTTCCAACCACAAAAGGGCCAGGCAGCTTTTTGCATCCTTCACAATTACTAGGCCAGAGCACTGTTCCCAGAGTTCTCTACTCCCTCAAGAATGCTTATCTAATCCATCTTCAATCCCTCTGTGTTTTCACCTGAGTGCTGAGAGCCAAAGAAAGCTCCCATCTAGGCATCCCATCTTATTCCCTCCAATACTTATAAGAGCAAAGAAATCCTTGAACACATTGCAAAGCATGACTAAGCACAAAAATCATTCCTGACATGCCATCCCTTTCACACACTCATGCAATTATTTATTTGCTTGGCCTGGCCTTCTGAAGGCTCTACAAGGGTTTTATTTACCACATGCATTTGTTTCAGACACGTCACTGCTTTTGAAGTGAAGCCACAGCTGGACAGAGGGGTTTTCCCTCCTGCCTTGGGCATTAGGCTCCGGAATCCTGCAGTGCTTGCCTGTCCCCGTCTGTCCCCGCACTGCGAGCACCCTGCAGACAGTTTCGGTTCAAGCACGGTCGGTTCGGTGCTTTACCTTTAGTTGTATGAATTAATTTCGGAAGGCATCCCAACGGAGGTCCCCGGGAGCAGAGCCCGGGTGACACGGAGCCAACACTCAGCGTGGCACTCGGTGTTCTCGGGCACCACCTGCCGGCACTTCATTGATCCTCACACCTCTGCTCTTCCAACAGGCGTTTTCCCTGCCAGAGCTGGAAGCAGGTCCCCCACAACGTCCCGCCAAGCTCTGGAAACACACCTTTCGATCTAGTCTTGCCCACTGCCGCCCCTGGCAGCTAAAGGTGGGCCAGGAAAGCCCACTCACCTTCGCGGGAGCAGAAGGTCCAAGGGAGCACCTTGGCCTCTCATCCCACCCCGGGACCTGCAGGCACTCCCCCAGCTCTCACACTGCTGCGCAGAGAACAACACTCAGCAGTGCCAACCTCCGTGCTCAGAAGCTTCCTGCCCCCAGCAGCTGAAGGTGACACTTAGTCCAAGTTCCTAAGCCCACAAGCTGCTGTGTTTACGCTGCTGCTCTCACACCTTTACACAGCAGTCCATCCCAAGCCACACAATGTAGGTCTCAGCTCTAAGCCTTGCAGTCATCATTCTGACCAGCAGCAACGGCTGTGATTCACCTTCTTAATCAGCACTAAAAGTGTGTGTTGAGCCAAGATCTGGACTCCAAACCATGAATCCCCATGTCCCTGAATCCCTATTTCCCTGCAGCTCAGAAGCACACGGATGTAATACTCCAGTTCATGCCTATTCCCAGTCCAGACTTATTGTCTCTTTGCAGACAGTGGCACCACACATCGTTCTGGAAAGAACAAACTGTTGTTTGTACGGGTCTCTGTCATTCCAGAGCCAGCACAATAAACATCTCTAAGAGTCACACATTCCCAGAAGGCACAAGAGAATTCGGCATTGTTCGTGTGTGACAAACAGAATCTAAATTTACAAGTGTACAAATCAAACAGGCAATTTCCAGAAGCATTTTAGAATGAGAAGACCATTGAGCTGTCCCTCCTCAAACAAACCTCCTGCCATATGTAGACTATGGAATGAGGAAGAAATTCAGCTCTAAAATTCTCTGGAGATGACACAAAACTCAATTTGGAAACATTAGCCGATGAAAAATGCAAACCTGTTCCTACAACCACAGCTATGAGGACAAATTGCTTGTATTCACCAAATGGAAATTAGAAGTCTATTTAATAGCTGGGCTTAGCAGAGGCACGTGTACAACTATTAAACCCTGTCATACATTTTTTTGCCAAAGGATCAACCCTAAGAATAACTAACCCCACCCTGTAAGTATCTCAATGCAAAGAGGATTTGGACATGTGCAACTAAGGAGGGATGTATTCATCCTGCTGCGTAAGAATATTTATACCCAAACCCAGTGCAGAAGGAAAATCCTGGATACAACCTCCACGTTCAAATATTCCAGGAGCAGCTGCCAGTTCCTGATGGCACTTCAGCTCCCAGCCTGGAATGCAACTGTTTGGATGCAAATTGACACAGCATTGCTGGTCTGTGAGCCCAGTTAAAGGTACAGACCTGCTGCAAAGGAAGGCAAAGCGCTGCTGGTTGAGCCACACAAGGCACTGCTTAGAAACCCACCACCATCTCCCTGCTTTGCTCTTCACTGCGGTTTCAAATATCCCAAAGGAGAAAACTATCATCTCCCTCAAACAACACTTCCATAAAATTCACACTGACAAGAAATACCTCCACATAACCAGCATAATTTACCCTTTCTGAGTTTTCAGTTCAGTTCAATACTGTCATGGCTGTAAACAGCTCCATTCTTTGGGCTTCTCCATTTCCTTCTGCTGAGAAGCTGAGTGAAAAGGAGCTTTTTGTATACTGAAAAAAAACCCCAAACCAAAACAAGAGACTCCCCTAGAGGAATTAAAAAGGAAAGGCATAACAGCTATACAGTGTCACCTGAAGGGCCACTGGATGACAGTCTTTTCTACCTGAAAAATAAAGATATGCCTGTCTTCTGACATTCCTTCTTTTTTTTTTATATATAAATTCTTGGTTGCTTTCTTGAGTGTTCCCTGCTGCTTCCTCAGAAACCTCCACATTATCTGATTGTCACAGCTCAAGGATTGCCTATGATTCCTTAAATTTCTGTATCCTCTCCAAGTTCAAAACCAGTACTGAACCTTCTTCTTCTCTTTCCTCCTTCCCCACTTGCACACGGGTGTCCCCTTTCAGCTCCTTTCTGTGCACCCACACACGGTCCCTCTCCACCCTTCCCGTGCCTGAGCCATCCATTCCTTCACTGATGAGAAGGGCAACAAAATGAAACCAGCTATTTATGAAACTGATGGCGTGAAACACCCATTTTTATGGAATAATATCACACATTCATGGTACAAAGTTGCAGCTTTCCATCAAATGTGAGATCCTGGATGCTCTGCCACGAGACATTAAACACCAGAGAAGTGCCCCAGAGTCCCAGCACAGTCACCACCCCTTTCCCCAGCACCCCTGTCCTGCTCTTTCCAAAGCCCTCATTACCTTCCAGGTGACTCTTTACTAAATTTTCTTCCCCTTCTGACACCTTCCCACTTATCTCACCACTCCCTACCCTGATCTAATAAATCCTATTTATTCCTCTTTGGTTCTAAACTCTCCATCCCATCGGTGCCCCTCTCTGGGCACTGATACAAACTTAGCAAACTGTTCCCATCAAGTGATGAACTTCAAAGATGGAGACAAGTGTGGAACCCAGAATGAATGAATATTTGATCCAAAGCAGTGGCAAAGCCACTTGCACCAGCACCCTGCAGCCCTTAGCAATGCTCCACAGCCCAGCCCAAACCTGTTACATCCCTGTCCTGCTGCTGCCCTTGCCACTGGTTTCACTGGAAAAACCTACAGCAGGAGCTTAGGATTTCTATTACCACACTGCACAAGAGCCCTGATCATAAACAAGACTTCATTTTGTTCTACATATAGAACAAAAGACAATCAGTGCTCCTAGGAATTTGCTGTGTGAGATGAGAGACAACCCATGTAAATTTTCTACAAGGGAAGTAATGAGATAATAATGCTGACCAACATGAGAAGTGCTAATCATACAGTTGGGATCAGGAGTTGTGTTGGCATCACTGTAAGAATTCATTCTAGAATTTTCCAAAACCGAGTTGTTCCAAACAATATAATTCATCACATTTAAGAAGAGAAATCCAGTTATTGATTGACTGAAATGCAACTTTTAAAGATTAAGATGATTTTTTTACTGTATCAGACATAATGCAAAGCTTTCTTTTGCACAAAACAGCTAACAGAGAACAACAGTGAAATTTATGTGAAGGAAAACCTGGATCCTTCATAAGATGTGATAAATATAAATGTCAGTTCAGCCAATCAATTTTAATTAACTGGAAATCAGAATTGCAAAGACAGACTGCACTAAAGCGTACAGAGTGTTCACGTTCTGTTACTGAGGAAATAAAAAGTAACAGCAATTAAATCAAATTATAATGAGGAGGTAATGTTTAGAGCTAGGAAACATTTCTCATCAGCAGAAAGCCTAAAGACATGTCAGTAACAAGTCCTCACCTTTCCCAGGGTTGATAATGAGATCGATCCTGCAAATGCAGAAATGTTCATGGAAAGTGTGTGTGGTTGTGCTCTTTGTTCTTTTAATGCTTTCTCACTCCTGAAAGAGGATGCTCATAGACACCTACGTGTGGGAAAGAGCACCTACATGACTCCTTCAGGATGCCATTCCAGGAGGATATGAACACGTGTCACCTCGATCAATCTGCTCACCTCTTGCAGAAGCCAAGGGAGGGAAAGAAGCTACTCCAAATGGGAAATTCAGACAGAGGCTTAACTGAAGTGCTTCAAAGGAGCCTCTGGCACCGTTGTCTATACAACAAGGGCAAACATCTTTTCTGAAACATGTACTGATATTCTCCCTCCTCCTTCCTCCACCCTTTCTACAGCCCCTGGGAAATGTTTCTCCTCCCACTCCTTACAGTTTCCTTCTGTGTTTTTGTGCTGCCGAACGATGTGGTTGCCTGAGCAACGGCAGCTGCTGAGGGGAGCGGGGCGAGGGGTCTGGCCCGGCTGAGAGCCATCGGCCCCAGCCCGTGCTGTGACCCCAGACGTGTGACAGCAGCAGCCTCAGGACAGGAAGAGTTCAGCTGGGCCAGGTGCTTTGAGTGGGGTCTAAGCTCCTTTTTAGGTGCTGGGGATATCACAGCCACCTTATATTTCTGTTCAGTTACTCATTAAATAACCTAACACTCTACACTGTCAGACAAGCAGTTGTTCGGCTCATCGACACACCCAGGTTATATTCACAACGCAGCCACATTTGTTACACTTCAATTCTGGTCCTAATAGCACTCAGACATACAAATTAACTGGTAATTAATCTCTAGAATCAGAATAATCCACTCTGGAAATTTCAGATTATTATGCTGTGTCTCTCCCACCCTTTGCCCTTTTCATTGTGTATTTTACAATTCAGAAAAGTGACCAGAACAAAAATATCTATCAATGACCTTTGCAGATCCACTTCAATATTTGCACTGTGCTTTCTTTTCATCTTTGCTGTCTGTCTCTTGGTATTTGAGCAATATCTGGGAAAATGAGAAGGTAGTCTCACTGCCATTGCTGTGCAAGAGATAATAATCTCTGCAAGATATCCAGCAGAGATTTCTTTTCCAATATTGTTTTATTGGAAGAAATCCTTCTTTTTTTTTTTCTTTTTTTTTTTAATAGCATTGTGCTTACAAGGTTTTGTGTTCCTACAGTTTACGAAACTCCACGGGTTGCCTCCCCCCTCCCACGATGGTTTATGATCAAAATTACTGTAATTGGCTACTTGCTGCTCTGCTGATTACAGGAGGGAGGGCTGGGCAATGCTTCCTGCTTTTCAGCAATTATCACTTTGAACATCAACTATGGAATAGTCTGTGCTGATATTTCTTAAATGAGTGTAGCTACTATGACACTCCACTCTCTTTTTTGTTATTAATTTTTACTTCTGAAGTAGAAGCACAATTAGTTAGAGGTTCCAGTTACACCAGGTGTTAATGGTGAGTTACTGGGAAATGATTGGACCTTTAAAATTTCATTTCAGCGTGAGCTTCATTCAGAACTAATTTACTCCATCTTACCCAACAGCTTTCAGCAGCTGCATGCTTGCTAATCCCAGCCCCTGAACTGTATTTATAGCACTATTTAAAAAAAATAATTTAGGCTATGTTTATTTTTGTTGAGCAAAAATTAGAGAACAACTGGAGTTAAAGCTTGACAGACTCAACCACAAAGGCTCAGAAACTAATCCTTCATTTTTTGCTCTGCTTTGTCCAGAGATAACCTACTTTTGCATTTTCAGCTATCCAACAGAACAGTTAGAGTGAATATCACAGGAGCAAAACGCAGCCCAGAATTTATGGCTTACTCGGTTCAGGGAGAAGCCTCAATTAATGAGGTCTGGAGTGCTGTGACAGGATGGCAGACTCCATCAATGAATGTGGAACAAAACTATCAGGATTTCTCAGTGCAAGTGGGAGTTTCAGAACCAGCTCTCAAAACAGTGTTAATCTATCCAGGACACAAGTGCTCGTGTTTGGGAGGTAGATGGGCAGGTGCACCAGTGCACAGCTCTGGCTCCAGCAGGGATGCAAATCCATGTTCCACAGCAGAAGGGAGGCTCACGGTCAGGAGTTTTGGGAAGAAAAAGGCACAAGGCCAAACACCCTCAGTGTGACTCATGGATTTCCATGGGATTACAGAGCGATGGAAATAGCCCACACTGACCATATTAGGTCACCGTGCTAAGATCATTAATCTGCCCTTAGGGAAGCACTGCTCCTGCCCTGCTGAGATGGAAAGTGGGAAGATAATTACCCCATGGGGGTACAAGAAAGATGGAAGAAATAAGTGAAATAATGGGAAGTCCTTGAAGAAACAACATAAAAAAATTGAATATCCTGATTTCCCTTGAAAGGTCCCAATGAATATCACTTACAGACTCCAATCAGTATGAACTCTCATCAATACATTTACCATTTATCTGTTTAGCAATACAAACTCTTTGATACTGATAACCTCCTACCCGTGATTGGCATTCTGTAAAAGCTCCATCACAAAATTGTATTTGGCTGTGGATGACTTCAGCAAACCTGACTCACATCACACAAGATCTGTGTGATCAAAGCATGCAAAAAGCTCAGTTATGGCCATCTCCACTCCATAAAACTTGCCAGAGTAACATAAAAACCATCTCACAAAGACAAGACTGCAATAAAAGTAATATTATCACTTCCTCAAGCTCTAATGACATTTCTTAGCTGGAAATGGAGCAAAACCATCTTATACGTGGTAATGGCACTCACCTGGAAGCGGATCTTGGACGGGCTTTGTACTTTTTCCAGTGAATAATGAATTAAAGACAGGGGATGAATAATGAATTAACTTAAAAAGAACAATTCCATGCAGCAGGAAGAACAGCTTCTGATTTCCTCCTTCAGGTAAGTGTCCTGGGCACTAGGCTATGTAACTAACCTCACATTTCCTCTAACCCCAGTACCTTTCATGTCTCATTCAGTGCTAATTTCGTCATTACATCAAGGTCTAAAGCTGTGGCTGACCTTTGTGAAGTCTGTGTTTGGAGGCTGGGAGTGCAGCACACCAGTCAAGGAGAGAAATAATGAAATCAGCTGCTCAGAGCTTGGCAATAATAAATCACACAGGGCCATGAGGCTGTGTGACTGTCTTGAAGTATTTTACAAAATCACAACCACTTGATTATATTTTGACCACACAGTTTTATCCAAGACAGTCAAACACTAGGAAAATGATAAATTCTGATTTTAATTAGTAAATATCAAAAAAGAAATGTGAGTACTGCCTGCATCCAAAACGTTTCAGTGAGGTGACAAGACAGTTCTCCTGCTTCTCCACCTGTGAGAATGGGTAACTTTGCTTCAAAGTTACTGAGAGTAAGGATCCATTCCTTACAAAACTGTGTCTCCAAACTCTATTAGGCATTTACAGATATATCTACCTTTTATGAAAGTCTCCCTCTTCTTTAGACATAACTTTGGATGTTTGAATATTACTAAAATACTACTTGGCTTTTATGGACAATGGGTCAAAGTGTATTGTCACCCTGTTAGAGAGAATTTTTAGGACAGTTTTTATGTTTTTCAAGATGAAGTGACTGAAAATTCTTGAAGTTGCTGAATAAAACATACAGGTCTATATCACTTTAAATCCCAGTGGATGATTAGCAACTGAGTCTTGGATTAGGAGACACCAAAATTCTCGTGAAGGAAAAAGAGGCACACAAGGCAACACCAGCCCCGTCCTCCCCAGAAACAGCTGTTTGCTCTACAGAGTGTTCATCTCACACTGCACCTGCATTGCTTTTCATATGTAGCACCATTTTCTACCACCTCTAAGGAATGCTGAATACAAAACTGCCAGCAAACAAACAGGCCAACAACAGAAGCCTCAGGCCTGCCACCTGATCATGCATCCCTCTAGAATTCCCTGCTGCACCCTGGAAACAGCTAGAAAGAAAAAAAAGAAAACCTTGTGGTTTAGCCCATCACCATCTTCTTGAATTTAACAAGGCCTTTCATTTCTCAGCTGCTGCAAACATCAAACAAGAGCCATGAAATCACTCTGGGGAGAGTGGCAAGTACATCTGCACTGCTTTCTTGCATGATGTCAGCTTTGGTGCACTCAGAATGTCAGTGAGTGACCTTTTCATTCATTGCTTCCATGCTTTTGATCAAAATCTGATGTACATTACACTGTAAATTGAGTTACAACACACACAATGTATCTGAGGGCAAACATTTACAATCAGTGTGACAACTAGTCAGAAAATGATCTTCTGTCACTCACTACACATATAAGAAACAGCATCAATAGAATTATTACATCCACCAGCAGAAAAACAAAATGAGAAAATTGAACCTGAAGTTTCAATAGGCATGGCAATGTATCAATTAATATATCAAACAATAAAACCATTTTCATCTAGGATAGACTGTCCATTTTTCATGAGGCTGTATTGCTACTTGTGAGAGTTTCCACCTGCTCTCTGCATTCTTGGCATACAAAGTATATTTGGCCACATTAAGGATCCCTTGCTTACGCCTGGGATTTAATTATATCTCAGGTTTGAACTTCACAATGCAAACTGGTCACAAGTAAAATTCTAGAACTTTCACGACTAAATTAAAATATATAATTTGGAAGAGGGATGGTTACTGACCTCTGCATTCATCGTGTGTGCTGCTCCCACACTCTGGAAAGAGCTCTCCTGTGGGATTCAGCTGCTCTGCATTTCATAATCAGGAAGTGCAGGAGTCTGTGGTCACTCAGCTGTTGCCAACCTGAATTAAGGAGGAGATCAGGTGTCAGTGATAAATGTGCTAATTCTGTTACAGCAGTAATAACAGTCTGGGCAGCTAAAACCATCCCAATCTGGAAAACAAACAGTTCATGCTCCCTGTATTCCTTAATGACCCAAGAGTCTGCAACACTGAACACCCTTCAGACACCACTAAACTGGCCCATCTTGGATAGATTTGAACCACTCTCCAGGCAGCAGTTCTCATGCTCAGTAGAACAAGTGTATCCTTAATAACATCTGCAGAGATTACAAGCTCTTCAGAGCAATAATAATTCAGAAGCATTTGGAAACACACCTCTATGCAGCAGGCATGGCTACAAAAAATATTTAATACTCATTTATTTCAGAAAACATCTCTACACATATATTTAACAAGGCTTACACTTAGAGGACATATTATTCTGCATGTTGAAAAGTGAACATGCATACCTTTCCTTGTTCCTCATC
>JAYRBT010000114.1:3952451-3965327 GCA_036023395.1 Myiotriccus ornatus | reverse complement strand
AACAAGGCTTACACTTAGAGGACATATTATTCTGCATGTTGAAAAGTGAACATGCATACCTTTCCTTGTTCCTCATCCACACCATACTTTAAAGTATCCATAGACTTAAAATCCTTCTCTTTTAACTGATGTTCTCTTGTGAATCCTAACCCTGTAGATTTATCCATACAATAAATATGGCCCAGCAGCTTTTAAAGAGTGTCAAAATGTGTTAAAACTGAAACAAACCAGCAGTGGCTACATCTAGCTTAGTTACAGAGCTATCTGCTCTCTGGGAACACGCAGCACAGTGACAACAGCAAACGACATTCAGTGTTCTTCCTGTTGATACTGCTCGTGGGCTGAGAGCTGAAAGGAGGCTCTGCCAACAGGCAGCCAGGAATGTGCTGGTGTGTGACTGCAGCCAGGCCTCTTCCCTCCCCTGACAATCCCTCTAGGCCAAGCTCTCATGCTGGCTCTTACAGTGTAATGTGCTCCTCAAACCAGACAGTTCCCACAGCAATGCAAGGAGCAGGTGCACACGTGTCACCAAAGCCTACCTCTGTTGTGTTTTGGCAGGATTCGTTAGATTATCTTGATAACCTTACTTGTACTATGACTGCAGAGATGGCCTAGCAGGGAAAGCCCCCAGAAGATCAGGCCTTGTGCAGTGTGTCCCTCCAGCACTACACTAAGGACACGCCCGAGGCACAGAAGCTGAGGACAGAAAGGGAAATGCCTGCCATTTCCACACCATTCCACAGCTTTCCTCCACACTGGCACTTCACTTTAAACAAAATACAAACATGCACGCAATCTGACACGGACACATTAAAAGTAAAAATAACTAATATATGGTGGTAAGATCCTTCTCAGCATTTGTGATGCTCAGTGTTTGCACAGTTCATACAGAGCTAAGAGGATTCTTCACTTGCCTGCTGTAAGTGCTCCCTCTGCTGTTACACAGAGCAACTACCAGAAAACCTTCCAGCAGCCTTGTGTCTTTATCAAGAGGTGAATTTTCGAACACTCCATCTCGTGAGCAGAAAATCGATACAATTTTCTGAGGTTACTTTTCATGCTTATTTTCTGCACAAGTAACTGCTGTCTTATTCTACTCTTCCAAAGTATTGGTGGTATCACTTAGAAAAACAATGCAGCCAAGGAAAAAACCCAAACAATCCCACATTTAAATATCTTGCATTTGCCCTAAGAAGTTTTTTACTATTCTTATTAAGCATACTGCAGAACCCACTCCCTGACTTCTATGTGGATTATAAATCCTAAGACTGAGTTTAAAAAAATAAAGGTGATGAAATTAAAGACATGTAAGAAAAGTAGCGTATATTTTAATTTAAAAAGCCTAAAGGCCAAAATCCCTGTTTACATTCAAAATCACTTCTGAAACCCACAAGAGCAACAGAAAGGCTGGGGAGTTGCAGGCACTGAAGTTAAGGGCAGTTTACTGGAGCAGCACACAAAAAGCACAGTAGATGCAAATCACCACCTGTGGATGCAGAAGCCCTCATCTTCAGAAATATTGTCCGTAAACTCGAGCACTTTCCTTAGCTAGGCCCAGGCAGGTGCTGTGTTAGTCTGCCTGCAGAGCAGTTCTGGCCCTGGCCCTGCTGCCCACGTGGTGTGCTGCAGCTGCCTGCCCTTGGCTGGGCTCCTGCTGCCTGAGGAGCTGCTGCCGTTGGGTCTGGCAGTGCAAAAAGGGCCTTTCTGAAAACGCACAGACCCTGCAACCAAGCAGGGCTTTGTTTATTTTGCTGGGGCTGAGCAGTAAGTGCTGAGGTTGCAGGTTGCCCGAGAGGCAGCCTATGGGGCTCTGCTGGGAGCCAAGGCTGCAGAGTTCTCCCGTGGGATGCTCCTGCAGCAGCACAGAGGAAGCTGTGTGTGAGGGCAGGGAGAGCTGTCCCTCGGGCCTGAGCCAGAGACCTCCCTGGGGGAGCTCTGCAACAGGAGAGAAGGCACAGTGCAGCTCACTGGGAAGGAAAGGCTTTTATTCACATCTCATTGTTAACTAGGAGCACTGAATCCAAAGCCATTCATAGGCTGCAACGTGGGTTAACATTTCAGCTTTGACAGTTTGTTATTAAAGTTTTGCTGTGTTTACTTTCTTTGCTCATTTCCTCCAACAGCCCAAACCCATCCTTTTTGTGATGGGTTGAGATAAAAGACAGGGCTCTAGCTCCCAGAAATAAAAACTGTGGCTTTCTAATCCACTGTTGACTGAGACAATGAATTAATGCAGTATTAGAACATTATTCAAAACAAAGAAGTGATCTTATGAAAAATCAAATACCAAGATTATTATACATTTGTGTATTTACTGCTCCCTTTCCTCACCATAAAAAGCCATAATGATCGTGACCAATTTCCTAGAACACTGTGGGAGAGCAAGTGGTGACATTAAAATCTAACCTTTTGCTTGAAAATATATATATAAGGAATATGTTTTTTTCCTGTAAGTAGAAATCTCATAGAATGAAAAAAAAACAAGAAACACTAGAAGAGACAGTAACCTGAAAATCCTGCCTTCAAATTATCTGAAATATGGCCAGGAGATACAATAACATGAAAAAAAATTGGCATATTTTTATTCACTTCAAATGCTTTTTGTACAAATGTGGCCACAAATATCACTGGTAAACCTGAAATAAATGTATTGTAGAACAGGTTAACCTGCAGAAGATGAGGTATTAAAACCAATCCAGCTTTACTGATGTGCTCTGTAACTCAGTGCTGTGGTTTAACCCCAGCTGGGAACTAAACCCCATAGCCACTCACCACCCCAACGGTGCGATGGGGGAGAGAAGAAAACCCATGGGTTGAGACAAAAATATGAGATTAAAATATGTAACACTTGAAACTAGAAGCTGCTTTTTCCTCTTCCACCCCAGAGGAACTAAAGCATTGTCTACCCACACTGTATTTAGTAACACTTTGTGCTTGCCAAAGTGGTCATAAAGCACGGCTTGAGAAACAGTTTCAGCAGGATGACGTAACTATGAGAACAATGATGATTTCAGCATCACCACAAGACATGGTTTAAAACACACAATCTCAGTTTAGAACTAAAACACGGGCTAGAGTTGAAGAAGGCGGTTGCTCTCCACAGAAATCTTCCAGCAGAGAGGTGCCCATTACATCACTTTAATACCAGATTGTTCTAGGGGGATGTTCACCACTTCAAACAAATCTACACCGGATTATCAAAAAGCACCTCTGAAACTTTAATATCTTCTCCAAACCAAAAATACAGAAAAGACACACTTCTAGAAATTCAAATATGATGGTATCCTATCCCGCATAACGAGAAACACAGAGGTCAAGGGGAGGTATAGAGCTTAGAGTTTAAGCATGTTTTTAGTGTAATTGTGTTTGAAACTGTGGCACTGACATCCACAATAAAACAAAAGAAATTACTATTCTAGTAATTACAGTTTGTTAAGCCAAGGAAGGTTGTGGAAATCTTATATTTGTATAGTTTTAAAGTACAGCATAAGAGAAGAAAAGCAAAACTGAAATCTGCAATGCTGTGAGAAAGGCTGATAGCAACCAAGATACATCCTTCAGAAGAAGATGTTGCTATTGCTCATTTGGGCTACGCTTGTATTGAATTTAGAATTTAATAAAAGAATAAGCTCCATGAATGCATTTTTGGTTGTGTTTTGTTTGAAGGGATTTCCTTCGAAGAAAAGGCAAAGCATCACAGCTTGGGAAGGAATGGAGAATGGGGCTGAGGGTCTTTAAAATACACAGTTTTTGAAGTGAGAACACAGAAAACAGAACATCTATGATTGGGAAGAACTAGTCTAATTAATCAATGGCCAGAAACAGGAGAGAGTTGTTTCTGTGTAGCAGTTACCCAGAAGGCTCCAGGAGATGAGTTAATGAACAAATTCGTATGTTTTTGTATGAAATCATTAAAATAGCCTCAGCTGGTATTCGTGTATTCAAGTAAGCCTTTATTCTGCTTTAGACTTTCCCATATTCCATTCATAAGCATAAAAACCACCCAACGAGTAATTTCCAAACCAGTGACTCTCAGCACTCCTTTATTCTTAGCGTACCCATAGCTTTTCTAAGTTTAAAAATCTCTGCCCTACGAACCCAGATATAAACCTGCCATCGATCTCAGGGAATCAGAGGTGGCTAAGGGGCTGTGAGGTGTTTTTAAACTGCCTCCTCAGAGGCCGGGACAGCGAATTCTGGAACTTCACGTTGCAGGACAGGCGTGTGGAGACACAGCTCCTTGAAAAAACCCACCATCCCAGAAACAATCCCTCCGACAGACACCACACTGCGCTGCGGAACCGGCACCGACGGCCAAATGTCCCCTCCCTCACGGCAGGGAAGACCGCCGCCGCCTCAGCCGCTGTGAGGGGACGCGGGACCCGCCCTCACGGCAGCCCCCTCACGGCGGCCGCCCCCATCGCCTCACGGCGGAGTCTCCTCCTCCCCTTACAACAGTCCCGCCTCGGCCCTCATGGCAGCTTCTCCTCCTCCCCAAACGACAGTCCCGCCTCGGCCCTCATGGCAGCTTCTCCTCCTCCCCAAACCACAGTCCCGCCTCGGCCCTCATGGCAGCTTTTCCTCCTCCCCAAACCACAGTCCCGCCTCGGCCCTCATGGCAGCTTCTCCTCCTCCCCTTACAACAGTCCCGCCTCGTCCCTCATGGCAGCTTCTCCTCCTCCCCAAACGACAGTCCCGCCTCGTCCCTCATGGCAGCTTTTCCTCCTCCCCTCACGACGTCCTCCCACTTCGTCCCCTCAGAGCGGCTCCTCCTTCTCCCCTCACGGCGGCCCGCCCTTCATCCCGTTATGGTGGTTCCTCCTCCTCCTCCCCTCACGCCCGCCCCGCCGCGTCCCCTCATGGCAGCTTTGCCATCCCCCTCACGCCCGCCCCGCCTCCTCCCCTCATGGCGGCCCCTCCTCCTACCGTCACGACAGTCCCGCCTCGTCGCGTCATGGCGGCTCCTCCTCCCCTCACGGCGTTCCCGCCTCTTCCCCGCAGGGCGGCGCCGCGGTGCACCGTGGGAGCCGCAGTTCCCGCCCCCTCGGCCGGACTACAGCTCCCAGCGCTGGCGGGCGCGGCTCTGCCGGCGGGGCATGCCGGGAGTTGCAGTCCCGGCGCCCCTGCAGCCCCGCCCGCGGCGCGCCGGGAAGCCCCGTGCGCGCGGGCACGGCCCTCTCTGTGCCGCGGCCGCCATTCCGCGAGCAGCGCGGGCACTCCGCGCCCCGGGCCCGCGCCATGCAGATCTTCGTCAAAACCCTCACCGGCAAAACCATCACCCTCGAGGTGAGCCCGCGGCGCCGCCGCTGCCCCGGGATGCGCGGGGAATGGGCGGGATGTGCGGGGGAGCGGCGGCATGATGCGCGGGGAGACGCGGGCCCTGCGCTGGCCGGCGGGGTTCGGGCCGCGACAGCACGGGGGGTGTGCCGGCAGCTCCGCGTGGTTCCTCGGCTTTCCTGGGCTCACTAAAAGGCGAAGCGCGTTTTGATTCCCTTGTTCTGTTCAATTAAATAGGTTGAGCCTTCTGATACTATAGAAAATGTGAAAGCGAAGATCCAGGATAAGGAGGGTACGTTCAAGAAGCATTTACTGATTATTCTATATTGATACAAATAAATGATAAATATTATATGTACTATCTATACTATGATATCAATCCCTATACTATATTTTTCATATATTATATTAATATATATATTAATACATTGTGGATTGATGTCTGGCACAGATGTAATTGTCTGTTTTATTACGGCATATTACAGTTCACGTTCCTCCTTTATTCCTGGTTTGTGTCACCCTTAGGCATCCCTCCGGATCAGCAGCGACTGATCTTTGCTGGGAAGCAGCTGGAAGATGGACGCACATTGTCCGACTACAACATTCAGAAAGTGAGTAGGAGAGGCAAGAGCTAGCAGGGCTGAGTCACCTTTGCCGCTCAGCCTCAAAAATGTTTCAAATATCTTCAACCAAATCAGTGGATTTAGGGTTTGGTGGCAGTATTGATGCTGGGGGCTTGGGATGCCACCTTAATAGCAAATAATCCTTTTAGAGCTTTCCTGAGTGCCAGGCACTTGAGGCCTGCTTTCTCGGGATAAAAGGAACAAGCTTAAATGCTGATTCTGGGCCTATTTCACGTGCCTTCCTAACAGGAATCAACCCTTCACCTGGTGCTGAGACTTCGGGGTGGTGCCAAGAAAAGAAAGAAGAAGTCTTACACCACCCCCAAGAAGAACAAGCATAAGAGAAAGAAGGTTAAGCTTGCAGTGCTCAAGTACTACAAGGTAGGTAGAAATATGAAACTTGATGAAAACTCAGCTTTCAGCTTGTAGCTGGTCTGCACAGAGCCCGGCCTGTTTAATAGTCAAAGTCCTTCTATTTGCAAAGATCCCATCTGCTTAACGAAAGAGAAACCCACTGTTGCAGTTGGGCACTTCTGAGCTTGGCCTCAAGAAGTGTGATGCGTTAACTATCACAAAAACTGCTCTGCCAAGGACAAATAGCCAGAATTCTCATTGCTTCTGCAAGTGCCTGAGAGATTTTCCCTGCTTGCCCTTCCCAGGTGGACGAGAACGGCAAGATCAGCCGGCTGCGCCGGGAGTGCCCGTCGGAGGAGTGTGGGGCTGGAGTCTTCATGGCCAGTCACTTCGACAGGCACTACTGCGGCAAGTGCTGCCTGACCTACTGCTTCAACAAGCCAGAGGACAAGTAAATGTGCCACCCAATAAAGAGTGAACTTCCCGACAGTTTCAGGGTCTCTTTCTGTGGTGCTGTGTTTCTTCTCTGCTCACAAAGAGAAAAGAAATTGGTGAAGCTTTGGATGCTGCCAGCTGGGATGGGATACTTTGGCTCTAAGACTGAAGCAGCAGCTTGTTTGAAATAGTAAGGGGTACCAGTTACAGAGGGGGGGAACAACACTCCAGCTAACCTTGGAAGTAGTCTCTTAACATGAGACAGGACAGTAGTTTTGATCTGGAAAAAACGGGAGCTCGGGAGGTCCAGAGTCATGTCTACAAGTGGGTCAGTGAAAGGGGGAGCTGAAATACTGTACAGTGCCACCTCAGCTATTCTGGATCCAAAGACAGTCATCAGAAATATTTATACCACGATGGTTTTACACACCTGAAGTGCTTGTAGTCACTCCTGCAGTTTATCCCATGTTCCAGTGACATAAGGTGGTTGCTTGACATGACAGAAAAGCAGAGAATTTCAGATATAAAATATATCTGAAATATATAGTCAGATATGTAGTCAGATATATCTGAAATGCCCAATATAAAGAACAGATACAAAGCAGCTCCTGTGCACCTCTGAAAGTTCATTTAATGTTACCAGTTAAAGGCCAGCCAGGAGTGTAGTACACATCCCTTCGTGTTCATGTATCCAAAGGTCCTTTAAAATCCTGGGTCCCAGGAAGTTGTCTGTTGAACTTCTGTTTCTTCGTAACAAATAATATCATCCCCAACGTGGAATTCCACATTCCTGTCCAAACTCAAGCCACAATCCATTCCCGCTTTTATTACCTGGGCATCATCTTTATGATGCTTCAGTGATGATAAGGATCCTACAAAGAGAAAATGGATCAAAGGGAGCCCACCAGCAGCAGAGCACAGGAGTGGTTTGGTTTGCCCTTCTTGCCGAATCCGTGTTGTCGTGGCAATTCCACTTACCTTTCCAAATAACATCCCCCCTGCGGATTAACTTGAACTTCATTTTCCTGTCCAGCAGCCCCTTCTGCACTCTGCATCCAGCCACGGGAATCTTGTTTTTCCCCACTGTTACAGAGAAGGTGTCCAGAACAGAAGCTTCCCCTGAAAGGAAAAAGTTGTGCATGGGATTAAGAAACCGGCACTAGGTATAAGCAGGCTGCATTTTTCCACTTGCCAAGCTTTGTAACAACACAAAAGCAGTTAGAGAGGAGCATAAAACGAGTATTTGATACAAAAGGAACACCTCACTGGAGAATGAACTTGAGGCCACATTGTGAGGCAAAAATGTATCAGTCAATGCCAACTCACCTATTGTAGTCTCCACCACAGCTGGGGGCAGTCTGCTATTGAGCTCCTCTTTCAAGTCGTCTATAAGTTTGTAGATGATGTTGTGAAGTTTAATTTTTATTCCCTTTTTATCAGCCAGCTTTTTAATACTGTCATTGGCTTTCACACTGAATCCATATATAACACCTGATAAAGGAAACACATGTCAAGTGATGACCACGAGAGATCACACCTCAAACAGCTAGAAGTGAAATCCTGCAGCACAGGGCAGAACTAATGAGCAGCAAACCAAGAAAAGCATTTTACTCCTGCTTGCCTTTTAAGGAATTTGACTAATTTTACAGCATTTTACTGCTTCTGCCACTAAGGCACATTAGCTGCTACAGACCTCATATCAAAATAAACGGCCCAAAGACGTCCTCACAGAAAGGTCCCTGCTGACAACCAGGGGGATCAAGGCAGAAAGTAACACACACAGCTCACAGAAATGACTCAGACTTGCCATTTTTGGGCTGGAAAAACAACCTGGTTGTCCAAAGTAAGCTGGAAGTGAATTCTAAATCACTCTCATCCACGTGTGGGCCATGGCAGGTCCAGTGACCCACCCTCTGCAGCAGGTGGGAATCACAGGGTACAAACAGGCAAACTACTGACTCAGCCTTAGATCCAGTCGCCTCCCTGAGCAAAAGGAAATAATTTTCTATCTTACTTTTCAAGCTCTGCCCCGTTTGAGCATCATAAAGCAACCTGAGTGAGCAGTCACAGTTTAATCTTAACAGTTCAACTACTGGCAACAGCTTTTCCAGAGTCCTCCTACTTCCATGAGATTTCCAGCCTGCACTACTTTGATGTGCAAGGAACCATTTTTAAGATACACATAAATTCACCTTATTGATGCTGCTAATTATTACTAAGAAAACAAAACCTGCTTGAGGCCTACCCATGTCAATAATTGAATCATTTCAGAATTGTAAACTGAACTTTAAACACACACCATTAAAGGCTTCAGCGAGACTCAGATCGTTTTCACTGATATCTCCCATTCCAAAGTGGACAATATCCAGTTTACATTCATCCTCACAGTCATAGCTGTCCAGAATGCTCAGAATAGCTTCAACAGATCCATCCACGTCGCCTGCAGGGGTAAAGGGAAGCACTGCTGACTTGGGATGCAAAGGAACATGGAATTATAACTAAGTGCATGACAGCTCCACGCTGTGCAACAGAAAGTCTTTTGACATCTATCACTCTTACTACATTTTCAGTGGTATGTTAAAATCTGTCTAACAAGTCTGTTCATTCCAAAAATTAACTGGATAAATACAACAGGACCACAGGCTCCACATCTGCTGCCATTTTTCGGGTCAAGTTTGCATAATTTTTCAGCTACTGATGCCACTGCTTGTGTATCACTGAATGTGAGGTCAAACCAAGGTCCTCCTGTCCCCCTTGAATACACAGTTGTTCTCCATTTTGCTGGTGCACCATGATTACAGCTGGGGGAGGTGGTTGATAATTTAGATGTACAGAGGTTTATGTATGTCTATGTATATTTGCATAGGGGGTTGTATGTATGGGGCTTACTCCTGAGTTCCTGGGTAAGAGGGCTGGCCTTACAGGTTTTCCTGTGGCTCTGGCCCTGATCAAACTTCGGGACACAGCAGTGGTGTTGCCAGCTCAGAGCTGTGTGACAGCAGGGAGAGCACAGAGGCCAGGGCAAGGGAAGGGACGGCACCTTTCACGATGACCGACAGCGTGTCCTCGGCCACCTCCCTTCTGTCCTTGGGCCTCTGGAACAGCAGGTGCTTGTTGGCCTTGTACAGCACGGCCTTCCTCTGCCTCCAGGTCAGATGGGCCAGCCTCTGTTGCTGCTGCTTGTACTCCATCCTGTGCTCCTTCTGCTTTGCTTCAATAACTTCCACGTCCTTCTTCAACTTCTCCTGTTCGTCAACATAGGTCCTCCAATCTATCACTTCGTGTGCCCTTTGCTGGGCAGGGAGACAGAAACATTACCTTTAGAACACTGCATCAGGAAACTCCACAATAATGCACTTTCATCCTTTGGCATCTTCTCTACAGGCCACATTTAATTTCTCCCACATTTAATCACACATTTTGCTGCACAGATGGCAGAGACTGAGCACAAGAGCTTCCTCCCGGAGCTACAACGTGTTTTTATGGTACCCCTGCACTGCAGAAGAGAATTATCCTTCATTCTTCCACATTGTGTTTATCCAGCTCTCCCAACACCCATTTCAAGCTGTATTTTATGCATATTCTTTTGTCAGGAACTAATTTTCTCACTCTAAAATTGAAACACTGTGGAGATGAGGACACTCCAGCAGGGGAAAGGTGGAAAAGAAAGAGGCAATAAGCAAACCCCTCATTCCTCTCACAGAGCTCCTTGATCCCCATTCTCGTCTTCCCTGGGATCATCCAGGTTATTCAGGATGAAAGCTCTCCCTTACTCTGTTGCTCAGCTCCTTCCCTGCACTGTGAGTTTTCCATCCAACAGTTCTTTCCGTACCTCAGATTCCACTTCCAGGATCTCATCTCCTGCCGAGGGGACGTCCTTCCAGCCCATGATTTCCACTGGGATGCCTGGGGGGGCTGCATCCACAGCCTGGCCGTTCTCGTCAAACATGAACCGCACCTTGGCCCAGGTCTTGCCTGCAACCAGAACACAGCCCTTCCTCAGAGTTCCTCTCTGGATGATGGCTGTGGTAAGGGGACTGGGGAAGAGCAGAGGAGAAAAATGACAAACAGAAGAAAAGTGACACTTCTCCCCGTCTCCATGGTTAGTGCAGGCAAAACACAAACCAGGACAGGCCTGTGATCCATCACAGGCAGAATGTTCCTGCTGATAAAATTCCAAGTGACGTGCAAACCCCCCGAGAACTGCACTGTACTCTTCATTTCTGCAGAGCACTCCAAAACTTGGCATCTGTGAGCTCAGCAACGGACTGATTTTACCCACTATGTGAACGCCCCAGAAAACCCCAAACGACCAATCCCAACAACTTTCTAGAATTCAATTAGTTTTCAAAGAGGGCAGAACACGCCTTGTTCACACAGAACCTGCTAAAGGTCTGAGATATGTAAGAGCAGAACGTCATGTCACACACAGCGTGCCAAGAACTGTGTATACATTGTGACTGTTACCTTCATCATTCCTACTGTTCTAATGACATTGTTCTGGCATTTTAAACTAACTCCTGGGCTCACAGGAGTTCATCTCAGTGATAGGATGAATTTGTCCCCATCAGTTTAAAACTTCCTTTTCTGGCCCTTGCGCTGCAGAATAACATTTCAAGGCTTTAATTAGAAACGCCGCCAGGACACTGTGACACCTTTATTCAGGGAGGTGCAAAGCCCCTGAGCAGCATCCCTGTGCTGTTACAGATTGCTGCTCTGAAGCCGTGCAGCTGCAGGTAACTCACCCTTTGCCTTTGTCTTTGCGAGACTCGATGACGGTCCCCTCGACCAGCCCCGTGGCATCCGCCTTCAGCTCCAGCATCTCTGCCAGAGCAACAGTGGCCTCGGCCAAAACCATCAGGTTTTCACCCTGCATCAAACCACACACACAAAAACACACACAATAAAGGAAGGGCCCAATTAAAGTCAGATCAGAAGTTGAAATCTTGGTGCCAAATCCCCCCACTGAAAACTTGATGACATTTACCACCCAGTCAAGACTTCAGGACATCAAAGAGGCAAAACTGTTGGGCTGGGTTTTTGCCCCCACCCCCTTTTGTCTAATTACATCTTGTAAGACCACTATGAAACTGTGCTCCTGAGACTAGGCCTGTGTTAGGAAAATCTTTATTTATCCTGGTTTGAATTCTTCCCTTCGTGCACAGCATTATCACCAACCTCGCTTTTGCACTGATTTCATACAGTGAGCAAACAGCAATTAGCATTAACCTGAAAAACATCCGCTGAACTCACAGGAAGGTGAGATATTATTGCTCCCCAAAAGCCTGAGCCTTAAAATACATTTCAGTGTGTTTCAAATAATCCTGGTGAGAGCCAGCAGCACTGAGCTCCTGGTGTTTGGCACCTTGCCATGAAGAGAAACAGCTTATTTTACAGCTGCCAAATAAAAATGCATCTCTGTGCATATATCAGATACCCACAAACACCACCCTTTTTTTCCACCACAACTTTACCTTGAGTGCAGAAATATTTACAGCTTGAACATCACCTCCAAACTCCTCACAGACCACATCATGGGCCAGCAACTCCTTCTTTACTCTTTCAGGATCAGCTTCGGGTTTGTCACATTTGTTGATGGCGAGGATAAGAGGAACTAAAAGGAGAAGGAGCAAACTCAGCACCAACCCAGCCAAAACCTGATGTTACCACCAGAGCTCCTAGAAAAGGCAATGGCCACCTAGAACAAATCCCTCCAGGGTGGACAGTGAAGAGGTACCTCCTGCATTTTTAGCGTGCTGGATGGACTCTATGGTTTGCTCCATCACCCCGTCCTCTGCCGCGACCACCAGGATGACGATGTCGGTGACGTTGGTGCCTCGTGCCCGCATGGCTGAAAAGGCTGCGTGCCCAGGAGTATCCAGGAAAGTTATCTTTTCCCCAGAAGGCATGTGCACTGTGAACAAAAGGACATGGAACACCTGAAAATCAGCACTTCACCCAGCTTTATTTGATGTAACCAAGCATCACTCCTTGGAGAACTTCTTTAATACCAACGACAGATTTTAGGCAGACAGACAACTTGGCCTGAAGGTGGAAGGTGCTGCTAAACCCTCAGGAGTGAAAAAACATCCTGAGATCTTCCTTAATCCAAAAATAGTCTAATTTCAACTGTGCAGACAATCCTTAAAAGGCAGTCCGTCAAACAAAACTTGGTCCTCCACCCCTC
>JAYRBT010000114.1:3914582-3947724 GCA_036023395.1 Myiotriccus ornatus | reverse complement strand
GCTGCCCCGGCTAACCCATACCTGTCGGCCGCGCCCGCCGCCCCGGATAACCCATACCTGTCGGCCGCGGCCCGCCCTCCCCGCGGCGGCAGCGCCCTCCTCCGAGCCCCCGGCCCCGACAGCGCCGCTGAGGGAGGGAGGGAGGGACTGAGGGAGGAGCGGGGCCTGAGGGAAGAGCGGGCAGTGAGGGCAGAGCGGACGCTGAGGGAGGAGCGGGGCCTGAGGGCAGAGCGGGCACGGAGGGAAAAGCGGGGCCTGAGGGAAAAGCGGGGGCTGAGGGAGGAGCGGGGCCTGAGGGCAGAGCGGGCACGGAGGGAAGAGCGGGGCCTGAGGGAAAAGCGGGGGCTGAGGGAGGAGCGGGGCCTGAGGGCAGAGCGGGCACGGAGGGAAAAGCGGGGCCTGAGGGCAGAGCGGGCACGGAGCGCTCCCCTCAGCCCTCCGCCGGCTCGGCCCCTCCCGCCGCTGTCCGCGCAGGCGCCGCGCCGCCAGTGGCGGGGCGGGAACGCTCCTGAGGGGAGGCGGGACGGGCAGCCCCTCACGGCAGGCGGGCTCTCCGCGCTCATCCCGGAGCGCCGGAATTCGGTGTGTAAACGTATAGATGAGCGGTAGAAAGTACATATATAAATAAATATATCTATATACACAGACATATATTAAAAAAATTCGGTTTTCTCCTGCCAGGAGCCAGTAGTTTTTCAGACCGCCAGTCTGAAGCTTTCAACACGGCTGATTTTTCAGCCCCGTCTGATTTGGCGTCTCTAAAATAACGCCACTTAACGGGCCGGGGAAAACAAAAACCGAAGAGGAAGGTCTATAAATGAAAAATCCTCGATGTTCCCTGGTTAACGAGGGTTGTAAGACCCGCAGATAATCCCAAGGGCCCGCTTGGGACAGCGCTGCAATCCCTGTCAGGCGCTGGAAACTGCGTGCCATGGCCAGGGGTAGTTCACACAGGTAGTTTTATACCCTCCAGAGCTGTACCTACGTGTTTTGCTGCCCTCAGTACCTCTACTACAAGTGTTTGCTCATTTATGATGCTGAGCGTTGGAAAAAAAAGTGTTCTGAATTTCTAAGGCAGCACCTGCTGGCGAAGGCGCCAGGTACTGACACCTTGAAATGCAGGGCCCTGGAGTGTTTCTGCACAGGTAAAATGGGAAAAATCACCTCGAAAACAAACCACGGTACAAAAAAAAAAAAAAGCTTAAATATCAAAAGTTGTGCAAAGGCATTAAAAGCAATTCCCGCACAGGGCCAGCACGGAGCTGCCAGCCGGACCCCTGCCGAGGGCAACACGTCCTGGCACTGCCTGGGATTGACCTGAAAAACGTTTTATTGCAAAGATAAAATTTAGCGTGCGAAACAGCCATCAGACTTTACAGCAAATCTGCTTTTTGAGTTGATCTTCCGTTGGATGCCGCCTGGAAATCTTCCCGTGCGCCGCTGTAAGGCTCTGGGAATTAGCGTGGGATCATATTTTACACACATGTCTCTTAGCCACAGTCATCCTGTTTTCATTTAAAGCTTTATTACAGATTGCCCGTTTTTCTGAAGGGCAAACTGAAAACAAATAATTATTCATGTCATAGTTCGGGATGTTGGTTTGGGTTGGGTTGCAGAATTATTTTCTGCTTAAATCTGTGGCTGTTAACGCTTGGCTTAGTTGCAATTCCTGATTATTATTGGTTGCCTTTTAAAAACATTTCAGAAAATTCATGTGTCTCATGAAGTTTACCTTAGTTTGACTCTTTTTTTAGCTTTCAATTTTTCTTAACTTCCTTATTTAGCAGCAACGTTTTCAGCGCAGTATGCAAGCAACGAGCCAGAACCTGAGATTAAAGTAAGGACATGCAGATAAAAATGAAAAGGTTAATTCAATCTGAGAGAAAGATCTGGCTCGAAACCGCCATTAAATACAGTTCGCAGTGGATGAGTGTCGGAGCAGTGCGTGCTCTTGGAGCAGGAGGTGGTTTCGGGAGACGTGACCTACCTGGAGGTGTGCGGGAGGGCAGGTGCGGGTGCGACGGGGGCCGCTGTCCCCCGGGCGGCAGGAGGCTGAGCCGGGCGCTGTCCCCGAGCGCGGACAGCTCGGATTCGCGGCGCTCCCCGCGCTCGCTGCTGCTGCCGGGCGGGCTCCTGCGGCGGAAGGGGCGGCGGGAGGCGATGGCGGCGCGGCCGGAGCTGCGGGACGCGCTGGGCCGGCGGCTGCGGGACCTGGGCATCGCCACGGTCACGGCCGAGCACCCCCCGGTACGGCCCGGCCCCGGGGATCGCGGGAGGGGAGCCTGCCCGCCGCCCGGGCTGAGGCCCCGGCCGGCTACGCACCGTAATTATCAGCGGGGAACTTCCAGCGCGGGGCCTGGCTGAATGCTCGGGGATGTTTGGGGATCGCGTGGACTGCTTTTGCCTCCAGATTCCCCCTCTCCCCCTCCAGTTCCTCAGCAGTCTGAGGAGCTACAATCCACCCCGCTCCTTCCCCCGACACCTACAGTAGCCAAGCTGCTTTCCGAACTTTTCCTCGCTCCCACGCCACGTCATTGCCGTGTGCGTGCACTGGGGCTGCAAACAGCACTCTCAGAGCTGCCTTGCGGTGAGATATTGCTGTATGGCAACACAGAAATGATCCAGCAGCAGCCTGTCACCCTTCATTCGTGCTCTGTTCAGATTTCCTCACGGAAGGGTACAGCTTTTAGGCCAAACATTGGGTACTTTCTAAGTGGTTAACAGAAGGTACCTGCCAGGACACAGCTGGCAGTCTAATGGGTTACAGAGTCTCACACCACACTGGTGCTGTTTTCCAGGTGTTCACTGTGGAGGAAATGATGCCCCACGTCCAGCACATGAAAGGAGGTCACAGTAAAAACCTGTTTCTTAAAGACAAAAAGAAGAAAGGGTTCTGGCTGGTGACCGTCCTGCACAACAGGCAGGTCAATTTAAACGATCTGGCTAAAAAACTGGGCCTTGGCAGTGGGAACCTCAGGTTTGCTGACGAGAACTCCATGCTGGAAAAGCTCCAGGTGGGCCAGGGCTGTGCCACGCCACTCGCCCTCTTCTGTGACCAGGGAGACGTGAGGCTGGTGCTGGACGCTGCCCTGCTGGAAGGGGGCCACGAAAAGGTGTATTTTCACCCAATGACAAATTCTGCAACCATGGGATTAAGCCCTGAGGACTTCTTGAAGTTTGTGAGATCAACAGGCCACGACCCCATCATCCTACACTTCGATGAAGATGTTAACTAGAGGAAGTTCACTTTTCTACTACTAGACATAGATTGGGTAAACTGGTGAAAATCTTGTTACAAATAAAACTTGAAAAAAAGACTTATTCCTTTTTCGTATTTTTTTTCAATCGTGTAAGTTTATATTGGATAATCTTGTGAGAAAAAATACCATCACTGAGTTATTAGAAGTTCAGCAATGTTCTTAGAAAGACCTTTGCAATCTGTATGCAATAAATATAAACTTAAGTATAAATTAACTCGTTTGCACTAGGTAACTAGTAAGTATAAAAGGCATTATTTAAATAATTTTATAATCTTTGTTAATGAAACAGATAAAACTGGAACGTCCCAGGTGCGGGACTGGCCTTGAAGGTTTAAACTTAACATCAAGAGAGGGGAGCAGTGAAAGTGAGGGAACCTGAAGGGGATGGGGGGTGAAGGCTTTTGAGTGCAGCCTAATGAAAACATCACACAAACGCTGGCTCCGGGGCAGCCAAGAGCATGAGCAGCAGCTCAGGTGAGCAGAAATCACACCCCCAGGAGCACGGATTAAAACACATCCGAGGAGTGGTGATCGTGGAAGAATGAACAATTACTATTATCTGAGTAAGAAGAAACGTCTTCTAGGGCAAGGCAGGTTCCTTCCCCCTCCTCCTTACCGTGGTTTCCTGCATTTTGGAAGGATCTGGCACCTGTTCTCAGAGCTCCTGCTGACAGAACACTCACCATCCAGCAGTTCAGAGTCCTCCCTCCACCTCGCCAGACACCAACCAACCCCAGCTATCACGGGAGTCATCTCAGTGGGAAAGAAGGGACCTAAAGACGCTGCAGCTGGAGGAAGAGTCACTAGAAAGATGTCCAGTAACATTTACCTTGCCCTCTACCTGCTACTCTCCCTCCCACTAAAGGTTTTTTCTTTCTTCTACCCCAAAATCCCTTTTCCCTTATTAAAAAATGAGTATTAGATTTGACTTGCCAGGGGGTTTCAATCTGCAATATTTTAAATGTGACAAATTGATTTCAAGGCATGTGCACGATGCTAGAACCTGCACTGCCTGAAGCGTAACTGTTTTCGTCCTCAGAGAGGATCCTGAGACTTGGCAGAAAGAACCCCCAAGCAAAACTGAAGCTTCAAATACTACATTTGTCAAATCTATAATGATTTCCTTTTGTCTTTACTTATGAAATTAGTGTTGTTTGGTTGGTTTTTTAAATAAAAGTATCAAAATAGTGTACAGTTAAAAGCTACCCAGGTCTACACAAATCCCACAGAAAAAACTACACACGGTCCACAAAAATTCTGCTACAGTTTTATCGGTTTTTTCCTTCCAGAAGAAATACTCACTGCACACATCACCGACTGACCACGACACCAACACCCTGCCAGTAACATCAGTTTCCAGAGAAAGTGTGTATGAACATACACACAACAAAATAAGAATAAAAATTATTTGGTTTGGCATTTTAATAACATCATTAATAAATGTATACAATGGCGAACATTAAAAAAAAATCAATATGTAAAGGAAATTACAGTTTTAAATAAGAGCTTTTTAAGTTCTGTTTCACACCTAGGTACATTCCTTTAAGGCAGTTTTATTAATATCAAAGCATTATTTACATATACATCATCAGCTACCTCTAAAAAGAAAAAATAAAAAACCAAATCACACATGAGCTCCTTTTGTTAGGCTGCATCATGTCCTGGAAAACGTTTAGAAACAATGACACGGGTTGGGAATGTTACTAAATCCTCACAGACTATCAGAAAAGCAAATAAAACGGTGTAGCACGACAAGCTCCTCCCTACCCTGGGCCTGGCAGCGCGGGGTGCGGCAGCTCCGGGGCACAAAGCTGGGCGTCAGCTGCTGCTTCCCTGAGACTCCCTGCTTCAGCAACTCCCAAGTGGCTCCCACATTTGCTTTCCGACTTTGTTTCGAGGGCACAGACTGGGAAGACGAAGGCAGGCGAAAGCAAGCGGGAACCGGCAGATCCCAGACCCTCCTGACTGCTGGACTGTCCTGGAACTCCTCTGCAAAACAAAGTGCTGGGAGAGGCAACCCCTGGAGTGCTCCTGTGTCTCTGCCGCTGCTTTGGGCTAATTTGGCAAACCCAACATCCCACTCCGGCCTTTGTGCTGACAGTGTGGGTCCAAACCTGCTTAGGACGGCACAGAGGGGCCCTTGCAGCACTCGGGCACCCACAGTGACCCGCCGGGGAGAATCCTGCCCCCCAGATCTCCAAGGAACAGCCAGGAGGCTCTGGGATGGGGCTCATTTCTAGTCCAAGGGCTGAGTTAAACAGGAGCTGTAAAGCTTGTGACAGGCCCCGGCTGGGACACCGCAGGTGCTTTGAGAAGGTGTAACACTGTGCAGAAAGCAAAGTGTGGAAGCTGTGAGGGGTAACCTTGGACAACCTGATGCCTCCAGAGCTGAGCTGATCCGTGAGACACGGGATTCCCGTGTGATGGAAACAACGCTCCTGAAAACAGTAACACTGTTAAATGGTTTGGGTTTGGGGGTTTGAACTGCATCAGTCCTCTGCTGCCAGTGAGGTGAACACAGTCACAGGCCCTGAAAGGAGCCTGAACACACTGTCCTTTAGAATTAAAGAGCTATTTTCCTAATATTTATGGTCTTTGAATTCTCTCTCATACCCGCCACGCCTTTAGTGTAGATCCTTTAGCCCATTTTAGTATAAAAAATATTTCAAAAGGAAGTCCCTTTAAAGAAAAAAAAGCAAACCAAATGTCCCCTTCTAAAGCTTATTGAACTTGCCTCTTTTTTCCCCTTTTTGACAGGACTTCATGCTTTTGGACCTGCTGAACTGCATTCAGCAGGGTCAGGCTCACCGTCGCCGAGGGAATGGGGGTGACCTTCCGGACCTGCCTGTTGGGACACTCGGAGGTGAGACAGGGAATGTAACGTTCTACATCAGGAACAGGAATGTGCTGATTGGTTTTAGTAACATGTAACAACTCCTTCTGGATCCAAGCTCCTCTCCATTTCCTCCGAGCTCGCTGCAAATCTTCCCCGACACAAATGTATGCAACCACCCAACGTACCAAGAACATCTGCTGACTTTAATATAAACCAATAACGAACAAAACGGATCTAGCAAAAGATAACCTTCAAGGGAACTGATTGTAAAATGCATATGATATTATTTACATTTCTTTTTGCCATCAAGAAACCTCCTAAGCCACAATCAGCTCATGTCAAGAGACAAACAGTAACAAAAGAATTAGTCGATACACGAACATCGTCAGACAGTCGTAACCCGGAAATGGCATTTGTGGAAAACAGCCTTATATTAAAATAAACGTCGTAGAAAACTCAGACCTGACAACCTCCTGTCAGAAACATCCGAACATACATATGCAGAGTCACCCGGGAAGGTGAAAAACACAAACAGTTTCTCTATAACACCATTATCCCATGGCTCCCACTTCTGGTAGCTCCCCAGCTTTCCCATGGATGTAAACAAATGTTTTCTCTTGCAGTATGCAACAAAAGTCAGCATAAACGTTTTTTTTTTCTTTTAAGAGCAATTTCATGCAGATTATGCAAACCAAATAAGGCAGTGAAGTGCCAGTAGCTGTGAGGTTTTTGTATCTGTATATACAGTCCATTTCAACAAAATACTACAGCATTTCCTTTAGGTTTACAGACGTAAAGGGAAACTGCCAGTTATGGGGGTTTTTGGCTAATTATTAGCAGAAGCTTAAGCAAATCAGTGGCTAATTTCAAAAACAGAAGATGAAAGAAGTATTTTTATTTTTTTTTTAATTTTTTTTTTCCCTGGAGTAATTCTTGAGACCTTAAAATCCTCGGTCCTTAGGGAGATGAGAACTGTCCTTTATTCAGTAGATCTTAACAGTGCAATGTGCAATAATTCCTAAGCCCATCTACACATTTTCGGCAGTAGACTCCAGTAGAGCTCCTTGATTCAAGGAAGGAAGGAAGGTAGGTAGGTTTTTATGTCTTGCCTGCTCTAGTCACGAAGAATGTACAAAATTCCCTCAATCTTTTTTTTATTAATGACTCCTACAGTCGCTGTCTTGTTACTTCAGATATAAAGGCTTCACACTGAGATACTGAAGGACACTTTTCTCTCTGTGTGCGGTCGAAAGGCAGAAAGAGAAAAGAACGTGAGAAAAGCGGCAGGTGTAGAGGCACAACACAGAGGTCAGTAGGTCAGTACTCACACAACTAACAGCACTAGAGCATGCACCACAGGGGCTCCGGGAGCTCCACAGCACACACAGCCAGCACACAAAGGCACAGGCCGGGGGGCACTCGGCACCTGCTCCTCAGGATTTACCCCCTGCTCCTGAGCATTCACCTGCCCCCTTTCTAAGCACTGACTTGGGTGCTGGTTCTAAACGGGATTTCTTGGCACCTTCTTCATGGGAGATGTGGAAAAATCAAAAGAACCGGCATTTTTACGGGCAGAAGGCTGAGCGGGACGAGGCTCCCTCCTGAGGAAGGACCCGCAGGAGGGTCACTAGTCCTGGCCTAACCAGGCAGTCCTGGCCTAACCAGGCAGTCCTGGCCTAACCAGGCAGTCCTGGCCTAACCAGTGAGCGCGGGAGAAGCCAGTTAAGCAAAGCGGTATTTACATCTGGTTAATGCAATGTGCTCTGGGTCTGAGATGTAATGCTGTTAGTTTGTTGTAAATGAAATTCATCTCATTTACAGTCTGGGCAGGAAACTCACCACTTGGCCCACAGCTCATGTAGTGGGGAATAGAATTAGGAGCTTTGTTGCTCCCTAGACCTGCTTTTTGAATTTCTGCTTTCTGGGATAGCTTCCACATCTGCAGAGAAAAGCATTTCAGGTTATTCATTGTGTTTATCAGGACATGAAAAAACCCCTCATGCATTAAATACATTCTACTCATTAGGAGAGCAAAAGGATATATAAACACTTCTTCGTTGTTTTTAAGAGGAAAGGACAGAGGACAGGGACAGAAGAAACTCACTGCAAGTGCCTACTCAGCTGCACTCACTGCCATTCACCTCAGCATTTAGAACAGGCGTTACTCCCAAGGCACAGTCAGACAGATGTCACTTTTAGCCACACCAACCCTACGTGTCTGCATGTACGGAAAGGTGAAATAGTGATGAGATGCAACCCCAGCTGACTGACCCTAGCAGAGAACTCCCCTCGCTGTATCCTGACCCGCTGCACGTTGGCAGAAACATTCACGTTCCATTCCGCAAACCGGGAAATGCTCTTTGCGTGCGACAGCTGGAACATGCAAAATGCAGGGGGTGAGTTCCCCAGCCACTCCCAGCAGAGCAGCAGGCAAAGCCTGCTCTGTGAGCAGACTGCACAGCACAACCTTCCTGGCCAGCAGCCACCTGTTCAATCGGTGCCATGCACTCCTAACTGAGCAGAGCTCAAGGCAGCAGGGATAGGAATGAGCCAGGCATCCATCCACGTGTTCCACAGCCAGCCATGTGCACAGCTCAGCAGCAGCAGGGACTGGGAATGGAAGGAATTCCACAGCTCCTTCCACTATTTCAGCGTAAACCAAGAGAGACATCCACAACCTTCCTTGTTCAAGTGCAAAGACAAAAGAGCACAGAAAAAATGATCCTTCTGTCCATGAAAACATTTGCTTTCTTTCATATCCAATACACAAATGTTGTCAGTCATTATTCTGAGCACTGAACACTCTCTCACAGAACACTTCCACTGCTGCTGATCCACAAATTTACAAAGCAATGCAAAGCAGTGGCTCGAGCTGGACAAGCTCCTGGAGGTCCCAGACACTGGTGCTGCAGGACACTCCTGCAGACCTTGGTCTGCCCACAACAAGCAGAGTCTCTGCAAGGCCCAGTAAGAAAACAGCTCCTGGCAGCACAGTCTGAGTTTATACCAAGTGCTCTGAGAGCCAAGATGGCAGTTCCTTAAACAACTTATCAAACGTGTGGTGCACACGCTGGGATAGCAGCGCTCCTCATCTCCAGCACAATTCCAGCACATCTACAGGTTAATGGCAGTGAAGGCAAACCACACGAGCCAAGAGGAGGACACTGATCCCACAGAACGCCTCTGGAACAGGCAATATCCTGCCCTCGCTCCCTCTCCTGTACAGAGCAGAGCCCTCACACTGCCACACGGAATAGCTGCTGCTCTTCCCTGGGGAGCTGTGGATTTCCTGCCCCTCCCAGTTCAGCACTAAGGAGTTACAGCTCGGCCCACAGAGCAGTTCTGTGAGTGCCACGAGGCTGCTGTGGAATCACTTCAGGCTAAGAACCAGAATGTGACATTGATTATTCTCAGTATTTAACTTTCATTCAGGTCCTTTGCAAGGGATGTAATTTTGGCTCCCACAACTGGTCTGGCTACGTCCTCTTGCAGAGGAGTGCTCGTGTCTAAAGCCCCACGTAGTTATTGCTTAAGTCTGCTACAATTTCAAACTGTTCATATTTACCACTGAGAACTTTCAAGCACTTGCAGAGGCAGTGGCATATTAAATAATAACTTCAACATTTCTCTTCAGCTGCTCATCTGGGACTTGAGGAGTTATTTCCTGAAGCACTCCTATCCTCCCAAAACCTTGCAAGCAACTCGGTTACTCTTTCTTATTTAACATTTTTGCTGTTATTTTGTTACACCGTCTTGTTTTCTGCTGTACCAGTGTTACTTCTGCTGAGAAATAAAAATGGATTTCCACCACACTCAAGACAAGATTTTATTCCTACACATCACCAGGAGCCTGTTATTTGACTCCTGATAAAAACCAAAGCCTTCCCCAGACGTGGAAAGGCAGAGCAGACCAAAGGGAAAAGGTGGAAAAGGCCATTTTTTCACGACAAGTGCTGGTTATCAAGTGACTATTTATCACCTCTTCAAAAGAATTATCATTTCTGCCCAGGATTATGAATGCTCTGTGTGCGTATTACTCAGTAATTGATATTTATTGTGCAAACTGGAGGCACTGAATGGTTAGGCTGGGATTTGTTCCTCGTGCATTTATGCCAGGACGTGGCATAAATGGAAAGGGCAACGAGACACTGAGATATCTCTAAATGCTTCTTTTCATTTTTCAAAGGGGAAAAAAAGCATTTTTACTCCAAGTGGATGATCCATGTGTTACCGACACCCCTGAGAGCTGGAGCACAGGTGCCAGCACTGTCCTTTCCCGGGAATGCGGCTCCCGGGACGCAGCATGCGGGCGGTTTAACATGCAGCAGGAACCCCGGGAGAGCAGCCCGCTCCCGTGACGCGTGACACACAACACAGCTCGCGGCACGGAGGCATGCAGAACGTACACAGTGCAATCAGGGCTTCATGCAGGATTTGGTGGGGTTACAGGTCCACATTCCAACATGCCACAGTCCACGGCCGCCGTCCGCGGGACACAACCACCCACGGACCAACCAGAGAGGCTCTGTTCGCTGGAGGGGAGTTTGCTCTGAGATCCAGCGGGCACGGAGAACACCCCTACGGCATGTTAGACCTGTACGTGTGTGAGGACACAGCCTCCTCCTCACACACAGCCGTACTCGTACCACAGGGTTTGGGTATCCTCCGACACCAGCAGCGGGGACTCGGCCTCGCCGCTGCTGGCTCCGGGGGCAGGGACGGGCTCCCTGGGCAGGGCTGCCCGAGGCTCACCCTGGGCAGGGCTGTGAGCAGCACAGGGCTGTTCCTGGATCCAGGGCACTGACCTAAACGCCGACGGATTTGCCTGCTCAGCTGCTCTGGAGGTGGATCTCTGGGGCACTGCACTGATATTACTGACTAACTCCGTGTTCAGGGATAAGAATGGCTGGGGCACAGTAAAGGACCCTGCGCCGCCATGCCCAGATCCACCGACTTTATCCCAGAACACGCTCGCGCTCGGCAAAGTCCTCTCCCCACAACTTGGCCTTTCCGGCCTGGGCGCCTCGGAGTTACATCCCAAATTACGCGGCGAGGCCTCGCCCTGCGGGACACCCCCTGCTCTGTAGGGCACCCAGTGGGCACAGGGGGAGGAGAACCCGTGTGCTGAGTACTCACTGGAGCTGGGCGGAGCGCTCCTGTCGGCCGCGGGCGCCGCCGGATCCACCGACACGGGCGGCCGACTGTCCTTGGACAAAAAGTCATGGATGCTCGTCCTGCGGGTGGTCCCTTCCGCCGTGGAGATGACGCTGCTGGCACGAGGTAAGGTGGCGTACGGATTGCAGTCCCTGGACGGGCGCTGCGACACAGTCGCCTGCAGCTTGTCCTTCGCCGCCCGGGCCTTCCCGGGGGCTCCGGGCGGGAATTTGACGGGGGAGCTGCCCAAGTAGAGATCGTCAGTCTTACGGAGGCCGGGCCTCACCAGCTGCTCCGGCCTCAGGGATCGGCCCTCGGAGAAATCCCCCGTGGTTTTGACGCTCAGGGATCTCACGATCCCACACCCAGCGCCCGGCTGCTTCCGGGGCCTCTCCCGCCCTGCCAGCTCCGCAGACTCAGACAGGCTCCTCATCACTTCATCTAGAAGGTTCTCTTCGCTTGCGGATTTCACCTGTCAAAACCAGGAGACGCACATTTTTAATTTCATACAACGCTGTAATTGTTAATCTCCACCTTTTCTTAAGCGATCTTTGTGGATGTAAATGCAGAACAATCCTATGAGGATTATTAAGATTTTTTTTGATTTCTCAGCTCTAAAAGCAGTATTAAACGTGTATAATACAAACACACTTAAAACCTAAAAATCCTTGTCAGGGAGACCACAGGTGAGAGAGATCATTGCAAGTATCCAACAAAACTACGTAAATATCCTCCAGACCCAAGTCTCTGCCCCAGACAACCCCGATCAGACCAGCTGGGAACGTGTATTTTTCCATGTCACTTGTGTCATTTAAATAAGACAGAGCCTGACCCTTCCTCCTGAGAGATCCTGGTCACAGTGACTGCCTGGCTTTATCCTACAGCCCTTCTGGGTTTTGGGCAGATCTACTCAAGAACTAGGGAGGAAGAAAATGGAATACCAGCACAGAAAAGGTGATCTGGGGCATCTAACAAACTGTCACTGCTTTACAGAAACATTCTCTTGGTCTGACTCCTCTCAAAAAGCTCCAAGGTCGCTTTTTGTTTCCCATTCATGTTACAAAGACAAAACCGAAGCAGACAGGAGTCTCCTCAGGGAATGAAGCCGAACATCTTCCTTGCTGTTGATGCAGGACGGAGCTGACAACAGCTCCTGCTGAACAGACGCGCTGGACTGGAAGGAGTCCTGGCCTTCCCCCTGCACTCTGAGTGTCCCAAGGCACCGGGGACGGGACTCCTCACCAACCCAGGGCCCTCTGCAATTCCAAACCACTTGGTGTGTGGTGCAGCAGGTGCTGCACCAGGACAGAAGTGACCTCGGAACGCAGGAGCGAGCAACAGCTCCACAGAGTTTACAGCAGCTCTACCCCCTGTGCCTGGCACTAACTGAGCCCGTCTGAGGGACACTACGTAGCCCAAACACCCTTCGGACTGACCTCCCTGGAGTTGCTCTTGTTGCTTTCCTCCAGGAACTGCTGCAGGGTGACCACCTCGCTGCCAGGAGAGCCCGTTTTGGTGCGCTTCCCACGGCTCTCCAGCGTCTCGGTTCTCTGCTGGAGCACCGGGCTGGAGCGGCTGGGACCCTTCAGGTACTGCGTGGGGCTGCTGCTGCTGCTGGACCACGCCTCGTGCTCGTGCAGGAGGCTGAACTCCCCGCTGCTGTGGCTCTGGGGCCTGCTCTGGCTGTTCACTGCACCTGCTGGGGGCGAGGGCCATCAGGCATTTCCATTAGCAAACACAGCACGGCTGCAAACACGTACAGCCTCACTCAGACCTGCAGCATTAATCCTACTGAAGAGACTCAGAATAATCCAGTTGTCCTTTTTCACTTCACAGAACTGCACTCCCCTGACTTACCTTTTGCAGCTCTTTAAACGTGAATTTTTTAAAAATAAAAACTACCATTATAATCTGGGCCTCCACCTACACAACCTTACGCTCCAAGAGGCTAAGGATACACCTCCACTCCTGTTCAGCATCACTGTGAGGCACATGGCAGTATAATGTTAAAAGAAATACAAAGGACTGAATGGAAAGAAAGTATTTTCTCCAACAAGAGCTACTTAGGGATGCTGCTTCTCCAACACCTCCTGCTGTTACTCCTAGCTGGTTACAACTGGGACCTGAAGGAAGCACACGGTGTTAAATGCAAAACGAATTCCACGAGTCCAATTCCTTTTATTTGTCAGCAATTGTGAATTGCTAAAAAAATACTTAGGGATAATCAGGCATTTCTGACTTCGTGTTACTCTTAAGAAACGAAATGAAGTTTGAACAAAGGCAAATTGCTTACAGTGGGGATTTCTAAACTGGGGCAAGGAGGACCTCAAGGAATCTTTCACAGAAGGGAGTAATCAAAGAGATGTAATATAAACTATCAGAAATACTCAGCTAGCATTCATTCCTAAATTTCCAAACAAACAGACACCTTTCCATGAAATGCCATGCCAAATGAAGCCATGAGTGTAAGTGAATCCTGAGCTGGCAGTGCTCCAGTGGATACAACAGCTCCAACGGCCATTCGATACAAAAATGGAATTTGGAGAACACTGGTCAATCCAGGGATGTTGTTAACCTGGCAAATCCAAACCACAGAGGTCTCTAGGGTGTGTCACAGAGACCATCTTGGCCAGTTGTACAGTACACAGCCCACAGCAGCAGCGCAGGAGGATGCTTGGGAAAAAAAAAGAGCAATTTCTCTTCTTAAAACAGTTTTTAAAGTAATTTGGGGGGAATTCTTATTTTGCACCACTGTTACCTGGGTTAGGTTTGGTTTAAAATAGCCGGTAACTTAGAAAGTAACACCACCCTTTTAATATTTATTAAAATCATCAGTTCTAGGAACATCTTTGCTCCCACTCTGGGGAATGAAGGCTGTGAAATGCTTAAGGAAACACCTGCTGTGGTTTGCAGGGGGAATTTTTTGGCTGTGGGGTTGGTTTTTTTTAAATCTCTACGGATGATCTTACAGAGGAAAGAATGGAAATGAAGCACAGATGTGAATTCCCCTCCAGCATACCTTTGACTTCATGGAGTGAAGCATTGTTATTGCTATTGCTAGTGGATGTCCTGCCACTATCAAGGCTGGCTGGTCTGGAAGCTGAATGGAAAATTAGGAGACACGGTGGTGAACAAGATTGCAGCAGAGGCCACGGCCCCTTCACATTCTGCTCCCAGAATGCTCAGGCAGGGCATGCACTGACACAGGCCCAGCATGCCCACGGGCAACAAAGGGTTCTTACACATCAGAAAGCGGAGGAATTTCCAGGCGGTCCAAGAGGACACTTTGGAAAAGGGCACTACAGGAATAGCACAGTAGAGGGGAGAGGAAACAGAGAGAGAAAGAGAGGGTACATTTAGAACTGAGAGTGGCTGTCAGGGGGAGGCAGGTACAGGTGGGAGGAGGGACATGCAGGGGCTGCTCGTGGTCAGGGCACTTACAACAGATCTGACAGGGAACCTGGCACAGGGCTGGAAGGCCACGAGCAGCAGGAGCAAGAGCATCTGCACAGATAAAGTCCTGCACTCCTGAGCCAATACAAGGGAAATGCTCTGTTAGTAGCCTCAAAAATGCCTGCTGCTCATGCTAATTGTAGATGTTTACACAGGAGTTAAAACTTCCCTTCTGAGTAACCTGCTACAGCTTTCACTTCAAAGCTTTGCTTGAAGGAACACGGAACGCTTCTATAAACTACAGCACATGGCAAATTTAGGCTGCACTGAACAACAGACTTTGAAAGCTCGGGCCAGATTGGGATTTGGGGTTTTTAGGACTGAAATGATTAACTTCTTTTATTTACTGTTAACTCTAAATGGAAGTTAAAACACTTTCCCACTAAGGCGGAAAATGCTTTGATCCTGTTCAGATGCACTTCACAGGTACTTTCTACCAGAGATACAGAACATCTGTCTGATGTAGGAGATAAGGAAGAAAAGGAGAGTCTGAAGAAATGATACAAGATGTGGAAGTCACAGAGACCATGCTCACTGCAACCACGTCATTCACTGTATTTTTGCAAACTTTGTTAACATTCACATCGTATATCCTGAATTCACAGAGTTAAAGTTCACATCTTACCATGAACTCTTGATCCTGTACTAGAATCATCACTAATACCTTGGGGACTTACATCTTCGTAGGATGTGGTATCTACACACAGAGACATAAAAGATGATGTAAAACAAAATAAAAGGAAAAGATTATTGAAATACTTATCATTGACACAATACATTAAAATACTTATCAAAGCAATCCATTTTTTCCTTAGGAAACATTCTGTAGGAAAAACCCTGCAACATTTTATCACTGCAGTTATTAAACCTATTCATTATCATAGCGCTGCAGCTCAGTTATTAAGATTGCTTTTTGTTGAGAAACTTAAAGCATAAGAAAAATCAATATTACACAGTTACATCACGGTGCAAAAAGCTTCTACCTATACCTTTATTATTTAGCAACTGCTTGGATCTGAAGCCTGTGGAGGAGTTGACAGTGGCAAAGTTGATGGCTGTGGTGGAGAAGGCCATAGCTCCCAATTCCTTCCTCCTTTTACCCGTGGACATATCATCGGGACCCTCCAGATGCTCAGAACTACCTGTCCATTGTCCTCCTGCCAGGACCATGGACTGCACCAGGTCATTCATGGCTGGGATGCAAATGAAAGCAGATGATCAGCGTGGGCAAGGTCCCCGCTCGTCCGCACTGCGCATCGCAAGGCTCGGCAGTTCTCTAGGCGTGAGAGCGGCGCGGGGCTGGCGGGCACAAACATCGTCATGCAAGCGGCTCGGGGACGGGGGGCGTTTACGGGGGTCCTCGCCATGCCACCACGCGCCACGCGCGCGGCACGGCCCGGCCGCGCCGTCTGCACGAGAACACGGCACGGACCGGGAGGAAAGGTGCTCGGACCAGCGGTGCCGCGGGATCCTGGGACAGTGCGGGCTACTGCAGGCACACGGGGTCACACAGCGACAGAGAAAAATACAACAGCCGATGACATCCACCTGCACTGCCCCCAGCTCAGGAAAACTGTCCACCCCGCATCGGAAAATAAAAGCAGACAGAGGAAATCAATACAACGTTCTGGCAACGAGAACCGATGAGTACTTGCAGAGTGACAGACCACCAGAGAGCCTTGCACAATTGCCTACACCTCCTTTAAACAACAACAACAAAAAAAAAACACAGGGATTTCTTAGCAGAACGTGTCGTTCAGAACCGTTTCTGTGAACACAGTGCACTGTAAATTTATATACACATGGGGCCATGTGTATATAGACAGCTATGTATACAAATATATGCAGTCACAATGCACTGAATAGATTATATGGATGTGCGTGGGAACGTGTGGGTACGTGTGTGGGGGTGGGTGTGTGTGTGCACATATATAAAGTATTCAGTGCCAAGGTTGGTTTTTTTTTTAAAAAAAAAAAGGGGGAAAAAAGTAAAAAGAAAAAGCTCCAGCTCCTTGTACCGTAGCAGGACTCGCACATTGCAAAAGAGGAGGAAAAATACAGCGCAGTCCAGGGAGAGGTTAGTGAAAAATTAGTAAGGAAGCCAGTGTAGCCATTGAGAAGAAGCTGAACTGTCATAAAGTCTTACACATGGAGCGACGGTAGAAGGCCTTCATTTTGTCTTTTTCCTTCGGTCTGTTCCTCAAAAAGGGCAGTCTTTTCAGTGCACCCACTTTTATGTCATAGCATGAGGAAAAACGGAAACAGGGAAATGAAAGAAAAAAAGGGGAGAAGAACAGATGGAAGTTAAATGTTGAAACTAAGGACAGAAATGAATGTCTTGAGCTTAAGCTACGTAGGCTACGCTAAAAGCTATCACTGTCATGCTGCTGGGTGGGCATGAGGGATGGGAACTACCCTGCAACAGGAAAACTGCTCTGGGAGAACCTTCACATACGGATGGTGGGCAGTGTAATACTCCCCCACCGCTAATCTGGGCAGGGCAATACTCCCCACTACTCCCTCCTTCAAGAGTTTGAAGCTCTTGGGGAAAAAAAAAAAAAAAAAGGAATGCAACTTCTTTGCAGGTGGTTACAGAAATGGTCCGTTACGGAATTCTTACTGTGGAAAATAACATTTTTTGAGCACGAAGAAAACTGCAACTCTAAGTACAGCTTCTACTTCCAAATACGTTCGCGTCGTTATTTTTTGAGGGTGATTAATTTTGGTCGTGGTTTGCCCTACACACCCACCAGGGCACAATTTATTGTCAGTCTTCAGTTCTCGCATTTGGTGCTCAATAAGAATTTTGCTCATCTACTTGTGGAAAACCCACAGGGGCCTCCTGTTCGATGCACTCTGTGTGCGGTGCTTTTAGTGCCTCACCAAAACGATCTGCATCAAATGCACAAATTCCTCAGCTGAGAAAAACCCCAAAGGAAACAAACCCACAGCAAATCCAAACGTGAGCGTTGCTGCGACATTTTGGGAGGGCCCAGGGCAAACTGAGGCACGTTCTATGAGGAGAATTACAGAGTTAAAATTACAAACAGTATTAAAGGATGGAGCAGTGCATATATACATATGCATTTACAAGTGCACATGGGGGACCCTGAAGGACAAATAAATACACCTCCCTCTCCATTGTCTCCTCCTGGGTCTGCACCCAGAGGAAGAGGCTCCCAGTGCAATGTAACCAAAGAGGTCGTTCTGTTCTAGTTCTATTTTTTGGCACCAAGATGACACATGACTCTTCTGTAACTTCTATAATCCTTTACCGACAAGATAACTCACCCCTTTATAATCCTTTGTAGACAAGATAACTGAGCCCTCTTAATTAAAAACTCCCTAATCTTATTAAAAAATAACCAGAGCATGTTCAAGAATCATGTGAGTCATTTGTCCTGTCCATTAACACAGATCACCTCCGAAAGGGCTGATTTAACTGTACCCACCAGGAAACTCCCCTGCAACTACTGATGTCCTGGAAATCCTGCACCAGAACCTGGCCTTTGTCCTGGAAATCCTGCACCAGAACCTGGCCTTTGTCCTGGAAATCCTGCCATGAGGACCTGGCCCTTGGTAAAATGCAAAACCTGCTTGAAGGGGGAATCATGTAAGTAATGTCTGCATAAAATCCAACTCAAGAAATGTCCTGGAATGATAATGATGATTAATACTGAAATGGCAGAGCTACAGCAGAAATAAAGAGTTCTTTCTCTTTTCAATATTCTAAGAGTGTGTCCCTGCTTTCTGAGCTGACAAGGAATGATGAGTGTTGCAGAATTCCTCCCCTGATCAGGAAATCTCCTGTTTTGTAACCTCCTCCTGTTTGCAAAAAAATCCTCTGAGGAATTCTTCCAATGCATTAAAATCTTCAAAGGGTTTTGTTCATGCACACAAGAAAATATGAGGCAGACATCTTCTAAATGTCCTGCTAATAGAAAATGGAGCCCAACAGACTTTTTTAACTTCCACTATGATGTGATGTGTCTGCTGCTGGTGCTGCTACTAGAGATGCAGTTCACTGCTAGCCCTGACTCCTTGGGACTCTGTTAATCACCTGAAAAGGCTGCAGTGGAAGGCAGCAAAGGGAATCTGGTTTTGTCCATGGAGAACAAAAATCCCCCCCTGCCTGCCTTGGGCTTTCTGTGGGAAGGCTCCGAGCGGTCCCATCCTGCCCGGAGCAGGTGACAGGTCCGTGGCACTCACCGGATCATCAGCAGTGAGCAGTGAGGATGTGGGGTCAGGATCTGGGAAGAAGGAGGCTGTACTTGCAGCACAGAATGAAAAGCCGGGGTGAAACCCTGCAGTCAGGAGCACACACCCCCTCAGTGCCTGCAGGGACAGCCACAGCCATCCAGGACCCCTCCTTCCCAGCTCAGACGCTCCGGGATCACACAGGGCTGGGGGAACGCTGGCAGACCTCAGGTGCTGCTTTCTCTGCACAGCAGGGGAACCTGCTTGTGGGGCCGAGATCCCCTGTGAGATAACAGGGCTCTGGGACACATGGGCATGGCAAAGGGGCCTGTCTCCATCACCACCTTCCACAGCTGTCACACACCAGGTCTCTCTGTCAGCAGTGGTGGCAGCAGGGTGATCAGCTGTGGGGTCAGCATCTCCAGTGGGGAATGTGGGATAGGAACCCCAGACCCCTTGGGATCTCTGTGTCACACTGTGCCCTCTAGCTCAGGAGAACACCGCTGGTGTGTGCCGGGGACGCTGAGCTGCCTTCTCCTGCCTCCTGAGGGCCTTGCAGGACACTGCACCTCCACAGTTCCCGCTGGAACCACGTCCTTTCCCAGGGTGGGACAGAACCCTCCTCTTCCCAGAGCCAGCACTGCCTTCAGCAGCGTGCAGAGCTCCAGCACCTCAGCGGGGCAGCTCACACCTGTTCTCTCCTGCAGCTCCTGCCGGGGAAGCCGCTAAAGCTGCTGCCGCCAAACCGCCTCTTACAGAGAAGAAAGGCCCCACAGTATCCCGGGATTTAGGATTTACAGTCCCTCTAGGAGCAGAAGAAACAGACTGCAAAGTGTGCACCATCACCAGCACTTGTCACACGGAGATATTCGCTCTGAGACACAAACTGGCTCAGCAAGATTGTCAGAGTCGAGCTGGCACACACGGCACCCGACCCTGACCAAACCCGGGGTTTCCATGGCGACGTGTAACGCAGGAAGGGCCGGATCCAGAATCAGATCAGCCCTTCCAGTTTGTGGATAAACACACTGGGATTAAGGGGGACACGACCAAGGCCCGTGGAGTAGAAAATTAATGAGGTCTGCACGGCTCCAAACCTCCTTTGAGGCTCAGCCACCGTAACTGCGGCCGTGGCTGCCCGGGACGGGGAGCTGCACACCACGAGGTCCCGAGGAGCATGCAGAGAGAACCGTCACACAAAAGCCCTTCCACAACACCGCAGTGGGGACACAGATGCAGATGGGCTGACCCACAGCGTGCACACTCCCAGCTGACACACGGGCAAACGCGCCCCCCACAGCTGCGCTCACCACTCCACACCACTCACGTTGGGATGTAAAAGCAACAGTCACTTTTTTTAAAAGTTCAAAAGTAGCTGTTTTGAACCTTAGGCTGAAAAACGCTGGGCTTCCCAATGGCACAAGTTAGCAACAAAAGTGCTAAAATGGAGCCTCGAATTTACCATTTCCTTCGCTTCTTAAAAAAATACAAATCTGATTTTAAGTCTCTCCGAAACAGCATTTTTTGACGTTTTTAACTTTGACTAAGCTCCTGCAAGAGGCACAGAATTAAAAAAAAACACCATCAAAATGGTTTTAATCATTTCTACCACAGCAGATTCACAGCTGGCACAAGCCCCAGCAAATCAACCTGCTGCTTTTTCAAAACCCAAGGCATTAAATTTAAAAGAAGCAGTGCAAAGATTGGAAGTGACTGTTAATGCTCACGTATTCTGATGCTTTTACATGCACAGCCAAAATGCTTTTGGTGCATAATTGTTAAATAGAACCATCGCATCCTGATAACCTGGCTGCCGTATTATCTCTCAAGTTGTGAGAAACTGGGCAGTTTATGATCCAAGCCAAGAGTGGATAGTAAAAAAATATAGGTAGTAAATAATAATAAACAGAATCTGGCCTTTTATAGCATGGGCACCCTCATGTGATGGCTGTGAGGATCTTCCAAGGCTAGCAAACTGTGTGTGGGATATTCCATCCATCCACACCCTCTGCAACCCTCCCCACTCAGCTCTAATTTTAGGATCGCTAACAATCCCCATCTTTTTAAGAGGTTGTGTCCCTACGTGAACTCTTCCTGCTGCACCTTCCCGTTTGATCAGAGGATTTCCTCACTGGTTTTGTGAGGTGCTGGGGAACACCTTCAGACAGCAGGTGTTTTTAAGGATGTTAGCACAGCCACAGCTTGGAAAACACTTCCAGGACAAGGGGAGGGATTCGTGCTGGGACAAGAGGGAGAAACAAAAACGGTACTAGAGGTGACGTCTGACATTCCATCCAACATGCTGCTTGCCTGGCCCAGGTGCAGTGCCTGCTGCACCTCACCCGAGCACTGCAAAGGTGTTTACACTGTCAGCATTTACACTGACAGCTCCAGAAACGCTAAAAACTTGTTCCTGCCCAAACCCTCCAGGGAGTTCACGAGAAGTGACCATAAATCTGTCCTTACATTAATTAACTCAGGCTTTGCTCCTAAAGGCTTTACCTTTAAAGACCCTCCAGAAGACACAGACTTTTCCAACACTTATTAGCAGAACGAGGTGTCCTGCAGTACTCACTGCTACTCTTTTTGGTGCCCAGGGTCTGCCCGTCATCCAGGGAGTTGGAGCCCACTGAGGAGCTGTCCTGGCTGTCCTGGTGGGGCAGCTGCAGGAAGCCCTCGCTGGATTCCGAGCGCGTGGGCGTGAGGGTCACCGACTTCAGCCGCTCCCGGTTCCCGTCCTTCTTGGACTTGATCAGCTTCCTCATCTTCAGGGTGATCCAGTTGCCCCTCCTGTCAGCAGTAACACAGCACATTTATGACACATTATTGCCTTCACACTTCTCCCAGTCCGTATGCACAACACAGCCCCGGTTCTGCGCCCCTGAACGCGAGGAGAGCTCCGTCTCCAGCTGGAGCAGAACAGGTTACGCTCTGAAGAGATCACGTGAATTCAGCGGTACCTTCGTGGTGGAGACGGCTCATAGAATTTATACTGGTCCATTATCTTCTCCTCCAGCTTCTCCTTCTGCCGCCGCAGCTCATTGAGCTTGTCACTGCAAACAGAAACCAGTGAGAGTGGATGCTCAAAAATGCATGGGCTGCGTGGGCAGCCTGTTCCTTTGGGGATCTGTTATCTCCAGCTCGTCATCTTTTGGGAAGAATTCTAATGTCACACCTGGTTCTTATCAAAAGAGTGAGAGATAACACCAAATGAGCAGACTTAGGTTTAAATTCATGACACAAAATTGAGAAAGCTTCCATTTGCCTTCGTTACACAACAGAATTTCCCCCCTTTTTAAGTATTAAATGTAATTTAGACAAGCCCATTTTTAATTCCCTCAAATTCACTAAAAAGTTTAGATTACAATTCTAAGCTTTGCCAGCAGTAGAATGAGGAGTAAACAACTTTCTTGTTCCCCCTTTGCATAATCAGTAATGATCACAGTTGCACTGATCCTTCAGAACCACAAATGTAAGTTTTTAGTTTTTCTCTGCTTTACATTTACAATTGAAATGTTTTTCTGAAACATTTCAGAAGCAGCACATGAGTTAAATTCCATACACAGCAGAAGCTTCTTAAAGAAAATTAGTGCATCACAGTGATTTTCAAAACTCACATGTACTGCCTTTGCTCCACATGGAAGAGATCCTTGCTTTCCATATTCTGCTCCAGCAATGTCCTATTTTGCAGCATTAAAGTCTGAATTTGATCCAGTAGATGCCTGTTCTCCTCCTCCAGGTTTCCTTTGAGCTGGCTGAGCAGCTGTAAAACACACAAAATGGCACTTTGTACCTATGTGAGTGTATTTCCCACACGGATAATGAGACCATCGAGACAATGTGCGTCCACAAAGGCATGCTGAGAGTCCAAGCAAACAGAAAACTGCATCATGAATCACCTGATAAAAGTCCCTTGGATTCTTCAAAGAATTTAAACCAGTCTACCCAACGTGAGCCCGCACAACAGGCAAATTAATCAGTCTTTGGATCCACTCCATTAGCTATAAACCAAATGACCAGTTCTCCAGCACTTCCCATGATTTTATGAATCCACAAATACACTCCTGTAAATGCTCTCTAATTCTCACGTACCTCACACTGATTATTCAGCTTTGTTGACGTAATATCCAGTTGCTGGTACTGTTCCTTGAGTTTGGAAAACTCCGCTTCCAACCGTGTTTGCTCCAGTTTGGAATTGTTCAATAGTGTTTTCAGATTCTTGTGGTCAGTCTGGAGAACCTCATTCTCTCTCAGGAGCTGACTGTAGGTGTGAGTGAGCCTGGGATTGAGAGACACCAGCAAAGAATACAATTCCTTCCTATCACAGGCTGTAGGTAAGTCATCCCAGTCTCCTTTTCCTAGGAATGTGTTCTGCCTTTAAGGCAAACCCTCTGTGCTCTCTGTATGTTCAGGATCACTTTTCAAAAGAAAAGAATCCTACAAACAGCCCCCAGAAAACAGTGTGGAGACAGGAATGGTCCAAACTGTGGCAGTCACAGAGGTTACTGATTTATCACGGATACATTGATCCCTGGGTTCCCCTCGTCCCTCCTGGGCCACGTCCCTCTGTCCCACACGCACCCTCAGGATATATATACTGATTATTTTTGTGGGATCATGAATGTCCTGAGTTGCAGCACTGGGTGTTTAGAAATGTGAAGGAGCACAACACTTGCTGAGGCTGCACTGGCAGGTGCTCAGAGCTCCACTGACCACACGCCAGGCTCGTCTTTACCTTTCGTTTTCATCGCGAAGTTTTTTATATTCTGCTGCCACCGTTTCGTGCTTCTCACTTTGCTGCAGCATTTTCTCCTGTTCTGTCTTCAGAACTTTCTCCAGCTCTTCCAGTTGCACCTTCTGTTTCAGCAGCTGATTGTACCTGCACACCAAGATAATATTCAAATGTCTCTTTGTGGACTGAGGAGAACATGGAATTTTTATGAAATGGAGACCGTTTAAGGTTCCAAATCTTCACCACTGAGGTAATGCTAGTTTTTTTCAAACCTGTTTTACTCCACCTCGTTTTGCTCAGGCAGGGCAGTGCTCACCTGTCCTCCAGGTCCTTGTGCTCCACCTCCAGGTTCTTGTGGGCGGCTTTGAGGCTGCCGTGCTTGGCGATGAGGGACTCGTACTCGGCCGCCTGGCGCTCGTGCAGCTGCTCCAGCTTCTCGTGGTCCTTCAGCAGGGCCTCGTACAGGCCCTTGAGATCCTCCCTGTCCTTCAGCACGCCCTCGTTCTCGTTCTCCAGGGCCGACTGCTGGATGAGCAGCTGGGCGTTCTGGTTCATCAGGGACGTGCTCTGCGAGTTCAGAGTGGAGTTTTCCACCTGCGGCCGCAAACGGTTGTGGCAAATTAATTTCGTAGCCTGGGTTATTTTGTCTGTCTCCTGTCGAAACATTTCTTGGGTTTAACCCTGAGTGACCTTCTAGTTGCTCCATTACCTGCCAAGCTTTCATGGGAATACTCTTTTCTTATACTCCAACAGGCAATTCCAATTCAAAATATTCCAGGAATATTTCTACGGCAGTATTGCAGGAAAGCACTGAACCATATGATTAAGTTGATTTGATTAATCAGTTAAGCATTGATTAATTTGATTAAATAATCAAATTCTTATTTACCTTTCAACATCTGCTGAAGTGTTATCTAGACAAGAACAACATTTGCCTCTGGCATCAAAACATCTGGGAGAAATGGACCCTCAGTGATCCTGTTATAAGGCAAATCTGTGACATGACTAAAATAAAAGGAACTTCCATGTTGGCACAGAGATCTGTTTTTAAGAACACCTTGACTGTACAGAATCTGTATTATCACCATGAAATTTTTATGGTCCCCACCTATCCTTTCACAAGGAGAGTTCAAACAGGAGCAGCCCCTTAACAGAGAGAAAGGCAAATAAAACAACAGCACCTGCAAGGAACTCCCCATATTCTGTTCTGTAATCTTCTGTGGAACTAGTTCAGAATTATGTCAGAACAGTATTAATGACTATTAACACACTAAAGCCTTCAACATTAAGACAAATTTAAAAAACCCCAACCAGCAACTTCACTTTTTGTGCGTCTGGAAAGATGAACCAAATCTAATCCTTGGATATCACCTGACCTGTATTGGGTTCATTTCCTTCTCTTTGCTATTTGAGAAACGAAACCCACAAACTACTGAGGCTTCCGAAACCCTCGGGGTATCTGCTAAGGGGAAAAAAATTCCATCTCCCACTGCAGTGCCTGCTGTTACCAGGGAACAAATCCCTTCCTGCCGGAACTGCAGCGCTCTTTGTCACACAGGAGAAAGCCCAACCTCTCCCTGGAAATGAAGTCATGTCTCACGGCACGGTCCAGCCTGAATCCTGAGTACTGTTAGCTCACAATTCCCAGTTACCCCCTAAAACATCCCCTCTCTCGGCTGCTCCTTGTGGGCACCACCAGGGAGAGCAGAATTAGTTGCCAGGAACAGTTCTGACAGAGATTTCACTTCAGGTGGAGCTGATAGTTCTGATTTTCATGAGCATATTTCACCTGCCCCTGTCCACTGCTTTTGAACAGCCAGAAAAGGCACAAAGGTCCTGTTTCCTTGGAGGGCTGTGCACTGATGAGATTTCAGTGTGCAGCACAAAGGGCATCCACGGGACAAGCACGTTCTGCTTCCCAGAAAGGCAGGCTGAGAACTCCAGGCATTCACCAACGGCCTATTTGTCTCGTTTCAAAAGCCCCTGACACTTGGATTTCCAGCACCCCTCCATCCCTCCTGACATTGTTGCTGCTGGATTGTGGACTTTTCACTCCCTCTTTAAGGAGGAATTTGGATTCTTACAACTCCATAAAGCATTCGACCCATTTGCAAGAACATTTCTTTTTCAGAGACAAGAAGAGATATATATTTAATAACCCTCTGCAGGTATGAAGGACAACACCTGAATGTTTGCCACGGGAGCTGCAAGACTCTGGGTGAATCATTTTAATCATTTCCATGGCCAAACACCACCTTTCTTTTGCCTCTGAATTGTCTACATTCAATCCTTACATATTTAGGTAGGGGTTTCTTTGTTCTTTTTTTTTAGTATTCTATACTTTTTTTATATATATTCTATACTTCAGTAATTATCTTGATTTTCCTTTCAGGTACGGCTCTACTTTTTTTTTCTTTTTAACTACTTATAAAAATAAACGAAATTTATTACAATCTCTCTGGACACACCACTTCCCTGACCTAATGTAGATGTACAACTAAAATAAAAAAACCCAAGCAATCTTAGAAGGCTTAAGAGAAGGACAAGAGAACCTCCCCTACTCACAAGTGCATAAAGTCGAGAGTTTCAACTGGGCAAACGTGAAGGATTAAAACCAACTTCTAGGACTGCAATTATTCATCAGCAAACAAACTATTATTTGACTCTCTGAGAGATATTTCCACACCACCTCCTTTCCCAGGTCTGCACCAGAAGCAAAACGTGGCTTAAAACACGTTGACTTCGTTAGAAAAACAGGCGTCACTTTGCCTCTGAGAGCCAAACGGGACCACCTCACCTGGAGCTTGGCGTTCTGGGTTTGCAGGGTGGTGTTCTGCTCCTGCAGGGACACGCTCTGCCTCTGCAGGGCCAGGATCTGGGCCTGCAGGTTGTTGTTCTGGGTCTCCAGCTGCTTCAGCTGCGTCTTCAGCGCCTGCTTCTCCGCCTGCAGCGTCGCGTTCTGGGCACGGGGGGACAACAAACACAAGGTCTGAGCTCACAGCTGCTCCTCCGAGAGATTCACAGGGGGGAACGGAACTGGGAAGCAGCTTCCAGGGCCAAGGAACACACAGGGGTGGACACACAGGGCGTGGACACACAGACTGTCACCGTGGGTTATGATGGGCAAACAGGGACCGAGCGCTGTACCCACGGGGGAACAGCTGAGACACCTCCAGGCCCCAGGTAAATAAGGGTTAGACAAGAGGGATTTCAGAGAGAGCTCTGCACCCAAAGGGCCAAGTTCAGGTGTTCATGTTTCCTTTGACATGCCTGTCAAGTGTTTTAAGGCATCCCTCGGAGCAGAATGCAGCTGCTCCATAAACTGCATTCAATTCAGATCAGCTTGGGATGGGAACCAGGTGACAAGTGACACACTTGAACAACACATTTCTGTGACTGCAACAGACAACATCAAATAATCACACCCACAGTTAAATCACATCTTACATTCCTCTCCACTTCAATTAATCTGTCTTTAACTTTCAACAGTTCTCTAGTCGTTTCCTGGTTTTCCTTCTCCCACTTATTGACGGACTGATTCTCTTCTCCGCTTCTGGGAGGGGAATTCTGAACCATCCTCTCCTCTTCTTGTCTTTGCTTGAGAGCTTCGTAGTTCTTTTTCACCTGCAATTATTTAGGACAACCCAGATTAGGTTCCGAATTTCCCATTTTAGACACCCTGATTTATTACCTGGCCATGCCACCTCTCAAAGAATAGGATGTTCTACGTTCCTGTAACTGCAAATTTGCTTTTTGTACATGTTTGGGGAGATGCTGCACAAATTATTTATGGGTATGGACAACTTCACCCTAACAAACATTTCCTAAGAGCAGGAGATCTCCTTCTCCTATTTTATTTGAGTGCCTTCAAAGGTACCCCCCAAGTTTTATAATAAAATCCTACGGCCAAGGCATTTCTGTTTTTAACCACTCTACTCAGGCTGCTGAAGGTAGGTCAGGAAACGTAACTGGAAATGACATCCCAAATCAAATCAGCCCCAGCCAATTTATCCACCTGACATTTTCAATGAACAGTGAATAAACTCGACCACTTTTCATCTGATTCCAACAGAGTTTTAAAAGCAGTCACACCTTCGTCCCGCTTTCCACTACCCAAACAATGCCCAGCTTTTGCAGTCGTGCCCAAAAATAGAAACAACAGCAGCTCATACAGGAACCATTCAATCTGACAGAAAAATGCCCTTTTCCTTACTGTTTTCAGCTCCTGCCGCAGCTGCTGGTTTAGATTTGTCGACTCTTCCAAACGAGCCTCCAAAGCAGCGATTTTTTCTTCTTTGATTTCCAGGGACTTCTTGAGCGTAGATTCCAGTTTGGACTCCAGAAGCTTGTACCTACTGGTCAACAACAAGCACAGAGTCTGTGTTTCCAAACCCCCTCGAGGCACTCAAACCCTGGAACGCTGTGAAACAGCAGCCTCGTGGCTACCCTGGAAAACACCGGGGAGTCAGGAGCGTGCAGACCCCTCAGTGTTCACAGCAGTCCTGGCCTGGAGCAGGCAGAGGATGGTGGCAAACCCCATTTCTGACTCCTCCTTTCTTTCAGGTGTGCTTTAGGCACATGAAAAAGCAGGCTGAGGCCCCCCAGGAGGGGGCTGTTTATCTGCATCATTACCCTGGGTGTGACGACTGCACTCCTCCTTCTGGCTCCACTCCAGCGGGTCCAGCGGGGACCTGAACCCAACTAGGATGGCAAGGATTTGGAGAGCAAGATTTGCATCAGTTCCCATCTCCTGCCAGCTGCCAAGGGGAGGGCGGGGAAGGACTGTGCAGGTGCACACTCGTTTGGTGCCTGACTGTGCAGACTGCCCCCTCAGCCCAGCTGCTGGGATTTTAGGACTGTCACCACCCCTGAGGGGTGAAGCTCCCCTTTTTCACCATACTTACAATATTGTAGGGCACCCAACAAACCCAAAGCGCCTATTTGGGAGAGGAGTGGTCAGATTCAGGCTGTATCAATTTATAACTGTGTCTCCTCTGTAGGAAATACTGCACAGCACAGTCATTAATCACTTTAGGCAGTTCAGTCACTGGGCACGTGGCTCAGAATGGGGCAAACACGCCACCGCTCCCCACAGCTGGCTAAAACAAACCACTGACATCCCCCTTTCCCATCCTGGCTGCTGAAGGATCTATCAGTTTAGTGAAGGGAACAGGCTGCAGGAGGCTCCTGAATGGACAAGGGCATCAGATCCAGCCAGGAACTGGAGCAGAAGACCAATGGGAAGAGAACTAATAAGCAGAAAGCTGTCCAGGGGCATCAAGTAGCAGGATGGGAATCCTACATTTGAAGACATGACAAGTAATTCCCAGAGATTTCAGGAACAGTAGGCACCCTATGACTAGGGGAATATAAAGGATTTCACCTCCTGGAGCTGAAGCATGGATTTGGATAGAAATAAGAATTTCTGTTACTGAAAAGTTACCAAATTATGTAAAAAAAACAAATAGCAGAGAACTGATATCCAGTTTCCTTTTGAACACCTCACAGATTTTCTAATGTCACTGAGACTTGGGTATTTCAGATTCAGAGTCCATCAATGTGTTTGTCCAAGGACAACAGACATTGGAAACACAAGGGAAAATGGAAACACTTCCAAGTTACTCATAACTGGCCAGTTTAGACCCCACCAGAAAGACTGAAGTGCTCCCAAGAATATTCATTAAAAACACAAGCAACTCTCTCCAATCAGGAAGAGGAAAAAACCAAACATTTTTAATTTCCATCATCAAAATGACAGGACTAGAAGAAGTTCTGAGGGCTCTCCTGAACTCATCTGGGGGCTGAGAAAACAAGAGGTGGTAACAGATTCCCCCCCAGGACTCTGGCACCACCTCAGTCACAGAGCACCGGCAGCAGTCAGAAAGGAAAAAAAGGCACTTTGAGCTAATTATCTCTTACTGCCACTGTTCCTGCTGCTGGCTGGAACGTGAAACATTTAATTATAATTAGCTGGATCTACTGACATACTTCAGTGAGTTTCATAGCAACAAAAAGTGGCAACTCACTGTCACAGAATGTACCAGCACATCATCTCTCCCGGTCCTTTCAAAGAACAGCAAGCTGCACTTCGGGTCTGTGAGTGTGCCTTACAAATCCAAGACATGCACAAGCCCGTTTTCCCTCCATGGCTGAAAAAGCCCCTCCTTTGTCCTCTGTTTCAGGTGGGCCCTGACACCCTCACCTGTCATCGCTGCTCTGCTCGTCCTCCAGGAGACGCTCCTTGTTCAAGCCTATTTTCTCAAGCTCGTGGGTGAGTTTTTCTAGATCGTTGTTCATTTGTTGGGTTTTCAATTTCTCATTCACCAGGTCCTTGCAGAGGAGAAAACACAGTCAGTATTTCCACAGAAATAAAATAACGTAGTCTCAGTTCTAGGAGTGCTCAGACAGGAGTCTTTTATCACTACGTGACTTGAATAATTCAATGTTAACTCCCCCCTCCTTCCAGTTGTTGGCTCTCAGCTGGATCAGACACTACCCTGTGACTGGGACTTCACTGTGTTCTCTTCCTTTCTGCAGAACTGCCCTTTAAATTTGGTCTTGAGCACGACAGCGAAGGGACAGTGTTTGATATTACTCCTTTTCCTTACTAGGATCATGTAAATTGTGATTATCTAATGCTTTCCCTACTGTAAGCACAGAGAAGGTGAGAGCACCCAGATTACAGCTTAAAAACCCAGAGTAGAGCCTTTTTTCAGACCCACAGCTACGATGTCTCCACCTGACAGGCAGATGATGGTGGAAGGGTAACCGATCCCTTTACCTCTCTCAGGGTGACCAGGGTTTTCTTGTCGATGGTTGCTCTTTTCACGAGTTCCTTATTTTCCTTCTCCAGCTCCTTCAGGCGCAGGCAGGACTCTTTGTACACAACGATTTCTTTGAACAGAGATTTATTTTCCCTTTCCAGGTTACTGATTTTGACATTGTTCTCCTCTAAAGTACTATCTTTAATCTCTGCTTGCTGTCTGAGCCTTTTATTTTCCTTTTCTAGCTGTTTCTTGTCCTTCTCCAGCTGAGAAGTCTCTTGTTCCAACAACTTGTTCTCCTTCTCCAACTGCTCCAGGCGCTTACTAGAGATTTTTAACTCCTCCAGGTTCTTCTGCAGGGTCTGATTTTCAGACTCTAAATCCTGGAGCTCGCTTTCCAGCTGCTGAATCTTCTTGTTGCTGTTTTCCAGGGCCTTCTGGAGCCTTTGGTTCTCCGTGTCCAGCCCCTGGTAGCTGACCTCCAAGCGCTCAGTCTTCTTGAAAGAGGCTTTCATCAGCTCAAGGCTTTTCTTGAGCTGCTCCTTTTCACTCTCCAGCTCTTTGTTTTCTAACTGTAGCTGTGCCACTTTGATGCTCGTGCACTTCAAGGATTCGATCGTCCTCCTCAACTCCAAGTTCTCCTCGTCGAGCTGGGCGTTCTCCTTTTCCAAGGACTCCAGCTGGAAAGTCAGGTTCTTGAGGCTGTCCAAGGTTTTTTTCAGCTTTCTGTTCTCCGTCTCCAGGTCTGAGTTCTCCTGTTCTAAGGCCTCGATCTTCTCGCAGGTGATTTTCAAAGTGGTGATTCTCTTCTGCAGCAGCTCGTTTTCCTTCTCCAGCCGATGCAGCTCGTTCTCCAGCTCTTCTGCCCTCTCCCCTCTCTCTTTGTAGTGTTCCAATTCTTTCCTGACTTGTTTTTTCTCGAACTCCATCTTATTTAACTTACTGCTGGTCTCCTTAATGGACTCATGAAGGATTTTGTTCTCCTTCTCAATCTCCTTCATCCTTGCCTCAGCGCTGATCTGTGAGCGTTGCCTGAGAGAGGCCACGGTTTGATTCAAGTGCTCGTTTTCTTGTTCTAACAATTTAATCTGATTTTGGGAGAAAAAAAGGTGAACTGGTGAGCAACATGCCAACAAGGAATTGCTTCACATATAAACTGAAAGCTACTAGGAGAGTAAGATCACATTTCCCTCTCGAGTTAAAAACCAATCCCTTTACTGGCATTTCTTGGAGGAATCATAAACATTATATATGCACCCAGGTGGAAGTTTGACAACAAATAAGTCACACTGAATCTTCAAATCTCCTCTTCTTTCATATCAACACACAACAGAAACCCCAAACTTAAAAAAAAGCACAAATCAAAACCCAGCATTATTTGTGTCTCAACAGAACTGAATTTTCATTTGTGGATGACTTGGATTTAGATTATTTTTCTTAACCTCTGTGATTCCCAGGGATGTGTGAGCACAAAGAACAGGAGTCAAGCTCCAAACCGAACCTGAGATGGAGGGAGGTGTGGGAGCCACAAAAGTGGCTTCATTTCATTTGGGAAAAGCAGAGGTGATGTGTGGGATACGAGGGAATCCTCACCACACTCAGCAACAGTTTGAGAAGAAACAAAAAGTTACACTGATTTTTGACTTACAAAGAACCCTTGGACACACTGTTCCAAAACAGCTTCCGAGAAAGTAAATCATATTTAAATTAGGAAACATATTCCTGGATCTGCCTCAAGGATAAAGGCAGAACTTACATCTTAATTTTCAGTATTTATCGAGTGGTTCAGTTGCTCCAAATAATCTGGAGTGATTTGGGCATGTAACAACAGACAGCAAAATGCAGAAATTTTAAAGCAGAAACAGCCCCACTGAAATGTCAGTCCTACCTTGACACGTTTAAAACCACATGTGCACCTTTAAAGGAAAGTAAAGCTTCAATCCCAAGCTCTTTTTTTTTTTTTTTTTCCTTCTTTCTTCTTCCTTTTCTAAGTCTGGAATTTCATTTACTGATTAAATCAGGCCTTTAAAAACCTCCAGCATTTTTGAAATACAATATTCTGTGTTTCAGAACGCTGCGCTTTGAAACTGCACTTAAAAATGGCAATGTCATCGGGGGTGGAAGTGGAATTTATGAAAGATAACTACAGAAAAAGACACATGAAAAATAAAAGCTCTAATTCTGAAGGACTCGATGACTCAATACAGGATTCCCAGAAATTTCCAGGAGTTTTTCCCAGGTGTCCTGTGGACGGCTCTGCAGACACCTTCAGAGGTGCCAGTGCCCAGCAGGTGCAGATTCCCCTTCACAAACACCCAGCTGCCAGTTCAGCTGAAAACTGAGCTGCAGGTTCTGCCTTCCTCCCTGAGGCAGATCCGGGAATATGTTTCCCAGGAGGGAAATCACTCCTGTCAGTTTACCTGCTCTGCAGCTGTTTCGGAGCAGCGTGTCCAGGGGTCCTTCTCAACTCCCAGCTCAGCGTAACTCGGATGGGTTTCCTCTCCAGTTGTTGCCGAGTGTGCTCGGGGTTCCCTCAGATCCCTCAGATCCCCTCTGCTTGTCCCAGGCAGTGCCAGCTGGGAATGGCTCCAGCGCAGGGGCAGTGATGGAGCTGGACAGGGTGACCCCAGCCCTGGGACAGGGTGACCCCTGGGACAGGCTGATCCCAGCCCTGGGACAGGCTGATCCCAGCCCTGGGACAGGCTGATCCCAGCCCTGGGACAGGCTGATCCCAGCCCTGGGACAG
>JAYRBT010000114.1:3880444-3914482 GCA_036023395.1 Myiotriccus ornatus | reverse complement strand
GGACAGGCTGATCCCAGCCCTGGGACAGGCTGATCCCAGCCCTGGGACAGGCTGATCCCAGCCCTGGGACAGGCTGACCCCTGGGACAGGCTGATCCCAGCCCTGGGACAGGCTGCTGGAATGCTCGTTAACTCTGCCCTGCTCCACCACTGCCCAGCTGCCTGGGACCTGTTCTCCTGCAGGGAGAGCTGTCTGGCTTCCCTCCACACTTCCCAATTCTCTATCCTGGCCCAGCTACACCCTGCAAGTAAATGCCCAGCCCCCAGACGCCACAGAAGCATTTTAAAGCCCCCAGAAGTTCCCGAGCAGCAAAGCCCCAGTTAAATGAGTCATGTCTCTCACTGCAGGGCTCAGAAAAGCCCTTTGGCTGCACAAATCTGCATTTACAGTCCCCTCCTGCCCGGGAAAACCCGCAAAAGGAGAACAGCAGAGCACAAAGCAGAGGCAAAACTCTGAATTCGGCACTCACTTGTCGCTCGGAGTTTTCTTTCAGTGCTTCCAGTGTCTTTTCAAGCTGTGCTTTCTCTTTCATCAGATCTTTACTCAGGTTTTGACTGTTCTGAAGACTTTGTTTCTCTTGGCTCATTTCATTCTCCAGCTCTTCCAGCTGGGAAAAGAGAGACACGTTTTTTTTAAATGCTCTTAAAGAAAATGACACTTGTATTACTCTTAGCTTGAAGGCACCCTCACAGGAATAGATAAAACCCAGAAAAGAATACATAAAGTGGAATTTTCTCATTTTTAATTGAAACAACTAAATTCTTCTGGGAATACATCTACTTCTGCCAGAATTTTCTCCCTGGCTCAGCAGACTGTATCTATAAAGTACTTTTGCATATATAAAAAAAAAGAAAAAAAAAGGGTCAGGTTTTCTTAGGCTCTGGATATTTCCCCAAGTATCTTTTTTTTTCCTCTGAAAATTCCATTTTACTGAGATTTATACCGCTCCTCCAAGTCCCTCTTAACTTATAAAGGTTGAATGCTGTTTGATCTTACTTAACTATTTCAAGAGATAATTACGATGATTCCCTGGGAATTCACGATTAGGTTGGTTTTGTCAATTGGTTCCAACTCAGTGTCACCAGACAGCACAGCTATTTAAAATTTCAAACACCCAAGCATGATTTTTTTTTCTTTTGGTCCCATTTAAGTCATAATAAGGTAATTAGAAGCAACACACACGTGGTACTTTCAAACAATCATCTGCTGGAAGATCTGCACACGATGCCAGGTCCACTGTCCACGTAACTCAGACGCTGCACAGGGGAATGTTTGGGAGCAAATCACCCAAATGAGACAGCAATTGCTGCTAAATGCTGAGAAACAGATTCACCAAAGGCCAGTAGGCTGGCACTGGTTCCTCTGTGAAGCAATCTGTTGACCCGAATCCCATCTGCGCTCCTCACACCTCTTCCTTCCTTTGGTACCTCCCCGTGCCCCTGGGGCACTGCACAGCAACTCCCAGCACAAAACTCAGGGAACTGGGGAATACAGGAGGGATTTCTTTCAATTCTCCTTTTTTTTTTTAATTTTTTTAATTATCTCTTACCCACTCTAATAGTCTTTCACTTGGAACAGCTGCTGAAGGAAAAGCTATTTCAGGAACTTTAGACATTTCACTCCCCTGTAATTAGTCAGGTTTTTTCCCCCTAATTTTTATTTTCTATAAATATCACGGACTGAATTAGTCTCTTTGATATATATAATTTGAACAGTAAAACATTGTAGATCAGCACAGCCTAATCTCACAAATTCCTCTCTTCATCTGCTCATCAATTCCTTGACCCACCTTCCTGCTTTCCCAGCTAAGAAAGAGGGCACGGGACCAACTTTCCACATGCACTTTCTCCTGCTTAATACTTACAAAAATTCCTGTTCCCAAGTACCCTAAAACACTCTCATTACCCACTACATCCCAAGTATGTTAATATTTTCCCCTCAGTGGTGTAAGAATCAACTGCTCACATTCTTACATCAACAAACAAGCAAAGCTAAAAGAGAAAAAACCGCTCTGAGGTGATTTTATTTTTTACCATAACACCATTTAGACCCTCGTAGTACTTGACCAAAAATAACAGCAACTGAGCAAATCATCCTTTGGAAAGGAAATGGCAGCCAGCACCGGGCAGCTCACACCCAGCCCCCTCACCTTTTTGCTAAGTCTTTGGTTTTCCTTCTCCACCTTGAGGACCCTGGAGCTGCTGCCTTCCACAGAACCCACGGCACTCTGCAGCTCTTCCACTGTCTTCAGCAAACTTTGGTTTTCCATCTCCAGCTTCAGCAACCTGCTCGACGTCAGTTCGTTCACCTCGTGGCCCAGCGATTTCTGTGGCACTGCAGCAGAAAAGCACCATTTTTGTAACAAAAAGAGAGGGATTTTTAACTGGAGCTCTCGTGACTTTGCATTTTCAGACTTAGGGGATTCAGCAGCCCTTGAAGGCCCTCCGAGGCCTTCTTGGATTAATGACCCAGCAGATAATACTGCAGATGCATCAAAGGAAATGTTCTGCTCTCCCAGTGTTCCTAATCCCAGCAGAGATTTGTTTCCCACAACTCGGGGCGTGTCTCTAAACCTCCACAAATGCTTTCCATGGGATCCAGTGTATCACCAAGCATGTTACACTGGGATAATCCAAATTTTTGCCACAGCTATCCCCGCAAACAACTCCTTCTTAACTCTGAGAACAGCGAAGCCAGAACAGTCATGATCTGGTCTGAATGGCAAAATAAAGTAAGTTCAAGGTACTGGTGGGGTTTACACCACGGGTTAACTGAACAAGAGTGACAAAACAGACTTCTCCTGGAGGCTGTATCTCCAAGGATACCTGGGAATGAGCACTTCTCCAGAGGACAACAGACCCTGCACTTCAGAAGTAAGGACCTTTCACTTCCTCGTGCTGTGCAGCCTCTGAGGTGTCAATTGTCCTCTTTCATGGCTTTGCAGCGTTAACTGTTCAGTTTTACCTTCCGAGAGTTCCGTAGTCCTGTTGATCTGTTCCAGCTCCCAGCCAAGGTGCAGAGATTCATCCATGCTTTGTTTCTGAGCCATTTCGAGGGTCATGTTCTCCTCCATCAGCTCCTCGATCTTCTTTCGGTCCATGTCGCGCTCCTTGAAAATTATTGCCCGTGTTAGAAAAGCCCCCGCATGCGCCAAGGGATTTATTCTCTGGCGCGTCACAGACAAGTGTAAACTGCATTTCAGGATTGGCTGATCAGATTTCCTCCCTCCCCGGTGAGATGGGGAAAAAAAAGGCAAAAGTAGGGAGGATTTTGGAGGGAAAAGCAGCAACCAGTAAAGCAGAACGTGCAGAGAGGAACCTGTTCTCCTCACACCCTACAGCAATGGTTCTTTACCTTTTCCAAATTCACTGCTTTCCAAAGAGCAGGAAAGAGGGTATCCAGGACAAACACAGCATTTAAGTGACAACAGACTGTCTTCACATCCGAAAAACTGATCCTATTGCTCTTACTAACCTGTCAGTAAACCAAGAGGCACCTTCCTTCTCTGCCCCGCTATTTTGGAGGTTCTTTTACTAAAAATGGGCATGAAATTCAGTGTGCACCAGTTGTCTTGTCCCCCTGCCCCGCCACTTACCATCTCCATGTCATGCAGTTTAGCTTTTAATTGCAGATTCTCCTTTTCTAACTCGTGCAGTTTGTCTGAACGGGCTCGAGTCCCCTCTAGCTGATCTTCCAACATCGTCTTTGTTTCCAGCAGCACTTGATTGTCTTCTTTTAACTCCTGCAAGAATTAAGCGACAGCAACAACAAAAAATCTCAAATCAAAAGCATTTCCTTGTTCACACAAACTTCGCCACCAGTTTTAGAAACCTAATGCCAAAAGGATTCATTTGGAAGCTGGAACAGACTTTTTATAAAACAACACATTTGCAGCAAGTTCACATAAACTGTAAATTCATGACAACAAAATTTCACGTAAACGAGATTAAATGGTCCCTAAACCATGAGGAATAACTAAGGTGTTGATAATTATAACCAAACATAAAAATCTCTGTGATTTGAGCCGTGATCTGGGAAGATGTACTGCGGGTACAGCCCATAATTAGGTTTATAGGCCACTGGGCCCGAAGTCAGGCCATGATGCTGCAAATGTATCCACATCCTTAAAATACAACCAGCCGCTCCCAAAGGTCCTGAACACCTTTAATTTCTGTACACAGAGGATTTCTTTTAATGGCATCCAGTGACCATAACGTGTAGAAATATATAATTGGCAATTCTACTCATGATACAAAGACAAAACTTTTCAAATTTCAGCACAGTCAGCTGCAAAATCTGCAAAAAGATCAGTAAAACATAAATATTTATCCATCACACTCCTCCCCACACAAATATTAACTCATAATTATTATTATTATGAAGCAAACCCAAATAATTGACAGCTGCCTCTATTGAAAAATCAGATAGTTTACAGGCTTGGAACACATCAACAAATTTTAGGGTTTTTACTAGTTTAAGCATTCTATGAAAATGAAATTCCCACTGGTTTCAAGTCCTGTACACTAATCTCTTTACCAATTCTTTTATCACATGGCACTTGCCCAATGAACTTGGCATTTCCAGACAGAATGGTGGGCTAATGAAATCCTGCATGTTGATTTGTTTCCCAAGTTATTAATTCATGGAACCGTCAGTCTGCCTCACCTGCTGCCAGCACATCTCTTTTTAGGGTGTTTTATGCACGGAACACCGCTGTGCTGGACTCATTTGTGTCAGCAGCCACCATTCCCTCAGCACTTGACTTCGAGAAGCGTCTTCCCTTAGGAGACCCACAAGGGGAGAGGGAAATGATTGTACTTACAGCATTTTTTAAATTACCCTCTCCTTGGGTTTCTCAGTACACCCCACACAGAGGGTTCCACTAGCTGTGGTGAATGCTGCTGCCTTCCATGCCACCAGGCACAGGGATTCCTCCCTCACGAGTGGAGTTCGTCCCAGCAGCCCGGCTATCCCATCCCACAGCCAGGAGCCGGAACGCTGTTCTCACATCCCAGCGTTTAAATTACTCGAACCAGCTCGGGAAAAACCCCAGCAAACAAAGAAACCCGACGTTGTTGAGTGGGGTATTCTCTTCCCCCCCCGGCCGTACCTCCACTCTGGCTTTGTAGAACTCGATGTCGTGGAGCCTCTCCTTGTAGCGGCCGACCTCGCTCTCCAGCTTGTCCACGCGGATCGCCTTCTCCCGCAGCGCGTCCAGCTCGTCCCGGTACACCCTGGCCGAGCGGGCATCCGACAGCAGGCCCATGTTCTGGCAGCAGGGAGACAAACGCAGCGCTGCAGCCCCGGCACGCCGCGCTCGGGCACCCCGGAGCGGCGGCGGCTCCTCGGGCACAGGGAGAGCAGGAACGCTGCTCGGGACGCTCCGCCCGCAGCAGGTACTGCCCAGGAAACCCTGCCGAGCACTCCCGGCAGTTTCACACGCTCCCAGAACCGAACCGATGTTTGCCCTCGCCGGCAACACACGCACTCAAGGCACAGAATAAACCCAGACAAAACCTGAGGGCGGCGATATACAGAGGGTACGCTGGTGGCAAACTCTGGAACACGGTTTTGTGGAGATGAAAAATAAAAATCAGAGAAGAAATACTAACCTATCTCAGAGTACTTTTTTCCCAGCATAATATACCAACTAAAGGAATAAATTACGCCAGATCATGTTCAGAGTGCAAAATCAAACAAGTAATATTAATGGAAATATACTTATTAATACCAAAAAAGGGGGAATTGTTCTGGTGGAAGCAACATCTTTTTGCCCCCCCTTTTTTTTTTCAAACATACCTCTTGCTGAAGTCTCTTCAGTTCAGCTTCCATCTGTTCAAGTTCTTGTTTACAGTCAAGCAGCTGCTCAGTCTTCTCCTCCCTTGAAAGAGAGAACACAAACCAGTTAAATGTGACCATAAAACCTGCTAATGATCATCTCCTCTGAGAACCAAATGCTGGTTCGTGACACTTCCACCTTCTAATCCACCATCTCAGGGATATTGTGTCCCCAAGGTTTCAGTCTTTAGTCAGTCTTTTAAATTTGCTCAGACTTTTCACAGTCCTCCAAGTTGTTCACCAAGATTTCCTGTTTGTGCAGGGTAGAAAACAAGGTGTAATAAGGCATTTTTTTTTTGGTAAAAAAACCCTTAAAGAATATACATGGATATGTACCAGGAGATCCACATCCAAAAGGAAACTCAGAATTATTTCCAAATATACCCTGGAAAGGTCTAAATATTTTCCAGTGACCACTGATGCATCCTGTCACAGATCACGTAAAACCACTTTTAAAAGCACTTCTATACTTTGGTTCTGTAATTTTTCTTTTTCTTACAGAGGAGAAATAAGAGTTGCAGGTGCCTCTACTCAAGTGAGTAAGATTGTGCTTAATAACCTTAAGGATTTCATGAAACACATGATGAATTTTAGTTTTACAGAAACAAGTGTCTTAGAATACTCAAATCTGCGATAAATCCAATTTGTCAGAGGATATCTCAATTGTTACAGGACTCCTCCTTAAATTCCAACTAACGCTTACCTCTCGATCCTTCAAACACGAGCTGGTCGAGCCATGAGTAAGGGCAAGGGAAATAATTAACTGTCTCAAAGACACACAGTGCCTCACGTTCAGTATTCAACTGCCCCTCAGAACACACAGAATTTGCTGCCCCATCCTGCACTGTCTAATCTCTCAAGCTGTATTGCACATGGAAAGGTGCTGCTCTATGATCTCATATTCTGGAATGAGTGGAAGAATTACAAAAGTGGGAAATAAGAGAACTGAACGGACTGAAATGCATGATACAATCTGAAGGCCAAACCATACTAATAAAAAATAGCTGTGTTTTAAACCAAACCAGAGCAGTTGTTGTGAGAACTGAGCCAGTTGCACCCCGAGCGAGGTTTTTGCCAGCAGCCATTGTTTGGAAAGGTCAGTGAGCGCCTGCAAACGCGGGGGGCAGCTGAGTGCACATCCCTGCCCACAAACCCCGCGTGTCCCGCGGTCCTGGGGCTCCTCCAGCGCCACTCCCACCCCTGGTACTGTCCCGCGTGGCAACTCCACACGCAAACCAGGTGTGCCACTCCCAGCTCCAGGGTTCCTGCACTCCCAAGCCTCCAAGGCCTGGTTTGCACCCAAGGGAGAACTGATCTTTGCAGACCTCTTTAGATGACGTTACAGCAGCCTGGGCGCACGTCAAACCAGGTATGGAAGGTCAGTGCCAAAGCCAGATTAGAAGGAAACGTTAAGCTGAATATTTTCAACTCTGGAATTAGTGTGATTTCAAATTAAATCAAATAGATGCAGCATTTACTAGCGAATGCTGCAGCCAGAAGTTAATGTGGCCAAGTCTGGTGTTTTAAAGACACGGCTGCACGCAAAGGAAATTTATTTACGGACTGAATTCAAATCAGAGTGTAAAATGTGAACTGTTCTGAGCCATCAGCGCTGCCCTAATTGCATCCTTCAGCTCCACGCTGGAGAGGATTGGACTAAATTATACAGAAGATCCCAGTGTTCTCTGTTTAGGCTATCTATTAACTGTCAATCAAACTAATAACAGCAATTTTTTCACTAATTTTCTTGGTGCAGCTGTTTATAGAATATCCTGGGCGGGCTCATTTCAGCAGACACACAATAATACAGACATCAGGAAAAAAGAGCCCCCTCTTTTGTCCTCTGTTCCTCGGGAAGACCACGATGTGGTGGGGGAAGGGGATCCGGGGAGTCAATCAACAAGATACTTAATCCAGCCAGCTAGAATGATCTGACCAACAAACTCTGTCACCAGCAGGGCAGCAAACTGGCAACTGGGAATCGTGTACCTTCAGCTGGTAATTTAATTTACCTGTCTCCTCTCTCTGCTGGATTTAAAAAAATAATCTTTAAATAAAGCTGTTTCTACACTATAGCAAGTTACTGCACATGCTGAACCTCTCCAGGGTTAACATCTGTATTCTCAATGCAGAACACACACTTCACTCTGCTAAAACAACAGATTCTCCACAGGTCTATCACTGTTCTTCTCTTTAAACAGCTCTTCACTCTGCTCAGATTTGTTCCCAGATTTAAAGACAAAGTGCCCACTGATACCTGCTGGATCAGGAGCAGCCTGCGGGAGAAAACAAGTGTTGTGCAGACAAGAAACCTTTCACACAGAAAGAAACAAAGAGGTGGGGGACAGGAAGCTATTCTGATGGAGATTTTCGTGCTGTCTGCAACAAATGCAAACACTTCATGAACCGAGAATGAACCCAAGGTGTGTTTCCAACACGCAGCAGGTCCCAAGCACGCTGCTGAGCAGGAACCACTCCTGCACCATCTCCTCTTAAAAAGGGTCTTTTTGCCACTGGTCCCTGAATGGTCAGCACACTGCTCTTGCTTCCAGTCCCCACCTGCCTGCCCTGTGTAATTGTTGTTGAGTGTGTCACCCCGGAGCTGCCTCAACTGCAAAGATATTCTCTCAGGAACACAGCTGAGCGCACAAATACTGCAACTGCAGTCAGACACTCATTAGTGACAATGAACAACAGAGGAGGCACAAAGAACTTGCCTCTGAAACAACAATATTTACGAATTATGGAAAAGCAGAAGGGCTGCACTAAATTAGCTGGGAGTATTTCTAAGAGATGAGTTTTGTGGAGCAAAGAGCCCATCACTGTGCTGTAACACACTCCAGAGACTGCTCAGACACAGCCAGCTTTTCAGGGTGCTCTGAGCACTAGAGACACAGAACTGGCACAGATATCAGTGTGTTTATGGCTAAGACTTCCCTGTGATCCAGAACACAAACCAGACAAGCACAGATGAGGAGCTGTATTTGCCACGTGGGCCCACAAACCTGTTGTTTTATATTTAATTATTAAAATACGCTTCCAGACACTCCATGCCAACCAGTGATTTACCGTTGGGAAGGATGAAGGAATTTGCCTGAAGGCCACTCCCAGTGTGCAAAAACGAGCCTTTTCAACCGAACACAGGTACTCACAGCTCTTGCCTGAGCCTTCTGATCTTGGCTTTGGCATCTGCCAGCTCCACGGAGAGGTGCTGCCGGCTCTCCGTGCGCTTCATGCCGGGGGAGCCGCACGGCGACTGCGCTGCTGACGCGTGAGGCAGGAAACGCAGACAGTCCCGCTCTTCTGACAGCTCAATGATGGTCTGCACAGCAGGAACACAGAGACAGACAGGGAATGCACCACTGCCTCCACACAGCCACCCACCTGCACCGTTCACACACCAGAGAGTGCAGCGACGCAGGAACAGCACAGAGGGTTTGAGCCCTAAAGAAGTTCAAAGCCCTGCTTGCACCCCCACACCCAGAAGCAAAGAGCCACAGGTATTCACCAGGATCATTTGGCTCCTTTATTTTTAACTTCCAATTCAGACGTTTTTAAGTGCACAACACTGTCAGTGCTCAGAATGGATCGGGCAGTGAAAGGCAGGAATCCCCGGGACATGAAGATAAATGTGTGTCTCTGAGGATGTTCTGGGGCGAGCAGCAGCATCCCTGCCAGCTGAGAGAAGCACCAGACCCACAGAACATCCCTGTTTCCTCAGATAAATAAGGGTGTTATCCAAACACGAAGATCTCTTGCATTCTGAAGCTATTTTTCCTTTGCTTTGCAAAAAAGCATCACCACACATCCTCTACCCTCCTGTCAAGGCTGTGAACTGGAAAAGTGGTCGCTATCCATCCAAGGAACATTGGGAACAATTGTACATTGACACAGCCACACTCCACTGAGGGGAGACCTGGGACCACCAAGATGGTTCCTAACTCCTAATTATTATCAAACACATTTCTGTTTCTTGACTCTCCCACGGTACAACAAACGTGCCTCACGGCAATCCTGGCCTTGTGTTTCCCTTTCCAACCCAAATCCGTACCTCTGAGTGCTCATCTCTCTCATCTATGAGTCTTTTCAAGTGCAAAGCCATGTTTTTCAAGAGAGGTTCAACGTACTCCTGTGTCAACACAATGACATCCATCCACTGCAGATCAAACACGTTTTCCTGGTTATGAGTTACCTACACGGGACGGAATGAAAGAGAAAAAAATACCCTCTAGAACTTGTCAGAGTAGAAAGGAAGCACAAAGAAAATAAAGCTGCAACCCTAGGGGTTAAATCCTCTAGACAAGGTAGGAAAATATAAATGTAATAATTTAATATGTTAAATTGTATGTAATGGAAGAGTTGTTGGCTGCCTGAAAGCAGCCCCTTGGACCTCTGGCAAAGCAAAAAGTGACTGTGACATATTATGTATCACAAACATGGGACTGGGATTATATTTTATAAATAAATCTGCATAGGAAAGTGCCATTAAACTTAATTTGCTGTAACTCTTCAGAATGCCTTGAAGCAACAGACTTGCTTCCTGGTACTGCTTTAACAGTGAAACCCAAAAACGCTCCATCCTGAAATCTTTTTGTGAATCAAGCAAAGAGACAAAGACTTGTTTTGCTTACTGAACCCTCTAGACATGCAAATCACACGTTTGATTTACCTGCTTTTGAACAAATGCAATTCATCTTCATGCAGTATCACACCTCGAAAAATAAATAAATTAAAAGCACATAAAAACCCCCCAACATACCTCCTGGATGTGGGCTGCAACAGCTGCTCTGGTGTCAAAATCCAGGCCTTGGATTCTTTCAATGAACTCTTCTTTTTTCTGACACTAAAAACCAAAGACACCTGTTTTATATACATTTATATATATCAGCACAGGTATTTTCATTCCTCTTTTCTAATAAACTTACAAAGTTGCCATTGTGATGATCACATGACTGAATTATTATCCAGTTGTTCTGCTGACCAATAACCCCCTTGGTTTATACCAAGCTACAGTGATTATAACTTTTCAACACTAATTTAATGATAACGGAAAAGCAGGCAGAAATGGAGCAAGGAAATAATAAAAATAGCTCCTTATTCAAATGTTATGACAGTGTGTTTATTAAACACATGAAATAGATGCAGTAAGATGTATCAGCAAGATAATTCTTCAGTACTTCCCTATTTTCTTCCTCTCTTTCCAGCATCAGGTTAGTGAACACTGTTGAAATGAATGAACTATCAGAAATGCCGTGTTTTGTGCAGTAAGAGGTGCAGGGCTGTAGCCATTTTAACTGTGAGAATATTGAGATTTTAGTACCACTGGAGGAGGGGAGGTCACAATTCTACACCACCTCAAGCATTAAAATGGTGAGAAAAGAGATCAGTAACAGCTAAAACATTTTCATACAGATATAAACATAATTAAACCCACCTGAACTGCACAACCAAGTAAAAGCAGGAGGAGCTTTTTTACTTCTTCAGTACCTGGCTCTAAGGGGAACACAAGAAGAAAAAATGGTAGGTGTAAAGTGGTAATTGGAGCTTCTCCCCCTACCCCTCAGAAAACATCAGGATTTCTCACTATTTCCACTACTGTATGGTAACCTTGTTTAGAAAACAGAGAGGAGGAAACCCCCATCTTTCCACCTTTCAGCTCAGTCCTTTTCGCCATTTCCCTGTCCATTGTCAGAGTTAAGAAACCAACATTCATAATATAATAAATGTCAAATGGACGAAAAAAACCCCAATAAATTCAGCCCTTCGAGAAGCAAAACTTCAGAGTGCCATTTTTAGAAGTGCTCTGGAGACCTACAGTCAAGTTTTCAGTGGTAATCTCAGGTACCTGCAGACAGTGACACCAGTGCTTAAATTCCCTGCCACCCCCAAGCTGGGACAGTTAGGTGACAAGTTCATTTAAACTCTTTCCCAAAGCTGCATTAGATATTCATCTGCACATCTAAAAATCAAAATGTATTTCCAAATCTGGCCTTAAGCATCTTAATCTCCTAAAGAAGCTTAAGTCAAAGAACTCTGTTTACAGATTAGTAAAAATGTTTCTTACTTTTTACATTCAGAATGTCCCTGTCTTGCTACTAAATATAGAAGTACAGTCTATATCTAGAATATAAATGCCATGAAGCAAAGCCTTCAAGGAGGGCAAAATAGCTCAGGCCTTGACTCAGCCCACTTCTTTCAGAGGGAGCTAAATTATGTGGATAATCCCAATGGACACGGAATGTTTGATTTTTTTCAAGTGAGCTTTGCCCAGTTGTGAAGAACATGAACTCAAATGGGAGGTTTTTAATCATTTATACACTTCCTGTGTCCAAAGACTCGAGCTGGGAAGCCTTTCAGGAGGAAACAGAAAAAACATCAATGAACATGTTTTCCCAGAAGCCACTTGGGCTAAGGAAGGGGAATTCCACCTGGCTGCCTGTCTTAATGAAGGTTAACTGGAATACTGTAACAGGAGAATCCATCCCAACAGCTCACATCCTACATATCCCAGTAAATTAATCACACTGTTTTATTTTTCAAGCAAGCCCTGAACTCCTCTTGACTTACCAGGTCCTGACTGGCTTTGAAACACCTACCTGAATATTGTTTCCTTGTCTTTGTCCCACATTCCCCGAAGGAACACTGCAAAATATTGACCAGCCCAGGCCCCCCTCTGCTGCCAAACGTGCTGCATGCTTTGCTTCCTTTCCCTCCACCACAAATGGAGAAATTATCATTCTCTTCTACACCCTCCAGCTTGCTGCTTCAGCTTCGTCCCTGCCCTGTGCTCCCCTCTGATCTGCCCCGTGCTCACTCTTATCCCTGACTCTCATGCTCCCTCTCATCCCTGCCTTTCCCTGCTCCCCTGGATCGCTCCCTCAGAAGCAGGGCCTTGCTTTAATCTCCCCCTTCCCCCGTTAAGGACCGTTCGCCTCGTCATTATCTCCTCTCCCCTTTCCCCCTGTAATTTAATTTCACATTTACAGGCTGCAGCTCCTCTCCTCCAGCTGGCTTCCTGCCAGTTAGCTCGGCTGAGATGTTTCCTGATGAAGTCCCCGCTGCCCCGTTTTGCCGGAGCCCAGAGCCAGCATTCCACCTGCGCTTTCCCGGCCGAGCCGTCGGCCTCCGACAGCCACACGCGCCTCTCACCCTCACCCCTCACCTGCTCCTGCACCTCCTCACCTTCTGCTGGCTCTGCTGCTCCTTCCCTCAGTGCAGAGTGGTGCAAGGGGAACAAGCGGGAGACATTCCCGTGGACACTCACAGCTCCAGCTGGAGCGGAGCAAATCCCAGTGATTATCAGAGACGGACTCGCCTCGGGGCAATCACACTGACACTGCGGGTCTCTCCAAGGGTCTGACATCCCTGCCCTTGCCCACCAAAAAAAGCCCAGAAACCCAGCTTGGAATGAGATCCTCCTCACGCTGACACAGCGAGCCCTGACTTCCAAAGGGGAGAGGCTCCGGATGGAAGCCAAGGAACACGCCTATCTCCTGATTCAGACCCTGCCCCGCCATGGACTCGGCCAGCAACCCGAAACACCTGCAAGGATGTTGCCCAAACATAACAACTCTCTCTCAACACCAGGGCTGTGCTACAGGGAAGTCCTGATCCTCTCCCAGATCCATCAGGTGCCCTCAGGAGAGCAGTGCACACACCAGCAGAGGTTCCAGCTGCAGAACCACAGAGGCTGCACAGATTTAGCCGAGATCCCAAAACATGGAGACACCTCCTTGTTAATGACTAAAGCACAGATTTTTTTATGGATGCAACTAAATACAATATTATCTCTGTGGGGGTTTAGAGTGCATTTTTAACAATATTTCATCTTACACTACACAATATCGAGACACTTTTCTCAGGACCTTGGAGAGAATAATAAACATCACTAAAAAGTTCTACGACCTTTCTTTTAAATCTGTTTTTTTCCATTAAATCCATGGAGTCTTTCGAAAACTTTAAGAAAGCCTGGACTCAAAATAGAAAAGCATGGTGCATTCCATTGTCTTGGAAAAGAAGAGACCACATTGACACTTCTTGTGCATATGACAGCAACTACACACAGAGAAACTCAAAAGGCTGTGACCTCAGCAGCAAAAGCAGCAATATCCAAAAGCAGTGAGTCAAAAAGAATCAAAAAGTGAGATATCTACACCAATGGGATGTGTGCAGATGGGATGCGCAAAGTATCAAGGTTATGAACCTTGGGACTGCAAAGTGAGGAAACACAGATGGTTCTTCTGGCTCATGAGAAAGCCCTGGTGTCACAGACACGGAAGCATGGATAGGAGACACCCCAAAAACATAAAACAAGCCAGGGGAAGCTGCACAGCCTGTTAGAGGAGCTCCTAACCTCTCTGCTGAGGTGTCAGAACATCAGGAGAACCTGGGACACATTAGACCCAAGTAAATAAACTCTGCCCCATCCAGAGCGGCTCCATGCAGGCCAGGTGTGTCTGCTCCGTGCTTCTGGAATTGAGAGCATGGTGCAGAGATTCCCAAGAGGCTGTGGACAGTCAGCTGGCTCCACACAGGCCAATTGTCCTGGGCTGAAAATTGCAACTCTCAGAGCTGGAAGCAGAGAAGGTGGGAGCATGGAGAAGACAGTGTCAGTTCAGGGGAGAAAGCAAGAAGGTCAGAACAACAACTGTCAGGTAAGGATGCAAGAGAAGCAGGGGATTTGGGGGAAGGAAAAACAGGGATCAGGAGTTGGATCAAGTGAGATGCACTGAACTGCCAGTTTCCTCAGCGGTGACACAGGTAAAGGAAGTTGGAAGTGTAGTAGCTGGGAATACAGGAAACTTAAACTCTGTGCTATCAGTGGCCCACTGGTTGCTGGGAAATGAACTCTGGTCCAGTATAAATCCTGAGAGAGGGACAAATCACATTTTTGCATAGTGTGGACCCTTCGTGTGAACAAAGAAAACCATTATTAAATCATTAAACCACTCCTCATCGTCATTAACCCATTTATTTGCTAAAGTATTCACACAGTTTTCTGTCATATAGGCTCAATCCTATATGAATTTTACTGCCAGTGAACTCATACAAATCATCACACCAGCACATGTTTTTATCTTAGTCAAAAATAAACTTACCAGAAAAGGGATTTTTGCCAATTATTAACACGTTTGGCAGAGACATCATGATGAGCTGCTGCAGGTTCTCCTATAAAAGTTAATTAAAATATCATTTGCACCATATGTATTAGAGGAAAGCAAACATCAAACACCAACAAACACTAAAGAGAAACCAGTGTTACAGAAATAGCTGGGATGTTTTCAGTTCTTTATGCGTAGATGTTAAATACTTAATTATCTGGGCTCTAATGAAAACACCCAAACTCACGAGCAGGAGTTGGTGCTACAAAAGCCCTGTTTTACTGGTTTGCACGGTCATCTCCACACAGCAAAATCCTCTCGTGGCAATGAGCTGGCTTATGGATCTTAAGCCAACTAGATCCTCAGTGAGAATGCAGCAAAACCCCTTTAAATTATTCTGTTTGTGTTTCTCTGGGTAAGTTATTGATAAATGCTTATTTTCTGGGCTCTAAGCCACTGCATTTGTAGTGCAAAATATCAGTCTCCTCTGTTTGCCGTCCACAGTTTCTGTGGCTCCACCAAAGTGTGACGGGAAAATCCCAGGGGCTCTGGTGCAGCAGCACTGGGACAGCTGTGAACATAAAGGTGCACCCCCCTGTGTGCACAATCCCATGGAGTTTGATGGAAGTCCCAGGCAGCAGCTCTGCCTGTCTGCCCCTCAGATTCCATCAATGGAGAGTTGCCTGGCCAGGAACGGCTGTAATCGGGTCAAATCCTCAGTCTAGACAGAGCCTAATTCTCCTGCAGCAGAGTAGCGTTTCTCCTGTGCCCAGATGTTTATTCCCAGCAGATGCCATCCTCTCAGCAGCTCGGGAGCCAGGCTGTTTGTTTGTCCACAGTCACAGATCCATTAATGCAGAAAATGCTCCTGCTCAAAAGCAATGTATTCCACAACACCCAAAGGCACATCTGAGGTGTCACACTCTAACCTAAAAACCTAAGGAAAGCCCAATATTCCTTCAAAAACACCTGTAGGAATTATTAGTTATAGCTACACTTGAAAGTTCCCACCAGCTAATATAGAACATAAAAAATTATACCTGAATGCATTAATACTAGACTGAAAAATATGTTCTTTCACAGCCTGAGACAAGTCCTGAGGAGGAAGAAAGCAGCTTTGACCTACTCAAGGATCATGAATTTCAACCAAGCTGCACCATCTACTTGATAAAGACCATTTTCAAAGACATGAAGATACGAAGTGCCCCACAGGATGTTTTAAATCAACGCAGAACAGACAAAACACAAGGAATTCAACGGGTATTTATAGCTACCATGAAAGAAAACCACACACTGTTACAAAGTGGGGGCTTGGTGGCTTTTTTGGTTGGGGTTTTTTGGCAATAGCTCCAATGATTGCAGGCTGCTGTCACAAAGCTGATCAGACCACACCACGGGGCAGTGTGAGCAGCAGTAACCAAAAGATGACACCGTCACCTGCTTCCTTACAACACCTCAGCCTCGCTCCAGAGGTGTGTGCCACCTCCTCTGTCACCCTGCGTTAACTTCAGCACCTGCTCCCAACCTGGGTGTCCTTCTGGACTCACTGCTTCTGGAAAAGAATCCCCTGGATATTTTAACTCTTGTTTAAGCTGCAAAAATCCATTCAGCCTGTTTACAAAATTCTGCCTTGCTTGTACAAACTTCAAGAGCTCGGGAGTGTTTACTTTCCTAAAGGCTTCCACATCCCATTTCCATTTTGCACGTTGTGTCCTAGCAGAGCAGCTTTGTTGACAAGCACAAACACAGCACCGATGCAATTATTCGCTAAACTGAGAGGGCATTTCCCACCGATGCCATAAAAACACACGGAATAAACTCAGACAGACAAGCTCACAATAAGAAGCTTTAAGAGTTAGGTTAACCTAATGCTAAAAATTAAAAATCCCCGTGTCCATGTCTGATTCCTGCTGCAACATTCCAGGCATGGAGAAATACTGGATCTCAGTGCAGCGACTGCTTTCCACGTTCCCTGCTCTTGGATCTCGGGATCCAGGGAACACTGGGAAGCACTCAGGTGTGAGGGCTCCTACCCCAGGCTATGAGAGGCCTCTCAGTTCGATTCCAGGGCATCCATCAAGCCCAAGATTTCCTGCCTGGAGGAATTTCACAGGTGACAGGAACTCAACTGACCCTTCCTTGGAGATGAGGTTGCTGAGCTGCCTCTCCCACTTCCCCCGTGGCTCTGCTGGGCTGCTCTGAGCTGGAGGGGGAGAGGAAAGGCGACATCCCACCCTTTATCCCCAAAACAAATCTTATTCCTGCTAAAACACCAGTCCTGCAGTGTTTCCACATTCCCTCACATGTGGCACCTCACAAGTCCAAGAAACTGGGGAGGGAAAGGGCGGCAAAGTGTGCAAAACGAAAGTGTTGTTCAATCTTCAAAGGCGTGGTTTTAACATTTCTTAAAATAAGAATGCTTTTTTACTTTAAAGAAAGGTGCAATAAATTCTTTCTCTCCCAAAGGTTGGGAGCAACGCTGACATAACTGCCAGGAATTCTGCCTGGTACTGGAGCTGGAGGACTGGCTGATACCGTGAGGCCAGCACAGCACAGGGAATGCTTTGTGTTCCAGTAACGATCAATCCCGTCAGTGCCCGTGCCTTCTGCTGCACCAGTTGTGGAGCACTAATGCCTGGTGGAAAAGCACTTCCATTAGGGAAAGGAGAAGCATATGGGCCATAGCAGGGAGCTCATAAACCCCGGTGCAGGGGCTGCCAGGGACACAGCGACGGGAAGGGCTGGAAGAGCGTCCACCGGCCGGTGACGGCAGCGACAGCCGGGAATTCTCCCTGCACTCGGGAGTTTGGGAAGGCACACACTCCACGGGGGCACAGGAGAGGCACAGACACCAGCACAGGCCAGGCCACGATGCACAGGGAGAGGCAGAGCAAAGGTTCTGTCCGACTGGAAATCAAATTAATTCCAAACCCGATACATTTCGTCCCATTTTTCTCACAGAAATTCCACTGGTGACATTAAATGCACGTGTGATAATCTCACTCACAGGCACAAAACTTGCTGCAGTTCACAAATACCAACTACCAGTATTTACTGACTACAGGAGTAATTTAATACACAGAGTATCTGTTATATAAACAGATCATCATTCACATATAAGTGTTTCCACTATACTGTAAATTAAACGTGATAAAACATTTGACCAGATGTATAAACAACCATTCCTACAAGTATCTCAAAATAGTCATCTTATTTTTCTTACATTCAAAGGCATAATTATAAAAGAACACTTAGCAATAATTCCAGGCAAAACATAGTACAAGAAACAATTACTGACCTGATAGTAAGTTTTGATTTGTTTCACCAAAATAGACAAATTTTGAATCCTTAACGAGGCATCATTGTTGACTTTCTTGTTTATCCTCTGATTGGCAGACTTTGGATTGCTGCAAGAGAAAACAGGGACAGAAGAGAATAAATGGAACACACTGAAAATTATCTTGAAACTCTCTCCTATAACGCAAAAGGTACAGTTCATGTGCCCCACTGACAAGCTATAAAATGCTGGTTTGCTACCATGAGGCACAAGCAGCAGTGTAATTTGGGGCTTTTAGAACAATGATGAGTGTGAAATACATCATGCTAAATTATTTTAAATACATTTACAGACGATTGAGATCTGTCCACAAAGGGGTTATTGACTGGTATTTTGTCATGTGTTATCACATACCACGGGCGTTTTCTCTGGCTTCAGAGAGGAAATCAATCCCTTTTTCCTTCCCAAAGCAGAAAGGATCTGAGGAAATGCACAGGTCCCCCTTTTTCAACCCCTCAGGACACACGGAGTTATTAACACACACAGGACAGTGCGACAACCACCCCTCGGGATCTTCCATGGCAAACAGTTCCCAATCCAAGCACTCCCCCTCAACACTCTCCTCGAGCTTTAAACAATCCCTAAGGGGTGGCCAAAGTGGAGTCTCCCCTACAGAGACACTCGATGCAGTTGCACGACACAACTCCGGCTGTTTGATGGCATCACTGTGCAGTTTAATGACATTATTATCAGCTAAACGAGCAGCTGGCCGGGCTGCTGCACTCCAACCAGAAACCACCAACCTCCCCCTGGCAAGGGAGGCTCTGCTGGGCTGGGCTCAGTCAGCACTGCCGGTCAGGAGTCACACTCAGGGATACAGAACACACTGTCCAGAACTGCCTCTGGCAAAGGCTGGGAGAAAGAAAAACCCCAAACCCCAACGAACAAACAGAAAAACCACTGTCAAAAAATACTGGGGCAATGGAGAACCATGTGGAGTGCCAAAGCGTAATGGAATTCAGCAACCCACTCGCAGGCAAAGGAATCAAACACAGCAAGAGGAGTCATCTCTTCTAACATTTGTTACAAGACAAAAATGACCTGAATATTGCAGCATCATGACCTACTCTGAGGCACTTCATCACTTCCACTGGGTTTCACCTATCTGTCACTACAGACCAAGTTTTCCACTTACATTTGAGTTACCTAAACCAAACTTTCTATTTGCCTTTTACAGCTTGCTGAACTTCTGGCACACCAGAGTTTTTAAAGGATATATTGATGTCTTTTCTTCATTTTTTTTTCTCTCAGCGTTTCCTGCCTCGTAAGGGCAAATAGAAATAGTAGGAAAAACGGTGCTGGGAAAGGAAGTCGGGTGACATATAAAATACACTGCCAACACACAGCCATTTAGGAAAGAGAAGCAGTAAGCACAGCATCTTTTTTTTTTTTTGGTATATGTGAACATAAATCTAGGGAAATTAGGACATGGGTAATTGCCTCATTCCCAAATGCTCATCACCACGATCCTAAAAATACTATAAACAATTAAAAGTACACCTGAGAGTACGTCAGCCAAAACTGTGGGACTGAGATGTCACCTTGGATTTCTTAGTTCAGCCAACCTGTGGCTGCACAAGGAACTAAAGGGGCTAAAAATAACCGCTCTTTGCAGCTGCACAGAACTGAACTCCTTTCCACGCTGAATTCATTCAAATTTGCTCAAATCAAAGAGAAAATCCACGATAAATCCTGCTGACCTACAGAGATCAGCTGAAGTCTCCTATTTCTACATTCATATCTCCAAAAGGCCGATTTGGGCCCTTAATCTTCATGTTTAATCTTAATGACCACGGGATTATCTCCGGGCTTTTTCATCATCTTCAGCAGCGTTTCTGCAGCCACACGTTTGAGAGGACTGTCCCTTCAGAGCACTCAAAGCAGAGGGCACTGGAGTTTCCTGGATATTGTAACAGCTCTTATTTTGGGCATCAACACAAAACTCAGTGTGCAACCACAAGAATTCAGGACACAAATGCCACCAAAGCCCAGGCTTTGCATCTTCCCATTTCAGAAGCTGTACTGGAATATTTATGTAGACTGATCTAGGCAGAAGGCATTCAACTTTTTCTTTTTTTTTTTTTCCTTTTTTTTGGCATGAATTGCAGGAAACTGTTTACTGAGACTGTGAATTTTTGCTGGGAGAACTTGGGCCACAGATGTGCTCTGGAACTGTATCTTTACCAAAGTCACAGTCCAAGTTATATGATGCTCTGCTAATGCAGATGATCAACCGTTGCAATCAGAGTGTCAGTCCCGGGACAACCTGGAGCACTGACAACATTTATTCTAATAATTTTAAATTTTTCCTAAATATTATGGCAACAGGTCCAACAGAACCCCCAAACTCCAAATCTCCTTAACACTTTTCAGCAGAAGTTTAAAATAGGCAATGGTAACAAGAAGCTGAACCCATTGCTTTTGAGGATCAATAAACCCAAGGTGCTTGGGTATCAGTAACACTACTGATCTCTGCCAATCATTTTTAATTGAATTAAACACGTACCCTCAAGAGCTCACTACAGGCAGCAGATTTCTTGGCCATTTTTTTTTAGAGAATGTTGTATTGTCTCATTACTCTTCACACAAGGGAGGTGAGTTGTCTTCAGCACTCCCAGTTAACACGTTAGCCATGACCAGGATGACTGAGCTGGCAAGAAAATTGCTTCCAGTGCTTCCCACAGTGAAATCCTGCTCTCAGTACCTTCGGTGCAGAGCTCAGTGCTCCAGCAGTTCAGACCTTTCTAACCACATCATGTCACCACAGGATTATAAACACAGCCTATCCACAGGCTGCCCACTCCAATGTGCAACTGTGCTCCTGCTGAAATGCAAGTATTTCCCAGAGAGGCCACCTGGGAGAAGAACCCCTCAGTGTTTGTGTTTACCAGGGTGCCCTGATCTGCAGGCATGGCTCAGGGGAGAACTGTCAGCTTGCTGCAGGAACAGCCGAGCCCAGGCCCGGCACATCCCTTCTCACCCCAAAAGGACCGGGATTAGGTCCTTCAACAGGAGATTCCTTCTTTCAAACAGAAATAAAAAAGCCCACCTTCACTCCCAGTACTGACGACCAGGCCTCGTCTGCTCCGAGGCTCCAACTCTAAAGCTCGACAGTCTCCTCAATCCACACACCAGCCTTTTAAATATTCTTCATTCAGTCCACACAGCCCATCAGCTTTAGGTATTGATGTCTTAATCTGTCCCTCTCCAAGAGGAGATACTACAGCATGGTGTTGGCTCCACATTTTCCATTATATATCGTTTGTAGAATTGTTATTTTGCCAGACTGGTCCAAGGCAGGACACACTGATTTTCTTACCAAGCGTTTGAAATAACTAATGAAACACGAGGTGCAACTGGTTTTCATGCACAGAGATAAAAATCTAAACATAAACTGCCCAAATCTGTATTGCTTAAAAGAGCAGCTATAAATCAGTTTACGTTTTTCAAAAATTCATTAAAGATTTTAAGAGATTACTTCTATTTGTATGTTGAATTAATTTTTACGACCAATAAAGTGCTTGTAACAACTACTTTTTTTTAAATGCAAACCAGCTCTCTTTATTAGAATACATTTAATCCAGTACCACTGAAATAAACTGGTACATGCTGTCAGGAATACAGCAGGCAAATGGAACCCCTTGGAACATGAACTGGTTCCAAACCCAGGTTCCCATACCAAACACCATTTTAAGAGACCCGGTTTTAACAAGCTGGTTTCACAGCTGAGGTTCTGGTGGCTACCAGAGCCATTTCGAAGGCCATGCATGCTCTGAACTGCTCCCTTTCTGAGGTGGAGATGCTGCAGTGCTGCAGTGGCAAACAGCCCAGCGAAATAGGGCAAATGTGTGCACAAGTCGATAGGAAGCAGAGCGGGAAAAGATCCCCTTCAGCAATTCTACATTTAAGAGCAACCTACTTCTGACAAGAGACATTAATTTCAGCAGCAGGAAGAGCAGACAGGAGCATCCCTCCCAACAGTGCATCAGTTCAAAACTCCTGCTTACAGGGGGAACTTGGGTGATTTTGAAATACTACCAGTGTCATGAATCACAGATTGAGACTTCATATAATCAGGGATTATGTGTCTTTAATTTTTCATTGACCAAAATCTATCAGAAATGGGAATGTGATAGCTTAATGGCTTCATGCTTAAATCTATGTAGACTGCAAACCAGTTGTGTCCTCTCCTGCCATCTGTTCCTTGATGGTACTTAATGATGAAGTCTGGTATCGCAATGCACCCCAGTTTTACATATTCCATTGTCTGGATGGATCCGGAAAGTGCAGTGAAATGCTGCAATAGCACTCTGGAAAAACTCTGTGCAAGTGAACATCTCAAAGAGTAATAAATATTGACCGGTACCCTGTGGTTGGGCATCCACTGGCGCAGAACTCACTCGTACAAAGAGATGCTGCTCGCTTACTAAAGTTATATTTCTGGCAAAGTCCTTTTAACTGGAATGCTGAGGCTCACTCTTGCTATCTTCCGAATATTTCACTAATAACAGAATTTTCTGATAGATTTCAAGTAATAAAGCAGCCTTTCCAATATTACCATTGGCAAAAAAATAATGTTTTACAAAGAGATTTAACAGAGCAGAGTCCTCTTACTGCCAAAGCAGTACAAAAGTCAAAATAAAACTGGGGCCTTCAAGGGAGAATAAGTGATGCTCTTCAATTGCTCAGACACTGGAAGCAACACCAGACAAAGTGGTACATTGAGGCAGTGAAGTGATCAGAAGCATGTGGGACTAAAGGAGCACTGGCCTTCACCAGCTGATTGTTTGATCAGTGTAAAACCAGCACTTTGGGTGAGTCTGCAGGGATGACAGTGCTAAGGAACGGGGCAGATGTTGAATTTACCATATTATCAGTATCACACACATCCTAGAAAGGTTGGGATGAGATGCCATCCTTCCAACTCCTCGTGCATCCACCTTCCCTACAGAATAAATCCTCTCACCCACTGTCCATTGCTGACCCGTGCAGAGAACTAACTCAGCACATGTTTATCTGAAAAACAGAGGCAACAAAATCCTTGTCCCTCCTGAAGAGCACCATGCAAGATGTGCCAGCCCTGAGGCTGCAGGGTGTGGATGGCACTGGACACAATGCCCACAGGCATTGCCCCATGCACACCTGATGTGCTGGACACACGAGGAGAGGATGTTACGCTCCAGAGGTGCTCAAGGGTTCACTTTCCAGTCTTGCTCAACCACTGGATCTTTGGGCATTTACACAGGACCCAGGAAGAGGATGCTCTAACCCTAACCTGGAACATGCAAACCTGTGGAGACAATCCTGTTCAAGCACCAGTCAAGGCACAGTTAAACTGGTCATGTATCCCTGCAGACATCTGCTCAAACACCTGGGGAATCATTCCAAACACTCTGCCACAAAACAAGGTATTAAAACTCAGTTTAAGGACCCTTTTCTAACTCTGCACTTGGCAAAGATTGAGAGCCAGAAGTCCAAAGCTGTATCAAACGTTTTCTACCTCGTGATAACGTGAGCTTTAGGAAGTAGGTCTAACATCCAAAGTCTTTTGGCCCCTGCACAAAACCCCACTTCCCAGGATTATGTCCAACATCATAAGCTATTAGGAGGCTGAAGCCCAATGCCTACTTTAAAAAAAAAAAACAACAAAAAGCACCACGACCAACTGGCCTAAAACAAATGGACTGGCTGGTGGGGATCGCGGGGAGCTGTGCCAAGAGCATGTGAGTGGATGTGGGCATATGCAGAGCGTCCCTGCTGCCGGCGCCTGAGCTGCCCCCCGAGCACTGCCCGCTGCCGAGCGCTCGAGCTGCCACCGCCGCCACAGGAGCTGCCTGATTACTCACGGCTCGAGTGTGCTACAACCGCAGTGCCCCGGGCTGTCCTGCCCACTAACCCCACTAACCCCGTGCCTCCCTTCCCCAGCAACACCGCCCTGCTGCTCGGCACCCCGGGGCTGCCCTGACCTGCTGGGACCCCACGGCGAGGGTCACATCGGCGCGGAGGGACAGCCACTCACGCTCACAGGGAACGTGCCGACAGCCACACAAAACCACGCGGTGTTCAGGAGCCCGCTGACCGATCTTTAATTTCTCCCTCCCGGGGTTTTAAACAAAGCAGAGCCCACAACAGCCCGGATCTATTTTTCATCCTTTCTCTGTCCCTTAACAGCGATACGATGCTGCAGGTGAGCAAAATGTGTGAGAAGAGAGGAACCAGTTCACCCGTCACTAACCACACACTGAATTAACACCCCCCAAAAATCTCTAAATTCCAAGTTCAGAGCACAACCTCTGCTTTTAGCATCACTACTATGAAATAACTGTATTATTACTGTTTCACCTTGACTACTCTTTTCCTATCACACCAAAAAGTACCATATGAAAAATTAAAAGCTTTCTGCCACGAATTGAACCCAGTGAGTCACGGCTGACTGCGCTGAGCTCCCCACAACAGTCAGTGACAACGTGCAGCCTGCTAAAGGTAAACTGGCTTCCACCAAAGTGAAAAGTGTTACTCATGGGAAGCAAAACCTATAGGATTCAAAGCATCCCAGAACACTGAACACTGTCACTCAAAACAAGCACACCTAGGTATTAAAAATTTGAAAATTCTAGAAGAAACATGAACAAACAAATTTTTTTTTGAGAACCAGAAAGGCTGACAAACACACTTCACTCCAACAACTCTAAGTATCCATTTGGTTTGCTGGGTCGGTTTCTGAGGGCTTTTCTAACTAGTATCAGCTATTGTTGGAAAAGGGAGAGTGAAAATGCTGTAAGACTTGCTCTACACCACTTCCCAAATTGAACTAAAGCCAAAAGGTGCCCAGGATGCAGGAGTGCACAGGCTACAAAGGTCAGGGATGGACATGGCACAGGAACCAGCTACTGAGGATCGGCAATACTGAAACTTCGACTTCTACTTCAAGCACCGCATGTTATCTTCCCTCTCAGGGAAAATAACCTCTGAAAAGAGTTCAAATTTTAAGATCCATTCAGTGCAGCACCAATTAACAGAGCAACTGAAAACTCCTTGACTCTGGGATTAACATGTCAAAGCAGCGGAGCACCAAACCACTGCAAACACCGACACCCACGACGACCCTGTGGAACAACCAGCTGAACTTCCCAGCACTCGGCGCTCCCAGCTCTGCATCACAAGATGCAGCGTGACCTGGCACCGAACATCCCAGCATACTGATAGCAGACAATGCTTCCACGAGCTACCTGGGGAACAGCACCGTGCAAACACCCAGGTACTACCCGGGAAGGAGCATCAGCAACAGCTAGAAAAGCAGCAGAATGGGGCCAGCAAGTTGGCATCAGTGACAGGAGGCAGCCAGCAGTACAGAGGGGGAGACAATAAACACTTATTGCCCTGAGCAAGTGGCATCTGTGGGGCTAACATGCTTTCTAAGACCCTTAAAATAGGAATAAAGGGGAAAATTGCTATGCAGGATTTAAATACAACACACATTTAGGCAGCCTTCTTTCTGTAAGGCTGAAAAAACCTCTTTGGAGTAGTTTGTGTGTATAATTTTTTTTCTTCTGCCCCACCAAACTTGCAGCACCACAGCAGCCTGTACTTTGTGATTATTTGATAATCACAGCACTACCAAGGCCAGTTTCTCCTTTGGAAGACTTGGAAAAATGTTCCCCTGTTTCGCTCTTGCCTTGGAGCTTTGCTGGAGCTATAAATCCTCAGAGTCAAAGCAGCCTGACCACAGGTAAAACATCTCAGCACTCTGAGCATTAAACCCACAGGAAACAATGTGTGATCAGCCAAGTGAGGCGACACCAAAGCCACCCAAATATTGCAGTTTTCGTGACCAAAAAGATCTTCAGCTGTAAAAATAGCACCGCAACGACTTCCACTGAACGCTTTTGGTTAGAACACTATTACTTTAGCATCTCCCTTTCCCATGACGGGAAATAAACCTTCTAGGAGGAAAGTAATGACAATAAAAGACACACATTCATCTCTGTCCATACCGGTTTCTAGCCTAGTATGACATCTGTCTCCATTCTCTGACACACCAGGTAGGGTCTGCATTCTGGTTTTGTCCAGCACACACAGCACTGAACACACAGCAAGTGCCTTCCCAAGCTACCAGGAAATTACACCAGACACTCCTCGCTCAAGGGCTTATTTAAGAAAAACAAAGATACCACACGAAGAAAAACTAGAGCAAATATCTCCCTGAAGCTTAAACCAAGATAACATTCTGCAGTAAACCTAAGTGGTTTCATCTCATATCACTGCAGGAAAGGAAGCAAGTTTGGGAGCATGTCTGGAGGTGCAACACAGATTCCAGGATTGGTCAGGAATATGGTACACACCATTTCTGAGTTCACCCCTTGCCATTTCCCACTGTAAAAATATAACATAAGGTAATTTTCACTTGGGTCAAGCAGCAGCTTTGCTTCCATTCAATGCCTTGGCAGCAATTAATCCCATGAAACCAGGGGGAGGCATTTGGTAAACACTGCTCAACAACAACTGCCTCTGGAGCATCCTCGGGATAAATACCGGACTCCAAACCAAAGCAAACTCCCAAACGGACTCACGCAGCTATTCCCATATAATCTCCGCCCCCTGAGGCCACGTGCTCGAACAAACCAGCATTTCAACAAAATGCCTCCATCCCTCAATAATCACTACACAGGGAAAAGTGGTGCAGTAGGGAAGGCAAGGAAACAAACTAGTATTAAATTTAGAGGAACCAAAAATAAAAGGAACATACCAAAGAGCACAAACCTTCAAATTTCCTTCTTAGCAGAAGAAACAAACCGAGGAAAATCTAGAAAGAAGCCTGTCAAATTTGGCACAGGATAAGATGTGCCTGATTTAGCAACCAATTTGTCAGTTCACACGGTTAGTCCTTAAAAGAAAGATCAGAGCACAGCAGCACTTGGCCAAGGTTTGTGGTGTAGAGACCCCCAGACCAGCCATGAAACCTGAAGGAGTACCCCAGAAAAGGGGTCTTGCAGCTCACCTAAAACTCTGCATTTTACTGCTGCCATTGTTTTCACAGAGTGCTTTGAAACAGCAGACAGAGGTAAAGTGAAAAGCAAAATCCTCTGAAAATGACATTATAAAAGCCGTGGTGAATATATGTTGTTTCCTCACCACAATGTTTTCCATGCTGAAACAAGTTATTTTGATTTCAGATCTGAGATGGTTATTCATGAAACAGGTAGACAGACCCCCAAAAACACCTCTGTATGTATTAAAAATGGTTTTTAATCCAGTTTTTATTTCCTAGCCCCAGCTACCAGCCCAGACTAAGGGTGGGATAAGTAGTACACTTCCAAAAGAAATAGGGAGACAAAGAAAGATAATCAAGCAGGAACATGAAGGAGAGAGAAAAGAAGTGGATGTATACATGTAGACGAAGATTAGATGATTTAATTCCTAATCTTCAAAATTCTGTGAGGAACAAGAGCGAAGCACAGAAGAGTTTGCTGCTCAGCAACAAATCACAGCAGCCAGGATGAAGGAAAGGGGACATCATGCATAAAAACCCCTATTAAAACATAACCCAAGATCAAACACTTCAAACATTCCATGTTCAACCCACACTTTCTTCCCTTTTTCTATCAAGCCCCTCAGAAGTGCAGGTATCAGCCCATGTCCCCCCCATTTGCCAAGTTCAGAGCTCCCTGCAGGCAGATGTTCCAGTCCCAAACTATTCAACATTTCCCTAAGAACTACGTTTCCCTTTCCTGTAAACAAAAGGTTTTAATCCCAACAGTCCTGACCACGCTGCACAATGTGCCGGACCATTTACAACAGAAAAATTACTGTTAGAAACCCCTCTTTCCTGAAGGAAAACCCTAGGCCCTTCTGCTGCAGAAGAGAGCAACAGCTCCAAACTGTGAGAGTGAGATGTACCTTGCACCGTGGAGACCCGACAGAGCACGTCCGAAACGTGTCAATCAAATCCACTTGCTACCACAAAGTGAGTAGACTTCATAACATTTGACCTTCTTCCCAAAATAAATGTTCCTACAGCCGAAGTCACCCATTTCATTTTCCTCTTTTCCATTTCCCCACCCAGCCAGGACCTGCCTCTTGCTCCTCGGTTCCCAAGGAGTTAATTGGACTGGAGAGGCTGTTCCTGCTCCGTTTCCCGGAGCAGGCTGCTGGCTGCTGCACCGCAGCCCGAGTCCAGTTTTCAGGGGAAGATCCAGGCCAGAAGTAGGGGCTGGCAGGCTGCAGTGCTTGGAAAAAAGCACCCAAGGGGAGACTGGGAGCTCGGCAGAGCAGCCAGGGCTGCAGTCCACGTTCTGGGCACACACCGCCAGCGCCGCGCGAGGAAACGCTCGGCACGGCCACCTGGAAAATCTGAGCGCTGGGAAAGGCCTGCAAGGGGATCCAGCCAGGGAAAACCAGGGGGACAACGGCAAGAGGGGAAAGAAACAGCAGGGGGATAAAACACTTCGCCCTTTGAAGCGGCTTTCAGCATGTCTGGATGCAGCAACTGATATGGAAAGTACTGGTTAATGTACTAAATGAAGAGCAAAGTTATAAATGGCACGCTGGGGTGCAAGCAGCCAGGTTTTCCAGACAGTGCATTAAATTAATTCAGAGTTTGGGTCTGCACATTACCAACCCTGCACACAGGGTTCTGTGTCCAAGAGTTCCTTTAAACCAGATTTCTTTCCACAAATGCAAAGCATAGTAAAAATAAAACAAAAAAGTAAAATACAGTTTCAAGTCTTTGTTGCTTGACCAAATATTAATGGTGGTGGTAAATGTAATGAAAGCCTCAATCTTGTAACTACTTGCAGCTGTCTGTTTTTATTCAAAGGAACTACTAAGACTCTTGTCAGTTTGGGAACCACAGCTCATACTACAAGGCTCTCAGCATTTCTTACACAATCCTATTGGAATTCAGTTAAATATCAGAGAACGAGACCCTATCAAAAATGTAAATTAAACAGCACTCAGAAAACGAGTGTTTCTGCAAAGTTACCTTGGTTTTTTTGGATCAGAGGAACATAAACAGCACAATGCTCAGACTATAAAAAACCCCTGAGGTGATGCCAGCCAGGTGCTGGAAAAGTATCTGTAGCACAAGTAGGTATTATTTTCCTGCAGTTGTGCAGAGATGTGCAACAGGTGACTAATCCATTGAGTTACAGGGGTTCACTGATTTCAGCGCTGCACACAGCACATCTGGCCTTCAGCACGTCAGAGGGATCCCCAGACAGAGGTGTGGTGGAGGTGGGAGGTACTCCTGGCATGTGCCCCACCTGCCTGCCTGGCAGAGCAGCCAGCTCTGTGCTCTGACTGATTTGCAAGCAGCATGACCCCCTTTTGCACCAAAGAACACAAAGATGAAGGCTCAGATTCAGAAAGACAGATGGGTTTCTATGCACAAGTATCAGATACTGACTGATCCCAGCAGAAGGGAAGTAACCCAATACTTCTGAAGAACTGGGCCTAAATTTAAACAGGAAATTAGAGGCATTCTCTCAAGTCAGGAGCTGATATTGTAACACTGGGACTCTCCTTAATTAAAAACAAAATTAAAAAAAAGCAGTAATTAAATTAGCCTGTAGCATCTCCAACAAAGGAAGAGACATAACTTCAGATGTTAACTGGACACTGAATGGAATCTGTGCAACTTTCACGTGTTCAGAAACGTCCAAGAAGTCAAAAGACAGACAAGGAATGCAATGAATTTTCCTCTCTCGTGCATGAGGTACTAATAAAGTCAGTGCTGACAGACCCTACAATCTCAGTCCCACCAGCATCCTGCAACTATGCCAGTGCTCACACCTATTTCCTCTGAACCATTACAATTATCGGAAAAAAAGGTGATCCAGACAAGCACAAGGAGAAACAAATCCTGCACTGACAAACTGTCACTTGTAGCTGATGGAGGGCAGGATTAACTCTTTTCCAACCGAACAAAAACCCTTCCCTAACTAACAAAGCCACTTTTTTTTTTTTGCCTGTGTAACTGTGTGCAAACCATGCCTAATCCAATAGTAACACTCACTTTTATGGTCACAGATTTTGGTTTCCAACATCAGGCAAGAGTACAGGAAGTGTTAAATTATACATGGAGCAGGACCACAGCACCTCCACCAGCCCCCAGTGCCAGAGCTCCTCACCACAGACCTTGTTCTCATCTGAACTCACTGAGAGCTTTAAAAATAAAAACCACCCAAACCAAACCAACAACAACAAAAAAACCCACCCAATCCCAACATTCTGACGAAAAATACTTCTCTTTTGAAGCCACGTGACACAAACTTTTCTGCTGCATTTCCTCAACACATGGTAGTTACAAATTAAAGGAAAATAAAAATAAAAGAAACACTGGAAATAAGTCCTACTGATGATGAGTTGGGGCTGCCTCTCTGAAAGGTTTTTGCAAATGAAGACATGTGCTTAATAAATGGATATTCAGAGTGAACAGGACTGGAAGTGAACACAGCTTTCCACAGTGACCTCACCACTGACAGAATCAGTCTGCAAAACACGGAACAGTTTTTCCCCTCTTTCAGTCCTGGCACAAAACCCCAAACAAACTGAACCTCCCCAAAATCTGAACACGGTCATGAAAGGCAATTCTAAGCAGTAACCAATCTCACCTCCAAAAAACCTGTATTTTAAGTAAAACACACCTTCCAGGGTAGGCACATACTTCTAAAACTAATTTTATTTGTACACCGGTCCTTTTACATTCACCTCTACTTTAAAGTAGTTTCTAACTGCTCTGCCTTACCAAACCACTTTATTTTCCGTTTCCATCTCCAGTGGGTGTTTTTTTATACCCACACACACAGCACCTCCTAAGTAAACTCCAGCAATCATGGCACGGGGTCAAAGATGCACAAAGTCGAAGCCAAATTCAACACACGGTGCCTTAGGCATGGGAACGTTCCTTCCCAACAGCTTTCCACTTGACAAACAACTGTCAGGTACCAATTCATGCTCTGGGCTAAAAAAAATTCCTGACAGAGTTTAACTCCAGGACTATCTTCCTCAGAATCACCTTGTTCTGGTGCTCCATTTGCCTTCCAGGTGCCAAACTTCTTTACCAAATAGAAACTCTACATGTTAAACACATGGATGTAGCTGACAAGATATTTAATTGACGTGTAGCCCAAGGGGAAAAATAAATTGCAAAATAAAAATAATGTGCCAGAATCGATTCAGGTTTTTATTTTTTTTCTGGAAAGTTTTCCATGATTCTCCACACTGGAGTGAATACTTGGAATTTTGGTTGTACAGAGGTAGGTGACAAAGAAAACCACGGTTGCAAGAAGATGTGAGTTCACACTGAAACGTGATTAGTTACACAAGCTGAATACCAACAGCACGAACCGTTAAAGTCCTAAAAGAGGAGTAAAAACTGCAAACAGAGTAAGAGGATGCCCATCCCTGAGCAGTGTTCCTGAGGAGCAGCTGCCAGCACAAGCTGCTCACGCACTGATGTACCCAGTTTCCAGCCACAAGCCCAGTTTTCCACAGCTATACAAACAAAAAGGCTTATTTCTCCGTAAGGACTTAAAATATCCCCCCCCAAAAAAGGGTATGTAGAAATTTTTGCACTAGTAACACTTTCATGAGTCTATCACCAGACACCTGACAGAAGTGTTACTCTCCAGCATTACAGTAGTGGGCAACATTCCAGTCAAAATGATGATTAACAGAAAAACCACTGTACAGAAATCCTTCTGACAATCGGAGTTTTCCAATGCACGGTGTATAAACCCAAGTAAAAATGGTTCTTCTGTGGTTTGTAGCCAGAATATACCCTGTGCTCTCAAAATATCAACTTCACTACTCCAATTTGGAAGCGTGGAAAATAAAGAGGAAGGAGTTAAAGGCCAGTCCCTCTGCTCAGCGAACGCTGTGTGACTCGCATGCCATCCTCAAGTTGTAGGTCACGTGAACCAAGAGATGGATTAGAATCTTATCAGTCAAGCAAATTTATTCGAATTTTCGGTTACGAGCATGATTTAACAGCAGAATGAACCTTTGTGCCTCTCAGTGGAAATCTGGGAAAGCATTTACAGTCATCCCGTTTTCCAGTAAGTTCTACAGCCGTGATTCAGCCTGTATCACACTATACATCCTGCAAATACATCCCTCGGACACTGAACTGTGCCCAGGATCTGCCAGGCTCCCAAGCCTCCTCTTCACTCACCACATGACCGTGTCATGTACAAAAGAAAATTTCCCAAGGTCAACACGGGGAGGGAAGGAAAGGATTTCTCACAAGGAAGCAAAACCACACGAGAAATAGAACAGTTAAAAAAAAAAAAATAACCCCAAGGCAGCGCCTGCCCACACTCACATTTGCAGCATGACTTCGTTCAGATGCACTCCATCCACCAGGGCCACATATTCCTCCAGGTTGGTCCCATTTCCTCCAGCTAACGGTCCAAATGTCTTAACCTAAAACACAACGCTCATCATCACCGCCCTGACATTAACCCCACCTCGCTCTCTGCCGCAAGGCACTTCTCGTCAAACAATGAGCAAATAAAACGAGTAACGTGGGAGGCAAAATGAACGCTTACCCAGGTGACAAGAGGGCTCGACATGAACTGCTCCAGAAGGGGTGTGAAGATCTCGTTCTCCATTTTACGAAAAAATGGTTAACATCAATGCAGCTCCTCCGATGCAAAAAAATTAGAGAAGTCCTTCACTGCAGCAACTCTCTGGAATGCTCCGAGGATTCAGCTGGAGCGAGGGAACCCCATTTTTTCCAGGCGATGCAACAGCAATAAAAAAGTCAGTGCAGGGGCAAGCGGGATTTATCCTCCTCTTTCATGAAAAAACGCATCTGCAAGTCCATCTACGCGTATTTCAGCCTTTCCATTGATGCCTGTCCCTCCCTACATAGCGGAGGGGTGGAAGGAAGGAAGGAAAGAAAAGAGGGAGGCTGCCTAGCTACTGGGATTCTGCATCAGACAAAAAAAGAGAGGAAGGGAAAATCTGCTTCAGCAGCGGCAGCGCCTCAGAAAGGAAGGAGAAATTCCAGCAAAACTCCGCGAGCTCATCCTGCCCCTTCCCCACACAAAAAAGCCCCGCGGGCGGGCGAGGGGAGCGGCGAGGGCAGAGCCCCCCGCCCCTCTCACGGCCAAGCCCCCCGGGCTGCGGCTGCACCAGAGCCCCGCCGGCCCCCGCCGCGGCACGGCCGGAGCCACCGGGGGCTATTTTAAACCGCTTCCCTTTTCTACCCCTTCCCTTTTCCTCTAAACTACGCCTCCGGAGCACGGCAGGACCGGCACACGCCGCCCGGCCCCGCAGCCTCGCCCTTCCCCCGCGCCGGCCGCTCCCCTCAGGCTCCGCTCTCCCCTCGCCGCGGCCGGAGCCCCCCGGACCCCTCCCCAGCCGTTCTGCCGCCGCTCCCGCGGCACCGGCTGCGCTGCCCACCGCCGCCGTGCCCGCAGCGGGGCCGCCTCGCCTCAGCCCGCGCGGCCGCCCCGCATCGCTCCCCGCTCCCCGCCCTGCCTCCCTCACGCCTCCCCCGCCGCCCGCGCTCCCTGCCCGGGGCGGCGCCGCCGCGTGGATCCCTCCGCCCGCAGCCGCGTATCCCTCCGCCGCCGCGCGGGGATGGCGGCGCGATCGGAGAGGGGCGGGGCCCGGGGGGGGGAACCGCTGCAGGACGCGCGCCCGGCGCGCGCGCGCGGTGCGGCTGCGGGCAGAGCCCTCAGAGCCCCCAGAACCCCAGAGCCCCCAGAGCCCCCAGAACCCCCAGAGCCACAGAGCGCCACAGAGCCCCCCAGA
>JAYRBT010000114.1:3810301-3871556 GCA_036023395.1 Myiotriccus ornatus | reverse complement strand
CCCCCCCCCCCCCCCCCCCCCCCCGCCCCCCCCCCCCCCCCCCCCCCCCCCCCCCCCCCCCCCCCAGAATCAGAAATTTTGGCAGGTAAAAAAGAGTTAGGAAATAAATAAGATGTATTATGAGACGCCAGATTATGAGGAGAAAAGGCGAAAGAACGTTAAAACAAGTCTGCTGACATGGAAGAAATACAAGGGGAACAGCACATCAGGAATTCTGAGAGTGGTTGTATAAAATCTGGTCAGAGAAGTGCTGATTTGAAAATGAAGAGCTGCTGCTGTTACAGGGTGTGCCCACACGGGACTGGAACCAATTAACGGCACTGAGCTTGGTTGCTGCTCGCTGCAGTGATCTGAACCCAGTTGATGCACAACTGGCACGAGATCACACATCTGCTTCTGGTACAAACACTGATTTGAAGGCTTGGTGGGTTGGTGCTGACTTTGATACGGATGTCTCCAAACTGTCCTTGGTTTTGCAGACCCCCGTGTGCTTCCTCACCCAACCTGCCTCCTCAGCAGCCCAGGCAGTTTGCTCTGGGACTTGCTGTCCCCAGCAGAGCCCCATGTCCTCTGCACTTATAGGACTGGCATTAGGCTCAAAGAGCCTTATGCAAGAGCCTGGCTGAGCCCTGGGGAGCAGGAGGGGCTCGAGTGAGCCCTGATAACAAGGCTCTCAGCCTTTTATCTGCCAGCTCTCAGCTCCTGTGCACACCCAAACGTCCAGACCTGCAGTGGAGACCTGGGCTTGGTGGTGTGTATCTTGTGACTGTGCCATCAGCATTCCCCTTCATGACACAGACTCAATATGCACCTTAAACCAAGGAATCCCTGCCCCAGGTATCCCCAGTCACCTGCTCCTAACCAACCAAAGCATCACTCAGCCTGTCACAAACCACCACTGATCCTTCTGAGCAACCTGTCCTGAGTTCTCAGTGTCAGACCTCCTCACTGCAGTGTTGTGTGGCGAGCAGTGAAGGCCTGGCACAACCCCCACCACCACAGTCTTCAGAATTCACTGTTACCTTTTGCTCAGTGACTGACTGATCCCATTCTTTCATGCTGGCTCAGCTTCAGAGTCTGCCACTCTGGAAGTCCTTCTCTTTCCCATCCATTATCCCCTCTGGCATCCTGGATTTACAGCTGAAAATCCTGCCACAGAAAGTGCCCACCAGGCGTGCAGCAGGGAGCTAAACACTTTGTGAAGGTCAGTTTGAGGCACTCCATCCCAGTACAGGTTAGTGCACAGCACAGAGCACCACACGAGGCCTTCTGGAGGCGTTTTCCAACTCAAAAGTACAACATTTCATTTCTACTAAAACTTTCAGGCCATATTTTTCTCATATAAAAGCATTCTGGCACAAAAATGCATACAAACAGCAAGGAGCCAGTAATATTAATACCAAACATGCTAAACCCTATTTATTTCACTGGGAACCATGTGTATTTCTGCAGGGAATGTAAAATTGAATTTCAAGTACAGGAAGTGCTCTGTTACTACTCTGGCACCACAATGCAGAGCTGCTTTGTTGTTTGCTCTAAAATAGTAAGCTAAGCCTGTCCAGCCGAGTGAAGTGTCAGGAAGGAGCCTCCTGATCCCCAGCACCAAAATGGATCTCGCTGGTCTCTTGTCAGCTTTCCCAGGCAAGCACTTTCCCTACTTTATCACAGTGAACACATTACCAGTATTAGGACTCCCAGCAGAGTCTGCAATGCAATTTCTAACCTCCCCCCAACCCTTGTCCTCCATCCAGCTCTCCTCACGGCCTGCAGTCCTGCCAGGATTTCTGCCAGGAGTGCAAAAGCAGGGATTAGCTTCCTCCCGTGAGCCTGTGAGCAGCCCACGGTGGGCATATGCAGAGCAGCAGAACTCCATGGAACCTCGCAGAGACACCTCATGGCAAACCCCTTCCCAGCAGATCCCGAGCTCAGAGGAGCCAGTATCAGGAACTGGCTAAGAAAAGATCACAAATGCACCACCCCACTCCTAAAAAACCACAACCCCAAGACAACAGAACCCTCCAAAGCCCAAACCAGCACCAATAAAGAGGCAAGGAGTGCTGAGCCTGGTCTGACAAGATCCTCAATGCTCCTTCCTTCTGTGCACAGCAGTTTATCTTAGAAACTCTGCTTACAGCCTTTGTCCCTGCAGGCTGCAGCAAACAGGAGCCCCTGGCTGACTCCTGACCCCTGCAGCTGAAAGCAGGGTGGGTGGGATTCAGTCTGTGCCTCTCCAGAAAACAGAACTGGCACTAGAGAGAAAAGGCCACAGCAAAAGCTTTGTCCACTGGTACCTTCCCACTGCTTGCCTTCTATTGTTCCACTACTGTGAAATCACTCTTTTTTCTGCTACTCTTCTCCCCTCACTCCCTGGGTGTTCCCTACAAACTCTACCCAGCCTGCTTGTTTGCACCTTGGTGAGGAGCGTTCACGGGTTTGATACACCTGCCATACTTGGGAACTTTTACAAGGTTAAACAAGCACAAGCAAGGCATGCAGGAGGTGAAATGAGTCCTCTGCAATGGGAGCACAGCCCCCAGCTTTGAGTCCTGCGAGGTAACCCATGGGACAGGCACAAAATCACCATAGTTACACACAGCATCGTCTGATGGTGAACACTCAATGAAACCAGAACTGCCAAACTGCTAGAACTGTTTTGAGTTTTTTTAAAATCATAACATTAAAGCGCAAGTAAAAAAAATCCCGAAGCCCACAAATACAAACTACATAATAAATAACTCATGGTGATTTCATAAAAATTAGCTATGAAAAATTACCCAGAGCTTAATGAAAACCATGCAGGCACTGGAATCCTACACCCAGCCTGCCCTCCAAGCAGGAACAGGAGCAGCCACACTCATGCTGCTATCATTTAACCTGTTCATAAAGCTGGGGAAAGCTCCAGCTGCATCTCCCACCCTCTGCTCTTTGTGCCTTCCAGTGGTCACATGTGCAGAAAACAAAAAGAAACAGCAGAGCAGCAGTGAAGCAGCAGCAGCACCACACAACAGCTGGCTGTGCTGGCAAGCCCCTTATTGCCCGGTGCCCCTCACCTGAAAGCTGTTGGGAGGCCAGTTGCAGCAGTGATGAGTTGATGGGGTGGCCCGAGGAGTTTGGGATTCACGGGCTGTGCTCAGATCCTAAAACAAGTCACCCTGACACCGCTGTGTCACCCTGACCACGTGGCTTCATCATTCTGCACCTGGGATGTGACAGATAACACACTCTGGAAAACAGGATCAAGTTCTGCTCTCTACTGTGTGTAATCTGCTCTTCTAATTTGCATCACTATCCCAATATCCAACGTGCTCCCTCACCTGAAACGCAGGGAGCAGGACAGCCGTGGTGTGTCCAAACCACTGCCTTCTGTATCTCCACGGAACGGTTTTTTTCTTGTACACCCAGCTGATGTTTCTGTTTCGGCAGTGGAAGGCACAGTTTCTGTCAGGCTCTCCAATGCATTGTCTTCTGGTTTGTTTTTTTTTTGGCTTTTATAATCAACAATACATTGCAATTAGCCAAAGTGCTTGGGGGCAACTGAAACATGTGGGCAATAAAACTCAGAAATGCAAACTCTCCTTCAGTCCTTCCACAGAGCCCCCAGAACCAGCACTTTTGTCTGTAAAGGCCTTGCTGGAAGCCAAGCCCTGCAGTGACACTAAAAGACTCCAGCCAAACTCATCCCAAACTAATTAATTCCCCCTTGCACTGTGCGGACAAGGAAAGCCCAAGGCTGGGCAGCCTTCAGATCTGTTCCAGTCCCTCTCCCCAGATATCCCCAGGGAACACCTGGGTAATCCTAATATTGAGGAACCTTTCCTGAGGGAAGGGCTCAGCAGCAATTGGAGTGCACAGCTCTTACAGTGGTCAGAACTGAAGGGGAAGGAGCTTGTGTCTTTGGGCTTAGATTTCAGGGCACTGGGCTCCAGAGCTCACAGGGTCGAAACAGGGAGCTGGGACTTGTATAGAAGGTTTCACAACCTCAGAAATAGGAAAGCCCTTTCCCCAAAATCCACATGCAACTTTAAAGGCCGTGATTTTTAATTTTTAACTATTATTATCACGCACTTGGGGCAGCCGTGTTCCCTCAGCTTTCCCTGCTCTTCCTCTGCAGTGAGGAAAACGCCCCTGCATCTGGGAATTGAGTATTTTATTATTTCTAATCATCTCATGCCCTCAGTGTTACTATTTCATACTCCACAGATGCAGCTCTTCCTGGGTCAGTGGAATTACCCATTTCCCAATAAAGGTCACAGAGCTTTTCCTTTTCCCTTTTTAACCTGCTCATGGCTGCAGAACCCGGCGCCAGAAGAGATTAGAATAACGAAGCTCACAGGCTTCAAATCAAACCACGGCCTTCACCTTGCTCTAGTTCACCTTCCGTCAATAACAACTGAAGCTGCACAGCAAAATCTCAATCACTTCAAGGCTTTTTAGAATTCCAGAGCTGCAGACAGCCCAGGAAAAATAATGGTGAAAGCACTGCAGCAATTACTCAAATACTACTGAAATACTCGCTCAATGCATGGAGAAAATCCCCATGGAAAATATACACATATATATATATATATGGGATAAATGCTATTGCTGGTAAATGAAGAGCAAAATTTGCTTCGGGAAAATACAAGAAATCAAATTTATGCATAGACTTTTGGACAAATGGGTGGGTGAAATGTGCACGTTAAAATGGGTGTGCAAAATGGCAAGTATAGAAATGAAAAAAAAAAACTAAAAGAGGGAAGAAATAAGTATTCTTGTAGTTTTAGTACCTCTTATTTCCACAGGTCATAAAGTGAAAGCTTTAGATGTTGGACACTTGAGATGCTTTTAAGATTAGGTAATTTAGCTAAGAATCATCATTATATGAAAAGCAATGGCATGTGCTTAATGTTAGATAATTCCATGAGGAATGGCCTCTCAGGCAGAAGGGATTCCAGGGAAACAGCCTCACATTTGTGTGGAACCTTCCGGTCCCAAGGGAAAAGACAAGCCTTATAAAAGGAGAGAAAATTACCTAAATAGGGAGAGCTTCAGAAGTTCCTGCAGGAGCTCAACATCCCCGAGGGCAGGAAAATAAGGATAGCTCAGGATTCATGGCTTGACTTCGAGCACTGCTTCGTGTTTGCATTTCTCTGCTGTCTGAGCTTCGACTGAAGCACAGGGAAGCCCCTGAAGTATAACATATTTACCCAAAAAAACCTCATCAATAACGAATTGCCAACAAACCCAAACCAAGCAGTATTTTAACTTCTGACCTTTTATGCAAAAGTCCCGTTTAACTCTGTCTATTGAACTGAAGATCAAGGCCTTTGCTCCACAGGTTTCCAGAAACTTGAGCTCAGGCTTCTCTTCGAGGTCAGATTTATACCACAATTCCATAATTTCCTTTCAAAGATAGAATTATTCCCTAAAAAAAAAAAAAAGCAACAAACTCCTAAATGAGAATGTATGAAAACAAACTGGAAAAGTTGTATCAGGTTTACTAAGGTGAAAATATTTATAGCTGGTGCAGTTGTAAGACAGTTACAAAACAGGTGGATGGAAGAATCAAAGCCTAAACACAAAAGAGTAATTAATAACAAGACTGTTTAACTCTTTGCCAGTATCCTTTAAACTACCCAAACATCTACAAAATTATCCACATGGAAGAAATTAAAGGTAATGTAAAAACTATTGCTTTGCCAACAGCTCAAAGCTCATCTGATCACCTTTTTTTGCCTTTTTTTTTTTGTTTGTTTATAAATAGATAAATAAATTTAGAAAGGCAGCAGTAGATCAACAGTGATGTTCACCAATAGGAAGTCAGATATTCCCAAGATTTTGGAATTTCAGACTTCCTAATTATTGTGGATATGAGTGGAACCCACTGGAGTGACGAGAGCTGAGCACTGACAGAAAGAATTCAGTGGAATGCAGAGACTGGAAAGGCTTGACAACATTTACCTGTCAGTATTTATAGTTTTAAATATATTTTTTTATATATATGTATAAAGCAATGACCCAAGAATATGTCAAAATGTCCGAAATAGCAACTTGTTCAGAGAAGACAGAAAAATAGGCAATGATTTCTCTGTGCCTCAGACAGGGATCATTTCCTGCTCCATCTCTTGCGTTATTAACAACTCCTGTGTTTCCCTGACAACAAATGGCAGAACATGACAACACTGGGCAGTTTCCTGGGAGGGGATAAAATGGCCATTAACCTCTTTAAAAAAGGATGAGTTTTGGTTATTTTGGTTTTTTTTTTTACTTACCAGTGACACACCAGTAAAGCACCACTCATGCAGCATTAGGAGGGAAATAAATGTAAATATTGGGGAAAACTTCCCAGTCTGTGAGCAGTGTAACAGGCGAGGACAGTGACAGGGATTACCTTCATTTTAGGGGAGAAATGTGCCCCAGCCAGCAGCCCTAAGGAACATCCCAATAATGGAGTGCTAATGGAAACCTTCTTGCCTGTTGCCTTGTAAATAATTTCCCAGTTCTTTCACCCTAGGCTATTTACAGTACTACTGAGTTACCAATTACCCCTGTTCCCATGAAGGCCTGACGAGTGACCAACGTTTTAATTAGAATTAGAGCACCGGGTACAACAGCCAACAAGGCACAGGTGAGGTATTGTTTGCTGCCCACTGTCACTGCCCACTGTCACTGCACTCTGGGAGCGATAAAATAGGGGATGACGGGAGTTTTCCATCACCCAGGATCACCCTGCACGTCTTTATCCATATGAAAATTGAATAGATAAGCCCAGCCTCGACTGTGCTGTGACGCTGTGAGTGACAGGGGCATTCTAACAGCTGGGGTCTCCGGGGCCATGTCCCGTCGGCTCCCGGTTATCCCCAAACACAGGGAAGCCGCAGCCTGGCTGAGCGAGGCAGCCTGCTGCCGTGCTGGGTGACTGTGCCCTCGGTGGGTAACCGGGTTCTGGGGAGTGCCGAGCACTGCAGTTACCGATTCCTCCTGTTTCAGTGGTGCGCGGTGCCCACGCTCGGGCGGCCGGGGGTGCCGCGGGACGATGGAGCGGGATGGTGCCGATGATGATGATGGAGCGGGGTGGTGCCGATGATGAGGATGGAGCGCGATGGTGCCGATGATGATGATGGAGCGGGATGGTGCCGCGGAAGTGCTCCAGGCTGCCCCCGGTCCCCGCCCTCCTCGTGCCGCGCGTTCCCCGCGCCCACCTGCGCCAGGTGCGGCCAGGTGCCGAGGGATCGCGGCCAGGTGCCGAGGGATCGCGGCCGCGGTGCCGGCCGCTCGGCGCCGTGCGGGTTCCCGGGCATGCCGTGAGGGCGGCCCCGCGGCGGGCGGTCCCGCCCCGTGACGCCGGTTGCCATCGCGGCCGCGCCGCCGGCCATGGCGGCCGAGGAGGAGGACGACGTGGAGTGGGTGGTGGACACCATCGCCGGGTTCCTGCGGGGGCCCGCCTGGTCCATCCCCATCCTGGAGTTCATGGAGCACAACTGCGAGGGTGAGCGCCGGGCCGGGCGGGCGGGCCGGGCGGGTCCCCGATCGCACGGCCGGGCCGTGTCGCCGAGCTGTCCCCCCGCTCCCCGGGGCTGAGCGCCCACGGGCGCGGCCCCGCCGCCCCCTCCCGGGGCCCGCGCTGTCCCCCGAGCCGGCCGTGGGCCGGCTCTTGCACCCATTAGCTCGCCCTGGGATTACGGCGGCAGCTCACGGCTGACACCGAGCCAGCGCTGCGCCCCGCCCGGCCGCCAGGGCTTGCCCGGAGCCGGGGGCTTCCCGTGGGAAAGCGGGCAGGGCACGCAAAAGCGCCGCCCGGCCAGCGGGACACAGGAGGAGAAGGCCCAACGTTGAATTCCTGTAGTTGTGTGAACGCTGGCAGTTCACAAAAACCCCATGAGGTAGTACCTCTCAAGAAATGATAGTCGGCACTAAAAATCAATGGTTACCAGTCCTGGGTTGTAGTTGGTCCTGTCCGTGAGCTTGGCTCGGAAGCAACTCCAGTTAAACCTCCTTTTCTTCCTCAAGAAGGAACAGAGGGAATCAAGAAGAACTTGGGGAACAGCCTGGAAAAGTGGAAGTACAGGCAGTGAGGGGGACGTGGGATCCCCCTGTAGCCTGGGGAGACCCGTACAGCTGTGTCTGCAGTGAGGGAAGGAGAAAACACTTCCTGATGGAGAGATTTGGCTAAATTACTTCCCCTGCTCACAGAACAATTTCTGCTGCCAAGGAACACCTGGAGCCTTTTGGGACCAAAATAAAGACCATTTGGGCAAGTCTGAAAGCAGTGCCTAAACCCTTTGGAAGCCAAAGGAGGCTTTCATTTGTGATTAGTGACAAAAGTTGCTTTTCAGTTACCCTCAATCATTTGCACTCCTCCCGAGCTTTGCATGAGGCATGACCATCGTGGGGCTGTACAACTTGCCCTACTCTACCAGGACATGAGGGAGGGAAAGCTGCTGGAGGTGGGAAGGGATAGGGAAATCCAGGCTGGAAGTGTTCTCCTGGGAAGTCTGCCTAAACTTGGCCAAGCAGTGTGGTATCATGCAAAGAGTGTAGGTTTAGGTGTCCAGGGAATTGATTTATCCCTCTCAGGAGCGATGATCTCTCTTTAGAAGGTTGAGGGGAATTTGCTGGCAGTAAGAAGATTGTGGGCCTGCTGTAAATTTCCATGTACCCTGAGGCAGGACTGTGCTGGGGCCTCCTGCTGTGCTGATCCCATTGCTGCTCTTGCACCCAAGTACTTTGTCAGGGCACGATTCTTCACATTGCCAAAACATTCGGTCTTGGGGCTGCACGAGCAAATTAGCAACGTTTTCATCAACTGACAGGACTTTGTGATTGCTTGAGAGTACAATGTGAATTTTGGTAAATTGAGGGGTAAGGAACTAATTTTGGAACTGTAGTTACTTAGGGCAAGTCCTTGCACTTCAGCTTGTAAATGGTCGTAATGGTTTTCTGTCTGTTCATGGCTGCTTGCTTCCTCTCTCCCATGATATGGCTGGAATAATTTCCCTTGGTGTGGAACTGCAGTGGAATCCATGGGGGTGTGCTTAGGGCAAGAAGGCCGTCTAGTTTTACTCAGATATTCCAAGGTGCTCATCGAAACATCATTTGGACACAAATAAGCTCGGTAATAGTTGAGAGCACCAGCAGGTAAAGGTACAAAAGGAATAAACAGCCCCTGTGGCCCGTGACTCCCTCCCAGCACAGAACCACCTCACCAGCGCGTGACTCACACCAAACCTGACTTGGGCCCATCCTGGGCCCTGGAGAGCTTGTCTCCCAGGATGTCTGGGTCCCCTGGCTTGTCCTGATAGGGTGGTCCTTCAGACCTTTGTTGCTGTTGGGCAGCCAAAGACTGTGCCAAACCCCTACAGGAACAATGACTGTGTGATTCAGGAGCCCTGAGTCAATGAAATCCAAGGTCTCCGTTCCAAGCACTCCTAATGCCACTTAGGCAGGAGGAGGTGCTGACTGCAGCTCCCTGCACTTGGCGCTGCAGTTCATCCCAGCGTGTCCTCAGCCTGAGGACAGAGCACAGCCCCGTGTCACCCTGCTGGGGGTTCCCAGGGCGGGAGGGGACAGCAGCACAAAGGGCACGGAGGAGCCAGAGGTGAAGGTCGGGGGCTGCAAAGGGCCGGGAGGGACCCCTGGAGGGGAGGACATGCACGAGGCAACAGGGGCTCTCAAGTGTCTTCACCCTCTTGGCTTTGGGAATGTGGTTGGTTGCCATGGGAACAAGATTTATAGAACTTCTCCTACCATTTCAATTTATTATTAGATATTTTAAAAAAATATTTTTTTTTTGTTTTTTTTTTTCACTTTCTTCATTAAAAACGTTGCCTTGTGCAAGAATCCAAAAGCTTGTCCAGGCTCAGGGCACTCACAGCAGGGAGAGGTGTTGGGGGAGTTCGGAAATTCACCCTCAGTCTGTGTGGAGGTCACACTGATTCTGGGGCCATCACCCCCATCAGAGATGGCACTGACAGGTGAAGAGTAAAGCACACTCATCCACCAGTGCAAGCACAATTCCCGTGCTCTTCCAGCCCCTTCAAAGGATGCTCCCGGGAAGTGACTCGTCCGACCCGGCGTGGCTAATCCTGAAGGGATTGAGGCAGCCTTATTTCTAAGCCTCTGCTTTAACTGCCAGGTTTTACATTACCTCTCCTCACTGCTGGCATGACAAAGATGTCAGTGAAGCCCCCCCAACCCCTTAGTTTTCAGCTTCCCTGACGTTCAGCTCTTTCCACCTCTGCTGCAGCGAGGAGATCGTGAGCCTGATGGTTCCTCCCAGGGGTCCTTGATAGGGGTTTGTATGAGAGCATTAAGAAAGACCTTCACCACATTTCCTCTTCGGGTTTGTCTGGTTTTGTGCAGGCAGGGGCTCGTTTTCCTGCATCACCTTGGCTCAAAGACTGACATCTAAAGAAATTCGGTTTAAGCCATTAATTAATCCATCCTCCACGTAAATAGACGGAGAGGGAGAAATTCCCTGCTTTATGTGTCATCTGCCACCTTGGAACCCCCTACACAGGTTCCTGTGCTAGTTCCTCTATTAAATCTTCATTTTTAGTGAATGTAGCTGCTCAGTCTTCAGCTTACAAGTCTGTTAGGAAGATACATTTCCCCAGTATTAAATCATGAAACTTCACTACATTAAACTACCCAAAGCACACACTTGGCCTGAGTGTGGGGAAAAAACACGTGACTACAATAACTTCATGTGGTTAAACATATTACATTAAATATATTACCTTGTAAAGGTTAATGTCTCTGTTTAAGGCATCAGCTAATTTGTGTACACTGACCAGAAAATGTTTCTTCCTCCCTCCCCCCCAGTTTTTGATGACGAAGAGGAAAGCAAGTTGTCTTACACAGAAATTTATCAGGAGTACCAAGCTCTGGTGAGCATCTTCGCTGTTTGGGGTAAATTGCTAAGAAAACCAATTTAAAATGTTGGATTAGTGTTTAGCTGAGCTTCTAACTGGGTTATCTTTGTTACTTAGAGTTTTCTAACATATTATTTTATTGTTTTATTATTATTAACATATTATTTGGAAGTCCTTTGAGCTCTAGTTGTCACTTGTGCTTTCGTGCTTAAACACCAGATAGGCAGAAAAGAGACTGTGACACACTCGTATCTTATGCTGTGCTACATTTTTAATTAAAGTTAATATATCCACTGCCTTCCAGACTGTATTTATAAGCTTGGTAATGTTATTTTCTGCCAAGGTAAAATGACAAAGAGCAGGAAGTCTGAGAACACACACAACTTGTATTTCGCTCACTAGGGAGCCTTTTGAATGAAATCTTTTGAGTTAGATTTCAATTGTTAGAGAGAAACTACAGGATTTTTTTTTTGAGCTTAAATACCTACAAATCAATGCATGCACATTTCCAAAATACCCTTTTTGTAACGAGGCTTGGGAACACTTGATGTTAAAAGCAAAGGTGAATAAATACGAGCCGGCTTCCATCAGAAAGATGAGTTACACCGTTGTAAGGTTGGTCCTGGGAGTTTAAAAAGCACACCAGCAGAAAGGAATGTACAGTGGTGAAAAGAATTCCTGTGCTTCCTAGGGAGAAAGCTCCCAAAGCCAGGCTGCTCCTTCCCCACAGGTGGAGAAGCTGCTGGAGGACTATCTCAAAGAGGTTGGAATCAACGAAGAGAAGTTTCAGGAGGCTTTTTCATCCCCGCTTGCAAAGACTCACACCTCACAGGTATTTGCCCTCCCGAAGCAAACAGATCCGCCCCCAGCTCTGGGGGCGAGGTGTCATCTCAGCTTTATGTCTGCACTGGCAGAGCAGGGGGGAGATGAAGCTTGGAAAAGTTGTCTTGTCGGAACCGTAATTTCCAGACGAGTTACCGTCGTAAACTGACGCTGGGAAAGCCAGTTTGTCTTACTGCTGTGAGAACATTGTCATAACATTGTTGTAGACATGTTGATCTAAAGGCATAACCCCCCAAACTCTTTTCCTGACTACTGCTGTATGTCTGGAGCAATAAACAGGTAGGAGGATGAACTATTAAACCCTTAAACCCACGCTCCTCAGATCTGTCAGTGGAATTGCAGGCAGGCCGAGCTGGCTGTGATTCCTGCAGGGTCTCATTTGGGTGTCTTTTTCCCCCCCAGGCCATTCTGCAGACGGTGTTGGCAGCAGAAGATTTTAGGCTATTTAAAAAAATGATGGTGCAGAAAAACACTGAAATGCAATTGCAAGCCCTTCGGATCATTAAGGAAAGGAATGGTAAGAAGGGGTGAAAGGGGGGATCACCTCAGGGTTGTAGAGTTCTTTTGGGGCCTGTTTAATCCACTCCAAAGGAGTGTGGAATTCTGGTTCTGCCCCAGCTCAGGTTATTGGAAAACATGCAGTTGATGTTCCTGGGACTCCTTGGCTTGCATTCCCAGTGCCAGCTGCCTGTGTTAGAAATTTAACACATTTTTCACTTCTGCTTGTCTAAACTTCTCGGTGAGACTTGACTGAGTTTGTTACAGAATTTTGGTGCCCATCTGAGTGTTAAAGCAATCAGATCAGTTCCTCAGACATGCCAGCAGTGGCAGTTGGAATTCTGCTGAACTGTCTGCTGGGCCTACTCTGCAATTCACACCGAAAAATCCCCTGGGAAACCAGGAGCCAAATCCTTCACCGTGCTAACACATACCTGAAAAAGAAGATAATGCACCCCCAACTCTGCTGCTGCTTCTGAAGGATTGTCATCTCCCACTGCTTCCTCCCGTGGCTGCAGTTTCCCCGGGGTGGTTTGTCTCCTGCTTCTCAGGGGACAGTTTAAGGTGTCCCTTCCTGCCAGCAGCTGGCTCGGGGTGGGTCAGCTGGCCGTGGCTGCCCTGCAGCCTGCAGGGAGCACCAAGACCGGCCAGCACAGAGCGTGGCTCAGCCCGGCATGGCCGAACTGCCACAGGCAAAACCTTTGTCTGTTTGCTGCCAGGACCCAGGACCTTTTCCTCCAGGATCACCCTGGACCTTCTTGGAAACCCTTACAGCGAGGAAGAATTAGATGGCTTTGGGTTTGTGGATGTGGTTTTCTTGTGTTTGCGTTTTCTTTGGATTTTTTTTTTCCTTCTCTCTGCCAGTTGGAGCACAAAAATCACTTCCTTTATAGTAAGACAAATCTTTTTTCCCCTATTTTTTTCCAGGTGTGTTGCCTGAGTGTCTGACAGAGGGTTCTGATGTGTTCAGTGAGATTGAGCAAGAAGAAATGAAAATACTCAAGGAGGTTCTCAGGTGAGAAACGAATCACTCCTACTTTGGGTGATTTATTAAAATCAGAAATAAAGGTGTGTAGGACCTGCCTCTTCCAGCCTTCTCCAGGAAACCGCCTTCATCTTACAGGTGACAGGAGTGTCCTTGTCAAAATCTCCTGAACAAATGACATCCTCAGAAACCCCCCGTCCCAGTTCACGGGTTTATAAACAAATCCAGGTTGTCCTGGAGGGGCTGTTTCCCCTCTGCAGTCTGGAAATACTGCCCTTCCTGCCTTTAAAGCAGCCAATGAAATAAGGGCTAGATAAGCCCTGGGAATTCCTACACAGTTATTTTTGCCCAGGGAAAGAGGACAGTGGGGTTTGTTTATCCCAATTCTTAATTTCCATGAAGAGTGTGTTTTCAGTGAAGTCGTGGAAATATTTTGGATACTACCAAATATCCGTATCCAAACAGTCCTCAAATACTTAAGCAGTGCTAAACATACCTAAAAATCACTAATCCTGAAGGAGGTTTGAGTCTTTCCTTGTGCTCTGTTACAGAAAATCTAAGGAAGAATATGAGCTGGAGCAGGAGAGGAGGAGGACTGGAGAGGTGAGTGCCTTACCTGTGCTCTGAGCTGTGCCTGGGACTGGAGCATCCCAGAGTGCCATCCACACACGTATCCCATGGCAACCACCTTCCCCAGCACCCAAAATCCTGGGAACAGATGTCAGCCTCTCAGGCCCAGAGAACATCGGAATTACGAACACTGTCAGGATCAAAGAGACTTCAAAGCACGAGCTGCCTGGGGATGACAGCAGTGCTAATCCCGCAGGAATTACCTTCAGGAGCACTTCAGGGCCAGGGCTGTTGTCATGAAGTGCTCCCAGTACTGCCAGAGCTAATCACCAGCACCCAGAAATCCCCTCCAGGAGCCCAGCCCTCGGTGGCCTCCAGAGCAAACCACAAAATAATTGCATATTTTAGTGAATGCTGAGGGGTTCTGGCGTGGATTAGATGGTTGATGAACAGTGTAGACATTTTCTGGGCAAATCCCAGCTGGCTTAACCACTCCAAGAGGTGGATTGGGGTGTGTGAAATGTGAAGACCACAGTTTTACCTGGATGGTCTGGCAGCTTTCTTAGTGTGGGCAGCTGGATGCCTGCAGTGCAGAGCCAGGGGCTGCAACACTTGGGTTTATTTCCTTGATTTCTGATTTAAGGCACAAGCTAAACTCAGAGCACCAGGTGCCACCCACAGTTCTCCAGGGAATTCCAGAGGAGCTGTAAAAGTAAAGGAATCCGCTGAGGGAGCTGAGGGTGCTGAAGAAACTCCAAGATGTGCACCAGGTAATTTTAGGGTGTGTGTGGGGGTGTGCAGTGCTGAGTGTGCAACAGGAGGTGGGGTTTAAATTATTCAAGAGTCCACTCGTGTCAAGATTTGAAGGCTGTGAGTAAAACGTGCCAGCTCTGAGCAGGGTGTTTGCACAAGGAATTCCTGCAGGAATCCCTCCCAGCCTGGGTCCTTTAAGTGTGGAGTCTGACTCCAAGTGGAGTGCAACAGCAGTTTGAAGTGACTGTGCTTGTGCCACCATAAGAACAGCTTCCAGTTCCCTGGAAGCAACTCTGAATCATCGATTCAAAAAGCTCTGCCCTTTATACACTGAATGTATAGATTAGATTTACAATTGTACACCAGTTCTTGACAGCAAATATTTCTGTAGGAACCAACCTTCGAGTGCCAAGAGTCATTCACAGCCCACCAAACTCAATCCTTTTGCCTTTGGTTACTCAGTGCCTTTTAGTTCCTCGTTTTAATCTTTTCAATGTTCCATTTTTGGTTTTGGGTGGGATTGTGACACTTTCCAACTTCAGTTGTTATGGGTAGACTCAAACTGAGTGAACAGAGTAAAAGGTATTTCTCCCCCGTGTTCCTGCATCCATATGAACGCTCAGGCAGACAGGACAGCACAGTCACAGGGCTCTTTGTAAATAATAAAAGAATAGCACCTGACCTTCCCTGGGAGGAGTTCTGGTCAAGAGGAGTCTCAGGAAAGTTCTGGAACACACCCTGCTCCGCTGTCTGGAGAGGCCTCAGGAGAAAAGGGGAGAAATGTGCCCTTTTTAAGTTTTCCATTTCATGAAGACACATCTGGACAGTGGAAGAAACTCTGATTTGTTATTTTTATCTCATTTCTGTTCTTCCTAATTTCTCTGTAAAATTCCTCAGAGGGATCTCATAAATCTCCAAAGGAAGACCTGAAGCCAGTCTGCCCAGTACCAAAAGGAGCTGAAAACTTACCTCAGCCCTCCTGTGCCAAGGGGAAAGAGGACTCAAAGAAGAGGCCTGCTGGGAAACGTTCAGAGAACACAGCACAGAAAGCTGCTCTGAAAGGGCCTGTAAGTGAAACAAACCAGAACCAACCCCAGACTGAGAGCAGGACTGCACTGTGGAGTAGATACTTCACACAGTATTGTTTCTGTCCTTGTAATCAGGTTGCTTTGGGTTAATTTGTTTTAAAAAGCAGCGTGCAAACACTTTCAATGACATTCCCAGGTTAATTAGCAGAGTTCAGCTCACGATTCTGGGTTCAGCCTCAGTGCCACAATAATTTCTTAGGACACAGCTCTGGCTTGAAGACTCAACTTGCATTTGTTCTCAGCTGATAATTTTGGAGGCCAATAGGGTGTAAATGCTTTTCGTGCACAGGACATCGATACCAATATGTAATTTCAACACGTGGTTTTAATCTTTTCCCCCTTAGAGTTTATCAGAAACTGAGCAACAGGACCTGAAGCAACGTGAGGAATATCTGAAGAAAAAACGAGACATGCTGCTGGCCACAAAGAAAGAGTCAAAAACCAGGGCACCAACACCCCCAACCACTGACCAGAAAGAGGAGGAGACACCCAAACAGGTGAAGTGCTCCCACACCTCAGTCAAAACCCCGCAGGTGGTTCCAGGGCAGGCACTGATGCTGCAGCTGAACGGTGGGGCAGGGTCAAAAACAACGGGGGGGGGAAGGAGAGAGGAAACACTGCCAGTGTTTTTACTGGTTTTGCAGAAGCTTTTGCCTGGAAGTTTCATTGATAAGTTGGCATTGATTTGCTTCAGGATGACCAAACCCTCAGGATTCATTTCAGTTTATGAGTGGATAAAATGCCTGCTTGCTCTTAGTCTGTGTCCCATTGGGCTCCCTTAAACCTGGGGGATGTTTTGTTTTTGCTGATGAAATGGGAAAGGCAGGGCAGCAGCCCCATTCCCCCTCTGGCCCGTGTTCCCTGCCAGGGCAGCTGCTCATGGCCTGTTGTTTTGCCTTTGTTCAGGAAGTGTCAGAAGAGAAGCAGAGGTTGCTCCAGAAGAGGAAGATGCTGGCAGAGAAACTGAAAGAGGAGGTTATTAATAAGCGATAGCTTGAAGAGCTCCTTGCAGGCCCCAGGAACAGAAGGATGTTTTTAGAACAGATCGTATCATGAATGAGTGGAGGGGTTTGGGTTCCAATCTTACCCTTAGCTTTCTAGAACTCAGACAAGCAGCTCAGTCCTTGGTAAATCCCTGTTGCAATTCCACTGACACGCCGAGCGCTCGTGCCCAGCAGGGAGCCCCGGGACAGCCTGCAGTGCCCAGACCTGCCCCGGCCTCTGCAGAGCCTGCACAACAGAAGCACAGATGGAGAGCAGGTGAGGTCACTGCTGTGGCAACAGGTCAGAGCTAGACACGGTAACTTGGGCTTTTATAACACTACAGAACTTGGCCCTTTTATTAGCCCCTTCTAAAATCACTGTTTTGCAGCTGTGCAATTTAATAAAGGCTGATTCCCCAAGGAAGTGCAACCTTGGCCACCTCACTTTTAAGGAGGGTGATGCAGCGTAGGCATGTAAGAATTAACTGCAGATTACAGCCTTTTACAGACTCCTGGGCCCTTCACCAGCACCGAGGTCCAAGTTTGCTACCAACACAACTTTAGGTAAAAGGAGTTGCTTTGGTTGCAAAGCTGGGGCTGTCCCCAGCAACTCCCTCCCAGAGTGGTAGAAATCTTTTAAATCCTTTACTGGTTTGGCCTTGAGAGAGTGGAAGTGGGGAAAGAGGCCCCCCTTTGCCCAGGGCATCACATCCCTGACTGCCCCAGCAGCCCACGGGAAAAGAGACAAACCCACCTGGTCAAGTTCCATGTAATTTTTATTAAAATAGCATTTGTAACTGGTACAGTTGGCAGGTACTCTTGTTCTTTTCCAGAAAGGGGGGTAGTGGGAGGGCCCCAGGCAGGGGAACACGCGAGGCTGGGGGAACCAGCACTGAGGGGTGACAGCCCCAGGCAAAGCCATCGCAGAGTGCTGGGTGTCACCTCCTGGGAGTGTAGGTGGCTTTAATGGGACAGCTCGTGCCACTTGGCTCCCAGAAAAACTCGTCACATTCTTGGTGGTGCTGTAAAAAAATCTCCCGTGGGTCTGTCTGCGAAGCTCCTGCCGGGGCTTCAGCGAGGCCTGGGGGTGAGAGCAGGGTCAGGACTGAGCTTCCCTGGGGCCCCGGGCTGGGGCGCTGTTCCCGAGGATCAGGACACGCAGGCCCCTCCAGGGGTGCAGTAGTGAAGGCACATCCAGCGCAGCTGCTCCGTGGCCGGGGAGTTGCTGAGGAAGTTCATCTTCCACCGGGAAGCAGAGCTGGAGGCAGGTGGTGATGGGGATGCTGCAGCTCCACGTTCCCAGCAAACAGTTCCTCAGATCGGAGCTGTTCCATCCCACAGGTGGAAACAAGGAGTCCCAGCTGGGGGGGCTGGAGCCCTCAGGGCAGCACCGCTGTCCCCACGTCCAGGCATCAGAGCGGCTCACACCTTCCCTCTGGGATCCCAGCTGGGGCTCGAGAGGTACTTTTGGAACTGCAAGGACAACTCATCTTAGACAGTGCCCTAAAATGGCCACAGTTCACTCACCATGTGTAACAAACCAAGCCAAAGCAGCGATTATGGAATTACAGGGTCACATTTTAATTCCTGAATTTTACAGTTCAGCATTAATATCACCACGTGTATACAAATGGTGTAAAACAAGTACAGTGGTATCTTTAATACAAAATAAACTTCTGTTTTATGGAAAAAAACTATACTTCATATCTACACAGACAGCCCATCTTTTTCCAAACAAGAGCTAAAATTAAAACTAACTACAAAAAAAAAAAAAAATCTCCAAAACAGAGAAACTGCTTCAGTTTAAACTATTCCAGGAGAAATGGACCCATAACACGTATTACAAGAGTGACCTATGTGGTGGATTGCAGCTGGTTCCATCCTTTAACACTTGGGAAGTTTCCTCTCGCTCTGTCATGATCTCAGATCACAATGGGCAAACTAACATTAAAATATTTACAGTTCACGTGCTGCTGTGGAAAATAAAACCTGGACTGTTTGCCTCCCCCAGCTGCCCTCTTCCTGTCACCCACGTGGAATGTGCTTCTGTTTGTTAAAAAAGCAGCTTTTGTCCCACCCACGTTCAGGTGCTGCTTGTCGATCCCGCCCCAGATCCCGGTGTTCTCCTGGCAGTAATTCCAGCTTGGTGCAAACCGACCTGGGTGCTGAGCTGCTGCTCTAATTCCTCCCGAGGAGAAGCTGTGAGTGTTTCTCACTGCCACCTGCTCCTGCAGCGTGAACTCCCGAGCACAGCCGCTGAGGCGGCTCCCGGAGCGACAGGGAGCGCGGCTGGAACTCGGGATCTCGCCCACCTCGAAGCCAGCGGCTCTGGGCTGTGCCACGGACAGCACCAGGCAGCTCCTGCAGACGCTCTGGAAGCTTTTGCTCCTTGGCACTGATCTTACTGATCTTACCTAACCCAACAAACCGAGCCAAGCCTTCCATTTTGGATCCAGCTTCGTTCTCTCCCCTGGGGAAATACCGATCAAACCTCCCCTGAACTGTTTTACCAACTCCCCACGCACTGTAACTGCAGCCTCCCTCCCTCCAACCATGAGAAATGTGATTTAGTTGGTAAGAAATGGTCCCAAAACGTGGATTGTTCTTATGCAAACAGAGTTAGTTTTCCCTTAAAACTGTTTTTAAAAGAGGCATTGCTAAAAGAACACAACTGACAGCACCATTACAAAATTAAGATTACTGGGTTCAAAATTTAAGCTCGACTTTTATTTTTTTTCCTAGTTCTGTTAAACACTGGGGAAACCCTGCAATATATTTTAAAAAAAGTATTACCATACCTTTCCCTCCCCCTGCCCTCCCGACACCTGAGACTTTCCTTGCTGAGAAGCCATCATCCAGGTTCTGAGAATACTAACCCACTTTTTTTTTTCATTTTTCATTTTTTTGACAGCCTGAATGGCAGACTCCTTACTTTCTAGAAAGACATTAAGTTCCTTGGAAGCTTTGTGTTTACAGAACTAACCCTTTCTAGCTGATACACCGAGTTTCTTTTGCTACTCCTTGGATTATCTTATTTACTCATGGGAGAAAGCTTTCTGAATCAGACTCTTTTTAGCTCTTGAAACAGTTGCAGCATTTGAAACCCCGTAGGAAAAGTTCTTATTCCAAAGTTTTGGTTTCTTTTATGAACCCAGACGAGGTCTTTTCCTTGGAGACGTCTCCTCCTCTTCATCTTCATCTTCATCATCAGGATAATCCACTAGGCCAACTAGACTTCCCTGCCGGGTAGAGAAAGGGAAAAAGGAAATTCTCACCTTGGAAAACCACTGAGGAATGTGGAATTTTAGGAGCAGCCCCAGCCCACGTGTCAGGACAGCCCAGGCTGCGGCAGCAGGTTTGCCGGTGATGCCTTCAGCATTCCAAGACCCGTCTGGAGAGCGGTGCTGGCGCTGCAAAAAGCACTGGAGCCCCCTCGCTCCTCTGGGTCTGGCCTCACAATTGCTTACACGTCCCTTCTGCAGCTCCCAGCGGATGGGCACAGATCCACTGTGCTCCCTGAGATCCCTCTGCTGCTCAGCCTTGGGGTGGGCAATCAAATTCCCGCCCCGCTTTTGCACAGCTGCTCAGGGGCTGGAGACTGCAGCAGGGCAGGGCTGTTCCAGGCACCACAGAGGGGTCATCACCGCCTTGGTCTGCTCAAAACCACCCCGCAACTGCCTGGCAGGGGAGCACTAACCGTTCCCCAAAGCCCAATCTCCCCGTCCGTCACGCACACGGAGCAGCGAGCGGGCGGGGAACAAGCTGAGGAGCGGCAGCAGCGAGAGCGAGAGGAAACTGCGGGATCAGATGTGGCACCAGAGACCAACGGGCTCCAGTCCCACCCAGCCCCTCCTTCACCCTCCCCCCGTCAGGGTTTCAGTGGGCGGCTGGGGGTGACTGAGCCCCCCCGCCCAGCCCAGGCGCTCCCGTGCCACTGTCCCACCTTGGGCGCCGTCACCGCCGGGGCCAGGGCCGTGCTCTTGGAGGAGGAGCCGTTGGAGCTCGCCGGGGACGTCTGAGCTGCCACCGATTTACTGTTGGCACCGTTGGCACCGTTGGCTGCGCTGGCTGAGTGGGAAAAAGTGAATTTGAATCCCCCAGCCGAAGTCCTTTTTGGAAGATTCTCTTTGTCTTCGCTCTCCTTAGCTGAGGGACAAACATGGCCACACTTAGGAACAGCTGCACACAGGAGCACCATCTGCATCACAGCACGAGCGCAGGGCAAAAGCCAGCGGGTGTTTGGTTGTCCTTTATCTCCAAATGGACAGTTCCCCATCCGGCCTCACCCAGGGCCCTCAGCAGCGAACTGAGGGCAGGGGGACACGGCTCCCTCAGAGCACACAAGCACAGTCTCGGCTTTGAGTGCCACTTACTCTACACGCATGCCCAGAGCAGTTTAACTCGTTATTTTAATCCTAAACTGGCTTGCAAAGACACGCTCAGATCTCCTGCCTGACTGACACAGAACACCCTTAGTGCTGCTCGTGGTACAGAGCACAGTCCACGGATCTGCCACGGAGCCCTTCCAGTGCCAACAAGCTCAAGCAGAGTAAATACCTTTTTTAGTCTCCATAAATTTTTCATAGCTATCTGGGAAATCATCCTCCTGCTTCGACTTCTCAACTGGAGGGACAACAGCTTCTCCTTCTTCCTCCTCATCTTCATTGAACCACATCTCCTCATCCTCCTCCAAGGCTCGGGCGTCCCTGCGGAACCTGTTGCTGCGCAGGATGGAGGGGACACTGCAAGAGACACAGCACGGGGACTGCAGCTCTGCTGCTGTGGCACATCCCGTGGCACCAGCGGCTTCCACACTTCCAGAGGGAGTTTCCCTCCATTCCCAGCTCTACCCCCACCCCACCTGACAGTGATCCAGACCGAGCGCCAGCTCCCCTGACAGACCCAGAGCACACCAAGCGGGGCCCACCTGCTCAGCTTCTGGGTTTGTCGGTCTTTCTCTTGCTCATACTTGGTCTTCAGTCCCTTGAATGTCTGAACGTATTCAATAGATTCAAGTGCATTATAGAAGTTTTCAACTATATGTGCAATGAGGGACTTAATGTCTTCCTGCAGGAGAACAAGACAGGGTTTCAGTCTCGTGGTCACAGGCAGCAGCTCAGAGAGCTTTTGAGTTTAGTTTGGAAAGGAATTGTTTCCTTGCCCAGAACCAAAACATTATTGTACAATATTGTACAAATGTGAAGTATTCAGATTTATCTTTTATTAAAGAGCTAAGATCTAGAAATAATTATCGACTTTCCCACAGACACAGACAATACTCAGCAGTGTGCCAGTGCAATTTGTGACATTCCCATGAACCAGGATGTTCTATCTGGGATAGCTGTGCCCTGCTCTCCCCACAGCTTCCAGTTCTCCCACTACTCTGTAACTACAGCAGCTGCCACGGGACAAGGCACCTCTAACAAGTCTGTTAGCATATCAAATCCTAATGTTCCCAATTCTCACTGGAAAAGACAGCAGCTACAATACCCTGTGAGTAAAAACTGCCCTTCCCTTTCACAGAGCACAGATTCCCTGAAAAGCCTCCCACACCTCGAGGCTCTCCCAGCCAGTGGCTCAGGAGCTGCTCCAGGTCCCTGTTTCCCAAGGAGCCGGGTGCTCCTGCCTGTCCTGTCTGTCCTGCCCACACACACCGTGTTCCCACAGACTCAAAGCTGCCACCGGCCAGGGAAACACTTGGGTAGGATGTAAAGGACAATGATCCTTCCAGTCTGTAGCCAAATCGGTCTCACTGAGAGGCACCAATACGCAGGTTTAGTCCCCTACAACCCCTTTCACTTCATTGCTCAGTGCCAGGTGTGGCCCAGAAACCACCCAGGGGAGCCCTGGGAGGGGCCGAGCCCCAGGACAGTCGGACAGCCCTGCGGCGGCAGTGACGTACAGCGGGCAGGTTACGGGTCACTGAGCTGCACGTCTGTCCACGGGGGGATTTGAGGCGGAAGGGAAGGGCTCCCGTGTCCAGGGGTCGGAGCTGTAGCAGGACTCACCACCCTGATGAACTCAAAGAGCTCGATGACGGCAGAGTTGAGCAGGTTGTAGCGAGTGCCGTTGTCCAGCAGCGCGTTTATAACGGGCTCAAAGAGGTTCCCCTTGGTGATGTAGCGGTTGTAGAACTCGTCCTTCAGCCCGATTATCCTCCTCATGAAGCGCAGAGCACCTGATGAGCACAGCAATGCCAGCCCTGACCAACCCCGGCCAGGCCTCCAGCCTGGTGTCCCCTGAGGAACGGGCACCCCAAACCAAGAGCGCCCAGAAGCACCCCAGGAAGCGCAGGAGCAGCAGCTGCTGACAGCACACCTTTCTTTTTCCTTCTCTCCCTTCCCTGGCTGTTTGAAAGGCAGCAGGGACCACTGATCTCTGTCTAAAGTCCAGCAGCAATTGCTCAGCAGCAGTCAGCAGCAAATAGGGAATTACCATGAATTTTAAGTGCCCCTGGCACTGGAACACCTTCCCCAAGCGCGCACAGAGCTTGAAGAAGGAAAGCAACAGCTCCATACTCACACAAGGCCAGAAAGGTGTGCTTGGAATTCATCAGGACCAGGACTCTTCTCAGCAAATCTTTGTTCATAATGTAGTTCTTGATGTGATATGTGTGATGCTCCACACAGAAAGTAAGCAGCTCCAGAATTAAGGCAAGTAGTTGTGCCGTTTGATAATTATCTGTGAGAGAAAGAACGGCTTAAATTACACCACGATAAATCAGGCACCGAATCCTCACCAAGCTCAGCTGCTATTGCCATTCCTGACACATTTCTAATGGATTTTAGTTTTACTGCTTTGCTTCCACTTGTCTCAAGTGAAGCAAAGCACCCCCATCTATTTCAGTAAAATATATTACAAGAAATAAACCCAGCTTTCTTTTTTAATAAAATACCATGCACAGCAAACAAGATAACTTCCAAAACTCAGTGTCAGTTAAAACTTACCAGGACAAATTGTATTACTCTTAGTGGATCCAACTACTGCATCTGAGCAAGAGAAAACAGAAACAAACATCAGAAAAAGGTTTTCAAAGCGCTGTCAGCATTTCAAAGATGGGGATAAACAATCAGTTCTACAGAGGGTCAGACTCTTCACCAGATCAAAAGTTCCTGTAAGCTCGACAGAAATCAATGTGCAACAAGGATGCAGCCAGGGGAGATTTAATTTACATTACCAAGTTTCCAACCCAAAGAGGTGAAAATATGTAACCTAATACTTAGAATATTATCCCTCCACAGAATACAGTGCCTAGTTTAAATTTTCCAAATAATACACTCAGAACTACAACAGATGTTTTAGCAGGTTTATTTTTGTATAAAATGCCAAAACATTTTATTTTTTTTTTACTTAATATGAGAAGATGGGTAAGATGAAACAGATGTTTTTAGCAAATACATATTGGTTTGATTTAATCTCTTGGAAGAGTGTTCATGAAGTCCAAGTCAAGAGGCTTCACAGAGTCAGCGTCAGGAGATGTTACATTTCTGTTTGTAAAGCACTAGAGGCAAACTAATGAGTGCTATTTGCATGCAACAAAGATTGCCAATCCTTCCACTGGTACAGGGAAGAGTTCAAGAAACCAGATGAAGGAGCTCCAAGCTGCCCTGCTTTGAGTCACAAAACCGCAGCAGTTTTGTAAACTTTGACGCAGAAGTCCCTGTGACCTACACACACTTCCTGCTTTGCAGCAAACACGTTTAAAAACTGTACCGGTCGCATTAGGATGCTGTTAACAACGTCTATCAGCAGGATTACCTCCAGGGAAGTACATCTCTCACAGAGCCCTCGCGGAGCCGCATCAGCAGAGCTGCCAGCAAGGGCTGCAAACTGCTGCCCACAGAGCCCCGTCCCCGGGCAGCTGCAGCTTCCCACAAGTGCATTCCCAGCTGGGACCAGCACTGGCAGTCCCTCCCAAACACCACAGGTCCTAAAGGGGGAGAGACGGCCCTGAGAGCCGAGTACCTTTTTCCCCTCTGTCCTGGGCCGTGTTGGCCAGCAGCGGCGCCGTCAGCACGTGCATGCAATGGTTGTAGAAGAAATTGAGGAACTCGCTCTTCTCTGTTTTCTGAAACAGAAATCACCTCATTAAACACTGGCACGTGGACATAAGCTTTTAAAGAAGAAAGAACAGTAACAAGAGAGACAGCCCACAAAGAATTCCACTGACTCCTCCAGGTCTGCCTGGATATTACCAGTGGGGCCTGCAGCTCAAGGAAGATTGTGCTTTTCATTTTGGGACACCTAACCAAGGAAACTGCCACCAAAAAATCCCCACCATGCAAAGACATGCTGAAAATACATCAATAACTCAGAATGCTGGACAAAATTTGTTTAATGGATACCTGTACAATGCCCTGAAAACATATGTTTAATTATCAAAAGCTAAGGGAAATTGTTTAGCTCGTTAAAATTCCCTGTCAGCCCAAAGACAGGGAACACAGGTTTGAAGGCAGAGCCCGTGTTTGCTCACATTGGCTGTGGCCAGCATGTTCTCCGGGTCGATGAGGGTCCTCAGCAGCCCCATGAGCTGCACAGCTCCCCCCAGCTCCGGGTCCGTGTCACAGATCATCTGCTCGATGACCACGTTGATGAGGAGGATGTCCTGCACACAAACCCCAGACAGACATAATCACACACATCCACGAGTGCAAAGGAACGCCCTAATTTCTGCCGGTTTTCAGAAGACAAATTTCAGTGAAACTGGGGAATGGGGATACATTTGGATATGGAGATTCTGTCAGGCACAACCCTCCACACCCACAGTCCCTGTCAGTCTTAGAGCTCTGAACTCAGGGAACACCAATGTGCTCAGAAATGTCTGTATTTTAAATCTACTCGGTCCTTCGTTTCTAAGATCTACATTTTTGGATTAAACCTCTCCAGAATTTGGGATACTCTTGTTTTGCTGGTCTGTTTTTTCCCCATTTGCTCTAAAACAGATATATTCAAAGTCAGAACCACTTTCACTTACATCATCACTCTGCTGGGCCTCTTGCATTACAAATTCTCGGACCATGGATGGGCTAAATTCTACCAGATAAGAAAATATATCTGTAGCAGCAGATCTAACTTGCAGATCATCCATTCCCTAATAGAAAAAAAAAAAAAAAGTTAATTATTTAGAACAGATTAAGATTGGTGTTTATTATCAAGTAAAGCTGCAAAGAAGAGGGAGTGGAAAGTTTTGAGAACATTACACTGCAAAAGTTTCTGTGAGAAACACAGTAAGAGGGTTACAGATAAACAACAATAAACCAGCAAAATGAACTGCAATGGTCAGGCAGCAACAGCTGCTGCAACCAAAGGAGTGAAAAAAAATTATTTTTTCCCACTGCTGATCAGGAGAGATTAATCTGCTAATGACAGGATTACGTGATCTTTCGGGCAGGAACCAGCTCACAGTTCAAGATTATCTAAAAATACTTCTTTGGCCCTGTCCCAACAACAACCACAACAACAACAATTGAGCTGCCTCAGGAAAAAAAAGCCTCTTTCAATCTTTACAGCCCCTGTCACAAGGACTGCACTGATCAGACTTGTCTGCCACGCAGAGTGAAAACGGCCAGCACCCAGGCCAGAGCCGTCAATGTCCCCGTCCCCGTCCCCTTCCACCCTCAGCACAGCAGAGCTGGCCCAGCAGACTGGCACGGGGTGCTCAGCACTCCCCAAACCTGCTTCAGCGGCTGGGGCCTTCTCTGTCTGACTGCAATCAGCCCTCGGAGTTCACTCACCATGACAATTTCGAGAGCGGGAAGAATTCCCAACTTGGCCAGAGTTTTGAAGAACGCGTCTCTGTTCTGAGGCTGTAACGTCTGAGAGAAGGCGCAGAACTCCTTGAAAAAGTTCACCTGCCGCACAGGGAAAACGTAATTACAGGTGTAGCTGAGTCTGAAAACCCGCTGGAAGGAGGAAACTGCTCCAGCTTGTAGCAGAGTCTGCGTGCTGGGAGATTCTCCAGAAACCCCTCAGTGCCCGAACCAGCAGAGCAGTTTCACTCTTTGTGTTTCATGGCTGCAATTTACGGCCTGAGGAACCCCCCGAGCTCGGACTCACCAGTTCACACCGTTTGTCATCATCTGTAGCTTCATCTGTTAATTGTGCAAAAACTTCAGACAGAAACTTCTCGTCTTCCTGTGGAACACACAAAAGGAGCACAGCTTAGAGAGCCTCTGAAGAAAGGCAAAGCTTCCACCTTTGTCACCCATTGCTTAAGACTCAAGAGGTACCAGAAAACCAGGGTGACACCACCATCTCTCCAGTGTTTGGGCACCTCCTGCCCTCTCTGGCCTGTGATTTCTCTGCACTCCTGCACATGGAAAATCGTGTTGGCATCCTCTCCAATCAAATGTTTGTTACCTTTAAAAGCCAAATCACAAAATTATGCACCACTGTACTGACCCAACTCTGTGAGCTTCTGCACTGATCCAACAGGAACAGAAGAGGCATCACTGCACTAAAGGTACACAAACCTGACACTGCAGAACCTCTCTGTTTGGCCTTGTGCTGCCACTAAAATGTCTGTGCTTTATTAGGCTGACTTAATACACAGTTGTTACAGTCACAGCAGTGCAGCCAAAGGCTCACAGGTTTTTTTAAGATGTGAGGAAAGAAGTGCTTTACAAACACATGCTACCTGGACCCAGCATCCCAGAGAGTGCGACATACACAGACTCAGTGGTTTATTTTAAGCTTGGCTGGCTTGAACAGCTTCATGAAGCCTGTTAAAAACCAAACCCATGCCATACCAAGAGCAGGTATGCCAGAGAATCCGCTCTCCACAACACCTGACCACAGAGATCTCTTGCTTTGCCAAGGCTGCTCCAGAGCAATCCCCACGTCCCGAAGCCCAGGCTGGCTCCGGGTTCGTTTCCCTGCCATCCACAGCAGCGCCGGGATCCAGTGCTCCGTGGCACGTAGGAAGGAGCTTTACTGTGGCCAGCACAATCTGCTCCTCACCCAGGGAGCTTTGCCAGGGGATTTGGGGTAACAGGAGTCCAACGCGCTCGCCAAACCCAAAGGAGCTTTAGAGCTCTTGTGCCACAACAAGGAGCTGATTGACACCAGAGGGCTGGGACAGCAGCCCTGAGCTCCACACCGCCAGGGAATTCCCCTCAGCAACAGCCCTTCCATGTGTGCTTTTCTTCTCAGCTGCAATTCTCAAGGATCAACGTTATTTGTAAATCGTCACCCATGTCTCATTTACAAGCTTTAAAACAAGCAGGCAAACCTATGTGCCACATATTTTGATGGCAAAGAGCAGGGACAGAGTCAGCAAAGAACTGCCAGAGGATTTCGGAACCTCCTGCAAAGAGCACTAGAGGGAACAGCAAACCACAGCACAATTAAATATCCAGCACTGTAAAGCCTCAATGAAAAATAAATTTACAGACTTAAAAATCTCTAAATGGAAAGGACTGTGGCCTCAGGAGAACAATGCTGAATTTATTTTTAGTTTTAGAAAGCATATGCAAAAGAATTTAAAGGGAAATCTGTATTTAACACAAAGTCGTTAATTTTGCAAGGGGGATTTAATTTTTGGGTTCTTTCTGCTATTCAGCCACAAAGAAGAAAGTAGAAAGAAGCCAGAAAGCTTACTCATGCAATTCTGTGCAATTATTCACTTTGGATTCTTTTTCCAGTCCTCTGCTGAACTCTTTACCATATTCCACCCGTATCTGCACTCATTACCATATTCCATAAGGATGTCACTTCTCCAGAGCCCCTCTCTTCCCAGAGTTCCCACTCTTCCCCATGCTCCCTGTTCCACAGAGGCTCTCCACACCCCACCCAGGAGCTCTGTGATCTATTCCACACAAATATACCGTTTTTGGACGTGGATCCAAAACAGAATAAAGCCACTCTGGTCCCCTTTAGTTTGCACAATGTGAACTGAAAACACCCAAAAGCCACCAAGTTCACACACAGTTCTGCACTGAGGCTCCTTCCACGGTCCAGCTCCATCGGCACATCCACGCAGGACAGTTTTTGACAGTGACATCTTGGTTATTTATTAATTATTACTTCTCGATATCAGTATGAAAAGACCTCAGCAACTAAACCCTTGATTTTTATGGCAACACGAACATTTGAAATTAGTACCATGAGGTAACAGCAGCATAACAGGAATGGTTCTGAGCATGCATCTCATCCCAGATCCAGAGTTTGTGACAAACACAGCACAAATGTCCCTCATACACAACACTAACACTTGTGCCCTAAATACCTCCAGAAAACCAGCTCCGAAGGTCTCTGCTGCTCGGGAATCAAAGAGAAAACTCTTTCACCGTTTACAACCCATTAAAAAAGTATCACTTAACTCACCTGAAATCTACCTTTTAAGACACAAAGGCAAAGGTATCAAAAAGAAAGGGAGACGTTCCCAACACTGTGCACACGGAAGCGTGCGTGATTAACTGTAATCCACTGGAAACTACAGCTACAGGTATCCACACATCATCCATCCAGACCACGCCGAAAGCCACTTACCTGCAACATACTGACAATCTCAACTTTGTTGAAGAAAATAAAGGAAGTGAGGGTAGAAAGAAAATTCTCTTCAAAAACAGATGGTGTCGGCAAGATGATGTCCTGAATATACTGTACCCTGTAAGTCTGGTGGATTTTTTGCCTGAGTTCAGAGTCTGTAATAGGAATAACCTCCTTAAACTTTGCCGTTTTGGTCAAGAACTCCCGGTGCCGCTTGGGCTGAGCCAAGGAAGGGTCATACTCCAGGCACCCCACCACATCCATGATGCACTCGTCAGAGAACATCACCTCGAACAGAGTCGCTTTGTTGAGGAACAAAATGCCCCGGATGATTTCGTACAAATGGTGCAAGCCCTCCGTGTTCTCCAGGTTCTCACACACTTGGAACAGCTGCAGCAGTTTTTTGATGTAGCCTTCGTTCTCCAGGGCCAGGGCCAGCTTTTCCCTGCGGATGGGCGAGGAGAGGACAGAGGTAACTAGGTCAGCAATCTCTTCAAGTTTGTTGAGTTCACAGGTGGGAAGGTCAATCAAGGGACTGGTTTCAGGCATCTCCTCTATGTGCTCCTCTTCTGACTCAATAAGGTCCTGTGTGACTTCCACCGAGGGATCCTTGCCCTGAACCTGAGGAGAGAGCGCACACAGTTACTGTCTCATCCCAAATTACACCAAGGTAACCAGGAACTGAAATGACAGCACATCTCCACTGCCTGGTTTGTCCCAGGCAAGCTGCCAGGGAAGGTGAGCTCTGCGTTTCTTTAGTTAAAGCTTCACACTCCACCTTGTCCAAGTCTGGGAAGGTAATGGTAATTCCCACGTGAAAGCTGGGGGGTTTTAGCCTCTTTTTTTCAGTCTTTGGCCTGACAGTTGGGGCTCTGCCACCTCTTTGTCTGTCCCTGGCACATCCAGCTCCTCATTCCTTGCAGCACAGCTGCAGTTCCCCTGCACTCCGACAAGCTGCTTCCTGAGGCCAGCTGGGACAAGGACAATCAAAACCTGGTACTCTGGCAGCCCCTTTTTTAATAAAAACAATCCCACCAACCTCCCCAGAACACCCAGCACCCGAGTGCCACCCTTACACTGGTTTTCCACAAGCCTGACAATCACTGGTGGTGCTCTAAGAGGGGGCAACTTCAGATCTTACACAGAAAATAATGAAGAATATTTGCTTATTTTACAAGGAGGTTTAAAAAGGGTGCACAAATACATCAAAAGTCACAGAAGACATTAAAACATCTGGAAGAAACAGAAGGTGTAAGGTGAACTGTACCTGGCAGATTTTTTCCCATATTTCATCACAGCCTGCTTTTTCTTGAAAACTCAGTGCTAAATCATAGTTCTCTGCTTCTGACCAAACAATCAGGGTGTCCTGTTTAAGATAAAACAAGAAAATAATTGTTTCTGACACAGGTCTGCACTGCATATTAACCTCTAATCCCTTACAGCCAGTGTCCACAGAAAAAATAACTTTAATTAAAGTTACACTTGTCAATTAAAAAAAAAAAGACACTAAAATACGAAATCACCTGTTCTGCCATAAGGAACATCAACTTAAACCCGCAATAGAACAATTGAAGTATTTCCATATTTAGTAAAGTTGAAACAAACCCCTAAGATTTCAGTTTCCTCCTCAGAAAGGGCTTCAGACAGAAACAATGCCTGATGTTCACATATTCTGAATTAAAAGACATACAGGCTGGATAACACGACCCTCCTAAATCCTTCCTAAGGTTACCAGCATCTTGCCACTTGCTGCCATTTGAGCAAGTTTTTCCTCTGTCACTATTGCCTCCATCAATTCCATCTGTGCACTTGTACAGACGCTGTGGAAGTTTTGCTGGAATTTCTGAATAGACTAAGAAGTTTATGTAAGAGGTTTTATTGGGACACTTGCTGCTGTACTATGAGGAGGGTAGGTCTGCATCCAGACATTTAAATACAGAGTTGTTGTGGTTTAACCCCAGATAACAAGTACCACACAGTTGTTCCCTCAATTCCCCCAAACCAGTGGGATGGAAAGGAGAAATGGAAAAGGCAAAAGCCGCAGGTTGACACAGGAATAGTTTAATCCAGGTAATAAAGTAAAATATAACGAATAATTCTACTAACAGCAGCAACAAAAAGGAAGCTAAAGAGAGGAATAAAAGCCAAGACAGACAAGTGGTGCACAACACAGTTGCTCAGCCCCCTGACTGATGGCCAGCCTGGCCCTGTCCCCGAGCAGGGATCGGCCCCTCCCAGCCAACCCCCCAGGTTATCCACTGCCTGTGTTGTCCAGTTGTTTGGAATACTCCCTTGGCCACTTCAGCTGTCCTGGCCATGCTCCCCCCCAGCTCCTCACCTGCAGAGCACGGGAACTCCCCAGTCCTGGATTTAGGGAAAGCTCTGCTCAGCAACAACCAAAGCATCCTGTTATCAGAGTTATTCTCACCCTAAATGCAAACCACAGCATCCACTAGAGAAAGAAAATTTTCCCAGCTGAAACCAGGACAGCAGTTCACCACCCTGCAGCGAACTCACCTCAGGTAAAAGTGTCCAAACTGAACAGCTCTCTGCTCTGCCCTGCATTGGATGGGCTTCAGCAAAACAGTTCAACTTGCAACCGAGTCTGCTGACTTCCTGAACTGTTACACAGTTTAAAGACCAAAGTGGGTTTTAAATACTTGCTTAATGGTGGTCAGTGAGGTCATTCACTTCCCACATTTACAGTGTTCAATATTCACCACACAACCTAGCAAGGCTTGTTAAGTCTTTGCCTTATGCATCACTTTGACTGGAAACAAAATATTCAGAGTGGTATCTAAGCCTAGCAAGGAAATCCAAAGAAACACCTGAACGACAGGAAACGATAAGCTCATTGATTACTGCCTGTAAGGTGCTCATTTACCAATAGATCAGCTCCCTCTCCCAAAACAGAGTCACAGGCCACACTAAAACCAACATCATTTGCACAAACTCCATTTTTTCCTTTCTTATCAATTTTTACGCATTTCTTTGAAGAAACAAAGTTTTCCCACTCTGGAAAGAACTGGGCTCGGTGCTCTCCGGTTTTAGTGCTGCTCATGAGAGCTGTTTATTTGTAGTGCAGTGTCCTTGTTCCACTGGCACTCCTATCTATCCCACAGACATTAGCAGGAGCCTCCCTGCTTTCGGGCCCACTCACGTGCACAGCGGGTACAGCTCCTTCCAGCTGACATGGCTCTCACTTCCAGCTGTCCCCCCTCATCTCCAGCTCGGGGACAGCTGGATCTCTGTTTGCTGTGGGCCATTTCAGAGGCAACACTTGAACTGGGCTTCAAGGAAAAAGCACTGTCAACTGCAGGCACCGAAAAGCTTGATCAGCTCCCTGATCTGCTTCTCTTCCGGAGATTAATCCAAAAAATAAGAATTATTAAGTACAATTTTACAGCTGTTAAAAAATTCAAAATCTGAACTGTGTATCTTGAAACATTCTGTGAAGTTACTGATGCCATGACACTCAAATCAACACACTTGCAGGCAGGCTGAGACTCAGAGGAGCTCCACTGAACAAAGGACACACATTCAGCAGCTCTATTCATAGCCCAGGATGATTCAAGTAAGAGAGTTAGTGCAGTACCTTAAAATGACTCCGTGCATCCATAGGGACTGCAGGCAAAAATTGGTGAGAATTCTCAGTTACTGAATGGTGCTCCTTACAATCTGTGCTGCCCACACAAAGCACACGTTATATAAGCTTTTCCAAAAATATTTCAGAAAGACTGAAGGATGGCTTCATCAGAAAATAATGGTCCAAACCCAACATAAAGTGTTCTGGCACACACTTGCTGCACGACCTCAGACAACCCTGAGGAGCACAGGGATACTGTGCTGGGAATTTCATATATCCATAGTGCTACTCTGTCCACCAGCAACAGCAACGCTCCTCAGATCACTCCAACACCAGAGGAAGTCAAAAAAATACTAATCCTGAACAAAAATTTCAGCTCAGAGTAGCTCAAGCCCCTCTTCAGTGCTGGTTTGCACAGTGTCTGCTGCTCTCCCTCTGCTCGTTCCTGCTCTGGCCCCTCACGCTGCACAGGGAATCAGATGGAGGAACATGCTGATAAAAATTAATCCAGCAAGTAGACATTTTCAACTCCCTCAGTTCCCCCATGTGACCTGCCACACGGTGTTGGAATACAGCACAAGAGGAGTGAAGAAGCCCTCTGGCAACTGCTTTAACAGCCCCTCTGCAAATGTGTTAAATCCCAGCCCCAAGGAACGGGGATTTTGCCTCTAGCAAACGGCTCTGCTGTCACACGAGTGATGGCAACTCTGGGCAAAAGACGGGATTTGCACACATTTTCATCTCAGAGCCGAGCACAGGCAGAGCACACCTAAAGCAAAGTTAACATCAGAGGCAGCATTCCCAGCAAGGATTTCTGTAGCAGTTTCAGCTCTTCTGCCAGTCCTGCCAGGGAACAGTAACCCCGAGCAGAGGGTGACACAACAAATGGGTGTGGTAACAACTTTTCAAACTGCTCCTGCAAGAGGCTCCAGAACACATCCGACCCTGCCCCTCGGCCAGCGTGGGGTGTCCAGCAGAGGAAGGTAACTCCCAAAGTCCCGGGGGATGCAGAGCTCTGCAGGCTGTGTGCTCTGCATCCAGGTGGGCAGACTATTTCAGTGTGCTGAGCTGCCTGGCGCCCGTGTCCCACCCCAGCCCTGCTTCCCTTGGGAGAGCAGCGGTGATGACAGCGCGCCCAGCACCGGGGCTGAGCTGACTCTGCAGGAAGGCCAGAACCACGAGCACAGGTGGAGCAGGCAGGTGACAGGCCTGCCCGGGGTTAGCCCATAGTTACAGCACCACCTGGCACAATGTCACGTTTCCTGTACTGGACATCACAGACTGACGCACAGCACCCAAAAATCAGGTGGCTCCCTCTTTGCACAGAACACTGTCACACAAATCACGGCCTAAGGGTTAACTCTCCTCCAGGTCCATTCAAGGCATTTACATGAAGACAGATGTGTAGCCAGGGCATGTTTCCCTTCTACCAGGAAACATCAACTTGGCTCTGGAAGTCATCAATCATTATCCCTCTTAAAAAAAGCAAACCCAAACTTCTTCAAAAGAGTGAACAGTGAAACAAACCCTTTCTGCCGCAAGGACACAAAAGCATTAGAATCAAGAACAAAAGCCAACCAAAATAAACCTCAGCTGGAGTTTTTCTAAACTATGACCTACCTTTTCCACATGAAAAATGACAACCAAAGCTACTTAAGTCACTTGAAACTTCGCTACCAATTAAGTAAGAAAAGCTTTCAACTGCTCAGTTGTACGAAGTTTCAGGAAACGGGGCGCCAAAGGAAGCATTTTTAATTCCACAGGAACATAATCTGCATTTGCATTTCGATGTGTATTGGCTTCCTGTAGTAAACAGGAAGCAGTGCAAGGCTCCGCAGAGCTGCACAAAGACCATCCTCCTTCCTGAGCGCGGCCCACCCAGGGAAAGCCTGTGGACGTCACCCACCTGACTAAGCCCACCCAGAAACCACAGCAAACAGATCCTTCTGGAACGGTTGGCCCAGGACTCCAACTCCCTGCTAACCTAAACTGAGCCAACCCACGATCAAGAGATCACAAAGTTTCTTTCTCAAATTCTCACACTGTCACTAAAATTAAATCCTTGGAGATGTGTCTCTTCGGCCTCAGGAAGAACGACATTACTGTTTCCTAGAGCTGAAACGCTGCTGGGTACCACAGCGATGAAGAACAGGAGCAAACACTGAACAAAAGCCACAGAGAATCTACTGCAGAACAAAGGAACAGACAGAAAAAAATCCAGAAAACCCATGAGAACAATGTAGGCAGAGACACCAAAAATTAAAGCTGAAAAAGGGAAAACGATAAAAGTGATAAAAGCAGTAGAGATTCAGTAAGCTGATCTTTTCAGTAGATTAACCAAAAATGACCTATTAACATAGCTCCCAGCTGCTTTACTGCCTTGCTGTGCAGCAGGTTTTCCCCACGGAAGGGGAACCATGCAGGTAAGCCTCATCCTGTCTCGTAGCCTTCCCAAGGACAGCACGAGTTTTCAGGGCTTCAAATAAAAACTGAACAGCAACAACAGTGGAAGAAGTCCCACAAATTCCTTTATGTTACTCCAGCAAAGAAAAGAAGTAAATAAATACCCTCTAACAGAGCTGGCCAAAGTTTTGCCTTCCTAATACAGCAGTTATTTCAGACAGCTTGGGGTGGGAGACAAAAGTTACACATGCATGTTTCCAACTATTTTTCCTGTAACGAGTCCAATATTTATCCAACTTGCATGCATTATCGTCAAAGCCTGAGGTCTAACACGTTTGCTTAAGACACACATTTTAACTTCTAGAATTCGAAGCGTTACAGCCCCTACAGCCTTCTAAGGAAGTTTTTCACCTCTATAAAAAAACACCGTCAACAATTCCATGTCATCCTGTTTTCCTGAAAAACACAATTACTTCCAGCACAAAACAATTCCTCAGCAATCAGAAAAAAACAAAGCCTAGCAAATAATACTTGCCTGCTGTTTTTGATATGCAGTATTTGGATTTATCTTCGATTCTAACAGTAGCGAACCTGGAAAAGGTACGAAGAGACATTTACTGAGTTCAGCAAATCAAACATCTCCACTCCTCTCACACCACTGCCCATGTGCCAGCCAACACAGGCTCAACTTAATCCAAATCTTACAGAAAATCCGGGAGAACCGCCTTCTTTAAATATAACTCCCTAAAATAAGCCGGGTAAGGCAAAATTCGACAGAAATATCCACGTTAGAACGTAGTTTTCTCTTCTAATTTAGTCTAAAGTTCTCTGCAGCACTCTTTTCTCCCAGAACCTGGTGCAAGAGCTGGCTTGTTTAAAGGCCCTTTACCCAACCTACACGAATTTGGGGCAGGTAAGGTGCTGCCCAGCATAAAAATGTTTTTGCCCACGGAAGCCACGTGGGCCGTTTGCTTTTATTCCCTTCAGCTGCCCTTCAGGAGTGAATCATTCAGATACCATAAGCGGGGACTTTATCTTGTGTATGCAAGTAGTGCATGTCTCCTGGCAACAGCTCCAGAGCAATTTATCCCAGTCTTAGGTGGTTTATTTAGCACATTAGCACCTGTCGGCTGATGAAGTGGGGAGCACGTACCTCCCCACTCTAAAAAAGCCCCTTAAGGTGACTTTAAAGTGCAATAAAACACGAGGAACGCCACAGGACTCGAGTACAATCAGGGAACTCCTGAGGGGAAAAAGAGCAAGAAACAAACAACTTTTTACAGCAGTAAGAAGGGGAGGGGGGAGGAAAAAAAGCACTTCCAAAGCAAAGAAAATCGTTCTGAAAGCGAACAAAATGTCGTCACGCGTAACGACACCGGCTCTGCTCAGGCGGGGGAGCTGCAGCTGGCTGGGGTAACTGCGTGGGGCCGAGCCAGGGCAGGGCGAGGTGGGATTTCAGGGTTAGTTTTCCCCCCCGATCGCGGTGGGGCAGCGGGCACGAACAAGGCTGAGGCGCGTGGCGGGGAGTCCCGCGCGGCGCCGGGGGCTGCAGATCCCGAGAGGCCCTTCCCAGCGGAGCATTCCGGGGTTCTGGGGCTCCGGGGACTGCCGGGGGGAAGGTCCGGGGCCACGGTGGCAAACACCGCTGGGGCTCGCGGGGGGGAGGAAACTCCGCCCGGAGCCGCAAGGTGAAGGCAGGAGGGGGGCAGTGATGGCACAATAACAACAATGCTCGTCGGGGTGGCCGGGGGAGGCCCCACGAGCCGAGCCCGGCGGCGGGGCCCGTCAGCCGCGGCTGGGGGCGAGGGGAAGGGCCCGGGCGGCCCCGGCCACGCTCTCACCGTCCGACTCGGCGCGCACCAGCAGCGACATCCCCTTCAGCCGCTCCACGTAGCTGGAGGAGACGTGCCCGGTGCCCCTGTCGTCCCATTGCCGATCCTCGTTGAGCGTGTAGACCTTCACCCGCCGGCGGGTGTCCGACATGGTGCAGCCCCGGGCCCGCTCCGCCTCCGCGGGGGCGATGGCGGCGGGGAGCAAGCCGGGCGGCCGGGCCGCTCAGGGGCAGCGCGGGGCCTGCTCCGCGCCGCTGTCCATGGCGGGTCGGCGCCGCCGCGCCCCGGCCCGCGCCTCGCTGGCGCCGCTCCGCCTCGGCAGCTACCACAGCGCCGCCGCCATCTTGTAACCCGACTCGGGCCGCCTTTCTCTTCCTCCCCGCCCGGCCACGGGCTCCCCTCGCAGGGGCTACGGCGGCCGCTCGCTGCCGCCGCGCCGCCGACGGGCCGGCGGCCAGCGCAGGGCCGGGCCGGGGCGGAGCCCGCGCGCCTCCCTCACGGCTCCGGGCCGCGCCCCGGCCGCAGCGCGGGGCGGGCACGAAATGGCGGCTGCCCCGGCCGCGGGTCCCCGCACGGCTAACGTCAACAAAAGGGTTTTGTTAGCGTCGGTCCAAAAGCTGGTGCCACCGCTGAGGAAGCACACGCCTTCCCCCCCACTCACGCCACAGAAAGTGCCACCCACAGCCGTGACACGATGACGGGAGAGCTTCGCAGCCCGGCCACGATAAATTTGAACGGCGCACGAAACTGGTCCCTTGTATCAAAAAACAGCAGGAAGGTTATTCAGTGGCATCTCCTTACAGAAACAGCCACACTGTAACATACATGCTGTAGATGCTTTGTACGGAAAGCTCAAAGGCTAAACCGAGGTTGAAGCTGTGGTCCGAGAGAAACATGCTTAATTATCCCCTATAAACACTGTACAATTTCAGACAAACCACTTGCCGGGCATCGTGGTGCCTGTAAATCTTAGTTTTACACACTAAACACCAGCTACGCGTTTCCTCTGTGCTACCGGTGAAAAATAAATCGGATGTCAGTGTTTGCGTGGGAATAGGGAAAAAGGACACGAGTGATGCAACAAGTCAAGCTGTGTCAGACAGTGGGGACTCAGGGAAGAAGGAGAAGCTTAAAAGTGTCTCGGAACCAATTTTTCGAGGCTCTGAAAGGGAGAAGGCAGGGCAAGTGCTCCCGAGGCCAGGGTGTGCCTCACTCCCAGCCGAAGCCAGGCTTTTCTGGCTCTTGCCTCACGGTGAAAGCAGTTACACCGGTACAGCTCTCACTTACACGGCTGGCATGTCTCTCTGTAAGTCCAATCTCGTTCCACAGGAAGGGAAAGAACAAATAAAATCACAACAGAACATGCCACTCTAAGAAACTACGCACAGCTTTTCCATACCTTCAAGAAACATTCTTTAGGCAGATTTAGAAAACTCGTACCTATGTAATATTTAAGTCTCAGCTTTGGCTGACGTTCATTGTAACAGGCCTCTAAGATTTACCACGAATTTTCTCTGCAGAAGATGGCAGCTGTAAGAAACACCTCTGAGAAAACTATCATTACACTTATCTTTAGCTGTATATGAATACAACTTCAGATATTTTCATTATTACGGATAAGTAAGTCTGTAACTATACAAAAGACCACGTTACACCAGTGATTTCACCAACAATGATTTGAGAGTCACGTCAAGCAGTTTACAGTGGGGTTCCACTCTTCCCCTCTATGCATCAGTGCCAGTTTTGTATTACACAGACCGATCCTCTCAAGGTTTTGCACAGTGGGCATATTTCTGCCTTAGCGAAAGCTCCATAAAAAGGAAATACAAAAAGCAACTAAAACCCAACAGCACATTGTTGTCTCAGGACATCTGCCACTCACAAACTCCCTCACCCCTCTGCACGACTTCTATGTGCGCTTTTCGCTCTTCAAGCCAAATGCACAAAAAATTATGAGATTAAATGCAGCCCTTCTCCGGATATATAAAAGAAACCACAGCAGAATATTCTTATCTCACCTATCAAATCTCATCTATTATGGTGAACAGCTAGAGATAATTCTTATCTATTATGGTGAACAGGTACAGAAGGAGTAGAAGATACACAAGCCAGAAAAACTACTTCTCCTGTTAAGCTGTGAAATAAATCCATGATCTCTCCAGCACTGAAATCAGTGAGCTCCGTGGAAAACCATCACTCCCGAACACACCTGCATTGCATTCACTCAGATGTGGGGCTTCTCTTTGCACTCAACAGCATCCAGGGGGCTGTGAACCCCAGCGTGACCTGTCCTCTACACCCACAACAAGCAAGTCCATTCTGGAGACTTGGCCAGGAGAACACATGCAAGACATGCTGCCAGAGCTCTTCTGTACCTGACCGAGGACCAGGAAAGCAACATAACCGAATCTCCACGCCGTAAGACGCGCAGCAAGCGAGGCAGCATTTCCCACCGTGGTGTTGCACCTGCCAGCAGCTCGTCCCTCCCCATCACCATCACGGAGGCAGTGATGCCGAGCTCTCCGTTCCTCCTCAGACACAGAGCTTGTGTTAGGTAGGCTGCAGACAGAGCAGCTCGGCAAGTGCCACAACGTGAGCAGCAGGGAGCTCTCAGTTTTTAGTTTTCAGAAGGACAACAGACAACTCATTCCTAAATCACTTAGAATTTCTTGCAGTGATATTACGAGACTGTATCGCTCCCTCTGGCACGTAATCTCAGAAGTACAATTAGGCCAGCTCTTACGCTTTTGATAGTACTTGTAATATTTATTGCTGGCATTTAGAGATACCCCAGCTCTTTGTGCCTGTGTGAAAACGTCGCCTTTGTCAAATAAAGGCATTTGTGGCTCTCCTGACCTGCTGTAATTCTGCAACTGCCCAGCTTCACTTTCCAAGGCAATTCCTTTCAATTAAAGGCATTTGTGGCCCTCCTGACCTGCTGCCCAGCTTCACTTTTCCAAGGCACTTCCTCTCAAAGGCTCCATTTGAGATGGGTCATTACAGGAGCTAATTATCTGGAGCAGCAGAGAAAAAAAAAGACATAAATCACTACTTCAAACACGAAAAACCAGCTACTGCAGTAGGACTGAGCTGGCTCTGCCAAGCACTATTAACCCACCTGCTTTCAGATCATGGCTGATGGCACCTGAGAGCCAAGTCCCTGCTGCCACGGTCCACCCTGCGCTTGCGACGGCTGCCGAGAAGCCGGGCTGGGGGAGGCAGCCTTGCCCTCCCTCCACCAAGGGTCACACCAGCACACGCTTGCTCGGTCCTTGGCTCCCACGGAGCCGCTCTCCTCAGGCAGGAGCAGCTGCTCTCTGCTCCTCCCAGGTACTCCCAAGTGTATTTTCTCCCCACCCCTTCCCACAGGGCCTGGAGGTTGTTACAGGTGCAGAAAGCCAGGCTGACTGTACAGGTTCTGCCGCAGCAACATGGAAGTCTTTCCTCCTTTATCGTCCAACAAACAAGACGATCCCCAGCGCTCCAGGAGCTGATTCACCGGGGGCAGCACCAACAGGAGCCTCGCAGAAATGATTCTACAATAAACCTCGGAAAACCACTTAAACTGGGGAGATCAGTTTCTGAGAAGAGTTATCAGAAATGGAAACATCTGAGCTTCTGCTCTGGGACTTTAACAGTGACCTACATAATTTTATTAACACTCTTCAGGACACGTAACAAACAACGCATCAGTCAAGTGTCATAGTAAGAAATGGCATTTGAATTCTCATTAAGAAATAACAGAAAACACTCCTCAAAAAAGAGGAAAAGACTGCTAAGGAAATATTTTTTCCATCTTTCCAATCAATTTTTCAATCTTACATGATGAAAGACAGACAACTACAGAGAAGTGTACCAGTCATTTCTTTCTCCTTTAATACTTTAAGTTAAAATAATAATAAAAGGAATTTTTACTGTACATTCACATTTCTCCTCTCCCCAGTGCTTTGTTTTTTGTTTCAAGAGGTTCAGAGCCCCCTTGCCATCAGGTGGGAAGCTGATTTTCCTATGAGTTCTGCATACAGATTGGTGAACATCAGAAGGACCCTCTTTGATTTTCCAAGTCTGTACTCACAGCAGAAAAACGAGTTGTTCTCCCGAGCCTCTGGGAAATGTTTTGAAGTCTAAAAGAGATCAGTGACCCCACTGATGGAACATAATTAATAGAGGGATTCCGACACTCTTAACGAGAGTGTTTTAGAGGGAAGGTTTATCACGTCCATTGCTTAGTCCAAAATAAGTATTTTAATTTTATTGCTTTAATGATATATATTTAAAATTTGCTGTTAACAGACCCAGATAATAAATGATGATGTTTCAGCCATGTTGTTTAATCCCCCTTCTGCTCAGATAATTTAGCAAGCCTGAACCTTATGACAGTTACAGATGTATTTACCTAAACCAGCACCAATCATGTTAAAGGTGACACTTCTAAGCCTTAATGTTTTGCTCAGCATCTCAATCCTGTACTCTGAAAAGCCATTCTCGCTTCTCAGATGCACAGTTTTATTTTGAGTTGACAGTCAGAAGAATCTTAAGCACTGAAATGTCTATGAAGTTCCACATTCTCATCTCAGCCTTGCTACACAAGAGAAGAGCATTGCTTCTTTCTGGTTTCATTTTGAAGGGTTTTAATCCATTTGAAGACTCTGAAGTTCTACATCACCTTTAAGCATAAATAGTGTCTATTTTAAAAATATGATTCACTACCATCCACCTGCAGGTCCTTGCAGGGCATCAACAGATTCTAGCAAAGGTCACTTGTATGTCCATCTTTTTTCCTGAAAGAGAGAGAAAATACTCTGTAACCAACTGATACCAAGGCATGAGATGCAAAAACATTTCTTAAAAGCAAAATTTCTTCAATGAACTTTCATTTTTTTCTGCTGTTGTGAATGATTCCTAGAAGATTTCCTCAGGTTATCGCTGGTGCACTGTGCCTTTCCCTTTGCCACCCTCACCGTGGAATTGCTCCTGATTTTAAGATGAGACACCTTCCTTTTCTAGTAGCTTTCTAAAGGACAAAAAAACCCCACACCAGTTCTGAGGAAAAACTGAGGCATAAATATTGACAGTCAAACACATGCAGGAAAACTAGGGGAGAGCTCTGGGCATTCCTTTAACTGACTGAGATTGACTTCACTAATTGACTTAATCAAGAAAGCAGCTTATTTTTCATTTCTTCCTCTGCCCTGCCTCTTTTTTTTTCTTTTTTCTTTAAAAAAACGGTGGCAAGGTCGAGAAAAAGGACGTTGCAGATGAACAAGTCAGCTCGTTTTGGAGGAAGCAGGCCGGTCAGGGTGCCTGGAACCGCGCAGGCATTTGAACCGACTTACACCATGAGGAGCAAGTGCAGCACGCAGAAAGCAGAGGGAGTGCCGCTCAGCTGCTCCCAGGGCCTCACCTGTCAGTGGGAAGAGGAGGATGTCTGCGATGCTCCTCCCAGCACGATGCTGTTTCTGTCCGTCAGGGTTTTCAGAGTGCTCGTGGCCGGCGCCTGCAGAATCTTCCGTGACAGCCTCATCCTGCCGTCAGTGGGGTCACGGCCAAAGTATTTCACCTGGGCAGGAAACAAACCGCACTCACACTGGAAATAAAGCGCTGCCTGCACAGCAAGAGCGTGACACCGAATCCCTCTAATTGGGACGGTCGGGCCTCTAACCTGCACAGAAAGGGGATCCTACACAGGTAAATATTTTCTTCATTAACGCAAAAATGAAAAAAATTCACTCAAAATCTAAAATACGAAGGGCAGCTCATTAGCACTTTAAAGTTAAAAAAAAAATAATTACCTGAATTTCTTGTCCGACTTCTAATCCCAGGGCGCTGGGGTGTTGAATCTAAAACAGAGTTTTTCAGAAAAAAAAAAATAAACCCCAGGAATTCTTCACGCTCCACTTCAGACAATCAAAGTGGCTCAGCACTGCCTTAGGAACGACAGGTTCCTAAATGTTACACAGAAAAACGTATTGCAGAGCCCAAGAACTCGGTGATGTGCACAAAAGCCCTGTCAGCAGCACAGTGGCAGCTCATCTTTTGAAGCCTCAAGTACAGGACGAGCAGAGTTAAACTAAAGGGTGCTGCTAATCCAACAGATTTTAACCTGGAAATGGACTCCAGAACTACAGCAAAGTGTTAGAGCTGTGACAATAAGTTAAAAAACAAATCCAAGTGCCCATTTTGTACTTGTCTGAGGGTGATCACCTTTCTTTGATCAAGCTGTGAATTATGAAGCAGTACCGGTGTCATGTTTGGATACAGTTTTACCATCACTCCAGAATCCCTGCAGCACAAAACAGCACAGTTATTTCAAAACACACCCAGGAAAGCCTGCATTTCACTTTGTCCCCAGAGCAAGCATTAGTAAACCAATATACAGAACTCTACTGGTAGCAACCATGACATGCCCACTCATTTTTCCTTAATCAGAAGTGGATGGAAATTTCTTACTTCAGGGCACAATATTTCAGTAATAGGTACCATTTTACAAGAAAAATATTGGGTTGAGAAGTGAAAAGCAAATTCATGCCACCTCTTTCAGATACAAAGGTGAAAAAAGGTTTGGGGTTGTATTAATTTGTAGAGGCATTTTAGAAACTAAACAAGCAGCAGAAATAAACAGCCTTATTAGGAAACAAAATATTTTCAACAGAGGAAATACCAGAAATTAGGCTGGTGGCACTGGCACCTGCGTAAGTGGCACACTTAAAAAGCAGTTATTTCACATCATATTTAGTTATCATCTCTGTAAATTTACTACTTTCTACTACTCCAGAGTAGTTTTTATACCTTATTTCAGTTATGGTGGCTGTATAAATGGCCCCAAATTCCAAATTAACTTCTTGCTGTAGAGGGAAAGGGGGGAAAAAAAAAAAAAGATCAGAACAAAAATTCCCCAAAAGGAGATTGAAAAAGCTGCCAAGAGAAGTCTGTCCTTACATCATCCTTGCAGATCTCCCCAATAAACTCTCTTGCTTCGTGCATTGCACTGGGCGTGGGGGCAAACACCGAGTAAGTCTCTTCATCCAGCTGACTTACAGTCACACCTCACAAAGGGAAATTTAAAGGAGAGGGTTTAGGTGAACGCTTCAGCAAGCAGCAAACTCACTGTCAGTGAGGACTTGTAGAGAGAAAAATGACTGTGCACCGACTCTTTAAGACCTCAGAGTTTCGAACTTCTTGAATCATCTTCAGTTTAGGCACGGAACAGCTTTACATGCAACCCCATTCCAGATGCACCAGGATAAACTCGTGGTCCATATGGGAACACAGAATTATTTTTACAGTCCTTTTATGGCAGGAAAAGAATTCTTGAAAGGATTTTGGGTTTTCATGAATGAATTTCCCCCCGGATTTTTAATAACGCTACAGCTTTCATCACCAGCTGATGGAAACCACAGTGTTTTGGAGCCACAGTGGTAAAATTCCTTGCACCTCCAGAGCAGTTTTCTGGCCAAAGGACTGCACCAAGGGGAAATGGGATTTTTCCTCCTTTTCTCCCTCCCAACCCCCTGAGCACCACTAATCAAGCTGGCAGAGCACTGAGAGTTTCAAGTCCCAAGGAGCTGAAGCAGAACATCTCCCTGCTACTCTACACACATCAACCCTTCCCCATTTTTACTCTGAGCATTGGAATACCTAAATACACAAGTCTGGAACAAAGGGAAACACACTGGGATAAATCATCACAGGAATCAAGAGTGTCTCACCAGTCTGTGCTTGAAGCTTTTTCAAGTTATAGCCCCCAGGACCAATGAATCTTAATCTTTTTGATAATGGAACGTGGATAGTTTCTGCAAGAACATTTAGAAAGACTTTGAAATGCTAAATGGAGTCATCTTGAAAACTACCACAAGAAACAGGTCACATGAAGTCAGGGTTTAGTCTTCCACAGCTATTTGCTAACATGGGTGCAATTACACCCAAGAACTGCAGTAAATGAAGACACAGGGTAGACTTTGATGGCTGTGAACCACCTGAAGCCACACTGCTACTGACATCGAAAATCAGAACGGGTAGAGGAGCCCCACAGAGCTTCACTTTGATCCTGTTTCCTGGTGTACCGTCAAACAGCGCAGTGCTGCCCCACATGGCAATATAACCCCCCCCAAAATAGCCAACCCCCCCATAAATTAAAAATAACCCTGTAGGGCAGAGGCAGAAACATGTAAAATTCATTAAAAAAGGTGGTTTAAGAAGTTTACTGTTAAAGAGGCAATTATGAAAGATACAAATTCACACAACCAACATTACCTACAACTGGTCCACTTTCTTTCCTGTTGGGTCTGGGCTTTGCCAGCGTCTGGTTCATGATGTGCAAAATCTCCCTCTTTGCAGCTGCAGGGGAAGGAGAAGGAAATCAACAATTTTGTGTGAGCTCAGAACGAATTTATACAGTTTTTGCTATAAAGTAGATAAGTATCTCTTGATAAAAACCTGCCTCCTAGGTGGAGGATGTCTCCTGCTAACTGAGCACATTTCAGGTGGGGCACGTTTGCTGCAGCACAGTTACTGAATTTATGTACCTAGAACATCACATACTTTTAATTTCAGGGTAGTAGCGAGATAAATCAGATTGCTGATAAGAGCAACAGGGTGCAGCTTTGACACACTGGCCTGGAACTTCAGCTGGGCCGCCTGAAGGGACAGACCACCCAGCAGGAATTGCTTGTTCTTACTGAAATCTCACTGCCACAATCGAGCTGAAAACTTCCCCACTAATTAAATCCTTATTAAAGAACGAGGCTTCAGTTCCTCATGTGCTTCAAGAATGCCTGAGCTGCACGTCAGAACACAGAGAGCAGTGAGTTACACTAGGAAATACAAGCTGGATTTATGGGAAACGAGAAGAACTTTGCTGATCTTTTTATAGCACTATCCCCTACCCACAAACTCCCTGAGGTGACACAGACTCGTTCTGAAGTGCCAAGAACTCACTGCTCAAGAAACGTTTAAAAATGGGCCTGAAGTTACTTTGGAGTTAGTTTGGATTTTATTTATTAAAGCAAACACGTTTTATGAAGATAAGTTTGGTTTTTTCCCCACAATGAGAAAAAAAAAATAATGGTTTATTATTTGTTTACACAGAACCTAGAATCCAATACAATTTATCATTTCATATGATCAAACAGGTGCAAATACAAAGATGGACCTACCTGTGGCTTGCTGAATGGCTTCCATGACGATTTTTATTGGTATTCCTGGCAGTTTAAGATCAACCTTAGGAAAGAATTAAGTGACATCAGTATGGCAAGAAAACTTTGTTAACACTTTCTCAGGCTGAGGAAGATTCAGTGTTGCCATACCTGCAGGGCAGTTATTCCTTTATTAGTACCTGCCATCTTGAAATCCATATCTCCATAATAATCTTCAATTCCCTGCCAGCACAGAGAGAAGAAAGCAGATTGGAGTAACTTTATCCCAGTGCCAGGTCCCACTATACTAAAAGTACACTCTGTGTTTCAAAAAGCCATAAAAAATAGTTCTGAGGCCTTGGAATTACTTCTGAGTTTTTCTTCAGCCTTATTTTGCTGTTGAGGATTAACACTGTTCCCTTCTCTCCTTAGAAATCAAGAGCTTTTGTGGACTAGTCTCTGAACAACAGAACCACAGTTGATCTTGTGCTGTCAGTGGCTGCACAATGTGCATTGTTCCTCCCCACCAACTCTCCAAATGCTCATTCTCCATCCAATAAATCATGTTTTTCAGTAAATTATTCAAGAATTATTAATCTCTTCCTCCCAAAAGGCAAAATTTATTGAAAAAAGAAAGTTCATGAAAGCTTAAAAAAATTAACTAATTATACAAAACCCAAGAAATGTGACTGGACGTTTCTTAGAGGTTTTCCAAAATAAAGGAGGAGTCTGGGAGACAAAACAGAAGCCTAGTATTACCAGTAGCAGTGCTGCAGTATTAACTGGGCTAAGAGTTACAGAAGAAGGCCACAAAGGTGTTCTACAGAAGTAAGCAGTGGCAGTAACGCCACCAGCACGCTCACCAGGATGTCTGTCAGCAAACGGTAATCCTCGATGTCCCCCTTCTCCTGGCTGCATTTGGTAATGAGCCCTATGGCTACCCCTGCCACTGCACTGGACACTGGAACTCCTAAGAGTGGCACAAAAAAAGTACATTTTGGAAGCCTTTGGTCATTTCTAGATCCTAAAGCACACGGTCCAGGGCAGTTTATCCTCAAAAGTGCTGTATTTTGTACCTGCATCCATCAGTGCCAAACTTCCACCGCACGCAGAAGCCATTGAGGAGGAACCTACGGAGTTGGAATACAGGAATGAAAAAAAAAAGGATTGAACACTGAAAAATGGGGCTCAACACAAGCTACTTTCCTCACCCTGTAGCATAAAAATGCCCCCAGATATTGTATTAAACTCACGATTTCTGTTTACATCTCATACTGATACAAATGGAAAGGTCCATTGCTCATGACCACCCACATGCCTTTTAAGTCCTTCAAGTAACAGAGCTACTAAAAACATTCATATTGAAATCTATCACCTATAACCCATTAAGAACCAAACTTAGTCTCCAGCACTAGTTCAAAACCAAAAAAATAATACCATTAGATTCCAAGACTTCAGAAGTCACTCGTATCGTGAACGGGAAATCCGGGGGAATAACGGGTTTCAAAGCCCTTTCTGCCAGTGCCCCTGTTGAGAAACAACCCCAAACACTACGTGATCCACACACAAATCAGATCAGACATGAAAACTGCCAGCATGGGGCCTCTCCAGTGTGCACTCACCGTGTCCAAGCTCTCTTCTGTTCAGACCACTGACTTTGCCGATCTCGTTGGTCGCGTAAGGTGGGAACTACGGAGCGAAAAACGTGCACGCGGAGGATTAACCCGCGGTTTGAAACGTGCACTCAGAGAAACAGTCTTTGCAGTTTTGGTGCATCTCAAGGTAAAAACAAATGAAACAACAAGAAACCCTAATCAAATCACCACGTGACTTTTATCAGTCACTTCGTCTGCAAGCCAGGACCAGTCCAGGCAATGTTTGGTCAGTGTTTTACTGCCACAGAACAAAGGGGGAATAAAGCAGTGGCAAGGGAGCTGAGACACAACGTGACAGCCTCCCTCCAAATAAACTTGTCCAACAGCATAGCAGGAGTGTTATTTCTGTCCTATAGATAATGGAACAAGATATGCCTGTTCCCTGTAGGAAATACTTTGGGCAAGTTCCAAAGGCTGAGAGAGATCCAAGATGTAAAAGCCCTTATTTACCATGTCAGCTGAACACATAATTAGAGCTCACCAAAAACGATAATGCAGGTTCATCCTGATTTCAGCAACAACCTGCTCTTAAGCAGCTCAACTAATGCTAAGAAATTCCAATTTATACAGCCTTTTTAATATAAAAATTACCCAGAGCTTTTTAGGAAACCAGCACTTCCATTCTGATCAATTTACACGTGAATTAAAATAAATACATTTCAGTAAATTTGGAGATAATTTCTCTCCTTGGAAGTGACTGACTTAAAAGCAAGCCATGCAGCCCTCCTGTGAATCATGCAGAAAGCTGTGACACAGTAAAGCTCTCACCTCATAATGCAGCATGAAGTTTTTATCTTTTATGCCACTATTAATTAAAAACAAGACCATGTCAAAAAATGAGCAACCAAACATGTCTTACATACAACAGGTAATTCAAGACTATATCGATCTGCTTACAAAGGGACCCAGGGAAAAAACTTACAAATCAGTATTTGCTGATCACCCACAATGACCAAAAATTACAGAATATGGACAAACACCTCCAGGCCAGAAAACTTTAAGCAAAGCTGAGACAATAAAACACAAAAGCTCCCACACTGGTGGGATGAGATCACTCAACTGGAGGCTCTCAAGGGGAAGGAGATTCACTTCAGCCCTCAGCTATAAAAAGTGTTAAAAGCACAAGGACTTGCTTGCTACAATAATAAAATAAATTCTCCTTGCTCCATTAAAAAGAGAATACAAATATCTAAAACATATAAACCAGACTGGATGTTTCAAATGTGTGTGTATGGAATTAATGTCTCCTTAACACCAAATAGCTGCCATGATCTCTTGAGAACAGGCCACTTCCCAGTCTAATTTAACACGTTTCAGTCCTAACAGATGTATCTTCTATCCCGTGTGCTTCACTGCTCACCCTCTTATTACCCCTGCCAAGACACCAAACCACCTACACACCTCACTACTGTTGAGATCAGGTCTGATTTTACACTCGATTCCAGGGAGTCAAATGTAACTGTACAAAGGACCTGAAACAAAAATAAACCAAAGTAAAAAAATAAACTCCTCTTAAACCCTTCCACCCTCCACAACTTTTACTGTTTATGAAGAATCAGGAAGAATCATTCCAGCAACAAGTATGATGCTGTCACCTGCCACTCCTACAGACTTTTTTCCTTCTTTTCACAGAAATTTATTATTAATCTCTATTATTAAAAAACCTGAGCTATTTAAGAGACTTGGGCAGATGCAGCCACAGGGTTGTGCCTGTTTCCCACGCAGACCTGCAGTGGGTGTTGTTTTTAGTGGGATAACAGGGAACAACACTCAAATGTAAATCACTGCTTGCAACTACCACCGAAATAAGTGCAGTAAGTCAGATCAATGGCTGAGAGTCTTGTAGGAAAAGGAGTTTGAAAAACACAGGAGACCAAATCTCGAGTACAGCCTTAATTCAACCCACCCAACAGCTGCCACTTTTGGCAAAGAAGAGCAAGAAAACATCTCATTAATGCGATTTTTTGGGTACAATTTCCCTTTTTAGCTCAGGTTCTGTAGAAGTTCCTTTCGAAAGATATCTCATCCACTTCCCAACCCACACACCATTTCTGCTTATTCCATGTACATGAGAGGAGAAAAGAAACTTGGCATTTAAATGCAAGACAAATCTGTCAGCTTTTGATAGCTCATTTCTAGTTCCTGGCGTTTAAGTGGCACTACCTGTGTTTGACCTCTTTGAAACAAGGCTGATCCATGAAGCATTTTGAACATGTTCACTTCACATTTAATGTCTCTGAGGGAAGTCAAATCTCTCCCGTCACACCTGAAGGCACAGGGAGGAGTGATGAGATCAGTGGGACTCATCTTGGATTAAAAAGCTGACAGATACACTGATTCAGTGGGAGTTTGACATGCTTACCTTCTGTACTCGTTCAGAACAAGGTTTCTAAAAATATCCTTTGAAACCACATTGAAAGATTCCATGATTTCATAAGGCTCAGCCTCTGGGAATTTTTCTGGGGATAAAAAAGAAAGTGCATCTGAAGGTGGAAAATGGATTTTACAGCGCTTTTACTGTAACTCTTCAGCAGTGCTAACTCCATTTAGGCACCCTCTAAATATTAAGAAGGCAGAAAATACCTTTGAGCTGCTCTTCTGTTTCAAGCCGGATTTTGTTAATTGCTTCATCTCTTGAAATCTAGAACACAGGATTTGCAACCGGTTAAGTCTACAGGGCAGAACAACAACACAGGCTGGGGTTTTGCTGGGTTTAAAGTTGTGTAAAAGTCAAGGAATAAGAAACAGAACTCTCACACATATTCACAAACCAGGTTGGGAAGGGTTGCAGCCTTTCCTGGCAAAGGCACAGACCGGTCGAGATGGCCCAGCACCCCGCCCTGAAAAGTGGCCAGTGCTGGGGAATCCACCACTGCCCTGGGGAGATTATTCCAGGGGCTGATGGTTCTCCTCGTGACAAACCTTCCTCTTGTGCCCAGTCTCCCAGCACTATCCTGTACCTACGTCCCCTCCTCTTTTCCCTGTGGCTCCTTTCAAAAAGGGAGTCTCCATCTCCACGTACTGCAAATAAATATTCCGGGAGATAACCATTGACAGAACGATTTATTACTGCCATTGCAAATATATGCAAGGAAGGGAGATAAGTTTATATTAACATTAGCTTAAAGAACTAAATCTTACTGATTGAAAATGTGAAAATTATTAAAAAGTAGTGATATGGTGCCTGGAGTACTTACTTTATCGTGGCTAGAATCTGTGAACACTGCATAGATCTTGTTGGAAGCAAGTCTGCAAGAAGCAAAGGAAAAAGGTTTTAAAACACAGGCTTAAAAATCCCTCATATAATTAAGGGTGTTTTTTTTGGAGGACTAAATATTTGCTTTCATTACAAGCAGGAAAGCACCACACCGATATCCACAAACATCAGCAGCCCCAGCCAGACCCGCAGGATTTGTTCTGAACTTACTTCTTTGCACATTCCACGATCTCCTCAGGAGCCATGAACAACTTCTGCCCCGCTCTCTTGACCACGCCCCGCTCCTTGACGAGCTGCTGGATGCCCTGGATGATGTGCTGGCTGTGCTTCACCCCCACCTTGATGGCGTGGCACAAGTCCTGCTGCAGCACGTTCTCAGCCGTTGCTTCCAGCATGACTACCCGAGGAAAGGTAAAAATTCAGCACATCGCTGGTTTGTTGGGTTTTTGGTTGGTTGGTTATTTCCATCATTGTGTAAAAATCCAAGTTGCAAGCATTAGGAATGCTCGAAGAGGCACCTATTTGATGGTCAAGCCCTCAACAGGTCAAAATGAACCCACTTACCCACTTGACTTTGTGGAGCTCCAGCGACAACCAGGTTTAAAGCACTGGAGGACATCTGTTTGCGAGTTGGGTTGATAACAGTCTCCCCATCAACCAGCCCCACCCTTACTGCACCTACAAGGAAACCCCAGAAAATTACTGTTAGAATAAGGAAGTTCTTTGAGGCATCATTTTACTTGGAAATTTATAGATCTAGCAACAATAATTAAAGCTATAGATTAATTTAAAAAATATCGGCATGTTGACTGTATACTAAGAACAAATGTGGAAAACAAAATTATCTATTCCTGAATTACTTTTGGGCACTATTTCTGGGTAAACACAGTGCCAAGTTTTAAACACACAATGTTGTGAGTCTACTGGGTATTTTTTAGTCACTTGAGCACATGTTTTCTAGAAAAAAAAAGAAAAAGGCAGGTGACAGGAAAATACAGCTAAATATTTGTTCTTGGCTAGATAATTTCCTTTCCAAAAAGATATTCATAACTGAACAAACCTCCTCTTGAGTTCCTGAAGAAAACATGTTCTTATCCAGCTATTTTCAAAATCATGCTTTTCAAGACTAAGTTACTATTAAGAAAAAAATAATTTACTGATCTCTATACTTCACTATTTCTGGATTATAAACCCTCCTAGAAATTTATTTAGTCCAGGAAAAATAATCCTTCGAAGTGCAACAATCCTACCCACTGTAAAAAATATTTTCAGTGCTTGAAATTCAATATTTAGATTCAGCTTCTTGTTAAAAAAAACTAAAGCAGGAACTGTGCTCCAGGTCTTCCACTACACTCAAATCATCCCTAATTTCAAGATATTTACTTACCAATAGGACCATTCCAGGGGATGTCAGACAATGCAAGTGCTGCAGAAGCTAAAATAAGACAGAAAAGCCTGGATTAGGGAAAATGGATCCCATGAAATCCCACACAAGCAGGGATTCCTCCCCGCCCTCTTACCTCCATTAATTGCCAGAATGTCAGGATCATTGACACCATCTACTGCTAAAAGATTACAAAGGATCTGGCATAAGATAAAAGACAATGAATAATTGTGTCCTACACCTTTTTTATCAGCTGTCAATACAAAGCTAAGGACAGTAAAGCAGAACATTCCACATATCCACACAAGCCCAGACTGCAAAATGGAAATTTGTGCAGGCATTTGAAGTAGAAAGCTGACAAAAACCCCACTAAAGTATAACATTGTGCCATATATAGAACACCTACTACTGGCCCTTCTTGCCTCTGTTATGCAGAGGAGATTTCAGTTCTATTCTTCTATCTGGACAACAAAATTTGGAACTCGAGATGCCATGAAAATAATTTAATGACAAACTAAAAAGTAGCACTACACTATTCCAATGGTTTGCAAGCATAAACCCTCCCTGGATACTCATAAAAATCATTTTTCTTGAGGCACTGCCTGTGTCATGTGAGAGTTTCACTGCCCATGCCCAAGTTCTCCACTCTGGAGGTTACAGGACCCACCTGTGTATCATAAAAGTATCCTCCCGGGAAGAGAGGTCGGATCGACCGATCTGCAGAAGAAACAACCAAAGTCTAAGATGCAGCTGGTTTTCAGTAGTTAATGTTCAATTTGTCTTGCCATAACCCCGCAGTAACCTGACCAAATTATTTAAATGGAACACCCAAAAAAGGCACAGAACCCAGACAGAGATTTAGCATGACATGCACAACTCTAAAACTCCCATCAGGACTGATAAACAGGACACTACAGCTTTATTTCCTGACATTACCACAGGAAGTCAACTCTGCAAACAGCACTTACAAACGGCTGCATTTTCAAACACTCAGGAGAAGGTCACAAAACATTTAAAATGCATTGTAACTAAAATGTTTCGGCCCACCTATGACTCTGCTTGTAAGAATTTCTTTGTCAGTGGAGCCGAGCTCTCTTCTCAGGTAGTTTGTAGGGATTCTTCCTGCTGCAGCAGCTTTCTGTCGATAGTCAACCTTGAGAAACAAAACAGATTCCTCAAGACAACTGACACTTACTGCAGAGCCACCTGAACACTCAAAAGAGACACCTTATATAACTGATAATAGAATTACATTTTATATACATTTTATAATTCAATCCCTTGCAGAGCAAGGTCAACCCAGAATTCAGATGACATGGATGAAACAGGCTCTGTTCCAGGGTAGATCCCTGAGGGACCCACTGTTCCTCAGCCTGAAGCTGGAACACAAATCGTGGAATCACACACTGGCTTGGGCTGGAAAGGACCCTAAGGATCATCCAGTGCCAACCCCAGTCCTGTAGTTCCAATCCTTAATAACCCCAGCCTCTTGAGCCTCGTAATCCAGCCGGTTTTCCACACAACCAAACCAGAACATCTGGGCTTGGATGTGGTGGCAAAGTTCACAAGGGCAAGGCCCACAACCTGCAGGGCTGACCCCTCATCCACAGGGAACGATCCCAGACAGCCAGACCTTTTATCATGACCTCCAGGCTCTGCCATCTTCCACGTGCACTCCTCACTCCCCCCAGCGTCCTGAGCTCCCCCGTTTAAGGACTCTGCCGCTAAATCTCCCACAAATGATCACAAAACTATTGTTTTGGGAAGTACTTACCACTAATGGCATAAACTGAGACGGAGCAGGCTTGGTTTTGCTGACTGCTGTGACCATCACCGCTGTGTCACCCAGCTGGGTTGAAGGAAAAAAGATTAAAACAATTGAACTTGCCTGCAAATAAGGTAACGCCTGACGTTCTAAATTTACAAACTATGAAAGAGAATTTTTCTTCGGAGGACACAACCACGTAAACCCACTCTTTATGCCAGTATTTTTGCTTTCCAAACACAATTTTTTCCTATAAAACAGCTATCCTTTCACTGGTGATTAAGTTGCTCCTCGAGTCTCTATATGCCAATCTAACAGGCTCTGACTCCCTAACAACGACTTTTAGGATGCAGAAACTTTGAAGTTGCACAAATTTTCACTACTTATTTTGTTTTACCTGAACAACAGCACATCCATCAGCAAACTTGGCGAGTTTTCCAGAAGACAGCTCCATCTTCCTAAGGGAAACACACACCCTGTTACTCACGGTGAATTCAGGTAAGTTTTCCAGCAATTCTGCTTTAATCTGCAGCCCCAACCGCACAGAACAAAGGCTACATTTCACACAAGGCAAACGTCCACCTCAGGTATGGAAACCGAAACTCTTTGGCCAAAAGTGACCAGATTTCCTTAACCTGAACGAGCTTTTTCCTGGAGTGTCCTGCTCCTTTCACCTTGCAGGCACAGCGGGTGTCAGCTCGAGTTCCACCCGTGCCTTGGAGAGTTTGCCAAGCTGTCCCCACAGACACCCACCAGCCTCTCGATTTACTGCATCCTCAGGGCTCGTTATTCCCGAGTCCCTCTAAGGGATGGCCAGGACGATTCCACCGATTCTCTGCGTGTTTTCAGGGCTATCAGCAAAGGTCGCCATCAAAGAACACCCCCAGCTAGGCTAATCTCGACATACCCCGCATTTCGCCCCAGTTTCCCCTCACGTTTGGCTCCTCTCCCGCCGGGGCAGCCCCTGACCGCCGCAGCCCCGCTCCCCTCAGGGCGCCTCACCTGCCGCCCACCTCCACCGTCACGGCCTGGCACCGCCCGGGCCCCGCCGCCGCGTTCCGGGCGGGCACCCAGCGCAGCGCGGGGCGGCCCGGGGGCAGCGGCGGCCGCAGCGCGGAGCCGCCCGCGGGCAGGACCCTTCTCCACCGCGCCGCGGCCCCGCCGCCATCGCGGCCCAGCGCGCCCAGCGCGGCGCGGCCGCAGCTCGTGGCGGCCGCCATGGCGCCCTCGCCCGGAAGGGGCTGCCGCGCGATTGGCTGCGGGCGGCGGCCCCGCGCAGTAACACCGGAGCCCATTGGCTCTGCTGCTCCCGCGCCGCTCTCGGTTCCGTACGGGCGCTACGGCGGCTGAGGGGGGTCAGGCGGCGCAGAGCGCGCGAAGGCGGGAACGCCGCAACCCTCGACGACTCTCGAATTCTGAGGTAGAAAGTGTGATAAAAAGGTTCGAGCCGGCGCCTGAGGCGGCTTTAGAGCAAGGTCAGGATGAAATCTGGGGGAAAACCTGCCCAAACGGGGCTCGGAGTGAGGGAGAGGACACCAACGCCGAGTGCCGCCTTTTCCCGCCACTGGCGCCTCAGGAGCCAAGATGGCGCCGGGGAGAGGGACCGATGTTGCCGCCAGAAATTCGCGGCCCTTCCTGAGGGGAAAAGTACAGGTATTTGGAATTTTTTTGCTTCAAAGACCTTGTTCTGTGCCACTTGTGTTCAGAGCTGTAATACTGTCACAAAAGAAAAAAAAAAAAAAGAGGCTAAAAACCCACGACCCAACCGACAAAATCCCCTCACCACACACACAAAAACCCCCTCAAAAACCAAAAAAATCCTACACATTTCAAGACAAAGAATTGTGATTAACCCCCCTGAATGCTGTAAGTGACTAATCTTACAGTTGTGTTAGTTACAGGTCCCACAGCAGCGTGTGGGAATGGGAGCGTGGCAACAGCGGAGACGCCAAAGCCAAGGTCAGGCTCCCGTCCAGCAGATGAAGAGGCTCCTCCATCAGACCATTCCTCCCTTTCCTCCTCGGTAAGGTAAGAACAGGAGTCCTCACTATTTTATTAAACCAGGAACACCGAAGTATTTTCCTGAGCGCACCAGGAGAGTTGAGACAGTTGACATTCCCTCATCACAGACTTGTGCTGTTACATGCTCGGAGCGTCACTTAGGGGGCAGTGGTTTTGTTCTTTCATTAATTATTCTTTCGTTAATTAATTATTAATATATAATATTTCATTATATATTCCATATATAAGTAGAATGTAAAAAAAGATTAGTAATTAGCATTATTTATATTATTTATGTGGAGATCTGATCACATCAACAGTAAGGTAGATCCGTGTGGGATTAAATTAACATTGTCACACATCACTTTAAACTCATCTGCCATCTGGAGCTAATGATTTAAATTTGACAAATATTTAATAAAAAAACCCTTTCATTACTTACTACTCTTTTATTTTAAATGCTATTTCGATATTCTTGTTTTACCAGTCTTTTCTGTTTACTTTACTGGACTTTTGTTAAAGCTGCATTTATAGGAAAGATTCACTGGCTGGCAGAACAATCCAAGCAATAATTTTTCTTGTCTGCCAGCATGTTTTTTATCTTTTTGGCAGGACATAAAAGAGAGATAAAATGATCAGAAACTTGGGATTTGGCCTGGGCATAAGGGCTCATAACTTTATCCACATTCAGAATTCACTGGTACAGTTTTACTGGGTACAGAAATATATTAAGTGGCAAAGCAAGAATGTTCCCAGAGTTCTCCCAAATTCATGTTCACTTCACTGCTGGCAAATAGATGATTGTTTGCAAGTTTTTATGTCATTATTACTCATTAAAATTGCTGTTCTCCAGCTCATGGCAAATCGTACTGGCACTTTGTCTCAGTAATTTATATGTACAAGTGACAGTCTGTCCCCCTCACTTCTGTCATCAGCAGTTCTACACAGCCAGAACTTCTATTCCGACCTTGGAATTCTACAGTTGCGATGATCATGTCTGGTTATAAAAAAAAATAATTCCAGAACAACATAAAGTATTTTTCAGATTATGCCTTTAAAAATAACGATTAATATTTGTAATTTTTTTAGTTTGAATGTGCCTTAAAGGGTTAAATGGTTTGCAAGAAACACTGAACACTGAAAATAGATCTTTTGACTTAAAACAAAACCATTAAGTAGCTTTTTCCGCACTCACCAAAATAAGAAGTGAATATTCCATGACTGTCATGGACTAAAAATTTATGGCCACACCACTGTAACAGGAGAAGGATTCCAGAACTTGGACTCCGCTCAAGATACAAGGCAGCAAATAAAGCTAATGTTTAACCTAATAAAAAAAGCAAAATTATGATTGATTTATTAAGAAAGGTTTGCATTTTATTTCCCTCCTCATTAAATTTTTTCTCTGGTGTTTTTCCCTCCCTAGATCCATATTCAGTTCAGTGATATGTGTTTATCCCATTCCTTGTCCCACTCAGAAGGACACCTGCAGCACACTTTCTGTTTCCACTGATCATGGATTTGTACTTATTTGGCCAGGTTTTTCCATTGGAAAGCAAGAGGAATTTGCTGGAAATTCAAACAACAACTCCAGAGCAAACCTCAAACCAGGTGAGCCCAAGGGAGGCACCTGCAGAGATTTAACATAAAAATCTTGAGCCTGCCAAGAATTTTTGAGGTCCATCCTTAATACAGCTTCTTTTTTTTGTACAGTGAGATTTCAGAGTAGGGATTTATTTACTGTGTTTGATAATTTAACCTCCATGATAACGTATAAATGCAGATTTCTTCTCAGAAAGCCCTGCTAGAACCATTTCAAAGTCTCCCAAGTCACACAAAGCCTGTGAATTTCTCCTGGAGACTTTTGCTCAGAGGAGCAATTGAGGAAAACACTGACTTCACCAGGTTCCTTCTGCTCTTGGAAGCACCCAAGACTTGGATGTGGATATATAAAGCACCTGTGGGAAGCACTGAGTAAAAACATCAACTTGATTTTAATATGCTTTGGATTATTATTGAAGCTTACAGGAGACCAGCAGTAGTTTTTGAGCCTTTTTTAGCAGCCTCTGCCACACTAAAATAAACATGTTTAATATCTGTACTCGACATTATTCCATCATTTTATGCTGTATGAGTCTTACTGATATTTACCCTGTGGTTGTTAATAAAAGTAGGTGTTTTTTCCTTTTGGCCAGTATGTCCTTGCCCCATCCTCTCCAGCTTACTGGGTGTGCTGGTGCAGCAGAAACCTCATCTACATGAAAGTTTTCCAAGTTCCATGAGGGAATTAGTTATGATCCACTTAGTCTTAAGCCACTTGTTTATTTTGGCCAGGGTACATCTGTAGTTTATCACCCAGTTCTGTCCATCCTCATCCACTCCCCATCCTGCAGCTGCATAAATGTGTCGTTTAAAGTGCTCCAGACACTTGTAAAAAAAAAAAAAGTGTGGGTATTTTAAGGAATGATTAACACAGAGCAACTTCCATGACTAGGGACAGTGACCACTTTGCAAACACCCTTCCCCTGCGTGGCTTCTTACGGCTCTGTTCCCTCCAGGGCTTAAATTTACATGCTACTTGATATATAAGATTAAATTGAGCTCCTTACATTATTTTGTCATGAAGTTACATGAACTCAGTATTTTATCTGTTACATTATTTTAAAGGGGAACCCATTACACAAACCTGGCTCTAGGAAAGCAACTCAACATGGCACTTACCTTAAAATAAAACAAAACCCCCAGCCTGACAGTGATTTATTTCCCATCATTGCAGACAACGACAATAAGATAAGAAATTGTACCTGTGACTGTTCCAGGAAAACTGCCCAGAAGTGCTCCAGCCACACCACCGTGCCCAGGTAGGACAGCTCAGCCTTTATTGCACACTGTGAAGAACAATTATGGCATCATTAAATAGCCCTGAGGTGCCACACCTGAGCAAGTGACTTCTTTTGAAATGATAAACCCATTTTAGCAGGATTCATCTCTCTCATCCTAACTTTCTGAAGAAGCCTTAGGAGTGTACATTAAAATAGCGTGATTTTAAAACAAATTCTTGTATGTTTTACTTGGTTGTCTCCCCTTGTCATGTTTAGCTCTACTTTAATTCCCTGCTGTTCCTCTTGTGCTGGCTTTCAGATGCTGCTGGATTTCCTGAGCTGCAATAACCTGGGCATGGCTCACTGTTCCTCAGGACACTCCTTGGGATGAGCTCCGTAATCGAGGTGTCTGTGGCAGGTGGGTGTAAGCTTTGATTTGGAGGAGGGATTTTCCAGGAGGAATAAGAAGTTGGCTGGTTACATCAAACAAACTGCCCAGTTGGTCCCATTTGAGGATCTTGTTGGGGTCCCTGTGTCTCATGCTGTTTAAGGGCAGCACCAGCCCTCTTTCCTCTTTCTGGGGGTTTCCTGAGGGCTCTGTGCTGCTCTGCTCCCTGATGGCAGAGCGGTCCGCGTGCCCTGGCAATGGAGATGGACTCGAGCAGAAGAGGTAGGTGACTGAGCTCGAGCCTCTGCTCATCCCAAGCCTCGCTGGCCTGCTGAGTAAGTTGGAGATATCCACAACAGGTATTTTTCTTACCCCAGTGCTTGAACCTGTAAGAAAGATTTACAGATGTCCCAAACCTGCTCTGTGATACCTGAAGTAGGCTGGGTGTAACTTTTTTTTTTCAGTTTTATTTTTGCACCCTGTAAAACGCAAGCGAGGCAGAGCATTGAACAGTTGTCTGAGGACACTTTTATTTTCTAAGACAGTTATTTGGGTATGGTAGTAATTAAAGTGTTTGTGTATGTGCAGCCTGTATGTCATGCTCATACTCTTCTCTTTTGAGGGTTAAACTTCTAAGCCACTTGAGTTACATTTTTTATTGCTGTGAAATCTGAAATTAGTGAAGAACTTCAGGAAAGTAGTTGCTTTTTTTTTTGCAGTTACAATGGAAGACAACAGGAGCAGAATAATAAAGAAAATACTTTGGGTGTGTATTTTTTTTTGTGGTTGTTTAATTTTAATGTCCTTGGTCAGGTATTGAATTAAAACTTTAATGGTTTCTGGGAGCTGTGGGTTTGGGCCCTTTGGCAGTCGAAACAACCTCAGTTCACTTAAGCTGATGCCTTAAGTCTGGGATCTTCTGAAATCATCATATATACATGTGCTGCAAGATTGTATTAATTAAGATTGCATTTCCATATTCCCTTTAACAAGCTCTTCCTCTTGAAGGAGTTACCTTCGTGTTTTGTACCACTTTTTACTGAGCTGCTTCCTGTGTCACCAGCTCCCCAGGAAACAGGAATGTTTCGGGTCAGTGGGGCAGGGGATGATGCCAAATGGGAGGCTGTTTGTGTACACTGGCTTACTAAATACACAAGCCTGCTTGCTGTAGCATTTGAGATTCTGCAAATATGTCTTTTAAGTATCTGCATGGTGTCTTTGAAGCAAAGGTGCTTTCTGAGGTGGTAAATATGCTTTGGCAGTGGGTGTTGAGCTGGGGCTGAGGTGTGTGTATGTGGGGGATGCTCCTGAGGTTGGACAGGGGGAAGAAATTAGGAGATGAACCTGAAATACTTGTTGCTCATTTTTTGCCATAAATGAGGGCATTTGGGTTGGAAAACCCTAAAGTGGGGGGAGATTTATGACTGTGGTAACTTATAAAAGCTGGGCAAGTACCTTGAGGTGTAAATGAACACGTGACAGTGGTTCCCTTTAGCTGAGGCAGCAGCTGAGGGGCTTGAAGAAACAATATTGAGGGGAAAAAATCATTTATTAAAGCAAACTCTGCAGGCAAGAACAAAGAGCCTCTACCACAGCAGTGCAGCTGTGGCCCCCTTGATCTCAGACCACTGTTCATGTTTGGAAGTCCCCTTCTTTTCCCAAATCCTGGGGGAGGGAATGCCTTGCAGAGCTCAGTAAAAACTTTAACTTAACTTTTTCTGACAACTAAGTCTCTTTCGTTAAAATGTATCACTTAATCATGTGAGCTCCGCCAGAAAACCAGAGGGGTGGGCAACCGGAGTGAGAGTTACTTTGTTGTTCAGTGAACTGGTTACAAAAATGTTTCCCTCGGAGCAGCGTGAAGCATCCCCCTTCCAGGGAGCACCGCTTGTGGAGTCTTTGGAAAGCCCTTTGGTGGGGGGCTCCTCACTGAGCCTGGCCTTTCTGTGGCACAGAAATTGAGACTACCACGTTTGCAGGGAGCTCCCTGGGCACAGTGAACCCCT
>JAYRBT010000114.1:3789033-3810201 GCA_036023395.1 Myiotriccus ornatus | reverse complement strand
CTGAGCCTGGCCTTTCTGTGGCACAGAAATTGAGACTACCACGTTTGCAGGGAGCTCCCTGGGCACAGTGAACCCCTAAGGTGAGCGATTCCTTGTGCTGCTCCTGTTGGGCCGAGTAAACCCCTCAGGTGAGCGATTCCGTGTGCTGCTCCTGTTGGGCAGAGTAAACCCCTCAGGTGAGCGATTCCGTGTGCTGCTCCTGTTGGGCCGAGTACAAACCCCTCAGATGAGCGATTCTGTGTGCTGCTGTCTGTTGGGCCGAGTACAAACCCCTCAGGTGAGCGATTCCGTGTGCTCTCCGTTTCACCTGCCGTACGGGGGCACTGCTCAGCTGAGCGAGGGATGCGCTGCTCCTGCTGCGGGCCGAGCTGTGCGCTGGCTGTTTGCTGCTGGGGCCTGCAGGGTGCAGCTTCTGCCCGCACAACTCCACGGCTCGCCGGGAAACTTCTAAAAATAGCCCCCATATCGATGGGATAATAGAAAACAACTGCTTGTTTTTCATCGCATATTAGTTCATGCCTCTCTGGGATAAATCCCTGACTTGGCTCTTCAGTGTGGACAATTTTGAGTTTGCAGGGATGAGTGAACGGCACAGAAAGTGTTTCCTTTTATTTGAAGTGAAGAGAAAAATCGACAGAAATGGTAAATTTTATGGAATTTACAAGAGAAACGGTAAATTTTACAGTATTTGGAAGAAATAGTACTCCTCCCTTTGGGTGTAAAATGCGAGTGAAGGGGACTGAAGAGTCATTGAGTTCCTGGTTTATAAAAGGAGGACCTAAAGGTGTGACTTTTAAGCCTTTTCGGGCATTTTTGTGGACTCTGAGCATTCAGTGATGTGTTCTTAAAAAGAGTTGAGGAAAACTAAATTCAAAAGCACTCTGCTTGTGTGGGATAACCCAGATAGCTGTTTCCAAAACTGAATTAGCACCACTTCTAACAGTGCAAATGACTTTGACCTGTGTTTTCAGTCCCTGTAAGAAGAAATGTGAGTGAACATCACGTGTGGTGCACAAAGCTCCAGGTGCTTGTGCTTGCTTTCTGTCAGTTCAGTTTGGGGGATTCTGAGTTAAAATGATTTGTGCTCTGGCAAACTCTCCCCACATCCCTTCTGAGGGCTGAGCACTGCTCAGGGCTCCTCTCTGAAGCACCTTGTGAGGCCATGCAGGTCTTTGTTGGTTGTGAAGAGCCAGAGGTCTGGTTTTAAATGGTTAAGATGGGAATTGTGTTACATTCCAAGGAATGCAAGGTCTGAAATGACCCAAGGCCCTGATTTACTGGAGTGATTGCAAGGCAGAGTGTGATTGATCTGTGGTGTGTCAGGTGGTGGCTCAAAATCAGTCAGAAAAGGTGAATCTGGAACTGTTCAAATCCTTTGTTGAAAAGCTACTTGTGATTGTTTAGATTAAAATAGCTATTAAATAGTTCCTTGGGTTTTCACGTTGGTTGTGCTTTCTTTTAGCTTAGTGTGTTAATTTTAAAAAGCATTTGGAGTAAGAGAGGCAAAACAAGGCGGTGACTCTTAGAGCTTTTCTAAGAAGGAGCAAAGCCCTGGGAGCCTCCAAGTTGCTGGTGCTGCCATGCAGGAAGGCCCAGTTGGTGGAGAAGGACAGGAGGATGTCATGTAACAGTCAGAAAAAACACAGGAGCTGTTAGCCTGCCTGAACTTGTCAATAATTACAGCATCTTAGCCGTGGAAACCTAGTCATTTTTGCTGTCTAGGAAACCCCAGGAGACGTCTCTGAAGCTTTGTTAGAAGTTGGGTGTTGGCAAAGGCTGGGCTTGCAGCAGTGCTGAGTGTGGTGGACAGCACTCTGCAAGTAGAGCCGCAGCCATGGACTGGAGCTCTTCCCTCTCTCTCCCCTCTGCCATCGTGCTTTGCATTTTTCTCTTTAGTTTTGAAGCAAAACTATAAATAGGAGTTGGGAATTGTGTGGATGTGGTGATGGATATGGGTTTGTTTGCTGTTCTCACCCACTCTCCTTAAAAAGGAGGGCTAAGCTTAAATTAAGAGCTAATGATGGAGCAGTTTGTCATCCCGTGCCATGTCCTTGATGCATTTCCAGCGTGTTGGCTCCATCCTCTGGATAAATGTCACTGGTTTCAGCAGGGCTGGGTCTAGCCCTTTGTGTGGATCTTTTGAATTTTACCATGAACACACATACAATATGCTCAAAACAAACTTATTGCTTCAAACTGACTCCTTGGAATCCCTGCAGGTTTACGTTAATCTTTTATCTTTGCTTAGGAAAACATCTGTGCTATTTCTTGGGGTGTGTAGTAAGAGTTACACCTTGATATAGGTCCTCCTGATCCCAGGAGATAGTACATAGAACGTGAAGGATGAAAACAGCAATAAAAACTTCCTAAGGCTGATAAAAAATATGATTTATAGTCAGGACCCAGTTATAAATTCCATCAGCACTTGCTACAGTTGTAGCTGTTGCTGCATTGTTGAAAGAAAGGTTGGTAAAGAATTAAGTATGTGGTGTTTAATTCATATGGTTACTCACACAAGTTGCAACTGGCCTGAACAATGCCATTGTTAGTAAAAGCAGGAGAATAGTGATCTGTATTTATAGCCATAAGGGTATCTACCATTTAAAACTGAGTACAGTCAGCCTTGTTTGGGGGTCTGAAATGTGGAGAACATGTAAAACTTTGAACAGGGTTATAAAAGCTGCTCGTGGTGGCAGGAATTTGCTCCACAGCTGGTACCGGTTTAGTGATTCAGCTTCACCCTTTGGTTTGTTTTATTGTGTTGTACCTTCATACGGTGTGTCTGGCCTTGATGTGATTTGGGGCACTGTCCTAAGAGCACCTCAAGCCCCCAAATTTAACCTTTACAGGTTGTTTGTCAGTCTGTGTGTGGTGGGTGTAAAGAGCACTGGAGGAAAAGCAGGAGTTTCTCTGTGGTACACCCCTATTTTAACTTTGTCACTGGACTGATCTTGATTGATAACTCCCAGCATATTATTCCCAGGAGAACTGATCCCCCATCCTTCTCCCTTTGGCTTCAGAGCTTCCACCACAGTCTGAAAAAAACACCTCTTATTAAATGATTTTTTCAATTGTTACTGCAGTGTTCAAGATACTGCAATTGTGTGCACAGGCAAACATAAACACCAGGTCAGGGCAGCGATATCCAGTGTACCATGTTATCTACAGGCTTGTGTTTGCTGAATCTTCTCCTAATGACTTCTTTCCTTTAGGATTATACCTATTTTTAACAATTCCAAGCAATTGTTGGGTAGTTTTCATTTGTGAAATCCTCAAGGAGATGTAATTCTGTCCCTGCCATGATTGACAAATGAGGTCTGACCAGGAAAGCTTTTATATTTTCTTCCTGAACCTGCTTGGGTGTGACACTTGTAGTTTTGAGAGCAGTGGAATGTGGTCAGCTGGTCTTGCACAGCAATTTCTACCCGTGACAGGGATACAGTGCAAGATGCTGATGGGCACCAGCAAATTCACAGCTCTGAGGAAGCTGTGCAGGGAAAACAGTGCCGAGAAAACCCTCCCTCCATCTGCTTTGTGCTCTGAAAAGGGGTTTGACTTGCCACGCCACAGAATTTTGGGGATGATTTTTTTTGACCCTGGGAAGAATTTGAGGTTGTGAGTCTGGCTGAGCTGGAATAAACCCCAGTTTCTTGGCTGGCTCTGCGGGGTTTGGGCATTTTTGGCCTCTGCATCGGGATCCCTGGCCAGGGCTGGCCCCAACACCGGTGGCTCCTGTGCCTTGCTTACAGGCAAGAGGGAGTGTGCTTTTGAGGATTGCAGGAAAATCCTGCTGAGGGTGCTTTTGGGACGACTGGGGGCTCTGTTTGACGCCTGCCCTCCACTGGGTGGGTGGTAATGCTTCCTGGACCAGGCAGCTGGTGATGGAACCTCCTACCCTGGCCCTTGGAGCTTGGCATGGCCATGCTGCAGTCCCCAAATTCCTGAGGGGGGGACTGTTGGGAACCCACCTGTGTGTCCCAGCCTGTGTTGCTGGTGGCAGAAGGAGGGGATGGGACACCTCCTGTGCCCAGTGGTGCTGGTTTGCCAGGGACAGAGTGTGTGCCAGGCCCAAGCCTTGCACAGGTTTATTCTTGTTCAGGGAAATGGGCAAATCTTGCTTTCAAGTTTAGGAACAGATTTCCCTTTCCTGAACAGATTGTGAATCCTGTTCCTGTTGTCCAAGTGGAGTGAAACCTGTCCTAAATAACGCTGTGGGAGAATATTTCAGTTGTGACGGGTTTTTTTGTGATGAGCTTTGCCATTTAACATCATTAAACTCAGTTATCACAATTAAGGGTTTTTTTTCTGCTTTTATTGGATATTTTGAGTTGATTTACTTCAGCTCTTGAATATGGAGGTTTAGTGTTCCTAGTTTTGTCAACCTAAAAAACCTGAGCTCAAAAAAACTTTGAGAGCTTCACCAATCCAAGGGAGAGCACTTTTTATTTCACCGTGAAGAGACTGGAGTTGTCAGTGAGTAAACTAATGAACTGTATAATTATAGCACAGGTTGACAGGCAAAGCTTTTGCAAACTGTTGCTCACCAGTTGCTGTAGAACCAGTGCTTGCTGCCCTGCTGCTCTGTGGAGGAGCTGAGGGATTGATTCCAAGCGGGAATTGATTACATTGGCCAGATTTTCTTGTAACATCTTTTCCCTTAGAAATATATTCTTTCCACACACTCGGTGCTGATTCAGTTGTAGATGGTCCAGCCAGTGGCTTTGGAGGTGCATGTGCAGAATTCTGTGGTGTTTTGTGAGCTGAATCATGGTTACTGTGCACACAAGTGTCCCTTTAGGTCTGTCTATCTTGGCGTGTGCAGAAATGGAATTTAATGCAGAAAAAATCAGCCCCAGAAAGTAGAGTTACTGTTCTAACTGGATTTAGCTGCAGTTAGAATTGGACCCCCACCACTTGTATGTTAGCAGCTGCTTTCCTCCCAGCAGTAACCAGCAACAACCACGGGCATTGAGCTGTGTTTGATCTGATTTGGGGGAAAATTGTTCAGCAATTACTGCTAATCGCTGGCTGATACCTGCATAGCATCCAAGTTCAACCGTACGTTTGCCTTGCACAGGGCAGACTTGCAGACATGATCTGGCACCCAAACAGGCCTGTGCTAGACTGAAATTATTCATGTGTAGTTGGATAAGTAAACAAATAAGGAATTTGGGGACTTTCGAGGTTATTGAATATTTTTAATTGGGTATCTGTCTTTTTTTAACTTTGAGCCTCTCAGGATGGTTTTGAAACCAAGCTTTTAGGCTTAAAGATTCGTTTATTTGTTTCTAGGGTTGATTCTTGTAATAAATTAATGGATTTAATAAACTCAGAGTCCTAAAGGGGGAAATTCTTCTCCAGGATGATGGACATATCCAAGCCAACAGGTCCTGTACACCTTGTCAGGTTGATGTCCCCGCAGAGCTGAGCTGTACGGCCCTGATGGCTCAGCTCTGCCCTTCAGCAAAATATCCTTTCCTTGAATCATCCCTTTGGCGTTCCCAGGTCCCAGAAAGGTGTGTGAGCCCTGGGAGGGGACCGAGTGCCTTTGGCAGGGTGAGGTGAGGCGAGGTGAGAAGGGAAGCGGCAGCGCGGCGGCTGTGCCGGAGCTGCGGAGCATGGCAAACGCTCCGGATCTCACGTGTGTGCCTTCAGATGGCCTGGAGGCAGCTTAGTCTTAGAGGGGAGGGATTGGCATCCTGCACAAACCCAGCAGAAATGGGCCTTGGCAGCACTGGAGGCCCCGGGACAAGCTGTTCCCAACAGTTTATCGCTCGTGGGAGCTCATGCTCGCTGCACTGCTGACCCCGGGAATGTGCCTCCTGCTTTGGGCTCAGCCTGAGAGCCCCCTCAGCCAGGCTTTATCCCAGCCTTCCAGGGACATCCCGCGTGGCTGCCTTCTGCTGTGGGAGGGAGGGCGGGAAATGCACCCTTGGGGCGGTGGCAGACACAGTTGTGGGGCTGGAAAGGGGAAGAAAAGAGTGTAATGGAAATAATGTCTCCTCAAATACAGGTCATTCCCTGCTTTTTTCCAGGATGGGGTGGGCAGGTTCCACAGCATCCCCATGTTCCAATGCACTTGGGTGCCTCAGGACTCGTTTCTGCCCCGATTGCTCACTCTGGGATGTTGCAGTGGGTTACTGGGGAAGAGCTAAAAGCTTCTTTGCTGTTCTCCTGGATGCTTTTTGGCACTGAGGGAACCTGCGGCTCTCGCAGAGCGTTCAGCATCCCTGGGCTCCAATGCTATCGTAACATCAGACCTCACTGGGGTTTGGCTTGGGGCTCCCATCCGGAAGGATTAAAATGCTTGTGTTAGACAGGAATGTTACCCTCGGTAGAAGTTTCCATATAAAACCCTCGCCTTGCCCTTTCTCCACATATTCCCCCCCTTTGTCTCACCCTGATTTCTTTTTATGGCTGTTTCTGCTTGGCAAACACCCCGCTGGTCGTAGCTGCGTGTCAGCCTTCGAGGGAGCTTCTGCAGGGCGATGAGGCTTGAAAAATTAAAGAAAAAGGATTTTTCTAGGCTTGTTTTTGGCTGTCTCGGGCTTTTTGCCCCGTTGTGTATGCCTGGTGAAGGAAATGCGTGAGCAGTGGATGACATGGGGGCAACCCACAGGCCTCTCCCGATGCCTGGGTGGCCTCAGCCGTGGCTCTTGCCTGTGGGACAGGGCACCCTGTCCCTGCCTGGGCTGTCCCAGTGCCGCTGTGCCAGGTGGGATGGCACTTGCACCTTGAAAGCCTCCTGAGCCCTGAGCTGGCAGAGGGCTGTGTGGTTGTTGGCTGCAGCCTCAGCGCTGCAGGGCATGATTTCAACCATGTCTATGGAGACCAATTTCAACATCAAAACAAACCAGCGTAAGTGGAATTTATATTACCTTTTAAAAAGGCAAGTCAACAGAGCTGAGGGCTCTGCTTCGAGGAAGCCTCTTGGGTTTGTTCAGGGAATTACTGCAAATATTTTACGTCCTTTTGGAGGCTCCAGGCAACCTCGGGAAGCATCTGCTGAGGACAGCTGTTGAAATAGCCCAGGTTGTGTGGCTGATTGGGGGATTTTGTGGCCTGTGGGGTGAGAGAACTCTCCCCCCATCACCAAATATTGTACACTGTCTAATTTTCAGGGCCAGGCTGCTCCTGCTAAATTTCTAGATAGTATTTTTCCCCCCCAGGAAGTGTTTTTGTTTTGGGTGACGGTGGTCAAGAGCAATCAGACCAGAAGCCTGGATCCCAAGTGTCTGAGGGTGTGCAAGTTTAGGTAAGCCCAGAGGTGGAGAAATAATCTGCTGTCTAGAGGTAGAAAATACACCTTCAGCAATGTCCCAGCAGTGGAAGGGTGGAATGCAGATAAGAAAATGCTGCAGTGGGGGGTATGTTGTGGTGCTACCCGAAGCCCATTGAAGAGGCAGGTTAAAGGTGGACGGGGGGTGCTTCACTCCCCCCTCTGAAATGTGCTTGAATACTCAGTGCTCAGATTGAAAACTGAACCTTGGAAACTCAGATGCTTAGAGAAGTTTTATGAGTGTGTTTTGTTTTCTCCAAGCTGGTTAGAGCTTATCCCCTCTCCCTCAGTCTGGGGAACAAACACGTACCAAGCTGCTGGGCTTAACATTTGAAAGTAGGCTGGGTTTGGGATTCTGGCCCAGGGACTGGCATCAAATTATGACAAGGTGAATAGTGACTTAAGTGCTTACTTTGTGATACGAGGAGCCTGTGCCAACAGGCTGCCAGCTTAGAGATGTGTTTTAATCACCTGGGTACCTTCAGGCAGGTGGATTTGTGAGTGGGATGGTGGTACTGCCTGGATCCTCATTTCTTTGTACATCAGCACTGCTGTATCATACACCTGTAACAGGAATGTGTGAATAACCCTTCAGCAGAGCCTCATTTGCATCTTTGATTGCCATGATGGGAATGTGGTGCCTCCCCAGCTTTCCTTCACACTTAGGTGCAAACAGCCTTTGTGCAAAGCACAAACTGAAGCTTCGCAGGAATGGCACTGTGGCCTCTCAACTTCTGTCACTCCAGAAAAATGGGGGCAATAATTTTCAAACTAAGGGAACATTCCTGCAAAATGTCTCCTTGTGGTAGAGCTGGGCAGCTTTCAGCCTGGTAGATGGGAGTTGGAACAGCCGGAACAGGCTTGGCTGTAGAGCAGGGAGGGAGAGAGGGATTGTTGGAGATGCTCATTGCGATACAGGAGAAGAAACTACTCCTTTATTGTCCGTGAAATCTCAATGCTTTATTGGAGAGATTCACTGCACAATTTAGATCTTCCCTCTCCAGCATTCCAGGGCAGAGGCAGGAATCTTCTGACCCCATTAAAGTTTCATGTTACTATTTTGATCCTCGTGAGTCGGTTTTCAGTGCAGAATCACCAGCCTTGCAGGGAGTGCTTGGCATGTTCATTCATGTTCTCCACTGCCTACCTTCCTACCTTGGGCAGCCTTTAGAGCTCTCATGAAACAAAACAGCCCTACTAAATGTTGGGGGGTGGTATCTAGACCAGCCCTGGGTTGCAAAATTGTTTGGGGAAGAGAAAGCAACAAATACAAACCTCAGTTTTAATCACTTCGAGAGTCAATTCGTGTCTAAGTTTGTCCAGAAATGGCTTTCCTGGAAGCACAGTTATCTGCAGTGATCTGGTTCCTGCTGCCTCCCCCAGGGGAGTGCCTTTAAACTGGGCATGATTTACATTTTTCTCCCTTGGAGGTGACTCTTTTTGCAGACATTTGCTGCTGACTGAGTTTGCTTTGATGCTTTTGTGGCCTCTGCTGGGCAGGGTGTGAGATCTGGGCACTGACCCCAGCACTGGCAGCAGCCACCCCAAAGCCTCACTAATGCAGCATCAATGTGCTCTGTGCAGGCTGCTCCCTTGTTCCTTTGGGTGGGATTTCCAGGTTTTGGGAATTCGGCATGGCAACAGGCAGTGCTGACGGCAGAGCTCCTGGCAAGGGTGTGGGACAGCTTCGGAGCTGCTCATGGCAAACTGGAACTGCTTCCCCTGTGCCCGGGGGTGCCGGGGGAGAGCTCCAGTCCAGGACAGCCCCGTGTTTGCTGGATCTGGGGAGCTTTCCTGTGGATGTGTGCAGTTACTTCTCAGCCTGAGCTGAGCTTTGACATTGCCAGCATCCTGCTGGAAGAGGGGGACAGGTCCCAAACTCCTCGCTGTGTTCAAGCTGCAGTGCATTTATACAGCAGTGTGAAGGTTCAACTTCATTCCCTGCTCTGTTCCCAGTTGCTCCTGATGCTGGATCACCTTTCTGGAGCTGTGCTTTCCTTTTGGAATGGTCTGTCATAACCCTGACACTCTGCTGGGAGGTGCTGCTCTGTATAGTTCCCTTTGCTGTTCAAGCAAAGCTGGGATCACTTTCCCCTCGAGTGCATCACTTTACATTTATCCCCTTTGGTTTTATTTTGGCTTTTTTTGCTCAATATTCAGAGCGCTATAAAGGCTGTGTTTTCCAGAGGATGTTCATCTTTACCTGAGCAACTGGATATCATCAGCAAAATGTTCTGTTCCCCTTCTTTTCTGCACCTCTTACTTTGAGGCAGGTCCTTCAGTGCATTGCTGTTGTGCCAAATTCCTTCTCCAGCCACAGGATAGAAAGTTTTGCTTCATTTCTTTTGCCGGGGCATTATTTTTTTGCTTGTTCCCCTAATGTGTGGGTCCCTCCTTGGCCCCATTAGGCTCCTGGGAATTTGTTTCTGCTGTGACTGGAAGAGGCTGGATTTGCCAGCGCAGGCATTTGCAAGTTGCTCCTTTGGGCTGCCGTGTTTGTTTGCACGTGTGACCTTCCACATCTCAGGAACATTTCCATTTTCCATGTTCCTATACAACCTCAGCCTCTCAGAGAATGACTTATTGATTTTAATAATGCCTTTTACCCTGCTGCTTTGGTATGTTGGCTTCCCCTCTGCAGCCCTTCGTCCCAGCTTCCAAAATGTGTTTGTTTTCCTAGTTTCCATGCCGCCTGCAGGAATTCTGCTCTCTTGACTTCCCACTTGGGTGTTTGTTGTATATATTCTGTATAGGAAACATTCCTCTATACTGCACAGAGATACTCCAGAAACACCCAGAGCGCAGGGAGAAACTGTGACCCTCGAGAGGAGGTGGTCACAGGTCCAGATGTTTCTGGAGTGGCACCGGCAGGATTTAGACCTCGAGGTGCCTGTAACATTCATGACTCTGGTTTCAGAGTTTAACAGCACAAATATGTTGGGTTTTGTCAGCCCAGCTGGCAGGCTGCTCACTTTTCGAGCTTTCTCTGTGTGCTTGTTCAGGTGAGGATGCAGCACTGGGAGTCTTTGTAGACCTGCAGAGGGGTATCTGAGGGCTTGGGGGGAAGAGGAAAAATGAATGTTTCATTAAAGCAGTGCAGTGAAGTGAACCAGAGTGTGTGTCTGCAGGGCAGGAGCTGCTGCAGTGCTTAGCTGAGAGCAGCACCTCTGAGTGTTTATCCTCCTTGAATATATATGTATTGTGTGGTTATACAGAAATATTATTAAAATTAAGAAATATTAATTACCCAGATGCATTTCGGGGAGGAGAAGAGATGCAGAGCGCTGATGTTCCTCCTGGGACTGTGGGGATTCTGGATCAGAAAGTGAAATAATTTCTCAGCTGAGAGCAGAAACAGCACGTGATTGACAGAGTGGCTGTTGGCAAGCAAAACCTGGAGCTCACCTACCTCCAGTACTTACAGCAGTTTCAGCACTGGCACTTTTGAGCTCACCTAGTTCCAGTATTTTAGTCCGGGTGTCTTTGCCACTCAGCCCTTCATCCAGTACCAAGGTGTTGGCTGAGATACCAGAGAATAAATCACGTGACACAACGTTTGCAGCTTTTTCTGATGACCAAATATACACAATAAATGTGAGGCTTAAAAAAAGAGTTAACTCTGAGATCGCTTACTTAAAAAAAATCGACTTGTTCAACGCACACAATCAATACCAATATAAGACGGGTCTGTATTTTTCCCCATGCAAAAATGACAAAAGCTGTTATACCGTCCTCCAAATCTGCTTTGGCAACTGTAAACCACCCCCATTTTATTAAACAGCTCTCTTTCCTCCTAATATATACAGAACTGTTTGCTGTGTAAACATCTTAACTGCACATCTGCTTTTCCCCAGATATGAAACACGGTTCACTTTTTGCCCTGCTCACTGAGGCCGCTCACTTTTTTCTGCTGGCCAGATGAAATAAGACTGGGTTTTGCAGCAGATGCAGCCCAGCTCAGTGTGGAATCCTGCAGGTGTTCCCCCAGCTGGGAAGTGTGGAAACGTGCCATTTCGCTGAGATGATGGGGAGGTTTAGATATGTGAGGGCGTTAAAAATAATTCTCCCTGTTAACAGTGGGCTTTGTCCCTGGTGGGCTCCATGTGCTCCACAGCTGACTGGGGCAGCAGCTGTTCTATATTTTAATGGGAGAGTTATAAAGTTAGAAACATGGATGAGCATTCAAAACACAAGCAACTCTCCGCAGCCATGGAAACGGGATTCAATAATAAACTTGCATTTGTGAGCCTTCCAAACAAAATAATCCCACTGCACTGCCTTCAGGTGGTCTCAGGGAAGTGAATGAACTTGCATTTTGGTTTCCTTAAGTTTCTGTTTTCTCAAAGTCCTATTTTGGTTTTGTTGTTTTTTTTTTTTTTTTTTACTCTTTTCTCCCTGTTCTGTATTTCTAAGAAGATACCAAACTTTGCATGTGGTCCTGATTTAGGTTCTTCTCCAGCAGTGACAGATTTATATGCAAACCTTTCCTGGGTGTGTTATTGGTAATGGTCATGCTGGTAGGATATAGAGAGGGCTGAGCAAACACTTTGCTCTCCTATAACTCCTCAGGATTTCAGAGTTCTTTATAATCCAAGTAGCTCTTCAAACTCTTGCTGTGTGTTTGCTGCAGCTCCGTGTGTATTGCAGGGAGCAGATGGGGTTCTGCTGGTCTGAAGAATTGGAGGAACCTGTGGCTTTCCCTCCTAACAACACAGGATTTTTGGTGCACAAGATCTCTCCTTGCTCAGGCTCCAAACCGTCTTCTCATTGTGATCGTGGTGTTTTATGCTCAGTCAGGTACCCCACCCCTACCCAACCCACACAAGCCACCCCCTGCCAGTGCCTGCACAGCCCTGCTGCAGTCCCTCCCTGCTCTGCTCCAGCTTTGGGGTGGAGGGGCTGCCGCTGTTCCAGCTCCTGGTTCTCATGGAATTGCTGTGCTCAGGGAGATGTGGAGGGCTGTGCAGGCTGATGTGGCTTGGGCACATGGATGAGGTACAACTGCCTCTGCTGCTCCTGCCATTTGAGAAATGCTTTTCTCTGTATGATGATCAGTTTGGGGTCGTTGTCAGATGAGCAGAGATTGAAGAGGAGAACTTACACGTGCTGGTGATGGAAAATGATGTAAATATTGGCAGGTCATGAAGGTAGAGAAAATCCTTGGGGCAGCGTGGGGACCCCAGGGCTGATTTGTGGTTGCTTCATTTGTCCCCTGTAAGTCCTGGGATTGAAGGGGGAAAAGCCACTTGGGCCTCCCCTGGGCACCTGTCGAGGGAGAACTGCCTGTTTCAAACCCAGAAGCACCAAAACCTTTTGCTTCTTGCAGTGGGCAGTGGTGAATTCCACACTTTGGAAGTTAAAAGTTTCTGTAGAAGAGCAGTGTTCATGCTGGGGGTGAGGGGGACGCACAGCTCCTTTGTGGGGAGAGGAAAACGTTAGTTAACAAACTAAGTGTGGAGGTGAGGAATTGCAGGGGGAGGAGGAGGAGCAGACCTTTTGCTCAGTACATTTGTGGAATGAGGAGGTGCCTTTCCAACCAAGTGGATTTGTGGTGATGAATGGGGAGGAATCTCTCTGGGGAGAGGAGGGAGCTTCCCACAAGCCAAACTCCGTATCAGAGACTTTCCACCCTGGAAAACGCTGGTTAAATCCCTCCCTCTGGAGTGGATTTTTGCTGTCAGTAAAACTAAAGCTCAGTGGGCAGCGGGTTTGTCCTTCTGCAGAGGAATTACACCTTTAGTGTTCCAAGCACTGCATGGGCTCAGATCTGGTTATTCTGGCTTTGCAGTCTCTCCCAGTGGCTGACAATAACAGTGGTAGTAACAAACTGCCTCAAAATACACTCCGTACAATATGGTAAGAGATCTTTATTTAAAAATTTTGTACATCGAAGGATTAACTGCTACATTTTTAGACAAGAAATAAGATTTTACATATTACAAAAGATGTTATTAGTTCTTGAAAATTAGAAATAAATTTTATGAACACTGTACATGATACATCTGAGTTGTAAGAGCAGGACCAGGACCAAGTGCCTGGAAGTGATATAACTTAACAAGGAAATGCACTCCATTCTTAGTGTACAACATAATATTTCTGGAAAAATAGTATGTTAAGTTCTGTCTGAAAATGCTGCATCCCAGTAACTACCAACAGTGTTCTCAGGAGTGTTCTCATGGACATTTGTGCCCTGCCTGTTTTCTTTTCCATTTGGAGTTTTTCTTTGTTAGAGGAATTTTCTTCCTATGGTCTATTTTTCTTGGAGAGAGCAGGGTGTTATTCCGTGGCATGGTTAACACAATCTGCATATAAAAACCTGATGCAAAGCACTTCTCATAATGTAACTTCGCCTCCAACCCAGATTAGAAAAACCCACTGTGATAGCACATAAATGTCTACAGAAATAGATTTTTATTGACTGTTACCTTCTGTTACAAAGTAGTTAAAAAGAAGAAATATATTTCAGCTTATCAGATAACTGTTACTTTGTGTATCATTCAGACTACATAATTTTTTTCTTTTTTTGAGATTGATGTGTAGCTGCATTAGAATTTAAAATAAAAACCAACACAGAAGATCACTGTTAAATTGCATGACCTATTTGGCTGGGGAGGGGGTGTGAGGTTGCACAGGATACTGTGAACGTACAGTTCTCATACAAAAGCGTAGTATGGATCTAGTCCAAGGAAGGTAATAAAAAACAAGGTTTAAATCTTTATACACAAAGTGACAATGCCCATGTTATACTATGGAACACATCTACTAATTGGGAATTACAGGTGTAATGTGTGAATAAAAGATACCAACTTACTAAACAAATTTAAAAAAAAACAAAAAAAAAGAGAGCAAAATCTATAAATAAAATAGTAAGTGCTTTCTCTCTGGTAACATCTTTGGCTGCCGTGGTGCCTAGAAGGCGTAGGGTCCCACGATGATGGTTAGCCTGAGCACCGAGCTCGTGCGGTAGTTCAGGCTGTTCACCGTCAGCATCTCCAGGTCCACGATGTGCTCGCGGGGCCCCGACAGCGACTTCACCAGCACCAGCATGGCGCTCACCGCGCTCGTTTGCTGCAGGGACAACACAGCTGCGCTCAGCACACCTGCCCTGGGCCTCGCCAGTGCCCTGCCCCGCACAGACACTGCGCTTCCCGCTGCCCTGGCTCATCCGCCCCGGCCTCGCTGCAGGGAAAGCTTCGCCTCACCCGCAGGGCTAAACTGCGCCGCCAGACTGCGCCTGGCTGCGCTGACTCTCCTGAAGGCTTTGTTTTTATCCCCACCTATCAGCTTTGAAAATAGAGAGTGAGTAGAATAAGAGGCTTAGCGTCTCTAACACTGGTGTAGCTGACGGAAACTGTCATCTCATGGCTCTTTCTCCCGAAGTCACGCTCTCCTCGTAAACACTGGCAACCTTTGCACCTGGGCTGTAGCTGTTGCCATCCCCGCCTGCCCTGCTGCAAAGCTCGCTTCCCAGCCTGGGATGGTGCTCCTGGGGAAGGCCTTGTCCATGGCATGCTGCTGCTTGGGGAAATGGTGTTGTCTTCCCAGGGGATGAGAAAAGGGAATGCTCCCTCTCTCCCTTTGCCTACCACAAATATTTTCTCACTGTGTCACAGGAGTGGGGTGTGCAGATGAATCCAGTGCATCTGCTGTATCCGAGACCCAGCTCAGAGTTTGACTAAACTAGTAGGAATAACTTCCCAGTAAGCCTTTGTTTACCCCAGTCCCCTGGCAGGAACAAACACAGGCTTCCTTATTTAAGGCCTCTGATTTCGAGTGCGGCAAGAGGAGGTTGGGATTGTTGCTCTGAGGGTCAGTCTGAAGGTTAGACTGGGCTCTAACCCAAGTGAGACCTGCAGCGATCTTGTTCTTATTTGAAGCAAAGAAGTGTTTGTATTTTGGGGGTGGTGATGGGGTTTTGATGTGTAATAAATCCAGGGCAAGGCACTGGATTGTAGTTTATGTCAGAATAAGTGAGATATAGATGAGCAGTCCCTTGTTCCCGTCTTGGGGAAACATGGTTCAAGGGGCAGTGCCTTACCTCGGTACACTTGTTGGATTAAAACACCCTGAGCCCCAGATTTGAAGGAAAATAACTGAAAATGAAAACCTTCCAATTAATGTATTTCTGATAGAAGCTTTTGTGCTGATTCTGTTTTACTGCGTATAAAGCTACAAATGAAGGGAAAGGATTTCCCAGGAATTCATAAATATTACAAGGGTCCAAGGAAATCAGATTTCCTCCAAAAACCCTCGAAAAGCAGATGTTCTGGACACTCTGAGTCATATGGATCTACTTGACTACATCCCACCAACAGGAAACAGTGTTGTTCCAAGTGGTCTTCTGAACTAGTTGCAGCACCAAAAGAAAATGCTATCAAGCCATAGTAGATTGGGCTGAGGCACTGACTTGTGGGATGCTGTCAGTGATTTTTTTGTTTGCCAGATGAGATGCAGTGAAGGTGTTTGTGCAGGGCCTGTGTGTAACGCCCTCACAGACAGTGTGCCGGGGCGGCGGCTGCCGCTGCCAGCCGTACTCACCCTCAGGTAGAACTCCCCGTTCTCGTTGCCGGACTTGATCCGGAAGGTGTTGATGGTATTGGGGTAGATGGTGGTGGCCTGGATCTGGAAGATGTCGGAGGGCACCGTCCTGTCGGAGCGGATGCTCATGTACTTGTACACCACGGAGTAGGGCAGCTCCCGGCACACGGCGTTGGACACGGGGCACACGCAGCGGCTGCGGCACACACGGGGGACACGTTAGCACCGCGCTCCCTGCTGGGGGGAGCCTAAAGGGGAGCAATTCTCCTCTTACTTCTCGGATGTGAGCACATAGGGCTCTTGGCAGGGGTTTCTTGGGTAACAGCGGAACCCTCCGTGGTAGTTCCAGCACATCTCGTCCTCTCTGCATTCGTTACTCGTCTCGCACTCGTTGATATCTGGGAGAAGGGAACGGGGACTGTGTAGCAAACTCACTTCCATCACTGACAAACACACTCCCTGTGTCTTCAAAACAACCAAAACCAGCCACCTGCTAGTCAGAAACCCCTCATGTTCCAGTGTTCTTGTCCTGCTTTTCTGGCTATAAAGGATTTCTCAATGCAGAAGTGGAATAAACTTCTTTATTGAGTGTAAAGTAAGACTGGATATTTTAGTTCAGTGGAGAAAGACATTAATCACATGTAATCCAACTGTGGAACTCCTGTAAAGTTTCTCATTAGCAAAGAATAACTTTAGAGCAGGAGGTGTCCTGAAGACAGAGGAGAAAGGTCTCAAGGAAGAGTTGATTTCCTTCCTTATGTTAGTTCTCATTTGTAATAACCTGGGTTTCATGATCTGAAATGCTTAATTAATGGTGCATTTTAACTGAAATGGCTTTGAAAGGAATAATGCAAACTTGTTTATTGTGCAGAGCTTCCTTTCCTGCCTGGGAAGAGAAGCCTGCAGGGAGTGGGGACTGTCAGCCCTGCACTGTGTTAGTGCTCCTTCTCCTGTCACTGCCAAAACCCCACTGTCTACCTGCACAGGCTCCTTAATTTCAGAGGCACAGGAAGGATTTATTCAAATGTAATCAGATCTTTGAGATGCTCCAATTGCCCCACAACATTCAGTACCAGCTGCTGGTAGGGTAGAAAAGAAGTTAATCTGAATTTTGTAAGAAAAGATATTGATAAAGAAGAGCTATTTTCTCTTCTGCCAATAATTCTACACTTACTTATTTCTAAAAATGAGGACTTTTAAATCAGGTTCTGGTTTACAGAAGCAATGGCTCTTGAGCTTAATACATTGTTCTGCAATATTCTGTAACAAGATGGGGGACATTTAACAGTGAGGAAAAACCACAAACTTGAAAGCCCTGGCATTCGGTGGCACCTGGCCAGAACGTTTATTTTTCTAAACACAAATTATCTAAACTGCTGAAGGCTTGCATTTTTTTTTGTCTTCTGTTATCAGAACAAACATATCTTCAGTTTCTACTGTGACTGGATTTAGGAATCTCTCTAAAAAGCAACAGGATATAAAGCCATGTTTCGTGTTTGTAAGGGATGTTTAACTCTCTGCAACTTGGACCCACTGCCTCCACATCTAAGTTTTACCTGGGGGTTGCAAACCCTGGAATTTTGTCCTAGGAATCTGAAGGACTTGGAGTTTGAGCTGCAGGATTCAAATAAGGTTAATTGAACATCATATCATCACCAAACGCTTTATCAGCACATCTTCTGCTAACAGAATAATAATCCTGGTGTGAAATATAAACTTTTAGAGGGCAGGTCTTCTTAGTCCTGGCTGAAGTGGTGCTCATAAAAGCAGGGGTTTGAGGTGAGGGCACTTACCTTGACACGTTCTGCCTCCCACTACCTGGTATCCTTCAGGACACACGCAGGAGAATTTTCCTGGCTCATTGACACACTGGTACTGACATAGATAACTCGAGGTTCTGCATTCATCGGTGTCTGCAGAGAGCAAAGAGCTCAGTTACTGCCTCTTAACGTCTGCCTTGTTACCCAACTAAATGTAACAGCTAAATGCTTAAAAAAAAAGTAAAATCTGTCTACAAAGAATGTTGTGAAAAGCCTCAGATGTGCTGCTTGATGCCTCCAAGTTGCAGATGGGAAGGCAAGTTTACTGGGGTTTTATCAATAATCTTCCAAAAGGAGAGTTCGGGCTTTGAGGAAGCAGAAGCTAAATTAGGCTTCAGAATAGGTTTGGGAAAATAACTCCTGGAAGCTTGTATACTTGTAATATTCCAAAGGGGGATTACTTTGAGGGGGAAAGAAACAGATGTGAGATTAGTTAGTAAGGCAAAAATGTTGCCTTTGTACTTGTGCCCTGTGCTAATGGAGTAGCTCTTTGGGAAAGAGGAAAAGGGGTTTTTTGCCTTCTGGTAATATTCAGTGTATCCCATTCTCCTGCTTTTTTATCCCTGTGTAACCATCATTTCCCAGTGAGAGAAGTCTGGTGTGAAGCAGAATTTAACAGTGAGTGCCGTTAACAGGAAACTCATTTAAACCTCTCAAAACTGAGGCTTGGCTCGGGAACCAGCAGAGCTCCCTCCTAGCACCTCTGAGGCTGGAGCCCAGCTCCGGGTTTGAGGTCAGGGATGTCCTTGGAGGCTGCATTCTTGCTGCTCCCTGTGGTGTTCAAATAGGATTAGCTTAAGCAGCTTGGCCAGGGAGCATCTGGGGGAGCTCTTCCCGCTCGTTTGGGAGGGCAGCGCTGAACCAGAGACCTCTCTGGCTCAAAGGCTGGCAGAAAGGACCTGGGGCTTTCAGGGTGAGATCATCGCTGTCCAAAGGGGGATTAGAGCACCCCTGTGGAGGCTCTGGCAGAGGAACTGCAGTGTTGATTGTATAATCGTCAGGAGACACGCTGTTTGTGTACACAGGCCTGAAAGCGCCTCAAAAGCACAATTGTCGCTTCCTTCACATCAGAAATTGGAGGGTTGATTTCCAGAGGAGCCCAACAACACAGAGAATTGCCCTTGTTTTTGGGCTGCATTCCTTTCCAATTCATTTAATGGTCATCAGCATCAGACCACACACAATTCCAGGGAGTTTGGGAAATGAGGGCTCCGGAGCCTGATTCTTCCCAGCTGTTTCCCAGGTCCTGTTTGGCACTTACTGTAGATATACCCACCCCTACCTGTACTTCAGTGCAGCCACTCAGGTGTGAATTAGACACATTTGCACCCTCAAAATAAATGTCTTAAAAGCTTTGGCTCCAAAGTGCACCCACTGGAGGGTGGCTTCACTTGAATTATGTCTCTCAGTTCACAGAAAAGCTTCTGGGAAAACAAAACCCGGACAAAAAGCTGCTCTTCCGAGACACAAACCAAAATCCCTTACCTTCACAGTTGATTCTGTCACTGCTTAACTCAAAGCCTGGGTTGCACTGACAGATGAAAGAGCCCAGTATATTGTAACACTGTTGTGCACACGGGTTATTGGCATCACATTCGTTGATGTCTGGAAGGGAGAGTGGCAGATATTTACCTTGTGGAGGTGGTGATTCGGCTCAGTGCATTCGTCCCTAGGCTGGGCCTACTGCTCAGCGGCTCAGCTGACTCTCTCAGTGGAGATGTGCCATCACTGGAGCAATGTTAGCTCTGTGCTTTACATTCCATGTAAAAAAGAGCATTTTTCCAGGAATGGGAGTTATTCTAATGTGTGATGAATTCTCCCAAAAATGTTTAGTGTGGCTATTAAACTCCACATTCCAGCCCCCTTTTTTTTTTCAGGTATGAGATGCCAAGTCTCTATAAATAATTGATATAAGGAACACATACTGATAAGACCTCTCAGCATGCAGTGGTTAAGATTTATTTGAGCTATTTATGACCCTTAAAATCGGTTCTTTGAGATTCCATTGCAATTATAACACGAGCCTTGGAGGCCAGTGGGGTTTTGCAGCCTGCCCCATACTGGGGGAAGGCCTGTTTGTGTGCTGCCTGTTTGCCGTGGGCTGCCCACCCCCAGAGCGGGGTTGAGGACTGCCATGAGAAGGGCAGCATTTTTTGATGGGAAGTTTAGAGGAGTCTAATCACCTCTGGAATCTCTAACCCTGGTTTTTGCACAGACTGTTGATTAACTGCTGCTCTCCTGTCATTCGCTCCGTAGATTTGACTGTGTGTTCCCTTGTATTTCTCCCCTGCATGTTTTCCATTCATATTTGTTTATCAGATAATGAGGAGAAGCCACATTTGGAAAAAACCCTCTGAGTTCATGGCTTTTGCAAATGCTTGTAAATGTCGGCAAGACTGTAATTTAGAGATACAACTGAAAAATGGCAAACAGTAGGCACCCAGAAAAATGAGACCAATGAAGAGGATATTAATCCTCTGTATGATGAACATCCTTGTCCTGAAAAGGAGTGATAATGGGGAAAACTCCTCACAAATTTTTTTCTTCTTTTTTTTTTTTTGTTCATTTCTGGCAACAGTGCAAAGAATGCACATCATGCCAGTGGTGCCAGAAGGAATAAATATAGATTTCAGCCATGAAGAACTTCTGACCATCTCCATCACCAATCTCTTGACTTATTTTTCATGGCCATTCTCTCTGTACTTCAGTGGACAGAGTTACCTTTTTATTATTAATCTAATCCTCCTAGAACAGAACCTATGATTTTAAACTTGACATCAGGTCTTAAAGTTTTACTGTCAAGTATCCCTTAGTGTTTTATTTCTAAGGGGAAGATCACTGCTGAAAGGTCACTTTTGGCAGTCTTTGTTTTAATTTTTAACATTATTTTCTAGATATTTAGATGTGACCTTTTTTTCCTCACTGCACTCCCCACATGCTGAGGACAATTCCACTTAACTGCAGAAGTTTAGTACTGGTTCCCTTGATTGCCACTTCCAGCCCTTGCTATGTGAACTGGCAGTAATACTGGGGAAGGCAATCATAGTGCAAACTGAAGGAATAATTAAATCTAATATTAAATAGCGACTATAAACCTCTCTGCCAACCAATAAACAGGTGTTCAAAAGGCTCCAGTTTTCTCTCTGTCCCTGCTGCACTTGGGTCACTTGCAGAGGAGCCTTTCCGAGCAGCGACACTGTCACTGCTCAGTCTCTGTTCCTTCAGTTGGGAAGAAAACCCTGGAATGTCAGCCGTGGCGGTGAGGGGTCGTGTCCCTGAGTGAGGTGAGGTGAGGGTTCGTGTCCCCGAGTGAGGTGAGGTGAGGGTTCGTGTCCCCGAGTGAGGTGAGGTGAGGGGTCGTGTCCCTGAGTGAGGTGAGGTGAGGGTTCGTGTCCCCGAGTGAGGTGAGGGTTTGTGTCCCCGGTTGAGGTGAGGTGAGGGGTCGTGTCCCCGGGTGAGGTGAGGGTTTGTGTCCCCGAGTGAGGTGAGGGTTCACGTCCCTGAGTGAGGTGAGGTGAGGGTTCGTGTCCC
>JAYRBT010000114.1:3753214-3788933 GCA_036023395.1 Myiotriccus ornatus | reverse complement strand
GGAGCGCCTCGCGGCCCCGAGGGGAGCGCCTCACGGCCCCCAGGGGAGCGCTTCACAGCCCCGAGGGGAGCGCCGCACGGCCCCCAGGGGAGCGCTTCACAGCCCCGAGGGGAGCGCCTCGCGGCCCCGAGGGGAGCGCTTCACAGCCCCGAGGGGAGCGCCTCACGGCCCCGAGGGGAGCGCCTCACAGCCCCGAGGGGAGCGCCGCACGGCCCCGAGGGGAGCGCCTCACGGCCCCGAGGGGAGCGCCTCAGTCCGGGCACGCACTTGGCTGTCCCGACCAGGAGGCGGCCGCGTCCTCGTTGGTGTCTCCGTGGAACATCCATCGTTTTGGACGCCATTGTGAGTCACAAAGCCGTAGAATCGTTAAGCTTGGAAAAAAACCCAAAACTTTTAAGGTTATGAAGTTCGCCATTAGCGCTGTAATCAGGCGTGAAAATGCTGGTTTTCCCTCAGGCCAAGCCGATGTAATTGTCACTCCTTCCATGACGCGCATTGTGGGAACCAAAGGTTGAACGTGAGGAGATTTGGAAGGAAAAAATCTTACAAAAGGCCTTTAAATCTCTTACCCTGGCTCTTGGTTGCAAGCAGAACCTATTTCCAGTCTTCTTGCCCTCAGGTGCCACAGCTGCACGTTTTTGGACACATCCAGGGATTGTCACTGTTACTGTCCTGGGCAGCTTGTTCCGAATGCTTTATGTGGATAAAAATTCCCTAATATTTAATCTAAACCTCCCCATGAAATTTAAAATAGCAAGATTGAAGTATTTTCATGCATGTTTTATATTCCGTAAGTAAAAGCTGTGAGGAGTCCTTCACACGGGAATGACTGTTCCACAGAGATCACATAAGTTCAGCAATCAGCTCTTCTAAAAACCCTTTCTGTGTGTGAAGTACTGTTATTTCCCTACCCAGTGGGAAAGTTCCTGGACAGAATGGGGGATGAGGGGGAATTGCAGGGATTTAGAAGCTTTCGTGGGTTTTGGTGAGGAGAAGGTGTCCAGGATCTCCTTCTACAGAGGGGTAAACTGGATCTTTATTTAATTCCCCAACTTTGCTTCTGGGGGCCCTGTGATAGAGTCAGTGCAGCTCTGTTCTGTTCCCCTAGTTGAACATGAGGTCTCTAGTTTTAAAGAAAGTTTTAACCTCCTTAATGCTGACCTTAAAGGGTCTGGAGAACTTAAAATCTCCTGAAAAAAATGTTTTATTAGGCTGCAGACCTCTGGCACTGCTTGCCTAGAGAATACCTTTCCTATCCAATCCCTTCAATTCTTAACATTAGGTAGACATAATGTTATGTTTTTAACATAAACTTTACATGAATTATAGTTGATCTCACGTAAAGCATTGGTTCCATTATGGATGGCCATACAGTGCTCATTAATTTTGTCTCTGAATCCAATCATTGACTGTCTTACCTGTTTTAGAATGTACCAAGCTGGTATTTCAGAATACTTTTAGCTGTATATTGCCTATCTTTTATTTTTCAGGTCGTTATGAAAGAAGACAGGATATTCCCTCTCACTGCAGTTTTATAGGTAAGTGAGACTCCTGAAAATGTACTTACAGTCCACACACCTCACTGGTAATTAAAGTACAGAAGCAACAACATCGGGTAGTAGAGAAAATTTAGGTTGACTACGTTTTAGGTCATTTTGTATGTACTTTCATATGCCAACATATTTAATAAACTCTCTTTTGATGTGTCTTCTGCTTCAGAATGATCCCCTTAAAGCCTCTATGTCATCATTTAGAAATACAGCTTCAAAGTGTTAGATTGGCTCTGAGTTATTCACTTCTGCTGGTGTAAATTGGATTCATATTTGTGATGTATATATATGATGATGATATATATTTTGAAATTTTACTGTTTCTTGCTTATAGAAAACAGTACAGGCATTTCTAATAGTCTGATGAATGCATAATAGTGCTTTTATCCACTGGCAGCACCACTTAGTGAGTTTTGAATGCATTGTCATATCTGCCACACAAAGAGAACAGAATTTAACTTACTGGATTCTGGATTAAGTCAAAATATTTAAAAGTTTTGTCTTAATCTACCACCTAGAGAAACATTGTGTCGCAGGACAGTTGTTTGTTTTCAGTCTGGAAAGAGCAGAGCCGAGAACAGCAGAAACATAATTCTGGAGGATGTATGAGCAGCGTCTGAGCAGGGATCCTCTTCACTTGCCTTCAGACAGTGTTACACATTTGATGAAATGCCCTGTCCTGCCAAGGATGCTTCTCAGCCCTTTAAATGGAGGTGGGAGACCGATTGGGTTCATGGTTTGGTAGTTCAGATATTTCCTGCTGAGGCAACTGGAGGTTTGCCTGATGTAGGATGGCAGAATGTAGACCCTTGGAAGTGCTGCTGGGAGTGTGAGGTATGTGAAGAGCTGCTCAGCAGGGGAACAACTTATTTACATATCTGAGATGGCTGAGGATGACGGGGTGGCCAGACCATCCATCCTTCCATGGCCATCCATCGTGGCATTGCTGAGGCCAACCCTTACAGCAGGCGCTGGCATGTGAAACAGCCCTGTAAGGCTAGTCCCTAATTTTGCCTTTTTTCCATGTGTTTGGCTCCTTCTGGAAGTGGTGTGCTCTATTCCCTACTGCTCCAGTGAACTCTCTGTCACATCTCAGTCTTTGCTTTCTTAAAACACCACAGTTTTCATAAATTATTTAACTCGAATGTGTTTACGACCAAAACGTTCACATTTTTTCTTCCTGGCAGGGTGTGTTGCCACCCCCCATTGTCCTCAAAAACCCAGGGATAGGTAGGCTGAAGGAAAACTGTGTGCGGTTAAAATGTCACTGCACTCCCAACTAATTCTGGCTGCTGGAATTGTCCCTGGGGGCAATAGACAGCTGGACGTAATTTAGAGCAGGCTGAGATTGATACTAGAGGCAAGCCCGAAAATGAGGAAAACAAAATTGCAGTTTAATCTCTTCTACTCCCAGATCTGACCCCCTTTTCCTGTTTCAAACACTGCTCACTAGAACAGAAAATGAAGCACACGGCGGGTTTAAGCAACTTGTGTTTGTCAGCTCTGGGGACTATTGGTGTCAATTTAAGATGATTTCTGGTCCGGGGCATGTCACATCCAGTAACACTGGAGTTGTCTAAACTGAGGGCTGGAATGGTGGAGATGTTATTTTCGCGTTGGACTCGCAGGAATTTTAAAACATAAATTATTGTGATAACATGGCAGGCTGCCTTTCTGCCACGCTGCCTGCAAATGTCAAAATTTTTTCCATGTTTCAACTTGGAAATGACATAGTGTTGGTGAAGGATAAATTGTGAAGAATTAGATGTCTGACTTTATTGCTGATTAAATATGACAAATGTTAAACTTTTACTTGAGGTAAGATTTTACAAGTTTATTTCTCTTCAAGGGAGGCATTGTGAGCATATGGCATGTGGCGTGAGGTGTTACTGCACTGTGAACTTAATTTGAGAGAAGAACCGTGGGAGCAAATTGCTCTCACTTTTTATGGAAACCTGACAGTGAGAGGCAAAAATTCACCATATCAGTTTCTTATCACAGGTGTTGAAAGTACAAAACGTTATTAAGGATCAAAATGCCAGTAGCAAGCGAAAGAGAACAAATTCTCCCCTTTCGCTTAAGCCTCTCACTGAAATTAACCATAAATTTATTGTTACTCCCTGTTTACTGCTTTGCATTACAGTGTGGTTCAGAGGTGACAGACGGTGCAAACACAGACTTGGAGAAAACTGTTGAGGAGAAAGCATGAGAGCTGGATTAGTAAATCTAGTAGCAGAATTCAGCCTTAATTTTGCTGACGTTATCTCCTGTGTGGGAGACCTGCATGAGTTTGGTTGTGCTGAACCTTTGGTGAAGTTGGGCTAACCCGAGATTTCATTTTGAAATGTCTGACAATGCTCTGAGGATATTAAAGTATAACACTGTTCGACTGTTGCTAAAGATCAAGCCTGTGGTTTGTGTACGGTCTGTCAGATGTGCAGTTTGCTTTTCTGCTGCAGTTTGTGGCCATGGATCTCGTGTTCCGTGTGGTTCGGGGAGCTCCACAGAGAGCTGAATGCCCACGTAAGGTGGTGACCGTGAGAAAGGTGTCTCCTGGAGTCTATCCATCTTTTTCGTTGGTGCAGCTGTACAGCCATGATAAACTGGGAGTGGAAAGGCTTTGGAAGTGTGAGGGGTTCTCTGATATGGCTGAAAACAACCCATGCAATGAGGGTGTGTGGGGGAAGGATGAGCCCATTTCACTCTCCACCTGAGGTTCATCACCTCTGGTGTGTCCGTATTTTTCAGGAGTACTTACTCTTGGGAGTAAGTGCTTCTCAGGATTGCAGACCCCTCCTGTTGATCCTTGGTTGTGATGTTGACTTCAGCCTTCCCTTTGAAAAATCAAGGGTGTGGTTTAAAAGTGCTTTCTTGGTGTTTTCCAGGGCATAATTTTGAGGCCCAGCTTAGCACAAGGTTACTCACAACCCCAGAATATCTTTTTTATGGAATAACCACCCAGGTGAAGACCACTTAATCTGGTAGGAATTTCAAATAGGACAAATCTGGGCCTTCGCTTCAGTTAGTTGTACTACTGCTGCTGTGAAGGTTTTATTTTGCTGAGCAATCTGGAGTGTGAGCACTCTCTCTAACTTTTGCTTGTATTTCTGCCCTTTTCCATCTTTTTATACTGTGTAGCAGCTCTTTTCCATTCTCTGCCAATGATTTTCTTTCTTTTCTTTTTTTTTTCTTTTTCTCATGCCAGAGAAGAGAAACACCAGCCAGAAAACATCAGTTGTAGGTGTGTGGTTTTTGTAACACTGGAGTTGTCATTCCTGCTGCTTTTTTTTTTAGGAAAAGCAGTGTTGGTGCTGTACAGGACTCAAAGTCTGATGCTGTACCAAGTTTCAACCAGTTTGGCTACAATGAGACCTCTTTAGAACTTTTTTCCAGAATTTTAACCCGAGCTCTAAATATCTCCTATTTTTGATGTTTTGGGGTCTTCCAGCACTGTATTTCGATTTTGGAATAACGTAACCTTTCTTAAGAGGGTGCAGAGGATTCCTGATTTTCGGGAAGGGCTAAGCGCTTCCAAGGCAGGATGTTTGAAACCTTTAAGGCAATGCTTTCTGCAGAGTGTCGTGGGCCCAGCACGGACCCTGCCAGGGCTGTGATCCTCCAGCACACAAATCTGGCACCCCTTGGAAATGCTGCACTGAAAGGACCTCAGAGGAACACATTTGTGGGACAGAGCTCTTGTTAATGACTGCTCTGCTTTTTAAAATTCATAAACATCAGCATCACTGGGTATATTGAACAATAATTTGGTTCCATAAGCATCTTCTGAACTCTCTGAGTTTGCTGTTCTTTTCTTTCCCTTTTGAGAAAAAAGCAGGAGCATTTCTTATTTATATTGTGTGGGGGTGAACTTGGCAAACAACCTGCCCACTTAACCAGATAAATATTGTCCAGGGACACAACTTCGCTGCTCAGTATCTGCGTGTTAATAGTACAGGATGTGTGTCAGGGCATTTGAATTCCCTGGAATATTAAACTTACTTAGTGCTCGTCTGTAAGCTGTCATACAGAAAGCAGAAGAAAAATGCCAGTGGGGATTTTCCTCTCTGAAGGGGTTATCCTCTCAGCCCTCTCTGCAGATACATGTGGTTGAAAGGCATCAGAATTCTGGAAGGCTGGAAGATGATACCACTGAAAGCTGGCACAGAAAAGCCCCTAACCCTGTATGCTCCCAAACTATGCTCTGTGGGAGTTCAACCACATGAGGCGAAAGCTCAGCTCTGGGAGTGAGACAGCAGGAACCCCACATCTCCCAGTCACTGAGGTGTCCTATCCCTTTGAAGTGGCTGCAGAACAGCACCAAGCATTCCATTTGTGTAACAGACTGACACATCACTTACCATATTATATTCATTTTAAATTATGTGTAACATGGGGATTCTTTTTTTTAATGAATCGGGTCAAGTTCTTGTTCCCTGGAAGCCCCAACTCTGACAAATTCAATCCTGCTCATTCACCCCTTACCTTGCTTTGAGGGCTGTTATACTTTAGAAGTGATGAAGGCCCAAAATAATCCGATGGGTAGAAGGAAAAGCCAGTTGCCCTGTGCATGGCAGCGCAGTGCAGCTCAGGGGACTCCGGTGTGTCAGTGCAGAGAACCCCGAGCTCTGTTTGGCCAACAATAGTCTCAGTGTGTGAGGGGCCGTGGGCCTCTCTGGCACCGCAGCTGCAGGTCGTAAATACGGTTGTGGAGATGAGGATATTAAACTGGGCCTCTCTGGAGGCTGCAGAGCGGCCCCCGAGGTATTGCCCTGCTCCTGCAGCTCCTGCAGCTCCCAGGGCTGCCGGGTACAGCCTGGAGCACAGGCCAAGGCAAAGGAGAGGGACGTGCTTTGGGAAGGGCTCTGGGCTCTTTGTGCAGACCAAGCTGCACTTGGAGCACTGCTCTGTCCTCCTGTCTTCCCGTGCTTCGTAAAGTAGCAACAAAGACAAGCAGACTGGTGGGAAAAGTTGCATCAGTGCAAAGGAGGGGGAGTGAGTTTACCTGGGTCCTACTCAGTGTCTTACTACCACTTACTTCCAGACTCCTTAGTTACAGCCTTTTATCCCATTTTATGTAGGAAAGGGTTTTGATTCCCAGCTCCTTTATTCCCATCTCTCACTGTTTGACAGCACTTTAGACTGGGGGTGTAGAAATTTTCACTTCTAGGAGCAAGAGTTAGAATGTGTCGGAGTTTCAGGGCTCAGTCTTTTCTGCTCACATTCATCCTTCATTTTCAGATGTAGATCTCTTAATAGAGCTTTTACCATAAAAATTCAGCCTCTGCAAGAAGACATGGAGCAGGAAAAGCAGGATTGATTGAGCTTGTCTGTGTTTAAATCAAAGGAGAGCCCTCAGTTCAACATTTTGTCAACAGATTGTGGCTGAGTTATTAATTATCTGTCTCAGTTATTAGGTACCTGGAATTTGTAAATCTTTCAGGAAGGCCTTTAATATACAACTCTCTGACTGTTACTGGAGCTCCTGAGTGGTATCTGTGAGGAAGCTGTGGGCACATGGAAACATGCCATGCTGCAGATGGATGGATGAAGTTGGAATAGCTTGTTTGATTGTGTGATTGTAAAATAGCCTTTTTGGCACTTGTAGGTTCAGGGCTAAGGGTCAGATTCTTTCTCTGCCTTGCACTGGAGATGCATCCAAACCTGTGTGGTCCAACTGCAGTGGGTTGGGAGCCTGTTCCATTTCTGTGGGTAACTGTGCATGTGGCTTTTGGGGACAGCTCTGGTAGTCGCTGATAAACGCTGCTTTAAAGGGGAGGGCACGAGAGCAGTGGAGGTGGCTTTGGCCTCAAACTGTGGCACTGCAGTTGTTAAAAAGGGCCTTTCCATGTTTTTCCCATGCTTTCCTTCAGTCCCCTTCCTTATGTGGATTCAAAAGGAGATTAGCCAAAAACAAAAAAGAGGAAAGAGGAGGTCTAGCTTTGTTTCTCTGAAGGTAGAACAGTCAGGGGTTTTACAGCATTCCTTCAGAGCTACTAATGATTCAGAGTTAACAGTCACACAATGTGTATAAAAAATACCTCCCTGTAGAAAATCACAGCTTATGTCTGTGGCCTTTCTTTGGATTGAATGGCTCCAGGTTCTTCATTCAAGACATTTCATCTGCACCAGGGCTGTCATTATTTAGTAAGAGCCTTCTATAGTGCAGCACATGTATCCGTGAGGAAGGCCTGAAGTAGCAAGTTGTGGTGTTTGAAGTGGCTTTAAAGCTCTAAACCCCGCTTTGTTGTGCAAATCAGATTTAGCATCATTAGGAGAAGGGGTAAGGACACATTTTCTCCACAGCAAAGCAAATCTTTACTTGGGGTGGATTTAGAGTTTCTCACTTTCAGGGTTTTGGTTTGTTTAGTGTGAATGTTAGGAAGGGAAATAGGAGCTACCACGATACTTCATTTGGAGTCAGGAGACCTCCTTTCACTGCACTGCTGCCTTTCCAGAATGAGTTCCCACTGCCAGGCAAAGAATATCATGGAGGCATGGAAGAAAGTGGAATGGGTTTGTTTGCAGTCATCTTTATTAGAGGGAAACGCTTGGCTTTTCCAGGAGGAAATGAGGATCACACACATTTCCTTCACAAAAAAAAAAAGTGGGTTTGTTTGTTTTGTCCTCCTTGAGGGCTGAATGAAATCTTTATTCCCAGTTGGCAAAATGTGACAGAGCATACCTTTGGTGCCAGGCTGTGTAAGGGATTAATCATCTGGTGAATTTATTAGCAGCAGCCATAACTTAGAGCTCTCAGGGCTCCTCAGTGATTTTACTAACTTGGATTTACAAGTATGTGACCGGTGTAAGTGAATTACGAGATAATACTAACCAGAGATGTTTGCTCACAATTTAACTTCTCCTTCTCAAGCTATCAGTTGTTTACCGGTCTGGACCAATGAAGTGCTAAAAGCTAAATACTGTGAAATGTTAAACTTTGATGAAAGATATGAAGACAGAAACTGTTTCTTTTGCCAGCACTGTGGTCAAGAGCAGTGCCCTGACCTGATTACTTAAGCTGATGTTTTTCCTAAATCTGTCATGAATCAGTAATTATCAAGTTTTGCAATACTCAATGATTCTCTTGTGAATAGCAAAATTATTTGTTATTGTAGGTTGGTATTTTCTAAAAAGAAGTGCTCAACTCTTGCATCTGCAACCTCTATACAGTATGTTTTCCTTCTTTTTTTTTTTTTTCCTTTTTTCTTTTTGCCTGGAGAACTGTGGAATGCCACAACAAATGTCCTGAAGAGTTTCACAAAATGTGAGGAGAATTCAATCTGGCCTAATCTGGAAGTGACCCCTCTGGTGTCTTATAAAATAAACTTTCGTGTCAGTGTGTTTTTCCAGTCATGGTTGGAAGATTTCCAGTACAAGTATTTAGTTGTGGGGCTTGACTTGTAGGGCTTTTAATAGGAAAAGGAACTTGTACAACAGATTGTTTTTATTAGGGGGGTGTTCCCATAGCAATTGAATATGGCAGTACCAAAAAAATTTCCCTTTTCCCTTGCACCAAGTGCCATGCAGGGGTGTGAGGTGGGTGTGGAGGGGGTCACAGCAGGGACCAGGTCCCTGGATGAGCCTGGAAATTCAATCCTGCAATTCTGGTGGCGTAGTGCTAACATCTGCCCTTGGAGCCCTGGTTATCCTTGCAGCTCCTGGCTGAGTGTCTGAGAAATAAGGGACCAAAATGAGGGGAACTTGTCAGCCAAGGTGGGGGAGAGGTGTGGTAACGTGATGGATTGTCTGTTCAGTCCTTTAAAAAGAAAAGGTGGGAGGGAAAAACCCCTGTGGGGCTTATTTGATGGATGTTTTGGGTTCTGTCCATGCAGGTCTGTGGCTAGCACCCCACGGGAGTTGGACTGCACTTCAGGCTGCATGTGAAGGGACTGTGGAGCCTGCCATTCCCAGATCCTTGTCCAGGGAATGCTGCTGAGGACGTGGTAAGTGGGCCTGTGCCCCCCGTGGCTGACAGCACTCAGGGACAAGTAAGCAAATTGAAATTCAAATGTTGATGTGAGGGTGTGGTCTGGCTGGTGGGGATTTATCCAAATGATAGGGGAGCTGATAGCAGGAAAATAAAAAAGAAGAAAAAAACAAGGGAAGTTGAAGCAGCCAGTTCTTTTGGGGTGAAAATTGCTTAACTTAGATTTGTGGTTTTACGTGAACGTGCACATTAAAGAACGCTGAGCTTTACAAACAGGGCTTTAGATGAATTGCTATTGTTGCTGGGTAAAGCATATGGACTTACAGGCAGCACAAAATACCATAAATCTATGGGACTGGGAATGCTCCATGGAAACAAACAGCACCCTGGCTAAATAAAGAGATGTTTCCTCAATGGATCTCCTTGAAAAAGTCAGCTCAGCACAGTTCCTCCTGCACTCTGCACCTCTCAGAGACACTCACAGGAAAATGCACAGCGGCGTGGGGAATGTAATGGCACCACCGTGCTTTGCTGTAACACAAAGGAGGCTTTTATGAGAGTCTTGGGGTGAAGCGATGTGTTGTGGATCCATAGAGTAGGAATGCGATGAAATGAACTCCCGCTGGAGATGAGGCAAAGGCTCTGGAGATGAAGTGCTGCCCTCCGGTGGCCAAGTGGCGGCATGAGGGGTTCGTGTGCGGTGCTCGCGGGGCGTTGGCGGGCGGGCGAACCAGCCCGTGCGAGCGCTTCCCGAAGGACCCGGTGGGTACAGCGCGCGGGGCAGGGCAGCGGGGCAGCAGCAGCAATGGCACACACAGGCACAGTGCCCTCCGGGGGGGTGACTGCCACGAAGAGCTCCCAGACTTCATAGCCAGGGCTCGCTCCGAAAATTCTCACTCTGTGAAAGGAGTTTGAATTTGGGCTTTTGCTTAGGCTTATTTTGGGATAAGGGATCATCTGTGAAACTGGGATGGAGATTCTCAGCTGAACTTGTCCTTCTGTTGGAGCTGGGGGCTTTATGTGAGGTCGTTCTCAGCTAGAGGCAAGAGCTCTTTCCTGTGTGCTACAGTAACCCTCTTCACTTCTGGCTTGCATAGTCCTCTGCTCTGGTTCATGAGGAAAGGAACCTTCAGGGGTGGAAGGACCCAAAATTGTGAATCCTCTCAACAGACTCACCTTAAAAAGGAAGATAATGGCTTTATGGAGAGTGCCAGCACAGTCTAGCAGATGCAGTTAAGCTAATTTTCCTCTTGTTTAAACTGTGGTAGTGACTCCCCTGCAGCCCCTCAAAGTCAGTCCACTTCTTTAACATGGCATGAAAGAGAGAAGTTATCTAGTGAGGTAGTTGTTCCATACAAACCTTGTGTCCTGTGTGGGGCATGTTTGTTGCCTTGTCCAAGCAATTACCCACCCTCTGTGGTATTTGGGAAGGCAGGTGAGTTTCTGTAATGCCTCCAAAGGTGTCTTTCTGTGTGACCTTAGGAGCAGCAGGACTGCCTGGGGAGGGTTAAGCTTTTCTGCCCTGGTATGGAATTTTCTGAAGCTGCTCCTGCACCTTCGTCTTCTCTGCAAAATATGGTTTCTGTTTCCGTTTGGTTAAAGTTGGGTAAGATGAATTCGGGAAAAAAAATCTGAGCCTGGCAAGACTGGGCATCCAAAATGCAACCATTTTACATTTACTGTCTGTGCAGAGTCTTCAAAAGGCTCAAATGAGAGGGAAGAACTGCTGCTGCGGTAAGTCAGGGCAATAGGCATGGTCTGAGGAGTGGGGATGACTCAGGTTTCCCTTTGTTCCCATTTATCAGGTACATCTCCCTCCCATTCGTGTCTCCTACAGCCTCTTTTATTCTCCTCTTCATGAAAACAATGCTGCTTGGAAGGCAAGAATCAGTTGCTCTGGGTGCAGAAGTCCTGGAAGTGTGGACAGACCTATGGACACACATGTGCACACTCTGAAAAACACTGAACACGCACAGAGCACGTGCAGCTGCGTGAGGGCCCCTCTGGCAGCACCTGCTGCATCTGTGTCCATGGCTCCTGCAGGGCTTGCTCTGTGCTATGGCACACAGAGTAGGTGCTCCAGGTGATCTCTGGGATTAGGAGCTGGGAGGAGGCCCTTTTAATGTGGGTACAGAGTAGCTGGATAAACAAGAAGTCAGAGGCTGGTGCTGGAGGTCACAGCCAAACACCTCTCTGGAAAATCCTGACCTTCCCCAAATTGCTGCAAGTGGGGCAAAATCTTCTCTTCCTTGGGGGGCTGCTGTTGACTGATCTCATGAGTTCTCCCCTCCAAAGGCTGTTCTCTTCTGCTGAGGTGAGATCAGACACCTTGGCTTGGTTCCAATGCCCAGAGCATTCTTTGGCCTGTGCTGGACCTGACTGAGTGAGGAGGCTGTGATATCTAACGCTATTGGTGTAGGGAGATGCAGATACTCCCCAGAAACTGCTTAGTGATTTTGTAGGCCCTTGGAGGCAGAGATTGGATGGAAACTTCCAGGGATAACGAAGTCCAGTTAGGGTCAGGAAGTATCATACCGTGTTAACTCACATCCACTGCACTGATGCACGTGTAATGTTCTTGTAAGGATAGCCCAAGGCTTTAAAACTTATGAGACTGCTGGGCTTAGAAGATCAGACTCAAGCAGGTGAAGCACTACACATCAAACAACAGTGAAATAATAATTTGATACTATTTGATACATCTGTCCTCTCCTGTGGGATCTTTTTTTCCCATGTTACCCAATACAATGTATCCAGGAGTAGGTGCTGTTCTCTTGAGTGTTTTGCTGCCTCTGTTCCACAATGTGGGATATTTTGTCTCACATCACACAGTACAATATATCCAGGAGTCGGTTTTCCTTGCTTTTCCCATCTGTCCCGTCCCCTTGGCCTCACGTGGCTCCCCAGGGTTCAGTGTTGCCCCTCTGTTACCGCAGTTTGGTGCTTCTTGGTGATTCTGGTTCAAAGGTGGCTTGGGGTCTCTCAACCCAGAGGAACAAACAACTGCTCTGTGCTTAGGGACATCTTCACCTTCCACCAGGCCTCCCAGAAGTGCCCTGGGGCTGGAATGTGGTTTCTGGCTGCTCTGGTGTCTGTGCTAGCGGATGCAGGGTGTATCTGCCCCAGACTACCTGCAGGGGTTGGTGTGCGTGAGCTCGGCATTGCCCCGTGCCTCGGGCACGTGTGGTACAGGACACTGCAGTGGGGTCTGTGCTGTCCCCGTGCCCCTCGGGCACACAGCCGGCAGCGCCACTTGTGTTCCCAGCAGAGGACACTGCAGTGGGGTCTGTGCTGTCCCCGTGCCCCTCGGGCACACAGCCAGCAGCACCGCTTGCTATCCCAGCACAGCCATTGCCGTGCAGGCTGCGGGGGGAGCGGAGCTGGCCGTGCTTGGGCTGAGCGGGGCTGGGAGTTGTTTTGTGAGTGGGCTTGGCAGAGCTCCACGCACACGGGCAATCTGTCCCGCTCCGTTTGAGAGTCCCTGCAGCAGCCCCGGGAGCTCTTAAGTTCCTGAAACCTCCTTCCTGCCCGCATGGGAGTTACAAGACGTGACTGCTTTGCCAGCAGGGCTGGTAAATTCCAAGAAGCCCAGATGCTGGATTCACAGAAATTACAGCCCTGCTGACCACACTGGTGGAAGCAGAGATGTTTGGGAGTTTCATGAGCCTTTAGCTGTTTCTCCATGTAATTTATAAGTTCCAATCGTGCATCTGCGTAAGGGCTTTGGCACAAACACTGGGGTTTGGTGGTTGCAGCCTCAGCCAGCACAGTGCACAAGCAGCTCTTGGAGCATTTGAAGTGCTGATGGTTCCTCAGCAGAGCTTGGAAACCTGGTGGTCTCTGGGCAGGATGTTTTTGAGAGTGTCCCTCCCATTGATTTAGCAACTTCGGGGATAGGATGTAATTTATCACATCATTAATGACCTCCTACTTTTATTGGAGCCTAAAATTAATGGCTCAGGGAGATAATAAATTCTGCCTCTCAACCAGCAAGTTTGGAAACCTCTCTGTAATGGCTTGATGTGAAGGAAGATTAGAAATACAAAAGTCAAGCTATCAATTAATGAGAATATGCTGGCTGTGATTTTTCTATAGAAATATTTAGGTGACAACAGTTTCTAACTTTGTCAGTGTTTTCCTCTGGTGAGAGACCAGACATGCTGTATTTAGATGGCAATTATTTAGGGGGATTTTTAATTTTATGAAGTCAGGGTAAATTGGGTAAAATCATGTCTTACCCTCATGTTCTGAGTCACAGAGTTCAGAAGTGCCCTATCAACTTGAGATTGAGGAAACACTCCAGTTTTCTTATTATATCCAGCATTTGAAAAATTTGCCAGTAAAACAAATATAAAAATGCTGAGCTTTTCTTATGGACATCAGGCATTGTATTACATTGACAGTTGGGATCAAAGGATCCTAAAGAATCTTGGTGCCTTTTCCCTTCCCTTGTTTTTAATGTGTGTAGTTTAATACATAGGTGTTAATCTGTAATATGAATTGATGTGAGTCAGCAGAATATGTGATGTACATGGAAATAATGTGGCTGCCAGGATAGACTGGAAAATGGCAGGAGAAGAAAGGAACTTTATAGACAGAGTAGAAAAATTGATTTATGTTCTTTTCCAGTTTAGCTCCGAGGGTATCTCAGCATGTTGGGGAGGTTGAATAAACCGATTGATCACATAAAATATTCTGGAAATGCTTCCCTTGTGCTGATCTGCCCTGTGTTAGCTGGCACATGGTTGTTAATCCCCCTTTCTCTGAAAAAGGGAGCATGGCAATATATCTTTGTCAGAGCAGCGTTCCTGTGTCTGTGGTCTCATGAGTTGAGCCAATGGGGCACCTTCTCTCTGATTCTGCTCTTCTTTTGGGATGCCATGGATTGTCATCTTCTGGGTGGCTGCTCTGCACATGTTCTTTCCATTATATTGTGTAAAGTGAACTGGCAGCTGAGAATCTCCTTGCCTCCCACCCTTGATCGGCAACTGCCTCTTGTATTTAGGGATTGGATAGAATTTGCTGGAAGGAGCAAGAGGGCAGATTGGGGTGGTTTGAAAGTTGGCCTTGGTGTGCGTGACACCAAAAGGTCATTTTGTCAAAGCTATTGATGAATAAAACTTACCCTTCTTGATTAAAGTTTTCCCTTTTTGATTCAAGTTAACTCCTAGTTTACAATCTTATTACTTGCCTTGTACATATCTCAAGTATAATGGTTGCAACTGCTAAGAGAGTAATTAGAGCTTTCTTATTAAAGGCTCAGCAAGGACACCCAAAAGCAGGAGAATTTGCAGTTAAGACGATACAAATCCATCCTTAACTAGTCCACAGTGAATAGGGATTATGGAGCACAGGAACAGCCTTTGCTGTACAGAGGATCCCTGCAAAATGTAGGCATAATGGAGTGCACGGAGTACAGGACACAGCTGAATGTTCCAGGATTATGATTCTGGAATTGTCTTCATTTCTTTTAATAGACATGGCTCTGCCTCGAAGGGCGTAGCTGGAAACTGGTTCAGATAAGCAGGACTCTTCAGTCCAGGATTTAGCCTTGACAGTCATCTGTAAAAAATGCTAGTGGATGTTTCATTCCAAAATACTGAACAAAAGGCTCGATTCTGCTGTTAGATCTGGGTTTGTGACTCATCAAAAAGTGCATTAACCTACGTGTGTGGGTGGCTTTGCTGCAGCGTGTGCCCCGAGCTGTTGCTCCACCAGGACTGTGGAGTCATCCAGAAGGGTGGACAGCTTTGTGCTCTTCCCTGGCTGTGCTGAGGGATGGGCCAAGTGGGAGGTGGATTAAGCCAGGCTGGGAGCCCGAGGACCTCCGTGCTCGTTGCTCAGCCCCCGCTGCCTGAGCCGGGCACTCTGAGCACGGTGTGGGTGTAACTCCTTGCACGAGCCTGAGGGGAGCAATGTGGCATCCCCTGAGGGGAGCAATGTGGCATCCCAGCCTTTCCAAGTATGCACTCGGGAGAGAGGCCTGTCCCTGAAAACATCCTTCCACTTGGGAGAGCCTTGGGCACAAATTCAGAGCATGTGTAAAGTTTTCTGGGAGTCTTCCCTGGGTCCTTATAGCAGGAATTATAGACTCTCTTTTTTGATACAATAACCTGTTTCACCATAGTCACCCTCTTTTCTTGCCTCATTGCCAAGGCTTTCCCCCCAACACTGTGTTTTGTTGTTTCTTTGCCATTTATCCCATTTGCAGCAAGAGTCGTGGAATAGTGGGGTAGAATTTACACAGATTTTTTAGGAAGCATGGCTATTTTTCATGTGCCCCTCAGCTGCCATGTTTCCAAACAAGGTGAGGCTTGAAGGAACCTCTGCTGAGCAGAGGTAAAGAAAGAAGTGAATCTTCATTCCTACATGTAGTTAAACTTGTTGTGGATGCTGCAGCTTGTGTGGATTCAAGGGGGCAAGGGACAGGTTTCATGAAAAATCACTTTGTTAGGGACACTGAATGTATGGGAACCTGTGTCTTGGGGAGTTCGTGAGCCACAAATTGTTGGAGAGCATTTGGGAAAATACCACTGAGTTTGCCTTGTACTTGCACCTCCTTTTAGATATTTCCAGGTGAATTAGTTGGATCTTTAGTCTCACACCATTAAAATAACTTCTGTTTTTAGGCAATGCCTGCCCCAGGTACTTTTCTGAATGTATAAAGACTCCTAGGAAATACCAGTCTGGATTTTATTGCCTTCAAAAGCAGTGAGAGCACAGGGGGACATTCAGCACATTAATATGTAATTAATGGCTTATCGAATGCTTCTTCCTTCTTCCCTCTTTGTTTTACTCCCAGGCCATCCCTGTCATGAGTGAATGTGGTGCTCTGCGGTTCAAGTGGAGCATCACATCTGCACACTGTCCCCTGGCAGAGGCTGATCAGGGAGTGGGAGCAGTAATGGAAAGGTGGCTTTCCCTCTGGGATAACCAGGGAGTCTCGGGGCAAGAATTACTGGATACTCTGTTAGCAGTGAGAAATAGGGAAGTGAGGAGAAATTCAGCTAATGCCTGTTTTTGTGGCTGTCACTGCAGGCTGATCAGACAGTAGCTGAACAGGGGGAGAAGTCTGAAAGGAGGGGACAATGTGGAAGAGTAAATGGTCCCTTTTTGCCTCCTTAACCTGTTTGCAGCGGCTTCAGTGAGGGAGCTGCATAGCTGGCCATGAGCATTCAGCAGGGTGAGGGGGCAGAGGAGGTGTGAGAAAGCCCCTCACTTGTGGAGCCCTCTGCCCTGACATTTCACTGGGAAATGGCATTTCCAGGGGAGGCTTCCAACTGCCCGTCTCTCTGTTTGTGTTTGTTGTGCCTTTCTGCAGATGCTCCCTGGAGAGTGCACGGCCTTTATTGGGGTTCTGAGAAGCGCCGTGGTTTGTTTTCCCTGCGAAGCTGTTCCCCTCCCTCCCCGAATCAGCTGCATTCCCACGGGAGCAGCTCCCTCCTTCCTCACCCACTTTGCCGAGTGGCTGTCCTGGGGCTGTGGATGCTCTTGGCCTCGTGTGCTGTGCCTTCAGCAGCAGCAGCAGCCGGGGCTCCTCTGTGCTGCAGCAAGTGCTGCCTCCCCGGGGGGATCATTAGCAGGGTGGAGGCCCTTGACTTTCCTAGAAACAGGAAGAGAAGAGGAGCATGAGAGATGGGAGGCCTAAACAATCTCGAGTTAGATTACAGTCTGAGCCCAATGACATCAGCTCCCTTCAGCCTTCCCACCCATGGCTTTCTCACGGCATCTGTGCTTGGGCTGAGCAGGAGCTGGACATACCCAGAACACCAGGGTCACTCCTCCCTGGGCCAAAGCATCTGCCAGTCCCCCTGCCCAGCAAGGAGAGGCCTGGAGTGCAGGCAACTGCACCTTGCACTGCACAGGTAACTGCATATATCCAACGGCCTACTGGGGTTCAGAGCACTTCAGAGCTGCTGCCAACTGAAACTATCACCTTGAAGTCTAGTAAATTAAAAGAAAACATAAAAGGAGTAATAACTTTTTACAGTTCCCTCTCCCTCTCCTTCATTACTATTAATTATTTCATCCTTTCATTTCTACCTCCTTTCTGCAGCAGTTATTCCTCACATTTTCTGTGTGCTTGGCCTGTGGAACTAAGCCAATCCCTCATGCACGATGTGCTGGGTCCATTTTTGGCAGTAGAAGAGGTCAAAATAAGTAAAGTAATAAATAAAAATGTTTGGTGTGTTTCCCTTTTAATACAACTGCTTTTAAAAAGATGGACAAGGATGAAAGATGGACTAGTGAAAGACCAGTGTTTCTTGGTAGCCTGGAAGTATTTTCTCAGGAATCTGGTCCTGCACGGAGGGAGGAGGTTGTGGGTCCCAGTTTGCTGTGCTCACAGACACAAAGCAAGCATGAGCTGCAGTGCTGTGACACTGGCCCTTCCCTTTGTGACCTCCCAGCCAGCAGCTGCTCGCTCGGCCTTCTGGCCTCACTGGCCGGCTCCTCATGCCACGAGCCCCGTTGCTGCCTTTGGAAGGTGTTTCGTGTCTCTGGGCCTTCCGGACGCTCTTGGGGCCGTGCCAGTGGATCTGCCAGATCATGGCTCACGCTGGGGGTTCTGTGGGGCTGGGCCAGCGCTTCAGTCCCTCAGTACAGGCACTGGGGATCTGAACAGAGCTGTTTGCTTCCCACCGGTGTTAATGAAGCATGCCTTGGGTGAAAAACATCTGTGGGATGCAGATGAGCTTTCATATTCAAAGTCTGTGGCCACAGTCGTCTCTGTGTAGAAGAAATGGATGAAACTCATGAGGAGACAGCCAGGAGGTTGCAGTTGGGGTTTTTGAACTTGAGGTCTGAATGAGAATAATGAAACAATGTCAGTCAGCTCTGTTACATGATAATGAAGTTCTTAGCCATCACTTCCCCCTCATGCTCTGTGAGTGCAGAGAAGGTTGGCCAGGTTGTCTTCTGGAGCATTTCCCAGCAGTGAGTTCAGTGGTAGAGCTGACATCCTGCTGCACATCTTGCTGCTTCAGCGTCAGGATCACAAATTCACGTGGGCTGAGATGCTCAGAATGGAGACACGAGACCTCCAGTGTATCCCTGGATATACTGGAGGGTCCAGATGCTTTGCTCTGAGCTGGAAAATTATGGGATGAATAGAAAGGCTTCTGCTCCATCAGCAAAGAAAGTGTTCCTCTCTCTCTGCTTTCCCATTTGATCTCATTAAAGCACATGTATAAATCCACATAGGTATTTTTTGTGCATATATATAATAATACAAAGCAGCTTGTAACTTTTAATACTTTGAAATAAGATAAAATACCAGGGACTATTGCCACTACCACTATCTTTATATTTGAGGTATGTCTTGTAAGTCTTGTATGAGGAGAAATACACTGAGGTGACCACTTGAGGCAAGAACAGGCCCCTTTTCCTTCCATTTTTTTTCTCCCAATCCCGTTCTAGTTGCAGCACCCTAACCTGGGAGGGAGTGCAGCCCTCGTCCCTTCCGACTGCCCTCTCGAGGGAATTCCCTCTGGTTTTGTGGGAGAGCCGTCAAGGGTTTGGGAGGATGATGTGTCATCATCATCCCAGTGTTGCAGCTATTCCTGTTGGAAGCTCCGGGATGCTTGTTTAGATGCTGAAGGCAATGCATTAGGAACTGATGGTGACTGTGTATTATCCAATCAGTTCCTGATGCAGTATCTGCGACATCAAAAACTCCACAGGGCTTTGGTTACCTGGTTGGGTTTTAATTTGAAACTGCAGATGTTGGGGCTCAACAAGGTCAGTGAACTAGGAAGGAAAAAAAGGAAACTTATACCTTTTATCTAAGAATAAGTATTATTAGGAATCACTCTAGGCAGCACTGCTGGAGGGCATTGTACATCTTGTACAAGTCTTACTCTTTAATGACTAGAAAGTGTTGGTTGAAGAGTTGAACACAGGTTGGTCAGCAGGTGTGTTCTGCTGCTCAGGAGGCAGGAGATGCTGTAGGTGTGCAGCAGGACGAGTCTGCACAGTCAGTGAGCGTGGGAGGTGTGGAATTCAGGAGCCAGTGGCCCCCTCTGCCAGCGTGGGGGGCTTTTGGGGGCAGCACCTGGGCAGTAAGAGCTGCAGACCTCAGGTTATGGTCCCGTCTCCACACGTTTGCTGGATCCAGAGAAAATATCCCTTTGAAAGGAATGATCTGCTTCCAGACCTGAGTCGTGATATCTCATCCCTGTGTTTCCTCTGGATGAGCGTGGGCCAGGCGTGTTTGCCCATTTGCTGTGGATCTTGGACTGAGAGCAAACTGCACACACCCCCTAAGCAGCTGAGAGTGGGTGTCATGCTCAGTCACCCCAGAGATTATTTCTAAGGCACATTAAATTTCTTTTTAAATTACAATCAGTCTCCTGAGTTTCAAGGCTGAAAGTTAGGCCTGACTGAACAGGATTCACACACTTGACTAAAACCTCTGTTTAGCCAGCAAATGTCTTGTTATTTTTTTCTAATACTTCCAAATACATTATTATAATATTACATATATATTATTGTCTATAACTGGTAACTCAGGCAGGGCACTTCTATCTCGGTTTCCTTCCAAAATTTTGCAGGACTGCAAAGAATTCAGGTCATACCTGATCTCTCTGGGCACCAGCTTCGGGCCATGAGAGCGAGCCAGCTCTTGTGAGGTTGCTTTGGTCCCTAGCGTGACAGCAGTACCTTCTGGCAGGCTACAGATGCTCCCTGGAGTCTCACGTGGGAATAAAACTTAGGGATGTATCTCTAAGGGATGGCCACCTGGAGCTTTCAGCCGCAGAGCTGTGGTGTAATAAATGCAGCTATTTTTTATGCACTGGCTATACGTGATATTTCGTGCTGCTGCCTACTCCTAGGCTGGCTAAAGGCATCTAATGGTAATTGTGCCTTGATTTCTGCACCTTTGGATTGTTCCTCTTCAGCACTGGCAACTGCAGAAAAGTTACAAGAGTCCTGGTTGGATCTGGGACATTACCAAGGTCATAAATCGGGGAAAAAATGATTGCAATTGTTTTGGGTAATGGAAAATTCAGTGTAAATGGTGGTTCTGATGGAACATCAGTCTTTGAACTTGTGACAAGCCAGGGAGGCAGTGAACAGCCTGGGCACAGAACTTTATCTTTAAAAAATGCAGATGCAGAGGATTAAACACAGAAAACCGTGGTCAAGCCTGTATTTGCTGCTGGACCAGTGGCTCCAGAGGACACTTTTGAGAAGTAACATTTTCAGGGGGGTTGAAATGAGATGTGATTTCTGAAGAGTTGTTAATGCAGGAAGTGAAGAGATGGTTTTGCTGCTGCAGCAGGGAATCCTGGAAAGGCAGGAGGTCCCAGGCAAGACCTGGAGCTCAGTGCAGGGTCTGAATGTGCCATGAGGTCCATCTTGAGGGGTTGTTTGGGTTTGGTGCCTCTTGGTTCTGCAGCTGTGGTGCCGTGCAGGTCTGCTCGTCCCTCCCAGCAAAGACACTGCTGTGTTTAGCACAATCCCAGCTACAACCGTGAGGGCTCCTGAAGTGCTCACAGTTGCCAGCTGAGATTAAGCCAATTCACAGCCAGCCAGGTTAGGCCTGCAAGTGGGTTCTTGTCAGCTGCATTTCTTCCCTGCATGTCCTACGGAGGAAACAATGGCATAACTCCACAGACAACACCTGGTGCTGTGAATACCTGTCATTAAAACATTTAGGGTCTCTGTGCATCTTCTCTTCTGAGAAAAGTGTTATTAAGCAACTTGCTGAATAAACCTGGTTTATTTGGTGATCTTTGGCAGGCTCCAGTCTGAATGTAAACTGATAAAACAGACTTGTTCCTTCTGGTTCTGCCTCTTTGGCTTCTCTTGTATAACAGGGAATACAATAAAATGCACGTCCAGGGGAGCTCTCTGACTTCTAACTGAAAACACTTGTGTGAAACATCTGAAAATGATGGGCACGTTCCTTCAGCTCCTCACACTTACCTCGTGTGCTGCTGCTGGAACTCTGAGCACCCCTGGGCAGGGAGCTCTGACCAAACCCTGCCCGTCTGGGGGGCCATGAGGGAGCTCTGCCAGGAGCTCTCAGGGGTTTAGGGATAAAGTGCCAGAGCTGCAGACAAGAAAAGAGTCAAAGTTGGACATACTGGAGACATTTGATGAAATTAGAAGCAGAAAAGTAGGTGACAAGAGCTTGTTTGAGACAAAACTGTAGGAAAGGTTTCTGAAGGATGAAGTAAAGCAGCAGCTCGATTCCTAGGGCTGGGCATAAGCAAGATCCTTCACTGGTGTTTCAGTGCCAGGAGAGCCACCTGCTCTTTCCCTGCAGGAAGCCTCTGGCTGTGGGCCTGCAGCAATCCCAGGGAAATGTTTGCCCTTCCAGCCCTCCTGCAAACAGCACGCTGTGTGCTTGGATCAGGTGCCTGTGCAAGGCCAGGCCCTCCTCACCTGCTCCACTGAGGCTGTGAGGCTCACAGGACACAGCCTATGCCACCAGTGGTGGGAAGCTGTTGGTTTGGCCCTGGGAGAAATCCTGCACAGCTTTGGAGTGTTCCGGCAGCGGAGCCGCTCACAGGAACATCCAGGAACACCAGCCTTCCGCTGGAACAAACCAGAGCCTTGGCAGGGGGCTCATTGTGTTTGCTCAGCCAGTGCCACGGGATTTGCTGGACAAAAGAAGGCATCAGGTGATACAGAAAGTCCCGAACAGAAAACAGACGTGGCCAAACTTCCTCATCCGTGAAGGGGGAGGCAAACCTGCGGCTGAAGGAGAAGGTGCAAGGAGCAGGAGGCACAGCTCCTCTGCTGGTCTTTGGATGGCAGGATATCAAACCCAGCACTGCTGGGAACTCAGATTTCTTTGTGTTTCTTTTGTACTGCTTCAGTTGTTTTCCACTGGCGACAAAAGAGTTAAAACCGTGGGGGTCAGTTCTGTAAATGTGTGTTCGTAGAACTTCTGTGGAAGTAAAGATTCCAAAGGAGTGGGAGGAACCATTTCTAGACAGGGACTGAGGCAAACCTTACTATGACATGGTATAAATAGATATGGATTAATATTACATCCAGAAGGTCCCTGCACAGGTTAAATGTCTTTCCAAGGACAAACATCCATTTTCTGCCTCGTAGCTTCTCCGTGAGTGAGAGGATGCTCCAAGTTCCTGAAAGGTTTGGACTGTCTTTTCCCTTTCCTATGGTGCACAAAAACCTGGGGAAAGAACGTTAGTCTTGCTCTAGCACATGTAATCCTGTGATTTCAGATGTCTCGCCCTGCAAAGGCACGGGGGGACAGAGCAATTGCAGCTGGGCAGCCTCAGTTCTGCCACCTGAACTTATCATTGCTTGACTCTTCAGCTCCTCAGCCTTGGTCATCTCCTGACATTGCTTTTTCTTCTTTTTTCATACCAGCATAAGACTGATTCAAAGAGAATTTAGAACTTCCAGCTCAGAAATCAAGCAAGGAAGCCTCAGTATTTTTTTGGTATTGTAATTTGTGGTGAAAATGTTTAATGAGAAGTTCAGACACAGTGAAGGTTTTGCTTACATTCAGAGTTGGATAAATAGCAGGTGGTGCTCCCGTTCTACATGTTGCTAAAAGGAAAGATTGGGACTTTTTAAAAAAATCAGAACAGTAACAAAAAAAAAATTATATAAAATAATGAAGGGATTAAAATGTGAGATTAGCCTGGAGTGATTCTAGCATTGCTTTGAGTCAGTTCTTGGAATGAAGCTTTGCTTTCTTTCTCAGGGCTGGATTTGCCAGCATAGCTTTTATTTTGGGGCATTTCTTTATGAATTGGAATGGAGGGACAGGTTCCATCTTATTCATCAACAGCACTTTGGGAAATGTGTGGCACCCTCTTGATGTCTCTGCAGGGTTTGGGCTGCCTGAATAATTAAAGAGGGATTTAAAACATTCCAGTGGAATAGTCAGATGTATTTTTTCAAAATCCTACAAGGTAACTGATGATTTTATTGCACAGCACATTTTATGGCTTATGACAGCAGGGAAGGCACAGAAGGCAAGAGCAAGTTGGCTCAATAAAAGTAAGGATAATTTATAAGGGTTTGATTGGGGAGAAGGCCCTGGTTCCAACTGCAATTCTGCCTCCAGTCCCAGATCTCATATACAAGGCTCGTGTTGAAACACTCCTGATACTGAAATGAGTAGGGCTTTGCCATTGCTGGGAGTTATTCTGGGATGTCACCACGGGTTTTATTTGCAGATGCTGACACGTCAGTTGTACCCACACGCACAATTATCACCCGTAATCATGGCATTGCACATGCTTGCCCTCATCATTTGTCAGTTAACACCTCCTGGAGAAGAACAGATTAAATTAAATAGATTAAAACCCTTATTTCACTGTTTATGTACATTCCAGTCTCCAGTAAAGGTGGCAGCTCTACTGAAGAGTAGTGCTGGGAAGTGGGAAGCTGGGAGCACGGCAAGGCTGTTGTGCAGACTAAGGGTATATTACCCGTGAATAGGGAGAGCAGAGCAGATGTAAAATGAGGAAATGAGAGGAGTGTGGAAATCCTTGGTCCTGTTCAGTCAGGGGTGGGGGCCAGCTGGGCTCTGGGCAGTGTTGGGATGAGAGCCCGAGCCTCGCTCCGTGTGGTGCCCTTGGCCGTTGTTCTGCCCCAGCAGTGTGCGCTGCCCGTGCCTGCCCTTGGAACAGCACCCTGGCTCCTGCGCCGCTCCCCCGGAGCTGCTGGCCAAGCACAGCACCAGAGGCAGCGTGGCTTCCCCACAGTGGCTCAGGGGTGCCGAGGGACAGCTTTGCGTCCCAGGTGGATCTCTCACTCCTCAGCAGGAAGATGGAGGAGTGCTGCCTGAGAGTCCTCCAGCAGAGCATTCACTGGGGAGATGGAGGTCTTTAACTTGTGAGTTCACAAAGGTGATATCCTGTAACCCTGCTCGCCTCTGGCCTCTTGCACAAAGAGCTCAGCATCACCACTGACGTGCTGCCACACCAACTGTCCTTCTATCCTCCTTTTTTTGTCAGTTTTGGTCAGCTGGGGGCAGTTTTCCAGAGGTCTGTCTTCTGCAGTCTGAGCCCTAATAACTTTTTGTCCTATCCTGAATCTGTTGAATGTCATTCAAGTGGGCTGAGCTAAAACTTCCCAAATACCCCAGATAGTTTTAGGAATATGTGAAGTGAGAAACATAAAAAGGTACTTCTTGCCTTTTGTGAAGGCGTTCACTGATGGGTGTTCTCTTCTTTCCAAGTGACTTATTCTTCCTTCTGCTGTGTCCAAAGCTTGACTTCAGCATGTTCATCAGCCAAACAGCTCCTCAAGGCATCATCTTCTGAACTCTCCCCGTTCATTAGTGATGAACTCATCACCCAGTTCTGGTTCAGGCTCTGTTTACAGCAGGTGTAGCCTATCAAAGGAATAGTAAACCCTCATAGGTGAAATATAACCTGTGATAACTTTGTCCTTTAGTATACAGATGTTAACAGTAGTTTTCCAGTGTCCAGTGGGTTAATCCATGTAGTGTTTATGCTTCGATTTTCAGTTTTTGACTCAAAAGTTCAGTGAAAAGCTTGTGGTCAGCCCCATGCTATTTAGGCAGTTTGGACTGAGTTCAGCTCAGCTCAGCAGAGGTGCAGGAGCTGCAGAGCCATTTATTTCTAATTACTGTGCACGGAGATGCCAGATTGTAGAATCTCTGCAGGTAATTGTGAGATTGCTATGAAGACATCACACTTGCCTGCAGAGATTTCCCAGTCTGTGGCCTGGATCCAGGTGGAAGGAGAAAGATTTCCTTTCTGTTAGTCCAGGTAAAACTTTAAATTCAGTTTTCAGTATGATGCTGAAGAAGGTTCTGTTGTTAAAAGGTGAATTATAACTCCTTAGAAGTTTACAGAAAGATTAGAAAACGATATTGATAATAACTGAAATACTGTTTGGTTCTGACACGCTGCATTCCCAGGCTGTGTGGACGCTTCCAGAGGTTGTGTTTTGGATGCCTCAGAATCACCTGGGACTGCGAGTTTCCTTTCATTTTCTGTGAACAGGTACTTCTTGCCCCTGACTCTACTGCTTTGATTTGGTCTCTACTAGAGCAACTGTAATTTCCCCCTTTCTGTCTGTAATCAAATGGCAGTTTATTTGGGTTTATTTTCTACAAACCCTTCTCTCTGTACTTTTTTTGACTGATTGTGGGTGTTGACAAAGAAAGGAGAGAAACCTCGAGTCTCCTCCGTTTGCCATCAGCACCCCTTTGGTGGCTGCAGCCACGTGGAGGTTCTTTGGGATTAACCTCCTCTCCCCTTCAGTCCATGGAATTCTCACCTCCTTTATGACTCCCCCACTTGTTGTGTCTTGTTGTGCATTTTTACATTTAAATTGGGCATTCTTTGAGGCCCAGATTATGAACAGACTTGCACCCTTTAAAAAGAAGTGAAAGAAAAATGAAGAAGAGGAGACTAATTATGGACTGTGTAGTTTGTAACCTTATGCTGATTCCAAACTCTAAGCACAAGACATAAAAGGGTAAAAAAAATACCCTACTTTCACCTACTTTAATACTCTCTTTGTGAGCAGCAAAGGAGGCTATAAAAGCCTCAGATTAATTTACTCAGTTCTGATGTGTAGCTTTCATTTTAAGAGACTTGTTTTAGCCAACACCAAGTGATCCAAAGAATTTAAAGGATGAGGAACAGATCTTTGGTGTCTTTTGCTGTGAAAAATCCTTAATGTGCTTTAGAAGGAGACTAAAGACCACTATTTATTTCCCTTTGTCTTTTGGGAGTGAAAGGATGTTTTGTACCAAATTCTTGAGAAATCCATGCAAAATAATAATAAAAAAAAAAAGCCTCCCTGAGCTGTGAGTCACAGCGAGTGCTTGTACAGCATAAACAAACGGGAAACAGCTTGTGTCCCTGCTAAGCAGATTATCAGGACAGGGTGAAAAGGTTCCTTCTGGAGAACAAAAAGCGACCAGAAGGAGTTGTAATGCTGGTGGAGCACGAGGAGAGGGGAAATGAACCCCAGAGCCACAGCTCCCCTCACCACACCCTTCGGTACCGGAGCACCCAGCTGGTGTTTAGGAGAGAGCAAGGGCAGCTTGTGGAGCAGCTCGGCTGGGACCTTCCCGTGGCCCTTTCACCGCAGCAGCCTCTCGGTGCAGCGTGTGGTGTAGCCAGAGGTAATCCCTGCAGGGAGAGCGAGTGGGTAATACACGAGGGGGAACTCTCCCAAGCGGCAGAGTGACACCTCCGTCGTGCTGCTGCTCTGGGAGCCCTGCACTGGCTGCCTGCGATCCGGGCTTGGGCTGTCCCGCTTGGAAACAGCCAGGCCAGACCTGCAGGACCCCCCTGAGGAACGAGCCACTCTGTTCCACACACTAATGAGTGCGGGCAGCCAAGTCCCATTCTGGAGGGGAAGGAAACCTTGGACTGCAAACTCCGCTGCTGTGTCTGCAGACAAGGAAATCAACTGCTGTGCCTCCTGCAAGCCCCTGTGATGGGCCAGGAGACCGGTCTGTTGCTGCACCCTGCGATGTGAGAAACAAAAAGGGGGCTTTGTATGCTGATTCACTCCTGAGCACAAAGAATAACCCCGTCCTCGGGCTCTGCAACTTTCTGATGTTGCAGTTAATTAACCACGCCAGGGTTTGCCAGCCAGTGACTCGAGGGTGTTGCGTTAGGAAAATCAGCGTCCTAGAAGTGCGGAAAGTGATGGATTTGTGTGTCTTTAATGAGGAGCCGCTGAGGGCTGGTTTGAGTGGCTCTGCTGTTCTTACATGCCAGTAGCTGGTGTAAAGTGCTGGTTGCTGTGCTGCCTCACCCCGAGGTAGCCCCGGCAAGGAGGAAAATCAAAGTGGCGAGGGCCGTGCTGGTGCCCTGGCTGTTATTTCCCAGCGCTCTCCAACAATGGGTAGTCGGTAACAGCTGGGCCGTGTCTTCTTTAGACAAAGCCACCGTGGGGCTGAAACCTCCCATTGCCGGAGCAGAGCTGTTTCCCTGGAAACGCTTAACTAGCACGTGTTTTATTGTTTGCAGCAGCTTTCCCGGGGTATTTGCAGGTGGTAGGAGATGCTTTCCTAAAGAGGGGTCACAACCTCATGAACTTTCAGATGTCGCAACAAATTGGGGGACAAAAACATTTTTTTTTTCGTTCAAATGGATTAAGTAAATCTCATTATACAGCCTTTGCTGGGGGACAGACGTGGCTCCCAGTTTGATTTTTAGCATTATATCCAGATGCTGATACAAGCATTTCTGCTGGCAAAGTGTTGTTTTCCGATGGTGGATTAAGACCATATTCCAGTAAGATTCCAAATAAACCCAGGGAGGACATGCAGACATTAAATTACTGAGACTTTCTTTTGTCCTGGTTTTATTTGAGCTGTGGGTTGTTGGACTGTGTTTGATATTTTTATCTCAGAAGTGCACTTGGATCTACCAGATTTCTTAGGCTGATAGATCTCAGGGTCAGTACAAAATTATCAGTCAATATGGAAAGGATGGTGACGATGAAAAAATAGCTTGCTTGGTATTTTGAAGTTGGAAAACATAAAGTATATTTACAGTGCAGACACACGAGCATTTGTGTGTGCATCAGGAAGCAGAGAAGCAGGATTTGGTCAGTAGGAATTATATCCCCATTTTTCTGCTATACCAAAATCAAAAGTGCCTTGCAAAGTATATGTATTGCATTTATTAAAAAAAAAAAAAAAATTTAGGGGGTTGCACAGGAATGTCTCGTGTTACAGAGTCATTTGTTAAGAGGAGACAGTCCCAGGACGAAAGAGTGACAAGTAACATGTGACACAGAATAAAAATGGGGTTAGATTTTAATAAGTTCAGCGAAATCCATCCCTAATGGAGTGGGATGAAGGGAGAGCTCCCTCTCCTGTCTGCTTGATAAAATTTATAGAAGCTGTTTGTGTGTTTACTTGGGCTGAGGCATAAATAAAAATAATGCCTAAATGACGTGCTGGGAAGCTTGGACTCAGAGGCTCCATCTCCCTGAAAAGTGAGTGCTGGTTAAATGTGACTGTCCCCTTTTGTGGAGACGTTCTGAAGCTATTCTGTGGTGGTGGCAGTGTGAAGTCTTGTTTGGAGGAAGGTACTGACGTTCTGAAGCTATTCTGTGGTGGTGGCAGTGTGAAGTCTTGTTTGGAAGAAGGTACTGACTGTGGAACCTGCTTTTTCAGTGGGCTCTAAACTGGGTGAGAAACAAAGTCCCCCAAGCCTGGACAAGGAACTGTCCTTATTTTAATGGCATTAACTCTCAATCCCACGGCAGGTTCAAGCCCTCAGGATCATGGTTAATCATTAATTTATTATTTTTCTGGTATCTGGAGAGCAGTGCAAGTATTGGGGGCCCTGCTTCATGGAATTCATTGAATGGCACACTTTGGAGCTGGAGTTTTCTGGAAGGTAGGGCTGTGGTAGGTGTTCCTGGGCCGGCCCATCTGCTGCCTTTGTTCCTGAGCACATACCTCATCTGCAGCTTAGATGCCCCTGGGCCCTACCCCAGGCACATGTGCAGAGAGGGAGGACAAAGTCTGTGCTGCCCACAGCTGAGCTTTTCCCAAAGACTCACAGCAGATCCACAGCACTGAAGAGTTAGAGCTACTGGTGACTGAATCAGAAAAAGGCAAACAAGTCACATCGGTGCTGTAATGCAACTGTGGATATGACTGTGCATTTTATAAGACTTACAGTGCTTGTGGTTCTCTCTTAAAACACTGATTTTCCAGTTTGTAATGGATTTTTGCAGAGAAATCTGGGCATTCCTATGTAGATCAGTAACCAGTGTGACTTGGTTGTGAGCTCTTGTGGAGATTCAGTGCAGGTTCTCTCCTGTGTCTGTCCATGGAAGTGTCTCTGGTTATCCTCCCCCTGTTCACACCCCACCCTTGCTGCAGACACTGGGTTTCAGGTAGGCTGCTCAGTGTTCTTTGTGGCCATCCCATGACAGCAGGATCCCTCCTCACTAAGCCAGGGATGCAGCCAAGGTCAGATAGGTGACCACAGGCTGGACAGTGTCCCTGCCCCGAGCCCTGACTGGGAGCACCAGAAGGGGCAGGAAAAGGGCTCCTTGTGCCATGCAGAGCACAAAGCACCTTGGCACAGCCCACGGGATCGTGAGTCAGCTCCTGCAGGAGCGTTGGGACACTCAGTACCTGCACTGAGCCCAGGTGACAGAAGGACAGCTGTCTGCTGTGAGATGGCTCCGTGTGTCTGTGTGAACAAGGGTGTGGGAATGACCCCTCCTGCCAGGATCCCTCCTGTGTGCCCTGCAGGGCTGGCTGACAACGCTGCTGTTCCTCACATGTGTCAGACTGCAGTGCTCCAGGACTTCAGCACCTGGGCTCGGCCCTGGCTGGGTGACAGCTAAATTAACTGAATGTTTGGGCAGATAGCTTTCCTGCCGTCATCTCCTCCTAGTCTGTTGATGTGAACCGGGGCATGGAAACTGGTCTGAGGCAAGAGAAGGCAGGGAGAAAAGCAACAGGTTGTACACTCTCCCTTTTGGGAAGGGGAACAGCCTTCAGTAAACCAGCACTGAAATAAATCAGCCACGTTCCAGGCCAGAATTTGGATGAGCAATGGAAGAATTATCACCATTGTTCATTGCCTTACCGAAAGCCAGTTTTTAATACACAAACCAGGTAAAACCACTCTGACCACAGCCTGCCTTCTGCATACCCAAGCTATATTCATCAGGAGCATCACACTGGTTATGGCTTTACCTTAAGATCTGTGTGATATCAGTTAATAAATAATTATAGTGAGGAGTTTTTTGACCACTTGCTTGTTCTGCTGGAGGTTTTCTGGCAGCAGAGTAACCCAAACTAATCATCTGTGTGCAGTCACCACTGCTTTGCTGCACACCAGGACTCATTCCTCCCCTTCCCTCTTTAGTACCAAACCAGTTTTAAGTCTTTTGTAAAGCAGCTTCGACTCCAGACGCAGAAATGAACCCACATTGAATTAATTATATTCTGTAAACTTCAGAACTCAGTTAAGTCATTTCATTTTTCATAGTTCTGAATAAAAAGCAAACGAGGCAATGACAGAGGCTCGAGTGCTGGCAATAAAAAGATTGTATTTTGCTGTATAATTACTATCTCATTAATTCTGACTGTTGAAGAGCAGCTGCTAACTGTTGGTACCAATTTACTTTATGACTAAACCAATGCTCTTGTTTAACAAATGAACTGACATTATTTTGGGGAAGAAAACATTAGGAGTATTTACAGGCCTATAGCACTGATTAATAACAGCAGTAACACTCCATTTACCAAGCTCCCCCAGCCCGAATTGAGAAGTCCAGACTTACCAGAGAGCATGGCTACGGGATGTTCACCTTTCAGCTGTCCTTCTGCAGACTGCAGCACCGCTTTCACTGCTCACTGACATGTGGGGTCACTTGGGACAGCTCTGTGCTGACCGATGTGAGCCTGGAAGAGCCTTCCAGAGCAGAGCCTGGGGAACGCCGCGTTATGCCCACACCTTCTGCCTTTGCTCCCGGTCCCCACCGGCGCTTCCTCAGTGGTCGCAGAGCACCTTCGTTTGGCCCTGGCTGCAAAAGAAGGTGAAATGCAGAGGAAGGCTGTTCTGTCCTCACTCCCAGGCCCCTCTGAGGTCCCCAGAGCGGCGCTGACACCGGCACGGGGGCACAACTTCCTTAGGTCAGGCCTACTGTGCCGCCGGCTGCTCCGGGGCCGCGGCTCCGGCTCGCTCTTAAATAGCAAAGCATCTGCTCCTCCAAACTTTCGGAAGCACCGCAGAGATAGAGGAGAATTACAAGGAAAAGACAAGTTTTCTATAGGAAACAGCCTGGCAGTCCACACTTTGTTATTCACTTGATAAGCAGAGTCTTTTTGACAGTCCTAACCTTCTAAACTATAGGTCCTGCTGAGCCCAGCGTGAGTCAAACGCTGGGTACCATCTGTCAGAGCTTTAGTGGGGTTTTTTTTCCCCCCTCTCTCCTCTTTCACTACAATCTGCTGAGAGGGGTGAGGAATAGAAGTTGCTTTTCTACACTTAAATGGGAAAGTAGGGAAATTCAATCAGAAGCATTAAAGAAATCCTGCTGTTTGCAAAAAAACCTTGGGAGGCGCTGGGCAGGAGGACAAATTATTCCGTGCTCCTAAAGATTTTAAAAACAAGTGTATGTTAAAAAACATGCCTTGGGAAGTGGGGAGAAATTCTGAAACCCCAAACTGAGCAGATGATTTTGAAAAACAAAGTTTTTTCGCTTGGTGTTAGCAAGAGGTTTGAAGTGATGCACCCTTTTCCTAAAGAAACACTCTGAAAGGATATTCCAAATTTCCCATTGATGGACATTTAATAAGAGGAGCTGGCAGAGAAGAAATGCCCCCCTGCTGCACTGGGAAAGAATTAGCAAGGGGACATTTTTATCTCTCATTAGTTTATATTCAGGCCTGAACTGGCACCTGTTCTGAACTCTGCCAAACTTTGCTGCAACTTCAGAGACACAAACGAGTGTTTCCCTTAACACATTACTGACCATCCCCACAGCAGAGGGTCTGTGGGTTGTTACAGACACACGGAAATAAGAACAGGACAAAAGCAGAGTCTGCTTTTCCAGGCCTGGCTGGGAAGATGTACCAGATGTGGCTCTGCAAGGTGCAGCCAGGTATCCCCCCCCTACCTGTACAAACTCCCCAAGAACCACACACATCACTAATACTTAGGAGAAAGGAGTGGAAAACTGCTTCAAGGTCTGAATTTTAGAAAGCAGGAACTCTGAGTTATCTTAAACAGCACTCTTAGGTTTCCTTTTACTGTGTCGTGTTGTTCTGTCTCTACTGACCTGCATCGCATTATTTCAATTTGTGTTTATTTAGCAGAAGAGATCTGTGGCTGACTCTGAGTATAGATTGAAAAAGCTCTATTATTCTATATTGCCATTATAAAAGGTCAGCAGCGTGATTTCAGTGACTGATTCTGGTCTCCTTGCAATTTTATACTCAGGCAATTTTGCTTAATACACTGTCAAGCTCTTGGGCTGGTGACATAGGTGGGCAGAGGATCATTTTGATTCAGAACATTCTCTTTGTCTCTTCTTGTGATAAGGGGCATTAAAATGTACCTTCTGGGCACAAGCAGGTAGTCACAAAAGCCTGTTGTGGTGTGTGCCAGAAGGAGGTTAAATAAAGTGTCTCTAAGGGCTACTATGAGGGCAGTTGTACCTGTAGTTGTCATTGTCTTTGGATTTGAATTATGATTTGGACAAAAGATGTTGTGACTTGCCTAATGTCAGGAGGCTGGTGTGGCTGTATGTAAAGCACGTTTTTATAGATTCTGTTGTCATCCTCCTTGCATACGTTTGTTGTGGTAACAGTCAAGGACAAAGCAGAGCCTCCTGGCCCTGGTGCTGGGGGGACCCTGCTGGGGGGAGGCCTCAGGCTGAGCAGGCAGGGCCCTGGGGGGCAGGAAGGGAGAGCAAGGACAGACACCCCAAAGACGGCCGTCAAAGCTGGTGCTTTGAATCGCTCTCACCATTCACCTGTATTTCTGCAGGGTGAAGGGTGTGTTTCCACCTGTGTTACAGGGTGGTTCTGTGGCCTCTCATGCTCTTCTGTCACTCCCTGAACAGCCCCTACATTCCCGTGTTTCCTTTTGCCAGGAACCCTTTGATTCAATTCCCGTGTTTCCTTTTGCCAGGAACACTTTGATTCACTGCCCTGTGTGCTGGGCCGGGTCGCACCCCAGAGGTGCTTTGGGACACGTCCCTTCTGGAAGGAGCCTCTCTGTGCCGAGCTGGGAGCGAGCCCAGGCTGCTGGGAGAGGGAAGGACCCCTCCCAGGCCCACCCCTGTTTCCAGGGGGAGCACAGGCACAGGTTCTCCCCTCTCCACAGGCTCTGGAGCCGCAATAAGCCGCAGCACCTGCTCTGTGCAGGCTCCTGCTGGGCTGGGCTGTCTGGATGTGCTGCCACTGGGGTCCCCCGAGAGGCACAGCAGCCCCTTGGTGGCACAGGGAAAGCTGGCAGCCCATCAGACGGGCACTCCCACAGCAGCTGTGTCTCTCCTCCAAACACCGCCGTTCTGAGGGCAAAGCACATTCCTTGGAGGGGATTAATGGACTGCTCGAGAACTGGGTACACTTCGGCATGTCAGGCTCCGTGTGTGAGGCAGGACATCTCTCCTAGGGAAGCTCCTGGGCTGTGGGAATATCACATTATTCCATTTGTAACAACTTTTGGGAGCAGCCTGAAGCATTTAAACCAGTGTGGCGGTCACTGGGATGTCTGGTATTTTATGGGTATTTAGGAAGTGGCATTTACTTTTATGTTCCATCAGGCTACAGTGGCTTGTGTTGGGAAAAAGGATATTTTTGTTCCCTGTTGTACCTCAGGTGATACAAATACTATCACATCTAACATTATTGAACTAACTAAAAGTGGGCAAATATATGTGAGTTTAATACCAGTTTAATACCAGTTTATTCTCTCCTTTGTTAGGTGAGGAAACTTTTACACCCTTTTGCTCCAGAAACTTATTGGCTCACATGATTGTTTTGACACAGCCCCATTTCGTGGTTATTGTTTATTACTGTTATATTAGAATTGTGGAGGTCTCCTAGGTTTCTCTTTGAATTTTCAATACTGCAGGAAACCCCAAGTCCATCCTGATCCCAGAGCCATTAATTTTGGGGGCAGAACTGCCATTAAGTGAGTGAGCCCTGAGGCCCCGTGCTGTGGCTCTCAGGTGATGGCTTTAGAGGTTACAAAGTGAAAATACATTTTCTGGGAAAACACACCTCCTCTTCTTAGAGCTAAAACTGCACCTCAGAGCTGACCTGATTTCTGCATAAATATGCAAATTTCTGGAGCGCACTAGAAAAGGAGAGTTTGTAGAAACGATTTAAGAGTAGTTAACAGAACCTCCTAATTCGCTGTCAGAGGGAAATACGTTTCCCTGGCACTTGTAAAGCACAGGGAGTAGATGTTTGTCACGCAGTGTCTTGTGTCACACTTGTCTCTTGGTGCTGTGCTTTAGGATGGGATTAGACACTTCCTCGACATTTTTCATGCTGGATGGCAGAGAATTGCTGTTGGAGGTCTGGGGTGATTACATTTGCATATGACTGGGGGAATTTACACTGAGACTTGGCTTTCGGTCTTTATGCAAATTCCCAGCATCCAGTGTGGCAGAAGTAAGATTCCTGACCTTTTAAATGGTCATTTCCAAGTGTCCAGTGGCACTGTTTATAGGCATTGCTGTCGATATTTTACATCCCTGCATCAATGCTTTGGAATACTTGGAGTTCCTCAGTTCCTTCCCGTGGATCCTGGGGGAGATTTTTCACTGCAGATCAGCAGTTACTAACTTGTAATGAAATTTAACAATATTTTGTGCTTTCTCTTCCATGAGTTGCTTTAGTTCTCTTTGGGGAAAGCCTCTCTTTTACTTGTGAATGCTCTTAATTAAATTATGCTGAGATCATTTGATTTGCATGTAACTTCTTTAATCTTGTGATCTGCTCTGGAAGGGGCTGCACACTTGAATAATTTAGTCTTTAGAGGGTCCCCTTCCAACAGCCTGAAATTGTCCTTAATAACAGGAGCGAGTTATTAACGCTCCAAGGTTGACCCGCCCTTTATCCCACAGCTCCTTCTGTGTGTCTCCTTATTGATCTGACTCCTGCAGCTTTTTGTCACCTGGGAATTAACAATTCAATCTTTTATTTGACCATTTATCTCTTTAGCAAAATTGTTGCAATGCCTTTGACCTTTCTGAGTGTTTATGACGAGGTGTTTGCAGTTAATTGTGCTCGTAAAAGGGTAGCGCTCACATCGGTCTGATGTGAGCAGGGAGCCAGCCCAGACCTCCTTACAAAAGCATTTGAATGGGAGTATTTCCTTTATTTTCAGTATGACTAGAAGAAATAAAACTCTGATTTTGGGCACCCCCTAAATCTGGTATAAGTGTGCATCCTGCCAGCAGAATTCACGTCCTCACCCTGATTTCCTGGGCTGCTGCACTGCTTTATGTGCCTGAATATGGCAATCACCCACAAAGCCTTAACCTTGTTTAGTGAGGAACTGGGAAAAATGGATTCAGTGGGACAACTGTGTGAAATTCCACAAAACAAGGCAAACCCCTCACTGACACAAATACCGTGTCTGTAAAAACAGTCCCTCAGGAACCCTGGGATTATTTCCTTGCTGAGATATCCCGGGTGCTCAGGAGTGACTAACCCCAAAGCTGTGCTGTCCCTGGCCCCGCTGGGGTTATTTCCTTGGCTGGTGAGATATCCCGGGTGCTCAGGAGTGACTAACCCCAAAGCTGTGCTGTCCCTGGC